>OU342742.1:498394646-499594646 GCA_910589775.1 Avena eriantha
GAACCAAAAACAGCAGAAAACAGGCACCTGGCACTGTGACTCTTGTTAATAGGTTAGTCCAAGAAATCATATGAAAAGTACTCCAAAGTGTGGACAAAACATAAAAAAGTAGATAAAACTAAGCATGGAACATCAAAAATTATGGATATGTTAGCAACGTATCAACATCCCCAAGATTAACTCCTGCTCGTCCTCGAGTAGGCAAGTGATAAAAAGAAAGAATAATTTTTGAGGTGACATGCACCATCATAAACTTGATCAAAGTATTTGTAAAACATTGATAGCTGGGATCATAGTACGTCAATCATAACATGAAAGACAAAGTTCTCACAATAAGGCAAAGCAACTATGTTGCAACATGAAAAAGCATAAATAAAGGATTCATGAATAACAATGCTTTGCAAGACATTTGTTTGTTTCACATAAAGAAAACATAGCATAGTGGCATTCAGCTTGTCCCTCATAGAGTAGCAAACATAAATGCATAGGACATCTTCAAAGTTCATAAGAGTGACTAGATACAAATAGTTTAGAACAAGCAATATCAAAGCTATGCATCAATCAACAAGTCTTGGGACAATGCACATAGAACTAAGAATGGACACTATGCTCTCAAAGTAGGTGCATAAAGATAGAAGGTGGAGACTCAACATAAAAGTAAAAGAAAGGCCTTCATAGAAGGAAGTAGGGATTCAAGTTTCATAAAGAGCTTCCAAAAATTATGGTACTTATTATCTTTCAGCTCTCATTGCACCTATCATAAGCATCTTGAAGGTGATTAAGGTTAAAGTGACACAACTAAGAGGATATGCTTGACGAGTTATAAACCAAAGTCTCATGCCCCTTACTTACGAAGACTGAACCTCATGCTACTTAACTTACTCACAAGTAAGCTCTTGTCATTGTAAGTATATATGTATCATAGAGAACCACCAACGGGGTACTCCTTGCACATGATACAGGACCATAATCAAAATGACAAGGCAAGCAGACAATGAGCATCTTAGCGATCTTTTTATTTGCTATTTGCATAGGTTTTTGTTGACGATGCTTCATAGAGTGCTCATTATGGTTATGCTGCAAGTTTCCATCATGATTAGTCATGGCTTAGGCTAGCGGCCCAGGCTTTTCTCTAACACACATAAAAACTCCATGATCTTACAAGTATCTCTGAAATAGCATCTCAATATCCATCGGATCCTCGCAAACACAACATGTATGATTACAAATAGATGATCTTGATCATGAACGGAGCTCACAAGATCTAAACATGATAGCACAAAGGAGGAGAACCAGCCATCTAGCTACTACAAGGACCCGTAGTCCAGAGAAGAACTACTCACGCATCACACCGGAGGCTTGCATGATGATGAAGAAGGCCTCCAGGGTGAATTCCCCTCTCCGGCAGGGTGTCGGGAAGAGCTTCAGATCCCTCCTGATCTAGGGATGGAGATTACGGTGGCTATAGACACTTTCGTGGAATTTTGATCGGGTACTTAGGGTTTCTGTATCGGAGGCGATATATAGGCGTAAGGAGAGGCCGAGGGGGTGTTTGGGGTGGCCAGACCACCCCCTAGCATGGGCCAAGCCTGGCCACGCGGCCAGGTGGTGTGGCTGGGCCCTAGCCGCTCTCTGTCTCGTATTCTGGCTCCAGGTGTCCCTCGGTGAAAAACTGACTTTGGCTTTTGTCCCGTCCAATTCCGAGAATATTCATTTTCTGACTTTCCTGGAACCAAAAACAGCAGAAAACAGGCAACTGGCACTGTGGCTCTTGTTAATAGGTTAGTCCAAGAAATCATATGAAAAGTACTCCAAAGTGTGGACAAAACATAAGAATGTAGATAAAACCAAGCATGGAACATCAAAAATTATGGATACGTTAGCAACGTATCAGTCATCTTCCTCGTAGGCGGTGACTCTTGGTGCATTGTGGAGGATGTCGGGTGGTAGGACAACTTCTGCTCCATAAACCATGAAGAAAGGAGTCAAGCTGGTGGATCTGTTGGGTGTTGTTCTTAAACTCCACAATACAAATGGTAATTCCTCCTCCTAGGCTCCAGCTGCTCTGTGTAGCAGTGCCTCTAAGTGTGGCTTAATTCCATGCAGAATTAGTCCATTGGCTCATTCAACTTGTCCATTAGACTGTGGATGTTCCACAGATGCTAGGTCAAGGCGGATGCCTTTTTCATGATAGTACTCCTCAACTTCTCCGAGAGACAAATTTCTGCTGTTGCCGATGATGATGCTATGTGGGAGACCAAATGTCACCACTAGATCTCGGACAAATTTTAGCGATGTTTCACAATTGAACTTTCTAATGGGTTTAGCTTCAATCCATTTTGTGAACTTGTCCACTTCTACTAGCAAGTGTGTAAATCCACAACGTGTTGTCTACAAAGGTCCCACCATGTCCAGCCCCCAGACTGCAAACGGCCAAGTTATTGGTATGGTTCGCAATTCTTCAGATAGAACATTTGGTTATCATGCATAGAACTGACACCCAAGACATGTTTGTACCAACTTGTCGGTGTCCGCCTTGGCAGTTAACCACTAGAATCCTTGTCGGAATGCCTTAGCCACCAACAATTGGGGAGCAGCGTGATGCCCGCAATCTCCGAGATGTATTTCTCTAAGGATATCAACACCTTGCTACTAGGAGACGCATCGAAGGAAAACTCATGTGGTACTTATTTTGTATAGTTGGCCATCAATGATGATGTAGCCTTTTGCTCTTCGTACTATTTGCCGGCTTTCGACTTCATTGCCAGGCAAAGTTCCATCTTGTAGATAGTCCATGAACGGTTTCGTCCAAGCCGGAAAGGTCACCGTTACTATGTTAACGAATGAGTCCACTCTATCCAGGTTGTCGGGGTCTGCTCCCTTCATGGATGGGGTCCGTAAATGCTAGGAAAATGCCTAGCAGAATTGGTCGTTGAGCTTATCCAAGCTTTGATAGCAGATCTGTCGCCTCATTCTCCTCCCTTTTGATGTATTTGACTTTGTATCCATCGAAGCACGTGGCAATCTTGTCTACTTCGTATCGAGATGCCTCCATCATTGGGTTCCGCACGTTCCAGGTGCCAGCTACTTGATGGGCAACCAAGTCGAAATCTCCATAGCAAACTATGCGCTTGATGCCAATATCCTTGGCTACTCGAAGTCCGTGAATGAGGGCCTCATACTCCGCCATGTTATTGGTAGCGTTGAAATGGATCTACAGGACGTAATGCATATTCTCCCCTGTTGGTGATTGTAGTAATTCACCAGCCCCCGAGCCATTGAGTAGCTTTGATCCGTCAAAGTGCATGACCCAATATTCTAGCTCTAGCTCAGGAGTGTCTTCTGGCAGTTATGTCCAATCTGTAATAAAATCCGCCAATGCTTGTGACTTGATAGCGTCGCGTCTCTTGTAGGTGATTTCAAAGGAGGCAAGTTCAATGCCCCACTTTGCCACTCTTCTTGTAGCATCGCTGTTATTGATGATGTCGGACAATGGAGCTTTTCTCACCACTGTTATGGGGTGCTCCTAGAAGTAATGCCTTAACTTCCGTGAAGCAAGGAAAACTCCATAAGCTATCTTCTGGTAGTGCGGGTAGCGTTGCTTGGATTCCGTCAAGACCTCGCTTATGTAGTAAACTGGTCGATGAACTCCGTATTCATGTGTTGGCTCCTGGCGCTCCACCATGATGATGATGTTGATTAGTCGGTCGGTTGCTGCCATGTAAACTAACATAGGCTCCCTTGATACCGGTGCTACAAGTATTGGTGTGGAGGAGAGTATTATTTTCAACTCCTGAAGTGCTGCATCAGCCTCGTCTGTCCATACGAATTTGTCCGCCTTCTTGAGCAACTTGTAGAGCGGCATAGCCTTCTCTCCAAGTCGGCTGATGAACTGGCTTACTGCTACTATGTAGCCTGTGAGCCTCTATATGTCCTTCAAGCACGTTGGGTCAAGGATGGCCTTGCTTTTCTCCGGGTTGACTTTGATTCCTGCGGTGAGAAACGATGAAGCCCAACAGCTTGCCGGATGGCACCCCGAAGACGCACTTCTTGGGGTTAAGCAACATGTTGTATTTCTAGAGATTGTCGAAGGTTTCATGTAAGTCGGTGATAAGGTCATTTGATTTCTTTGACATTACCGCGATGTCGTCCATGTAAGCATGTACGTTGCGACCTATTTGGTCATGTAGGAAGCGCTGCATCGTCTGATGGTAAGTAGCACCAGCAGTTTTTTAGCCCAAAGGGCATCGTGACATAGAAGTATGTGCCATAAGGTGTGGTGAACGAAGTGGCTAATTCGTCCGACTTTGGCATCCGGATTTGGTGGTAACCTGAGTAGGTATCGAGAAAACACAGAAGTTCCGAGCCAGCCGTCGATTCAATGACTTGGTCAATGCGAGGCAAAGCCAATGGATCCTTCGGACACGCTTTGTTCAAGCCAGTGTAATCAGCACATTCTTAATTCATTGTTTCCCTTTTTGGAGACGAGTACAGGATTTGCCACCCATCGGGTGTGAATAACTTCTCAGATAAAGCCAGCCTTAAGTAACCTAGCTATTTCTTTGCCTATATCCCTTCGTCTTTCGTCACCAAAGCATCGTAGAGGTTGTTTCATCGGTTTAGCATTAGGATCAATATTCAAGTTGTTCTCAGCAAGTTCCCTAGGTACACCTTTCATGTCGGCAGGTTGCCAGGCGAAGATGTCCTTATTCTCATGGAGGAACTCGACGAGTGCGCTTTCCTATTTGGGATCTAGGTCTGTGCCAATTGCGGTGGTCTTGGAGGAATCTCCTTCAACAAGCTCCACCTTCTTAGTATTGATGGCGGTCTTGAATGCAAGTTCGGCAGCAGTTCTTTGAAGCTAGCATCTCCGAGGGAATTAGCTTGTCGGCCAGGGACAACGCCATGGAACAGGGTGTTTATCTTCCTTAGATGGGTCTTTGTCAAGTTCATTTTATGCAGTGTATCCAGGTACAGGATGTTGATGCTGCTTCCACTGTCCACGAGGCACTTGGTGAACTCTATGTTGTCAATCAAATGGTTGATGACCATGGCATATTGGTTCTCTGATGGGATAAGATCTAGATGATCCTTCCTATCCCAAGTGATTTGAATCTCCGACCACTTGACGTACTGGGGAACCAGAGGAAGGGTAGCCATTAGTATCCACAGAGAAGTTTTCTAGGCTCGGACAGTGGGGGTGCCAAGGAAAGTGTGGTAGACTGGAGCCTTCTTCTCGAAGGGGTTTTCCCTTTGCTTCGCCTTTGTCGGAGGACTTGGGTTCCATGTCTTCATCTATATCACTTGAATCCTTGTACTCCTCCTCCTTCTTCTTCCATTTGCCCTTTCCGCGGAGTCTGTTCTTCCGACTTTGCTTGTAGCCAGACTCGGGGTCTTCCTTGAGGTCATTGACAAACTTGCATTGGCGGTTGGTGTGGGTGGCTTTGCTGTTTGCGTCGAGGTGGATGAAACATGGCATACCACGGTACTCTTCGTACATTTGGGGAATGCGGGGTGCTGAGGGTGTAGAATCACTCCTCTCCTGACCATGGCTAGCCCCCCGACAACGACAACGTTGTCCGCCTCTGCCTCTACCAGTGAAATGTTGTGGCGACCATGTCCGCTGTTTGCTTCTCTTTGAGCGGGGTCTTCCGCTTGTTATTAATGTGTTTTCTGGCCTGGGTAGGGATTGCTATTGCCAGCAACGATCCGCGCGCATCATCATCAGCAGCGGCAAATTCGCTAGCCATGGTGATCATTGCATTGAAGTTGAGCTCATTGTTGTCTTGCTTGCGCTTCAACGTATGCCGGAGCAAAGTTCCCTTCTCCAGACCGTCGATGAAGGTGGCCATAGTAGTTTGTTCGTGCACCCCTACGTAAGAATTTTTCATATCCAGCCAGCTAGAGAGGTAAGCACGAGAGGTTTCATCCTTTTCTTGTACACACCGCCTGATGGCTCAATGCACGGCGCCTAGAAAGTTTCCCTTGGTTATAAAACCAAGGTTTAATCGAACCAGTAGGAGCAAGGAAACACCTCAAAGGTGTTACTAGCTGAGCTTTGGCAGGGCGCACTACCGATGCTAGTAGCAACGTGGAGACCTGCACAACACAAGCACAGAACTTTGTCCCCAACTTGCGATGAGGTTGTCAATCTCACTGTGTTTTGCAGAAAACAAAGGATTAAACGTATCAAATGGAAAGAAGTAAAAGTTTGCAGAAAGTAAACACAAAACAGTAAAAGATTGTAGATTGTATGTAAAGTAAAGGACCGGGATCCATAGTTCACTAGAGGTGGCTCTCCTTAAGATAGATAACATGCTGGGTGAACAAATTACAGCGGGGCAATTGACAAACACCGAGAAAGCAATACATGCATATACTAATCATCTTGACTCCTTTGAGACTTGATTGGGCATTACAACATAATACATAGACCGCCATCCAACTGCATCTATGACTAATAATCCACCTTCAGGTTATCATCCGAACCCCCTCCAGTATTAAGTTGCAAGCAACAGATTATTGCTTTACGAACTGCGTGTAAAGTAAACAATACGATTGTTCTATGAACAAAGGATTGTTGTTTTCTCCCTAGTAGCAACAGCACATCTAGTACCTTAGAGATTTCTGTCACTTCCCCAGATTACCAGAGGCATGAACCAACTATCGAGCATAAATACTAACTCTTGGAGTTGCTAGCATCTACTTGGCCAAGATAGCTACTAACAACGGAAAGCATGCAAGATCTCAAATAACAAAGACATGATAGAATCAATAATCAATCTGAAATAGCATCTCAATATCCATTGGATCCCCGCAAACACAACATGCAGAATTACAAATAGATGATCTTGATCATGAACGGAGCTCACAAGATCTAGACATGAAAGCACAAAGGAGGAGAACCAGCCATCTAGCTACTACATGGATCCGTAGTCCAAGGATGAACTACTCACGCATCACACCGGTGGCTTGCATGATGATGAAGAAGGCTTCCAGGGTGAATTCCCCTCTCCGGCAGGGTGCCGGGAAGAGCTTCAGATCCCTCCCGATCTAGGGATGGAGATGACGGCGGCTACAAACTCTTTCGTGGATTTTTGATCGGGTACTTAGGGTTTTTGTCCCGAGGGCAATATATAGGCGGAAGGAGAGGCCGAGGGGGTGCCTGGGCTGGCCACACCTAGGCCTGGCGCGGGCTAGGCCTAGCCGCGCGGCCAGGTGGTGTGGCCGCCCTCTGGCCCCTCTTCGTCTCGTATTCTGGCACTTGATCACTTCCAGAAAAATAGGCACTTTGGCTTTTGTCCCGTCCAATTCCGAGAATATTCATTTTCTAGCTTTCCTGGAACCAAAAACAACAGAAAACAGGTAGCTGGCCCTGTGGCTCCTGTTAATAGGTTAGTCCAAGAAATCATATGAAAAATACTCCAAAGTTGGAACAAAACACAAGAAAGTGGATAAAACCAAGCATGGAACATCAAAAATTATAGATACATTTGCAATGTATCACCACCGTAGGTCTCTGATAGTATAGGGACGTTTGTACGTACCCTTGAAGTTCTTGGTGAACGCTTCATGCTTGTCCAAGCAATTGCATATTGATTTCTCTAGTAAGTCATCAATCCATTGTCGGGCGGTACCGGTAAGCATAAGTGGGAGGTACTTGACGATGACATTGGGGTTTCCCCGTGCGATGTAAATTGCTTTGCTGTAGTCCTGCAAACATGTGGTTGGCCTGGCGGTGCCGTCATAGGGCTTGATAGTCGTGTCTATCCGGAGGCCCTGGGGGTAGGTTATGGCCCGTATTACTGGTCCACAACAACGTGGCCCAAGGTATGGGAGCTCCCGTGCTTCTTGGATCTTGTCCAGCCATGAACGTGCGCCATATGGCTCTGGTTGCTTCCCTTTTCCATCATAGGGAGGGGAATTGTGGTACGATCTATGAGATCCGCCATGCCCTCCGCCATGATGGCTGCTAGGTGGCGACGGTGGCGGTGGAGGCGGTGGGTTAGCCTTCTTGCTGCTCCCTCCTTACGACTCCTCACGCCTGTCACGGTTGCTTGTCATACGTGGTGCTTCCTTGTAGGATCTGCCCCTGTGTCCTTCAATGCCGCTGCACTCTCCGACATGCCGAGGCCGCTCACCCTGGTTGCGTATAATGATGCCGACCTGGGGACGCTTAGGCGGTGGCATGCTTGTACGGTGGTGCGGCTGTGGTTCCTTGTGACATCAAGATGGTGGGGGTGGCAGCGATCGACAAGGGCGAGCCTTTTCTCCGTGATCGAAAGATATGGGTATGGCATCGGCCCTGTTGCGCACATCCCTCCGTCTTCGCTTTGTGGAGCCTGTGTGGGATCCCTCATCATGGGAAGATCGTGGCCTTCTGCGGCTGTTTAGGATTGACTGGCAAAGCTCTGGGTTGGAATCAAGCCTCTACAAGGTGGCCTTTTCCTGTTGCTTGCATGCCTCGGCGGCAAGGTCGTATACCTGAGCAACTGCTTCTGGCGACCTGCCCTGTTCCAGGAGGGTCTTCGCAACGGTGATGTTGAGGGCGGGAGTTGGCATTACTTTCCTTCCCTCTGAATCAATGTATGGGGTGGCTTTTGCCAGTTTGGTTCCACCATATCCCAATTTTTGTGCCGAACATCAGGGTCTTCGATGACGTGAGCTGGTGCTTTCTTTGCTTTGTGCTTCAGTAGCAACTTCTTATACTCAGCCTCCATAGCTCTTGCCGCCTTGATAGATTGATGTGCCTTGGCCATGTCTTCGTCCAGCTTAGCGTCCTATTCTGCGATGCACTTGGCCTCCACTAGGATTGCCGCACTCTTCTCACCAAGCTCCATACCGCTCCAGATATGGGCGATGGTGATGGGCGCAATGAGGAGTGCACCGTAGATCGCCTTGTCGGTGGGAGTAACCAATGGGTTGCCGGCTGCAGACGTTGACGGTGGCGGTGGCGACTGATTTGACTGCTTGGCAGTACTGGGGGTTGTGGTGAGTTTCTGTGCCTGCTACGGGTGGATAATCGGAGGGGGCATGGCCTTGGCCGGAGCCGGAGGCTCGACGGCTTTCTTGGCTGCTGCCGCTCTGGTAACCGTAGATGTGGGCGGAGCTCTCTCATGTTCCGGTTCCTATCCATCTTTTTCCATCACGCTCCCAATGGCGACTAGCACCCGGTGGGACGTGTTGGCCTTCTCGACGTGCTCCTCCTTCTCAATCTCCCGCTCGATCTCCCTCATAACAACATCGTATTCCTCCGAGTTAGCGTCTGAGCCGCCGCCATCCATATTGATATCGGCATATAGCGCGTCAAGGACGGAGTCGGAGTTGGCTTTGGTGTTATTGACAGTAGATGTGGTGGGCGATGGAGGCGAGCTGTTGTTGTTGTTTCCTTCGGCTTCGGGCCCAGGCATAGCTTGGGTGTTCTCCTCGGTGTCTGTGAATTCATTGACAATTGCGACCATCTCGCCAAGGGTGAGAGGGTCTATGGCCTGCCGTCTTCAGAGGGTATGTCGGAGGAGTGTTTCGGGTGTGAGCCCTTCCACGAAGTGGTAAACGAGTTCGTCAGCACGGTCACCCTCTAGGGTTTCCCTCACCCTCATCCATTTGGCAAGGTATTCGCAGGGAGGTTCTCCGTCCCTCTGAACGCATCTGGCCAGATCGAAGATGGTGACTACACTGACAAAGTGTGACCTTCGCATCTGTAATGCTCGAGGAAGCCAAGCAGATTTGCGGGGTCCTTCCACTGTTATATCCTGCACAGGGGCGGTTTGGGTGGGCCTTGAATTTTCCTGATCTGAGCCGCCATACTCCAGAGAGAGGTATGACCCAGATTCTTCCGTGAATGTATCCTGCCCGTAGACGGTGCGTGCGGGGCTTGACGAGTTTCTGACTTCCTGGGAGCTAGGACCCGTGTCCGTTTCGCCGATGAAGATGTGGATGTATCCGAAGGGGATGACGGAGCAACGCGTAGGGTTCGTCTTCACCGGCACCCAGAACTCATTTGGTGGGACGATCGTGACGTTGCCGGAGAAGAGAACGCGTCCGATGGCTACGGTGTTGCCGATTCCCGCGAAGAGCTTAGACCTCGCCCGGTGTAGAGCTTGAAGCGCCTCTTGCCCCATGGTGGGCGCTAACTTCCGTGGTATTGCCGACGAGTACGCCATGGAGGGGTCCTCGCAATGCGTGTTTAGAGACGTGAGGTAAAGCGGAGAGTTGGCAGGTATGAGGTAACACAGTTTACCCAGGTTCAAGTCCCACAACGGTGGTGGAACTCTACTCCTGCTATAAATCACTATAATGGCAATACACCGAGTTACAGAGATCGGTTCGCTGTGCGAGGGTGTTATGAATTGTTCCCTAAAGGCTCCCACAGGTCCGGTTTATAAAGGCACCATAACCTAGGGTTACAGGGAAAGGACCTTGTCGAACAAGTCATAGAGTCCTACACTAATACTAACTAGTCTTCGTGTCTTGTACTCCAAGGATCCGGGCACGTCGGTGACTTCCACGTAGCCTTCCTTTATCCAGCATGGGTCTCCCTTCTAGATCCTTCTAACTGGGCCGCCCAGCAGGCCATAGGCCTTGCTACCAACTGTGGGCCACCCGGGTTAGCCAGATTGGAGACATGCTATGAGGATACCATTTAGCATATCCCCAACATCCCCCTCTAGCATTTCTCCCATGGCCTCGGATAAGCAAGGTACATGTTTTGTTGGATTCTCGGAGTAAGATTTATCTACTCCTTCCGCTGCTCTGCTGGAGTGGAGGCGTAGAGGTTGTCGGGAGCCGGACATGTGCTCGAGGACGGATGCGCTGCTAGTTTGCGGCGCTCTTCAACTCGATCTTGAGATCGGAAAGTGATTAACTACATCAATAACGAAACCAGTTTTCGTAAAGGCTTTTGGGCTACGAGGGTAAGTTATTCTTGTTACCCCTTACTCGTTACTATCATCTACTATATTAGATCTTGACAAATTGGTGGTCTTATCGTAAGATTTTTTTGTTTTCTATGTTGCGAACCCTTCAACAACATCATTAGGAGCATCATTATTTGAGTACGATCGGTATGAAAAAATTCCCTATATTATCCCTTAGCTGATCATCCATGTCATCGATGAGATGATCAACAACAGGTTCAGTACATGTGCTACATTTTGGCAGACTAGAACTCCCATGAATAGACTCACCATGAAAACCCAGTGCATATATACTGGGAGAAAACCTTTATCTACCAAGTGATCAGCAATAGTTACACGTCACACCAATACAGGTTCGCACAAGCATATTTAGGACAATGGATTTTTCCTCCATTTTCTAACCAGGAGAACGTGAAATTCAAAAACCTTTTCAATCCATCTACGTATTCCGTTGTTTGCCTAAATGAATACATCCATTTCTTATCTATTTGTGTGCTTCTAAAGATCGAGTAAAAATTGAAGTAAAAAAACAAAAACAACCTTGGGTAGTGCAGAACCATGATGTACTTAGGGAGGTTCTGGACGGAGGGGAACAACCCTCTCCCTGAGTGTCGATGCGGAGGTGGCCAACGAGACGGTGGCCCTTAGGGAGCTCAATATTTTGCATATTTTCACCTCCTATTTTGTTTCTTATTGATGTTTCTCTATGCGAGGTTCTTAATCTTGTTTCTAACTTTTCAACAAGTCTACGTTTATCAAAAAGGGAATCCGTATGCATCTTCTATTGCGTTTTAAGTTTGGAGTTTTTACCGATTCTTCGTTTGGGGAGATTTCACACCTCTCCACTCTTGGTATTTTATATCTATCTAGCTGTTGGTGTTTCTCTACATAAAGTTTTAGAGCTTGTTGTTATCTTCAAAACAAGCATAGGTTCATCGAAATCAGAGTTCAGATGCAAAAGATATCACGTTATTCGTGTAAACTATTTTTTGGTCCAATACGTAGTCCGAAATTGTTTCCGGGCTGAGCTCCAGAATTGATTCCAGGTGGATTCCTGGTGAAATAGAAACTAGTGTTTTGTTCCATTTTCCAGTCTGGAATTTTTCAGGTTTGGTACCGGGAATTGCAAAAAACTGTTTAGCGGACCCTATAAGAGGGGGCTTCTTCCCCATCGATTCTTAAGGAATCTTGACCATGAAATTGACCTCCATTGTTGACTTTAGAAGAGGAGACCTAGATCTATAATCCCATCAATCAATTCATCCTTCAAATGAGGTGAATCCATTGCATCTAGATCTTGGGATCATTAGTTGATATCCACCATTGTTTTTCCTCTCTAATTTCTCTCTAGCATTTGTTGCTTTGGTGGGATCCGAGAGAGAAGGATTTGAGTAAGTTTTTTTGTGCGCTTGCTTTGCGTTCTTACATAGTGTTGACCTCTCCATTACGATTTCTCCGAGTTAGAGACTATGAGCTTGTTACTTTTGGAGGGTGACCTCCTAGTTGGTGCCGCGGTAATCTCTTTATGAAAGATTGTGAAGAAACTTGAGCTTCTCTTTTGTGGATCTTGTGAAGTGATTTTGGAACTTGCCATCTCCGGAGTCGAGAAAAGCTAACCATAAGAAAAAGGCCCTTATCTTCGGGACTCGGAGAAGAAAGTGAGCATTCGTAGTGTCATGGCATCCTTAGTGGTAACCCTCATCTCTCCAGCGCTGAGTATCTTACTTCGTGTAAGTGAATATCGGGATACATCTTCATCTCTATGTACCTCGATTATCTATATATTTGAGTTCATTTTCTTGTGATAGTCATTTAGTTTAAAGTATTTATATTGTATTTATCACTTGCGAAATATATTTTAGGTTGTCTTGCTTAGCGTTTATTGTTGTTGATGCACTTAGTTGATCCTACCTTATTTAAGTTTTGTGTTTGAAAAATAAATGTTAGTTTAATTCTATGTTCTTTCGAACTAAATCCGTAATAATTTTTAAAATGCCTATTCATCCTTAATCTGTATCTTTCAATTTGCCGTGAAGATTAATTCCAAAATATTCATGTATTTTGATAAATTTTGATCTATAATTTTTCCACGATAGTTGTGTTGCTAAATCTCTTTTATGCTGACTAGTGTATGTTAATCATTTGTGAAATTATGTGTAATTATGATTATATGTCAATTATTAATAAAACATTGACTCTGGGAATGATACCTCGTGTGTTGTACGTTGTTAGGTAGATGATAGTCTACAACAGCGTATTAAACGCGTCCGGATTACACCCCGTTTAATTCAGCCCCTGAACTCGAAACCGGGTTGGTTGGCTGCGCACTCGCCAGCCTCCACAAAGCCCGTGCTTGGTTCTCTGATGTCAATTGTTTATGTCGATATGCTATCTAAAATTGAGAAATTTAGCCAAACTTTAGCATACATCATGCGCAAATTAAGCTCTGACAGTTCTTCTGATTTCCTAAATGCCATCAAGTCACCTTCGAGTGCGTCATAGAGGTCGCGGTAGGCGTTCATGTTCTTGCTTAGGGCGTCGCACTGGTTCATGGTTTGATTCACCACCAGTTTAGATTCGCAGTAGATGACGAGTCGCTTTGCGCCACAGGCTTTGGCCATCCACATCCCATGGAGAAGGGCTTCGTATTCAGCTTCATTGTTGGAGGCAGTGAATTGCATTCGTAGAGCATACCTCATCTTGTCGCCTTGTGGCGATGTCAGTATGACGCCCGCGCCAGCTCCTTGTTTGCATTTGGATCCGTCGAAGTGCATTGTCCATAGGTAGGACATGTCTGGCTTGGCGGGGAGCTAGTTCTCCATCCAGTGGACAAGGAAGTCTGGCAGTACTTGCAACTTGATCACATCTCACTTCTCGTATGTGATGTCTCGTGGAAATAATTCTATCCCCCAAAACACGACTCGTCCGATGGCGTCGGGGTTGTTGAGGTTGTGCCCTAGAGGGGCATCATTCACCACAGTGATCGGGTGCTCTTGGAAGTAGTGGCGCAGTCGCCTGGCTTTCATGAAGACACCGTATGTCAGTTTCTGATAATGCGAGTATCGCTATTTTGTCGGTGTGAGCACTTCGCTGAGGTAGTAGACTGGGCATTGTACCCCGTGGACTTTATTTTCCTCGGCTCGTTCCACTACAAGCACAGTACTAACCACCTAGTTGGTGGTAGAGATGTATAACAATAGGGGCTCCTTTTCTTGAGGTGTCCCCAACACCGGCGAAGTGGACAGTAGACGCTTGAGGTCTTCAAATGCTTCTTGTGCTTCGTCTGTCCACTCGAATTTGTCGGCCTTGCGGAGGAGTTTGTAGAAGGGCGGTGCTTTCTCACCCATTCGACTAATGAATCGACTGAGCGTCGCGATTCGCCCAACTAGCTGTTGGACGCCTTTTACATTCTTTGGCTTCTCCATGGCCAGTATGGCCTTTATTTTCTTCAGGTTAGCTTTGATCCCTCTCGCGGAGATGAGGTATCCAAGCAATTTCCCAGATGGCGCAACGTCGCATTTGAGGACCTTACGTCTTACCTGGTGGCGCCGCCTCATTACCTGGTCGGTGTTGCTACATCAAAGGAGATGTGTTTCTTCTTTCGCGTCAAGTTTTAGTGGTGATGTAAGCTGTTTTTAATTGGTTTATTTGTAGAAAGATCGTTTGCATACCTGGAATGGTGGATTTTGTAGTAGCAGTACTCTATCTCCGTCCCAAGAAATAAGGCTCCCTTATTTTTTTTGTTTTTTGTTTGACCAAGATTTACTCTAAATATATATAAAGAATATTGGTATAGTACAAATTTAGCATCATTGGAAAGTGTGTTTCAATACAAATTCAACGAAAAAAATTACACAATATAAGTAAATTTTAGTTGCACCATTTATTCGTTCAAACTTTACTTTGGAGCGCGCGTGCGCCTTATTCCTTGAAACCGAGGTAGATGAGTTTGGTGGATGTACTCTCCTGAGTATTTTTCATGAAGTCTTAATTTACGATGGGTTGGGTGGACGTACTCTGCTGAGTAGTAAGCTTAGGAAGGCCAGAGGGCTAATTCGCAATACTACCAAGTAGATGAATTATTCACTCTAATTAATTTATGCATGCACCACTAGTTTTATATGCATGAGACACTAGATAAAAAAGGGGACATGATGAGAGATGAAACAACATGCATTGGAAGATTGAGAGAAAATAGAGATATCTAAATTAATGAGTCATGGGAATTAAGACAATAAAGAAGATAGGTCTTATAATTTCTAACAATTTTAAAAAGCTCTCTGGCCTAATAATCCCAAACAGAGCTAGGAGTACTGGTCAACATACATCTAGGAGTACTAGTATGTACTCCGTAGTAGTAGTAGTAGTAGTAGTAGTAGTAGTACAATAGTGGAGTACGGTAGTAGTAGTACTCCTCTCCATTCATATTAATTGTCACTGGATTAGATGTACTCGTATCTAGGATTAAAACATGTCTAGATACATCCATTTTAGTGAGAAGTAAATATAGCCATTTTTGGAGTAGTACTAGTTTGGTTGGAAGAAATCATATTTTTTCCGTAGTACAGACGATGGTTTTTTGCTAGTAGTAGTACTAGTACATAGCAGGTAGTAGTAATATATATGTTTATACTGTACTAACTCAACATACATTCGGGCAATCAATAAAAGTTAATCTTTTGGTTCTGCTGCTACAGTGCTACTAGCAGTTTTTCAGGTGCACATTCACCCTCTGTCTTTCAGCAGTACTCCGCCCTTAAGCAGTATAAATGGAATTACTCAAAGAAAGTCTCTACCACTATAAAATTATAATCTGCCATGGCTGTTGATTGACAAGACAATTCATTGAGGTGGGGTGGGTTGTTGGTGTGCTATGATGCCTACTCCTATTATCACTCTGCAGTCAAAATAAAAGAAACAATTGTGATTCCTTGCATTAATTCTTGCCTCCGCCTCTTGCATGCCTCCAGTATATACATGCATTAACTTCTACGAGTAGTAGTACAAGTAGGAGTAGTATCAAGTAAGGATATATCGAAACGCAAAGATATACTCGTAGGTCACATGGTGTACCATTCTGAGTCTTCGTCTTCTTCTTCTTCTTTGGTCTACTTACGCTTGCCCTTACCCTTGCCCTTGCCCTTCTTCCTTAATTCTTTTTTTTGGTTGAACATTTTGAGAGGTTGTTGATCCCTCTTAAAGTTCACTATCCGCATGTATACCTCGTAGGTCGCGTAGGTGTCAAGTCTTGCGTACTTGATCTACTCTTTGGTCAGGGGCATGTTCCCCCACTGCTTGTGGTTCACATCCTTCTTCTTCATCTTCATGAATTTGTAACAGATGTCTATGAGGGCCACCGCGTAATTAGCCAAAGAATCCTTCGCATTCATGGAGCTGGTAGGCTTCCACCTCTTCTGAATGTCCACGAAGTTCGTCATTGGCACTAGAGAACGCCTAAGCCAGATACTATCGTTTCGATGTCGACGCCTGCAAAGGAAATGTTAGGGTTGGCGAGGAACTCTGCTAGCTTGGAGCATGGCTGGTCGGCCTAGCAGATCTGGTAGACCAGGAAATCCATGCCCACACATAGCTGGACGACAGCAGCCTTCTGCGTCGATGATTTCTCGTTGATGTACTCGACGTCGAGGCCAACAATCTTGTAATCTGTTGGTATACGCCACCTATAGTGTGGTGTTGCCAAGGTCCAGGAAGTAGTTCATCTTGTCCAACGGTGCCGCCATGGATGGTGATTGGCGCCTTCTTTTGTTTTGCAGAGGTCCGGCTGGGTGAAAAAAAAGGAATGGGATAGAGAAGAAAGGAACCACTAGGAAGATCGGGAGATGCATGCATGAGCGGTTCTAGAGACAAAAGGGCATGTAGTTTCCCCCGGCCCTGCCCACGTACTCCTATAGAATAGAGTTTATTTACGGATCAGTTTTACGGACACGGATTATTTAGGTAGCTATAGGTTGATTTCTAGATTATACAAAAAGTACAAGAACCAAACACACAGGATACTTTATGAACGTGGCTCGAAAGTATGAATATTTTTTGAGTTTCACCTACTACTATAATTTTATATAAAAAATGATATGTCATACTTATATTATCTTATTCTCACGTGTAAGGCACTTGCAACTCACTAGTTATTTCTTATCTTATTTTATCTTATCTTACCACTATATCTCTACTATTATAATGGAGCGGTTTTGAATTGGATCCTTAGCACCAATCCTGACCGTTGGGCTGTTAGATCCAATGGTTCAGAGCACCTGGATTCGTATTGAATAGTACCTAGAGCAAACTCCACCATTTTCTAGAACCATCATGTCACCACCCCCAAAATTTCATAGCATAGTAGGTTGTATTCTCTCTACTACTATAATGGAGCAGTTTTGAATTGGATTTATAGCACCAATTCTGACCGTTGGGCTGTTAAATCCAATGGTTCAGAGCAGCTGGATTCGTGTTGAATAGTACCTAGAGAAAAATCCAACATGTTCTAGAACCATCATGCACCACCCCCAAAATTTCATAGCACAGTAGGATGTATTCTCAATATGGGTAGATAAATATTACTAATAGACTTAATGTATGCATTTTTTTATAACAAGAATATTGGTTAATAACAACTTAACGTTTGTTAAATCACATTTCATACATTATATATGTGCGTGGCTTGTCCCTTTTGATCAACACATGAGACTCAGATAATAGACGTCTGACATATCATCACTATATAATATTTGGTTCTTGTACTTTGTATATCATGTAGAAGTCAATGATTATTAGCTATCTAAAACTTGAAAATTCTGGTAACATGGTCTAGAAAAACGAGGGAGAAGATTCTAGAATGATGGAGAAGTGTGTTTTGAGTTTAGTGCATACCATTCATTATGATGAAGACTATCAATAAAATCTTCTAGATGCTAGAATAGAAAAGAAGATCCAACGGCTAGAAATCTTGAGATTCGCGAGTCTTGATCCAATGGTCAATATTCAAAGTTATTCGTACACTATATAATGGTAAGATAAGATAAGATAAGATATATATGTAGAAAAACGTCAAAACACAATTATCCATCATTATAGAATCTTCTCGATTGTTTCAGACCATGGTTCTAGAATTTTCAATTATTAGGTAGCTAAATAAACGTTTATTTCTACATGATATAAAGTGCAAGAACCAAATATACACTCATACTTTAGAAACGTGGCTCAAATTCATAGATATTTCAAGCTTTACCTATTACAATGTTATATACTGATGACATGTCATGCTTATGTATATTATGTGAGTTTCACATGCAATGTGCATCTTACTGGTACTACTACGAAGAGCATGGCTCAGCTCTGTGATGGAGGAGCAGGACCCGACTACTAATTTTAATTGCTTGATTATAGGGTCCTTTGTGTTAAATATATGTACTTGGATGCAATTTTCACTTTTTAAGGTCCTTGGTGTAACATGTACACATGCACTAACTGTTTTAATTATTGAAGCATCTCACTCATTCGGGACATACCCCAGTCAAAAAAATAAAGTGCCACCATCCGATTTTCAGAAAACGCGAACATGTTTTGTTACAATTCCCTAGTACTATATAGTGTACGAATAACATGAATATTTACCGTCGGATCAAGACTCACGAATCCCAACATTTCCAGCCATTGGATCTTCTTTTCCATTCTAGCATCTAGAATGTTCTATTGATAGTCTTGATCACAATTAATGCTATGCATAAAACTCAAAATTCACTTCTCCATCATTCTAAAATCTTCTCCCTCGTTTACCATGTTACCAAAATTTTCAAGTTTTAGATAGCTAATAATCATTGACTTCTATATGCAGAGGAGCAACAATAAAGTAGATGGACCGTCTATCCATGTACTGGATGTAGTGGATGCCTACAAAGAACGAACTGACAACAGGATATCCCCCAACGGGACCGCACAAAGAGAAATAGTAAGTCTCTTGTTTTCACTGAGATGTGCTTAGTGTCAGATGCTTGTTTGTACGAGGTACCACATGATTCGGCTAATGATTAGAACAAGGTTGACCTTAAACAAGACTGGACAAAAACCAAACGTAAATCCCTCGATTTATAATTCAATATGCTCACTTGATTTTAGTGATGATCTATTCTTTCCATATTTGACTTGTGTTCATCTATCTATTTATCTATCTATCTATATGTTAACTAGACCATGATTAGGTGGTGGTGATTTAAGTATATCCACTTTTATGCTATATTTTTCTGCTATGTAACAAAGACCAATTGTAAATCTCTCGATTTATAATTCATTTTTCTCACACAATCATGGTGATGATCTATTCTTTGCTATATTTGACTAATCATCATATTTATCTATCTATCTACCTATCTATCTACATATGTGTCAACTAGACTATGATTATGTGGTGGTAATTTAAGTATATCCACTTTTATGCTAATTTATAGTCTATTATTATATTTTTCTGCTATATTTAAGAGTTTGTATGCACTATGGATGTAGACACATTGTCTAGTGTCGGCACAACATGAGTTGGCCAATTATTATAACAAGATGACCTTTAGCGGTATCGCACAAACACCAAATGTAAATCCCTTGATTTATAATTCAATTTGCTCACTCAATCATGGTGGAGTTCTGTTTTTGCTATATTTGACTGATGATCTTCTATCTATATATATATATATACGTAAACTACACCATGATTAGGTGGTGGTGATTGAAGTATATCCACTTTTATGCTAATCTATATTCTATTATAATATTAGAGATTACCACCATGATTGAGCTTATATGCACTCTGGAGATAGTAACATAGTCTAGTCTTATATGTATGAGACTAGTATAAATTACTTGGTCTTGGTGGGAAGTAACTTGGACTAGTAAAAATGCATACAATACTAGTCCAAGTTACTCTACCAACACTAAAGGGTGTCTAGATATATTCGTTTCACAAAAGCCATAACATATTATATTTTGAAACTGAGGGAGTTCTATCTAGACTACTCATAGTGAGATTGTCATAGCTATTATCATCTAATATGATCCTCGGTTACTATATATATGTACTATAAGCATGTTAATTTGATCTGGAAGTCTATCGTGCACCTAGTGTTTGATTTCTTAATTCATTACCTCAATAGATACTCTACATGTAACACCCCAAAAATACTAATCAAGATTATCAAGTTCTAATCACCCAAATTTAGGATTAACAAAAACTTTTATTCCAAAAATCTATATGAGTGCATGTGTGATTTCATTAGTGTATGATTGATTGAATTTGCCATGTTTGATTCCTACAAATGATGAGAAATGGTTTAGAGATGAATACTACATCATCTAGGCCAATTACAAACAAAATCCAAAGAAAAATAAATCAAATATGAATTAAATAAGCTAATGGTCATTTTGACCAAAGTTAACCACTAGGCCACTTTGAGTGTTCCTAGACGAGAATTTCTAACAGAAACATTCCCACCTCTTTTCACCCCTTGCTAGACCAAGTAAAAGTGAACCAAGGCCCACTTTACAAACTCACAGAAACTATTTTCAAATCTATTTAAAGGATAGTTCAAATTTGAATCTAGTTCATATGGTTAGATCACCATTTTGCAAAAACCAACTAAATCAATTCACCTTGCCTTTTCCAAGCAACCATAGAAACTCAAGCATAAGATTCAAACACTCACCAAATTTCATTCAAAATTTTCAAACTAAATCTCATGCGACCATTAAGACAAACACCTTGCAGACACAATTTAAATCACTGCCTAACTTCACTGTTTTGAGCAGTGATCCTTCAAACCATTGTCCCCAATGCACTCCCCCTGTCTCCCCCAGCCTTGCTGGCCGACCGTGGACAGAGCGCCAGAGACCACGCCGCCCTCTCCCACGACGTGCACCAGACATGCGACCGTCCACCGCCACCCCTTGTCTAGCCCACGACCACGGTCAGGCCCTAGACCACCCCAGCAGCGCCGTGCCCAATGTCACTGCACCGTGCCGAGAACACGCCAGAGCACTGCACCCGACCAGCTCGCACACGCCGCGCCTAGCCCTCACCTCGCGTGCACTAACTCACCATGATCACAGCTATCTCCCACACACCCCCGTTCGCCGTCGCGCGACCCGTAGCACCTGTGCACCATCGCGAACACTGCCGCTCCCGCGCAGAGCGTCGCACACGCCCGACCGTTCCAAACTGCCCCGTGCATCGCCATTAAGCCAGGGATGACCGCCAGGGATGACCGCCAGGGATGACCGCCAGGGAACACCGCACCGCCCCTACCCACGGCCACGTCGATAGCATGTTGTACATCCCTCGCCGGAGACGCCAGCCTATCCCGTTCGGTCCCCTCATCGGTGTATAAATAGAGGCCCCCTCCGCCTCCATTCTCCACACCAACACACTCCCTACTCCTCACCACACCTCCCACACCCTTCCCCGGAGCAAGATGAGCACCGCTTCGTCAGAATTTGGCCAGAGCCCGCCGCTATAGAAGGAGAAGAGCGTCGTCGATTGGAGCCGCCTAGGACCTGTCGCGACCACCGTTCGAACCGCCGTCATTGACCACGTCGTTCGCCCCCATCGCCGACCATGGCTGGAACCCTGGTGAGCCCCACACGACCCCCACCACAGTGTTAGGGTCAAAAACCTCGCCGGAGCTATTCATCGCCGATGATGAACTACAGCCGTTGGATCGCTTTCTAATCGTAGGGCCTAGATTGCACGATACCGTTTCGGTTAGTCTAAGTCATTGACTAGTGGGTCCGTTCTATCAGTAGCCCTCTGCGCCATGCTTTAAAGATTGGGCCGGCCTAATTAGTTTCTCGCGCAGGCCTGTGAATTCAAATAGATATTTTCCAATTTAGTTAAAACCACATTTTGTTAGTAGATTCAAAAATCAATTTAGAGAGATTCACTGAACCAAATTGCATGATTCCAATTTTGTTAGAAATATATTTAAATTATCTATCCAAGCTCGTTGGATTCAAATCAATTGGAGTTAGAGATCACCTATACCAAAAATAATAAGATAGAGACTTTTTCCACATTCAAACATTTTTCAAAAATCAACCATAAATGCTTTTGAGTTGATTCCAACTCTCAAAAATCACATTTGACAAGATATATATGAATATGTAAAAATATTTAGGTTTGCAAGCAGTGACATTGCACTAGTACCAAAATAATGCTATATAGGCATTTCTAGTCACTTTAAATCTATTAAATGATAATCTTAAACTTTATAAAGTATGACCAACACTTTAAATCACATTCCCATGTATTAGAATATGTGGTGATGACATGTGTCAACATGATACCATATTTTAATTGGAGAATATTAAATCTTAATTTTTTTCAATGAGTAGAAATTACTTTTCTAAAATAAGATAAACAAGATTAAGTCTTTAATTCATGTGATGATTGTGAGGATGCTAGATCATCAAGTGTGATCCTTAGTGTGCTAAATAGAATTAGTTAAATATTGATTTGTGATTGTGTATCATGTATTCATTTATAGACGATAGTACCGACCCGGGATACGAGGAGGAGGAGTACTACCAAGAAGAAAAAGGAAATTTCAACCACTGCACTACTCAAGGTTTCTTAATCACCCAAATTTAGGGTTAACAAAAACTTTTATTCCAAAAATTTATATGAATGCATGTGTGATTTGCATTAGTGTATGATTGATTGAATTTGCCATGTTTGATTGCTACAAATGATGAGAAATGGTTTAAATATGAATACTACATCATCTAGGCCAATTACAAACAAAATCTAAAGAAAAAGAAATCAAATATGAATTAAATAAGCTAATGACCATTTTGACCAAAGTTAACGACTAGGCCACTTTGAGTGTTCCTAGAAGATAATTTCTAACAAAAACATTCCCACCTCTTTTCACCCCTTGCTAGACCAAGTACAAGTGAACCAAGTCCCACTTTACAAACTCACAGAAACTATTTTCAAATCTATTTAAAGGATAGTTCAAATTTGAATCTAGTTCATATGGTAAGATCACCATTTTGCAAAAACCAACTAAATCAATTCACCTTGCCTTTTCCAAGCAACCATAGACAATCAAGCATAAGATTCAAACACTCACGAAATTTCATTCAAAATTTTCAAACTAAATATCATGCGGCCATTAAGACAAACACCTTGCAGACATAATTTAAATCAGTGCCTAACTTCACTATTTTGAGCAGTGATCCTTCAAACCATTGTCCCCAATGCACTCCCATGTCTCCCCCAGCCTCTAGAAGCACCAGACACGCTCCCCCTTGGCCGTTTTGCACCAGTGTGCTGCCGCCCGAAGCCAGCCTCGTCGGCCGACCGTGGATAGAGTGCCAAAGACCACGCCGCCCTCTCCCACGATGCGCACCAGACAGGCGACCGTCCACCGCCACCCCTTGTGCAGCCCACGACCACAGCCAGGCCCTAGACCACCCCAGCAGTGTCGCGCCCAGTGTCTGTGCGCCGTGCCGAGAACGCGCAAGAGCACCGCACCCGACCAGCTCGCACACGCCGCGCCTAGCCCTCACCTCGCATGCACTAACTCGCCATGATCACAGCTAGCTCCCAGACACCCTTGTTCGCCGCCACACGACCAGTAGCACCCGTGCACCGTCGCGAACACCGCCGCTCCCACGCAGAGCGTCACACGCGCTCGACCATTCTAAACCGCCTCGTGCCTCGCCATTAAGCCAGGGATGACCGCCAGGGAACACCGCACTGCCCCCTACCCACGGCCACGCCGATAGCACGATGTACCGCCCTCGCCGGAGATGCCAGCCCATCCCATTCGGTCCCCTCGTCGGTTTATAAATAGAGGCCCTTCCGCCTCCATTCTCCACACCAACACACTCCGCACTCCTCACCACACCTCCCACACCATTCCCTAGAGCAAGGCAAGCACCGCTTCCCCAGAATTTGGCCGGACCCCGCCACTGCAGAAGGAGCAGGGCGTCGTCGATTGGAGCCGCCCAGGAGCTGTCGCGGCCACCATCGAACCGCATCGTCGACCACGTCGTTCTCCCCCATCTCCGACCCTAGCTGGAGCCCTGGTGAGCCCCACACAACACCCACCACCGCGTTAGGGTTAAAACCTCGCCGGAGCTGTTCGTCGTCGACGATGAACTGCAGCTGTTGGATCGCTTTCTAATCATAGGTCCTAGATTGCACGATACCGTTTCGGTTAGTCTAAGTCACTGACTAGTGGGTATGTTCTATTAGTAGCCCTCTACGCCATGCTATGCAGATTGGGCCGGCCTAGTTAGTTTCCCGCACAGGCCTATGAATTCAAATAGATATTTTCCAATTTAGTTAAAACCACATTCTGTCAGTAGATTTAAAAATCAATTCAGAGAGATTCACTGAACCAAATTGCATGATTCCAATTTTGTTAGAAAGATATTTAAATTATCTATCCAAGCCCGTTGGATTCAAATAAATTGGAGTTAGAGATCACCTATACCAAAAATAATAAGATAGAGACTTTTTCCACATTCAAACATTTTTCAAAAATCAACCATAAATGCTTTTGAGTTGATTACAACTCTCAAAAATCACATTTGACAAGATCTGTCTGAATATGTAAAAATATTTAGGTTTGCAAGCAGAGACATTGGACTAGTACCAAAATAATGCTATATAGGCATTTCTAGTCACTTTAAATCTATTAAATGATAATCTTAAACTTTATAAAATATGACCAACACTTTAAATCACATTCCCATGTATTAAAATATGTGGTGATGACATGTGTCAACATGGTCCCATATTTTAATTGGAGAATATTAAATCTTAATTTTTTTCAATGAGTAGAAATTACTTTTCTAAAATAAGATAAACAAGATTAAGTCTTTAATTCATGTGATGATTGTGAGGATGCTAGATCATCAAGTGTGAGCCTTAGTGTGCTAAATAGAATTAGTTAAGTATTGTTTCGTGATTGTGTACCCCGTATTCATTTATAGATGATAGTACCGACCCGGGATACGAGGAGGAGGAGTACTACCAAGAAGAAGAAGAAAACTTCAACCACTTCACTACTCAAGGTAAGCTAACACTTGCAAGTTTCTTAACTATGCAATCTAGAACTATGCAAGCTAATACTTGCAAACTTGATAACTTAAGCAAAATGCATTAGGCATGCTTGGTTATATAACTTTGATTATGCCAATCCCAAGTTTTACTTGCAAGATTTATTCTTTTACTTTACCAAAGTATTTACTTTTAGTTAGTGCTTTGTGAGTATTAGAAAAATAGAATAGATACCATAAAGAGTATAAAACTAGGCCTAACTAGTTACACTTAGATGTCATTCCATGGCATGATATTGGAGATTAGCACCCCTCATTAGTGAACACCCTCAACCTTAGTGGCTAGTGCTAAGCATAAAAGTGGATCACTTTAGATGGGAATACTTGATGAAAATGATTATGAAAACCTTGGAATGAGGATTCATTCTATTGAGATGTTTTGACATGTGTTGAGAAACACAAAAGGATTTGATGATGAAAATGTTGAGGCATGAGCCTTACCCTTTATAAAAACCGATGGCTTGGTTCGAATGCGATACCATTCCAATTTTACCGTACAACCACAATACCCGAATTGGGTAGGGCTTAGCTGGAAGTTTATATGCCTTAGTATGGGTTCCCTCGCGGAAGAGGTTGAGTTGAGGCTACCTCGTGACTGCGAATGTCCACCTATGCAGTGCCCAGGATGGCAGATGGCCATGGCTGGGAGGCCAAGCTCATAGGGGTGGTGCCTATACTAGAGTGTGTAATTGAAAGGTTATGATTGATTATCCGCATACTAAGTACGATGATTCAGGGTTATCCTTGACAGATGTATCGAATTTTGTGGTGAAAGTGTACCACCTCTACAGAGTGTCAAACTATTCGAATAGCCGCATCCGCGGTCATGGATAGTTGGAGTGGCCATACTGTTCCGTCGTTAAATGTTTTCAAAATGACTTGTGAAGTGAACTATGACTTTGACTTGACAACAACAGAGTTGTGAACATGAAAACTAGGTTCCCACTTAAGTGATTTAGAACATTAACTTAGTTTTCTTTACTTCTAAACTCAGCTTTAGATAAATCTGGCTTTTTGCAAATAAACCTAGAGCTTAAGATTCATACTAGAACTACCTTACTTGTTAGTGATAGTTTGTGAGTACTTAAAGAGTACTCATCGCTTTGTCCCTGGCTATTCCCGTGGCCAGACTATGAGGAGGACTATCAGGATGATGGACAGCAGGACGTCTACGACAACTAGGATCATCTCCCATCGTCAGCATTGCCTGTGACTCTGAAGATGGAGCCCCTACTACGTTTCTTTTCCACTGCTTGATTTGTATTAAGACTAGATCGTGAGATCCTTTATTTGTAAGACCTTATTATGGTTTGTAATGGATGATGTACTGTGATATCAATCTGTTATGTCTCACAAAAATGATAATCCAGGGATTGCGAGGTATGGCATAATAGGCATCCGGAATTAAAAATCCGGGTGTTGACACTACATGATGCACATATAGAGTCTATTGCCGATTTGATTCTTTAGTTTGCTCATGATTAAAGAAATGCAATGATTTTCTTAACTTAAATGGTCAGAGCACCGCCCTGTCAAGGCGGAAGCTGCGGGTTTGAGCCCCATTAGTCCCAAACTAGGGATGACAATTTTTGTGAGAAATACAATGATTGATTAATAATAAACAAAAGATTTTCATCTATACATGATCAGATGATCTTGCGAGTTTAATATTAGCCACTAGATGGTTCAATTGGTTATGGTTCCTGTTAATTTTTAGTTGACTTGTGATTGCATCAATGCTATATTCTAACGTGGTTCCTAGACATACATTGTTTAAATACTTCATTGACCTTGCAAGGTGCAAAATTTATCATTTGCTTGTTTATCTACTGGGTTTTCTTGCCTAGTTATATGTACAATGATACTGTGAGCAGTTGGAAATACAATAGCTGTAGGCATTACAAAGAAGGTTTGTGCTACTTTTTGGATGCATCCAACTATTCTTTTGGCAGCAAATGACCCATCTCTTTGTTTCTCTTCTTTTTTATTTACTTGCTCGACAATCAAAATATTTGAATGATCTGGCTACTGAAAAGGAATGGTTGATATCTTGTTTCTCTGAAATGATTCTGGTAGTCTATTTAAGACACTTGATCTATTGCTTGTTTTTGCAAGGTACTATCATAGTTCTCTGATGATTAAAGCAATGCCACCTATGGTTGGAGGTCACTTTTTTGGCTAGTTCATACTATAGACCATTTTTAAACGCTATTTTTATATTTTAGGTTAATGCTTTGTTGTCCCGACCAGTTCTAAGCAACTGAAGGAATCTCATGCACCTCTTTTTGTTATATTTTCTATATTTCCGTTATGCAGTGATATGATTAGTTTATGAGGGAAAGAGTGGAGTTGCTTGATTCCCTACATTCATTGCCACACTAGTTTAGTTAGTCTGCATGAGACACACATGTTGATGGCTTGATTTGTTATATTAGGACAATGCAAATTTTGAAATTCTTTGACAACAAACATGGTGTTTTTTCTCCTGCTTTGCTACTCTAACTTAATATGTCTTAGTTTCAGCATGCAAATAACCTATAGTGTTTGTTCCAGAGTGGCTATGATACTGGCACATGTACGCATCGGTCTAGGACAATGACAGTTCCTATTATTCCGGAAAGAGATGTACGAGGCACATCATTGATTGTTCCTGGCCAATGATGAACTAGAATTATTTTACATATAAGATGGCCGCCAGTTAGCTGGTACGCTGTGCTGACTTGTTTTATTTGTTTCAGGCTGCACATGAAGCTATGGGGGCAGAAGGGAGGAATCCTACGTTAAGTATTGAGGTTATTTCACAAAGCAGCAGTGATAGTGATTATTGCTTGTATCGACCCATGGTTTCAGTTTTTCTAGCAGAAAGAGGTGTTACAGCTGCACTCCAAACAATTGATTTAATTGAACAAGAAATAGAGCAAATATATGGAATAATCACGATTACACGTGAACATATACAAGAACTGAAAGATCGACAAGATTTAATAGACTGTCTACTTGATAATCTCTTCTGCGGCTGTCATGGTATGCCAGTTGTTACTCGTACGGGGATGTAAGCTCCGTAGCAGAAACCATGTTCCAACCCATGTCTGGCGATGTCTCTGTAATGCTTCATCTTGTTTTTGTTGAAATTCTGGTATGTAATAAATTTCAAAAAATATTTGTTGATGTAATAGGGTGATCCTATCACGGCCATTAGCGGGCCAAAATATTAACGGACTGTTTAAAACCAGAATTGCACCATAGTTATAGAATACGAAAATATGCTAGCCAGCAGATGGGCCCAATAAATAGTAAAAGGCCATAAGTGACAGGTCAGAATATTCGTGGGCCTCATAAGCGGCCAAGGCCCTAAAAAAGTATAGGGCTGAACTGCAATAGGCCAGAACAGTAAAAGGCCCGAACAGTAATGGACCCAAATATTAATATACCTAAAGAGTAAAAGATCTGAAATGGTAAAAGGCCTGAAACAGTAAAAGGCCTGAATAGTAAAAAGCCCACGCAGTAGAGGGCCCGACAGAGCAAAACGGACAGAAGAGTAAAAAGGCCTGAAGAGTAAATGGCCGAAACAGTAGAAGGCCATAAGAGCAAAAGGCCTAAATAGTGAACGGCCGGAACAGTAGAAGACCAGAACAATGAAAGGCCAGAATAGTAAAGGATCCTAACACTGGCAACCTAGAAATGTAAAAGGCCATAACAGTAAATAGGTAGAACAGGAGCAAAGCCCACGGGCTGTAGGAATAGTAATGGGCTGCCTTCAGGCCTTAACAGTGCCTAACCTACTAACGCATGCCCCTAATGGGCCGCATATTATTCTACCAAAGTGGGCCTTCTTTAGGCCGATACTGTAACGGGCCTGAAATCATACGGGCCCTAGATGGATTCATTAATAGGCCATGTCAAACAGTACATGGCATAAGAGTAAAGGGCCGTAATCTTATTGGGCTCTCCTCGTGGGCTGGCCCACTTAACAATTAGCAGGCCTTGTTTGGGCCAGGCTTCTACCACGGTTTCTATGACTGTTAACGGCGGGTGCCACGTGGCATTTAGCATGACGTCAGCAGTCAACACGGCTGGCAAACACATCTATGATGGAACAAGTTTTCGTGGTTGAAGGTTGCGATCCGCCGTGGTCAGAAAAAACCGTGGTAGATTCTTTTGTGATGGGGTTTTTACCACGAAGGGTATCCGTCATAGAATACTTTTTAGCCACAAAAAACGGGCCTTCAACCACAAAAATCGTTCGTTGTAAAAGCCAACTTTTCTTGTAGTGGATGTGCATGTACTCTAAGGACAAAAAGGATCCCATGCAAATTTTGCAGGATAACTTCTCCAATGACACCATCAAACTCCGACTTAAGGACATGGTCATGGTGAAGAACAGGAAGCATGGCTTCAAGATCACCTATGACATGTTCGAATGCGGCAAGTGCCCAAAGGTAGCTTCTTTGCTTTGTTGCTCGTTACTTATATACTCTAAGGCTTTTCCTTCTTGAAGTTATCAGTCTAACACACCTTTGTTTCCCAGCTAGCGACCTTGGTGGAGATCAGATGGCCTCCCAGGTCTATGATACCAAGTTGAAGGATATCCAGGTGGTGTCTGACGATGACACCCCCAAGTACCACCTAGCTCGGGAGCACGAAAGCGGAAGAGCTCCACCTCTGATGCTGCTGCCGAGGCCAAGAAGAGAAGAAATCGGAGAGTGGAGTCTCTAGACGATCCACCGCCGCCTTAGAGGCGGAGAAGAAGAGATCCACCAGCATCCCCTTGACCAAGGCTCCTTCCATGGAGTAAGTGCATTCATTCTCCGGATTTTATAGTATCTCGCACCTTATTCAACTCCCATACTTATATTTCGTACATTTCAGAAGGAAAGCCGGTGTTAGCCTGAAGCAATCCTCCAAAGATTCTAGAGGGTCAAAAAACATTCGCGATATGTTGACCAAGGACGTGGCCTCCAAGCCCTCTCCTGCCACTGCTCCTCCAACTCCTGCCGCCAAGCCTACTACTGGCCCCACTGGGCCTTTGTCCCCTGTCATTCCTGAGACCTCCACCATGGAGACAGATATCAATCCAATCTTTGATGTCTCAGATTCTGCCGGCACGAACGTCGCTCCCAATGGACAGGCGACGTAGGAGAGTACTTCCTCCAAAGTGGCTGAAGCTCTGGCTAAGGAAGCCACCAAGAAAGGAAAAGAGCTAACGAGGGGGGCAGAGGCATCAGCAGCAGCAGCGGCAACTAACAAGGCGGGAGCTTCTGCGCCTTCAACTGTCATAGCCACACGGCTGTCGGCTAGAGCTTCATCTACGCCTCTGGCTTCTACTACGCCACTTCCTCCGGTGCCTCCTACTTTGAGCCTGGACGATCTTATCCAGCAGGCGGATGCCGTGTATAACAATGTCAGCATCTTCCACACTGCATATGCCAATCTGGCCAACAATCTCAAAGTTATTGCCATTGTAAGTCTTTTAAACTTTACCTTTTATCGTATAACATATCCCTCTGTAGCCCCCGAGCTCTTAGGAGGATAAACAATAGTTATTGGCCTGGGTGCTCCAAAGAACTAAGAGTGGGACTTGATAGTGTAGCCCCCGAGCATCTAGGTGAAACTGAAAAAGTTCTGGTTGGATGCTCTAAGAGTAGCATACTTGTCTCTAAATTTTAATCCTATAGCCCCCGAGCTTCTAGATGAAACTAAAATAGTTCCGGCTAGAAGCTTCTACGAGAGACTAAACACTTTTACTTACACAAAATGAGAAAGCCCGGAGGAAGAAGGCCAATGAGAAATATGACAAGTTATAGGCGGACCTAGATGTTGAAAAGGTAAAACAGCTTTCCTGAAGGAATAGATCACGAATAGCAAGAGTCTGTTTCTTTCTGACTTTATCCTGGCTATTGCTCGTAGTCAATTTTTTCCGTGTTCTCATACTGTTCTTGTTTTGCCATCTTACAGAACTTATTGCCAAGGCCAAGGGCATTGTCGATCAATTGAAGCATATTCAAGAGCTTGATAGTGAAAACAAGATCTTTAAGAAAGACCTGGTCGATGCACTTAAGGGACATGAGGAGGCGATGAAGGTCCTTCAAGAGTCTACGGACGCCGAGATGCAGTGTCTGAAGGAAGAGATTGAACGCCTCAAGGAGCAAAACCAAGCTACCTAAGAGGAAAACTCTTGCAGCCTTGAGGCATACAAGGAACTTCAGGACGAGCATGGCATCTTGGCAAAGACATGCAAGCAAGTTGAATCCAGCATCTTCGGTATGTTTCCTCCGTCTTGATCAATTATGTACCTTGGACAAATGTTTGATGTACTTATACTCATGGTCCTTGTATCTTATGCAAACCATAGCTCCCATTGGCTTGACCAACTTGGGTGAAGGTGCTCCGGATCCCAAGGAATGCACGATTCTTGTAGGCAACTTCGTCAGCACCGCCATCGCTCATGCCAAGGAAATAGCCCAGCCTTTGGGGATAAACATCAAAGCGGCAGACTCAGCGGCCAAGTATTCGGAAATCCTGCGACGAGCCCCCAAGAAAGTCAAGGACTGGAAAGCCTCTTGCGTTCGGGCTAGTGCAAGGATGACCATGTCCTTGGTCAAAGCACACTACGACAACGCCGACATCGACCTAGTGACCTCCGGCATGCCCAAGCTAGACGAGGAAGGAAAAGAGATCGATAGTGATGCTATTTGGAACTCCCTCGTCGGCTACGACACCAGAGTTTCCAAGATGGTCAAGGCAGACGTCTTCGTGCCTGCCGAGATACTAGATGATGACATGGTGTCCTCTGAGTCTAGCCCATCTCCTTCCGAGTTTGATGATCTTTCCCGGCCTAGTTCTCCTGTTGCTGATGATGCCACCATGAAGTCCCCTGCAGCAGATCTGTAAAAACAATGTTTGTATTAAATGTGTCTCTGCAATGTGATGGAGATGACGACGGCTACAGACTCTTTCATGGAATTTTGATCGGGTACTTAGGGTTTCTGTATCGGAGGCGATATATAAGCGGAAGGAGAGGCCGAGGGGGTGTCTGGGGAATCCAGACCACCCCTGGCACGGGCCAAGCCTGGCCACAAGGCCAGGTGGTGTGGCCGGGCCCCAGCCCCTCTCCGTCTCGTATTCTGGCTCGAGGTGTCCCTCGGTGAAAAACTGACTTTGGCTTTTGTCCCGTCCAATTCCGAGAATATTCATTTTCTGACTTTCCTAGAACCAAAAACAGCAGAAAACAGGCAGCTGGCACTGTGGCTCTTATTAATAGGTTAATCCAAGAAAACATATGAAAAGTACTCCAAAGTGTGGACAAAACATAAGAAAGTAGATAAAACCAAGTATGGAACATCAAAAATTATGGATACGTTAGCAACGTATCAACATCCCCAAGCTTAACTCTTGCTCGTCCTCGAGTAGGTAATTGATAAAAAGAAAGAATATTTTTTGAGGTGACATGCACCATCATAAACTTGATCAAAGTATTTGTAAAACATTGATAGCTGGGATCATAGTACTTCAATCATAACATGAAAGACAAAGTTCTAACAATAAGGCAAAGCAACTATGTTGCAACATGAAAAGGCATAAACAAAAGATTCATGAATAACAATGCTTTGCAAGACGTTTGTTTGTTTCACATAAAGAAAACATAGCATAGTGGCATTCAGCTTGTCCCTCATAGAGTAGCAAACATAAATGCATAGGGCATCTTCAAAGTTCATAAGAGTGACTAGATACAAATAGTTTACAACAAGCAATATCAAAGCTATGAATCAATCAACAAGTCTTGGGACAATGCACATACAACTAAAAATGGCCACTATGCTCTCAAAGTATGTGCATAAAGATAGAAGGTCGAGACTCAACATAAAAGTAAAAGAAAGCCCTTCATAGAAGGAAGTAGGGATTCAACTTTCATAAAGAGCTTCCAAAAATTATGGTACTTATTATCTTTCAGCTCTCATTGCCCCTATCATAAGCATCTTGAAGGTGATTAAGGTTAAAGTGACACAACTAAGAGGATATGCTTGACAAGTTATGAACTGAAGTCTCATGCCCCTTACTTACGAAGACCGAACCTCATGCTACTCAACTTTAGTCACAAGTAAGCTCTTGTCATTGTAAGTACATATGTATCATAGAGAACCGCCAATGGGGTACCCCTTGCACATGATACAGGAGCTATCCCATAATAAAAATGACAAGGCAAGCAGACAATGGGCATCTCAGCGGTCTTTTTATTTGCTATTTACATAGGTTTTTATTGAGGATGCTTCATAGAGTGCTCATTATGGTTATGCTGCAAGTTTAAACCATGATTAGTCATGGCTTAGGCTAGCGGCCTAGGAGTTTCTCTAACACACATACAAACTCCATGATCTTACAAGTTCCCCTTTTATTTCACCCCATCAGGATCCATAAGCAAAAGAACATGATATCAACGGGGTACAAAGTACAAGTGCAATGTTGAAAGTGTTCCCCATGATACATGGTTCTGCTAACTTCAACTTATAAAGCGCAAGCATATACGCAACAAAGATGGACGCAATGGTTCAAGTTTATTAAAAGCAAGAAAGTAAAGTGTGTCATCAAGTTCGTGAGAGCTTTAATCACTAATTTTCACATAACAAGTTTAATTCGGAAGGTAGACAAAAACTTGAATATACTTGGAATAGCAAATGCTAATAGGTAGGTATGGTGGACTCTTTGGAATGACTTGGTTTTAGGAGTGGGATGCATGAGTGGAACTCATACTTGGTTGTGGAGGCTAGCAAAATCCTGGAGCGACCAACTAAGAGAGCAATAGTGGACATAATCATGCAAAGTGACAAAACATCATTAACCAAAGCATAAAGTGATACTACAAGTTGAAAACTAAAGGATCATCAAGGCTATGGTGACTTGGGATAGTCATAACATGGTGTGAGCATGCGCCAAGTCAACCCAAATAAAGCATCAAAGGAGAATACCACAATACTATGCTTCAATATGCTAAAACAACGCATGATTCTTCCAAGGCACATTAAGCAATCTCAATTGTTTATAACAAGTCATGCTACAGCAAAGAATACTAAGCATAAAGCCAAAATGATATCAAGCATGACATACTGTCTTCGGATTGATGACAAGTACGCCATGAGGGGGTCCTCGAGGCGTGCGGAAGAGAGGGGTGTGAGACGTACGGTGTTCCGGGACGGTGAGAACACAAGTTTACCCAGGTTCGAATCCGCCGGCTTTGGACGGATCCTACTCCTGCTAGCAATCCAGTAATACAGCAGAGCCGGATATGGGTTACAAGGGTTCGCCTGTGCGAGTTGAGATTGTAGACTATTGAGGGTCTAAAGTGTTGATTACCCTAAAGGCTCTCCCTAGGACGGCTTATATGGATATCCGGCCTAGGGTTACAGGAGAGATCTATCCGGCTACGACTAAGAGTCGCTTACAGAGTACATCTTGAACTACAAGTAACATTATGGGCCTAAGTCGGTAAGTCTTCTGGGCCTTCCTGTAGCCGGATTGGACTCCGTCTTCTCTCCCTGACTGGGCCGCCCGTGAAGCAAAGCTCTAACCCGAAGTGGGCCACCCTGGTCAGTGAGGAACTGTGAGGATACCCGGAAAGTATATCCCCAACAGCAGCCCCCGGAGGCCTCCAAGATCCAAAGTCGGATTTATCATCGTCTAGCTTGATCTTCGGCTTGCAGAATCTTGAAGGGTTCCCGAAACTTCACAACAAAAAATATGATCCGGGTCTTAAAAATAAGTCGGACCTATCAACAGGTTACTCAGATTTTCCAGCTTGATTTCAAACTAAGCCAGAATTTGGTCTCTAACGCCACTTGACACAAGTCATGGTCCAGTCACGTCATCTGACAGACATCCTGTCAGCACGACCGTTGGTGGGTCTGCAGTTCGCGGGACCGAGGCGCCGTTTCAATGCATACGCGGAGATCGAGGAGACGTAATCATCGCGTGGGTCCTTCCCAGTTCCTTCCACGACGTGTGGCGGTTACACTATAGCATTTGCACGAATCTTGGCGCGGTTAGGTGGATATAAGAGGTGAGGATTCTCCTCCTCCTTTCTTCACCTGTCCTTTGCCTTTTCCTCTCCTCCAAATCTCCCCCGCACGCACAGAGCTCCTCTGCTTTGCCCCAAAAACTCCCAGCGCCACCCATCTTAGGTCATCCGCTCACCGGAGAAATGGCTTCTCTTCCTCTTCCGGCTTGGCGGCAGCGGCGGCGACAGCGGCGACGGAAGCGGTGGCGGAGAAGGAAAGCTTCCGTGGGGTCTGGATCCCCTGCGTGTTAGATGATGAGAAGCTCCGCGGCGTGGAGACATAAGGGCTCCTCCGCGCCAGCGACTGGTGGAGCGGCATCGGGGAGACCGTCCCCAACCCGGGCACCGGCGAGCGGGTCCACTTCGGCACCCACCTCGACAAAGGTTTGTCATTCCCTCCCTCGAAGTTCTTCTCTGAGGTGATTGACCATTTTGGTGTTCAACTCCACCATCTTCCTCCCAACTCTCTCCTAGAGATGAGCGCTTACGCTTCTTTGTGTGAGGGATTTCTCGACATTAGGCCAAGTTTGACCTTATTCCGGTATTATTTCCATGTCCGGAGAAATTCTATCACTGCCGGTGTTCCTTACATCACCGGTACCATTAGTTTTTCACTTAGACGCGAGCGCGCATATCCCAAAATCTTAGCTAGTGACTCGGTCAAACAATGGCCAGCCACATTCTCCCGGCAAAGCTACTGCTTTGCTGGCTTTCATCGACGGAGCTGCCACGGCCCAACCGTCTTGGGACGAGGCTCCTCTGGCTCTCACTGACGATCTGATCCTCGCTAAGAGGCGGATCGAATACTTGATCAAACACAAAGGACTGAAGGGATCCGAATTGGTCCAATGTTGGGTGTCACGTCGGATCCAGCCCCTTCAGTACCACGGAGACCGACTGATGCACTCCATCACGTTGTCCAATAAAGACTCCCTCCGCATCAGCCCCAGAGCCTACACCACGCAAGGCTACATAAGCCAGATAAAATGGTTGATAAGGGAGCGGATCGAGAGGAGGATCCCTGAGATTTCTCTAGATATGCATACGGCGGAAAACCCTGTAGTGCCGGTAAGCTTCTAACAGTAAACCTTTTTATGTGTTTCAATCTTTAAGTTACATTGCAATACTGATATGTTTTCTTCTTTTCAGCTTGCTGACCTCCCTGAGTCGGAATTGGCTCCAATCGAAGGATATCCTCCAGAGTTTTCTCAAGAGACAGAGGTGGTACCATTGCCAGATGCCGCGCTCGAGAAGCGCAAAGCTCCGACAGTGGCCGTTGGCACAAAGGAGGTGCCCGTCGTGAAGAGGTAACTTTCCATCCCAACTTCTGCCTTTGCACTTTACTCGAATTTTCTTCTGAGATGTAATGTTTACGGCTCTATTACATTCTCAGAGCTAAACACCTCATCAAGGGCAAGGGGAAGGGAATTTCTTTGAAGCCCCTGCGACAGACGAAGCTTACCATAGCTTCTTCTGCCGTGGCTCCTCCGACTCCTGCCCCTCAACCTTCTGCAACGCCGGTGATAATTCCTTCTCCGGTCGTCACAGAAGATCCGACTCCTTCAACGGAGATCCAGCGGCTAGCTAGGCAATGCATGGAGAAAAGTAACTTATCTGCCGAAGAAGAAGCGCAAGAAGCAGAGGATGTCAAGCACTCTGATCTTCTTGAACAAGTGCGCCTTCGCAATGAGAGGATCAGGTCCGGGGAGCTTCCAACTACTCCTGTGGCCCCTCTGACTCTCGCTGAGAAGGTTGCAGTTGAAGTGAACGCGAGTTTGGATAAACTTACTCGCGAACAATATGTAAGTTGGAATTCTAAATCTTGTTTTTCCCTTTATTTCATATCATATCCTCTAGCCCCCAAGCATGAAGTAGGATAAATAATCCGTTGCTTCCTTAGGATGCCAAAGAACGAACTAGTGTAGCCCCCAAGGCTCGTGCTGATATTAGCAAAAATATTAGCCCGAGTCTTTAGTAGCTTTCTGACTTTGGGTATTCTGACTTACAGAAAGTATATTCCTATAACCAGGATTTGTTGAAGAATGTCTACGATAAGCGGAGAGAGATCAAAGCTCTCCGACTTAAAAATGCTGAGCTAAAAGTTGTCAAGGATGAGGCCGAAGGTAAACATTCCGAGACTCATGTTTTCATAGTCGAATTTTTGCTGAACTATTGTTCTTTTTTGACTTATAGCGCTGGTAAAACAGTCCTCCGCCATGATGGAAGAGGCCGAGAACCTCAAGACTTTGGTGGTGGAGAACAAGGAGCTTCGCCAAGAGCTGGACCAGCTCAAGGCAGATCATGAAAAGAGCATTGCTCAAATCCTTGAGTCCTTCTCCATGGCTACTGATGAGCGTGATCGTAAGATTGCTGCTCAAGATCAAAAAATCTCGGACCTCAATAATGAGCTTTGCAGAGAGAGGGACCTTTCTGAGGCGCTCGGGCTGAACTCTAGAGTCTTCGGGAAGAGAAGACCAAAATTGACGACGTCATTTTCGGTACGTTCCATCTGTCTGACTTGTCTATTTTCTTCGACTTATTTCGATGTCGGATTTTATTTAATTGTCTTTGTTTACAGGTCCTCTAAACTTGACGGACTCCACCTCCACTGAGCCCCGCACCCACCGGCTTACCCAAGTCGGTGACCTGCTTCATGACTTTCGCCAATCTCTTGAGGATATTGGCGAAGCTCTCAAGATTCCAGACATGCATAGCATGTCGGATTTTCAGGTGCGGGACAAGGCAAAGGAGATGCTGCAGCTCGTCCAGGATTGGAATATGTCCTACGCGCGAACCGCGGTGCAGAATGCTCTCACCATGGTCATGAACCACCATGGAAACATGGAAATATGGCAAGTGACCGAGGGTACTGCAAAGTAGATGAAGACGGCGAGGAGCAGGACATCCAAGCCATCATGGTCTCCTGCGGCCATTATGGGTGTCACGTGGTTGATTTGACCAGCTACGAGACTCCTTTCTTCACCCGCGTAGACACTCCGCCTCCGCCTCCAGAAGATTCAGCAGAGGTTTCCGACGATGAATGCACCACCTCGGATGTGGACACCTCGGAACGATATCAAGGCGACGTATCCAGCGAGCCGACAGCTCCTTCATCTCCTCCTGCATCATATATTGCCAGAAACATTTGTATTATCCTAAAAAAACATGATGCGTCTGTAAATATAAAATACTATAATTTTGCTAGTGCTAAGATTTTAATCTATTCAGCACTTTTGGCTTTTAAATTTTTGCGTGCCTGAAATGTTTACATAAGCACTTGTACTTTTTCGTCTATACTTATCGTTTATCTGGCTTTCCGCCTCGTCCCTTTCGTGAGCCGGCTAAACTTTCTGCCGGAAACTTTGCCGAGCAACGGAGCTCAATTGCTAAACCAGTTTAAACTCGGAAACAAAGCCGGCTTCCAGTACCAACAATACACTACTCAGAAAATACCTGCATCCAACAATCAGATAAAAAACCAAACTATAGACTAGAAACTTTAGAGTTATACCTGAAGGTAGCATTTTTAGAATCGGAAATCTAGACCAGAATGAACATGAGTATAAAGTACTTTCAAGCATTCTGGGATTTTCGACTATGACATGATCATTCGGAAATAAGATGGTAAAACTTCTCAGAAAAACTTGAGGCAACCAAAACTTTTATTTTTCACAGAACATGTACATATATATGATTACAAAGAAGGATAAACTAAGAATAAAAGGGACGTAGCTGAGCAATATTCCATGGTCTGTCTAACTCATCCAGATTTGTACTACCTCCAGCTCTCTTTCTCTTCTTAGTAGTAGGTCTTTCTTTGACTTGCCTCATGTCAGTTAAGTAGTACGATCCATTGTGCAATACTCGACTAACTAAAAAGGGCCCTTCCCATACTAGGGAAAGTTTGTGCTTTCTTTGTTGCACAAGCCAGAGAACCAAATCACCTTTATTGAAAGATCTATTTCAGACTCTCTGGCTATGATACTTGTGTAACTTCTGCTGATAGGCTATAGATCTCATTTCAGCAACGACGCGAACTTCTTCGACTAAGTCAAGGTCGTTTTGTCGAGAAATCTCGGCATCCTCTTCAATATACGCGGCCACTCTAGGAGAAGTATGAATTAAATCACTAGGAAGAACTGCTTCTGCGCCATAGACTAAGAAGAAAGGTGTGTATCCGGTTGACCTATTTGGGGTTGTTCTTAAACTCCATATTACATAGGGTAATTCCTCTGCCCAAGCCACCGCAGCACGTCGTAGTGGTGCTTTGAGTCTCGGTTTTAGGCCTTGTAGGATTAAACCATTTGCTCTTTCGGCTTGTCCGTTAGCCTGTGGATGTGCGACTGACGCAATGTCAAGCCGGATATTTTGCTCGTTGCAGAATTCCGCCAATTCTCCCATAGAGAAGTTACTCCCGTTGTCCGTGATAATGCTATGTGGATAACCATACCGGATTATAACATCCTCGACAAATCTTTTCGCTATTGCTCCATCACAACTAGTGACAGGTTTAGCCTCAATCCATTTTGTGAATTTATCCACCATCACTAAGAGGTGAGTAAATCCACTTGGAGCTCATTTAAATGGTCCTATCATATAAAGCCCCCAAACCACGAAAGGCCATGTTATAGGTATTGTTCTCAGCTGATCAGCCGAAACGTGAGCTTGTTTGGCGTACTTTTGGCAGCCTTTGCACATCTTGACTAATCGTTCGGCATCTGCCTGAGCTGTAAGCCCAAAAAATCCGTGTCTAAAAGCTTTTGCCACTAAAGATTTGCTGCAGAGTGGTGACCACGCTCGCCTTCGTGGATTTCCCTTAAGATTTCCACTCCTTCCAGAGATACACAGCGCTGAAAAACCCCAAAAACACTCTGTTTATAGAGCTCACCTTTAACAATAGTATAGGCTTTTGCTCGTCAGATAATCTGCCGGCTCAGCACCTCGTCTTCGGGTAATTTGCCATCTACCAGATAATCTGAGTAGGGTTGAGTCCAGCTGGGAATTACAGCCAAAACTGCTATTAGAGGTGAGTCGGATTTGGTCGGATGTTCCTCATCTACTCCCTTTATTGAGGGAACTTTGAGGTGCTCTAAAAAGCGCCATCCGGGACTTCTTTTCGCACAGAGCCTATCCGAGATAGTGCATCTGCTTCCTCGTTTTCTGCTCAAGGGATGTGTTGAACCTCAAACCCTTTGAACGATTTAGATAAATCATCCACGTCAGCTTTATATGCTGCCATGTGTTTATTTGCATTACAAATATCCGACACTTGTTGAGCAACAAGATCCGAATCTCCGTAACACATCAAACGTTGGATGCCAATATCCTTAGTAATCCGGATTCCATGCAGCAGTGCTTCATACTTGGCAATATTGTTTGTCACTATGAAGTGGATCTGCAACACGTATAAAAGTTTATCTCCTTGGGGTGATTTGAGCACTACGCTAGCCCTCGAGCCCCCGCGAGCCTTAGACCCATCAAAGTAGAGGGTCCAATATTCCGACTCAGGGAGGGTCATATTTTCCTTCGTCTTTGTCCAATCAGCGATAAAGTCAGCAAGGATTTGGGATTTGATTGCTGTCCGGGGTTTATACTCAATATCGAAAGTTGAAAGCTCTATGCCCCATTTGGCGACGTGTCCTGTGGCGTCACTGTTGTTGATTATATCTCTCGTGGGAGTTGTGCTCACCACGGTAATTGGATGCTCCTGAAAATAGTGTCGTAACTTACGAGATGCTAGAAAAACACCGTAAGCCAACTTTTGATAGTGCGGATACCGCTGTTTTGACTCTGTCAGGACCTCACTGACAAAGTAAGTCGGACGTTGCACCAGGTGTTCCTAATTTTCCTCTGGTCTCTCCACCACCATGACGATACTAACAACCTTATATGTCGCAGCAAGATAGAGCAACATCGGTTCCTGAGGTTCTGGTGCTGCAAGGATAGGAGCAGATGAGAGTACTTTCTTCAGGTCTTGCAATGCAGCTTCAGCTTCGTCAGTCCAAACAAAATCCTTGGTCTTTTCAGGAGTTTGTATAATGGTCCGGCTCTTTCACCAAGACGGCTTACAAATCGACTGACCGTAGCGATGCAACCAGTTAATCTTTGTATGTCCTTCAGGCGAGTTGGCCTGGAAATATTGAGTATAGCCTTGATTTTGTCCCGGTTCACCTCTATGCCTCTTTGAGACATGATGAAACCTAACAATTTTCCGGCTGGTATTCCAAAGAAGTATTTCTTCGGGTTAAGCATAATGTTATATTTTCGTAGATTGGCAAATGTTTCCTCCAAGTCGGAAATCGGTGTTTCCTTCTTTTTGACATCACCGCAATATCATCCACATATGCATGTACATTGCGTCCGAGTTGGTCGTGGAGGCAACGTTGCATCGTGCGCTGGTACGTAGCTCCTGCGTTCTTCAGCCCAAAGGGCATCATAACAAAACAGAAGGTTCCGAAGGGGGTTATGAATGAAGTTTTGACTTTGTCAGATTCCTTCATCTAGATTTCGTGATAACCGGAATATGCGTCGAGAAAATAGAGGAGTTCCGAGCCTGCCATAGAATCGATAACTTGATCAATTCTAGGCAGAGCGAACGGATCTTTTGGACAAGCCTTGTTCAAGGCAGTATAATCAGCACACATCCTTAAATCAGTGGTGTCCTTTTTAGGGACCATTACAGGATTGGCCGACCACTCAGTGTGGATGACCTCTTCTATGAATCAGGCTAACTCGAGCCGTGCTAGTTCCTTAGCTATTGCCTTACGCTTTTCATCGCCAAAATGTCGTAAGGACTGTTTGACGGGTTTAGCGTTCGGGTTTACATTTAAAGAGTGCTCGGCAAGTTCCCTAGGTACTCCTATCATGTCAGATGGCTGCCATGCGAAGATATCTTGATTTGCTTGGAGGAACTTGACGAGCGCGCTTTCCTATGCGCTACCTAGACCTACGCCTATCTGGGTCACCTTGGAGGGGTCATCATCCTTCAACGGCGTCTTCTTCATCTCTTCTGATGTCTTGAACTCCGGATTTGGCTTTGTCACCTCCTTCTTCGTTGCGGGCATCTCGGACGGATCTATGCTCTTCTTGATCTCCTGGTACTCCTGGGCGTGCAGCACGACTTCAGCAAATGCGACATTTCCATCTCGCACTCTCGCGCTTTCTTCGGGTCTCCCCTGATGGTGATCACGCCGTTGGGACCTGGAATTTTCATCATATTATAAATGTAACACGGACGAGCCATAAAAGCCCAGTAAGCTGGACGTCTGAATATAGCGTAGTATGCGCTCTTGAACGGGACCACTTCGAAGGAGAGTGCCTCCGTCCGATAGTTCTTTGGAGTTCCAAAGGTAACATCCAAAGTGATCTCTCCCAGGGAATTGGCTTGTCTTCCTAGGACAACGCCATGAAAAATCACAGTGTTGTGGTTCAGCTGGGTCTCCGAAATCTTCATCCGGCGTAGCGTTTCGACATAGAGAATATTGATGCTGCTACCACCATCCATGAGGGTCTTGGAGAAACCATAACCGTCAATAAGTGGATTGACGATTAAGGCATATTTTCCTCGCCTATGCAACTTAGGCGGATAATCAGCACGGTCAAATGTGATTGCCACTTCCGACCAGTCTAGAAATTGGGGGACAACCGGAACTGTTGCATTGAGCTCATGTAGAACTGCTTTCTTGACCTTTGCTAGTTGAGATCCGAGGAAGGTGACATAAGAGTCTTTTTTGGTCGGAAAATTTTTCTTCCCTTCCGGCTTGGGATTTGAAGCACCAGCTTCCTCCATGTCGGAATCTTCCTTGGTCTCCTTATCTTTTTCGGGATTCTTCTTTCCCTTCTTCCGCTTAGCTTTGTAGCCCGCGGTGTCATCTCTTTTGATGTCGTCATTGAAACGACATTCAGCGTTAGTGTGGAACGAGCCCCCATTGGCGTCTAGGTGATGCACACATGGGTTATTAGAAATGTCGGCCCAAGAGTAGGTTTTGCCTGGTTGCTGGTCTCCTCTACCTTGGATCCTTGAATTCCCATGGCCACGCATGCGGCCTCCGCCGTGTCCTCCTCGTCCTCCAGACCCGAAAGTAGCAGTGACCACTGTTGTTTCCGCGTTGGGTTTCTCTTCCGAGGTTTTTTTGCACTTCTGAGCTTGTTGCTTTGATTGTTTTGCCGACTGAGGCACAACTAGGGCATTGAGCAATCCCTCTGCATCATCGTCGGCATCTGCATACTTGCTCACTGTTTCTATCATTTCTCCCAAATCAGTGACCTTGTCACACTTCAAGCGATGGCGCAGTAGACCAATTGGGAGTCCTGCGATGAAAGCTTCAATCGCAGTTTGATCGTTTACTCCTTCATAGGAGTTCTTGGTGTCGATCCATCGTCTGAGGTAATCCCGGCAAGTGTCTCCGGCCTTCTGGGTGCAACGCTGTAGGTCTCCGACCGTATAGGGCCTTCGATATGTGCCTTCGAAATTCCGAAAGAACACACTTTGCATGTCATACCGGTTATGGATGGTGTTCTCCGGAAGTTCATTGAGCCATGATCGTGCCGTCTTCCGCAACATAAGTGGGAGATATCGGGTTGCGACCAAGCTGTTTCCGCCTTTAGCGATGCAACAAGCTTGGAAAAATCCTATAGCCAGGTATCTGGCCGAGCAATGCCGTCGTAGGCTTGGATATGCCTTGAAATAGCGAATCCTTCCGGGAATCTTGTAGCTCTGATGCGTGGTCCGAAGCATTTTGGGCCCACGTAGATATCATCGTTTTCGTAGCGCCGCGCCTCTATGTTGGAGTTGATCCTGTGCCTTGCGTCGTTTGGGGATAGAGATCGTCCCAAATATCAGCTGTGGCTGCGGTGCCTTGGAGCCGGACTTCGGCTTCTGCCACCACCTCCTCCACCACGTCGTCCTCCTTTTCCCCCTTGGGAGCCATTGTGATGACTGCTTGGTGGAGAGGGTGGGGCAGCTGGATAGTTTCCGGCTGATCGCCGGCCTCCGTCCAGAGCATCATTATTCCGGTTCCGAGGAGGGTCTTGACTACGACAAGCCCCCTGCCGGCTTGTCCCGACATGGTTTCCGTCGTTCCTTCGTCCGCCGTTCCCACTACGGTGAGGCTCAGCTGGACGGCTTGCATGTCTAGGAGGTGGCATTTTTTGACGATCCTCCTCCCGACGTTTTTCTTTATCTTCTCCCCTTTGATCGTTAGACTCTCGTCGGGGAGGATTCCTCAGATTTAGTGCAGCAATGGCCTCTTTTTCGGCCGCTGGGGCGATGTTGCTCCAGTCACGCGCAATTCTGTGATCCTGTCCTGACGATCCGGTTCTCGAATAATTGTCTTCCCGGTGTTCGGGGCGATGATGCTGCTCCGGAACGCGATGGGGTCTTGCGTCAGCCCATGCCGGATCTGTGCAACATTGGTCGGAATCCGAGACTAGTTTTTGACTTCTGGACAAGGCGACCTTTTGCTGCTCCAGTCCCTTGTTGAGTAGTTTGATTCCCAAACGGATCTCCTCCGGTCCTGGATTAGCCGATAGAATTTCTCGGGCCGCCACGGTATTCTGTACTAGGGTTGGATATACCCAATCTCCTTTGCTATCTTTCCGAGGCTTCCCCATCTCATCTCTGAAAAGGACGGCGTGGATCTGCGGGAACTGGTTGTCATTGGTATGACGCTTCCTGGTCTTCTGGTATTGCCTGGAGTTGTACTTCCCCGCAGATGCTATGCGTTTCTTTTCCTCCACAATGTTTTTGGCTTCATCGAGGAGTACCTGACGATGCGCTTCTATTGCCTGCGCCCTCTCATCCAGTTCTTCAGCAGTAAGCTCTGCAGCGGTAGGTATAGGTGTAGTTAATGCAGCATCGATGAGTTTACGTGCACCTTCAGTGATCACATGTCCATCCACCGATTCTTCTTTTTTCGGCTCTTCTGGGATAAGTGCTCCATCCGAGTCTTCCTCATATTCCTCGGCAATCACCTCCTCTGTCAGAGGGTCTTTTACCGGGGTCTTGTTCTTCTTGTTCTTCTTCTTTGCCTCTTGGCAGCACCGGTAGCAAAGACGGCTTTGGGTCTGTTTCCCGGAGTTAAGCTCTAATCGGTACTTTCGGACATCTGGACTTCGGGATTATCTCCGACTTCCATGTCATCCTGCGCTTTGGGAGAGTGTTCCCTGGATCCTTCATCCATGGCTTCTCCTTCTTCTGCAGCTTTGGAGTTATACTCCTCTTCATATTCCGCGGAGAACTTTCAGAAATCCGCTGACGTCATCGATTCATCCGAGGATGCGGGTACGTCAGCGTTTGTTCCAATTGCCTCCAGCACAGAGTTGGTGTTTTCTCCAGCATCGGTAGAGCCGGATCCAGATCCAACATAACCGATGAAGTGCCATGCATGCTTCTTGAGGTACCTGCGGCTATCGCGGTCAGCTTTGTCGAAACTTTTGATGGTCTCGTGAATTGCATCTGCGCTTGCATCTTGCATTATCATACGTCGCAGTGTGTACCTTAGGAAAGGCCTTTCTCTCCCGGCGTCATCAGAGCCAGAATAAGTGTCGTTGATGAGCTCCTCCTGGATTTCAACTTCCATGGGTGGGTTGATCTGGGATCTGGCTTCTCCAAGGAGATCCACTACAGATTCGACTTTGACCGCTAGGTCTTCCTCAGGCTCGGATTTCTCCACTATCTCCGCAACTGGTGCGGGCTGGGTGGGGTTAGGGTTTTCTGAGATCCGGAACTCTGCCGCCTCCGCGGACAAAGGGGACCCAGAAGATTCTTCTGCCTCTATCATCACCACTAGGGTGGGTGGGGCAGGTTCAATGAAACCGATGTAAACATCGATCTTGCCAAAAGAGATGATTGTGTAGGCAGTCACGGCCTCCCTAGCCGGAATCCAAGTCTCGTCGAGAACGATGAGAGGGACGCCGCTTGCGTAGAGGATGCGACTGACGGTGATAGTCTTGCCGATTCCGATTCTTGCAGATTCCGCTCGGAATGCAGATCCGAAGCTCACTTGCCCCACGGTGGGCACCAACTGTCGTCGGATTGATGACAAGTACGCCATGAGGGGGTCCTCGAGGCGTGCGGAAGAGAGGGGTGTGAGACGTACGGTGTTTCGGGACGGTGAGCACACAAGTTTACCCAGGTTCGAATCCACCAGCTTTGGACGGATCCTACTCCTGCTAGCAATCCAGTAATACGACAGAGCCGGATATGGGTTACAAGGGTTCGCCTGTGCGAGTTGAGATTGTAGACTATTGAGGGTCTAAAGTGTTGGTTGCCCTAAAGGCTCTCCCTAGGACGGCTTATATAGATATCCGGCCTAGGGTTTAAAGGAGAGATCTATCCGGCTACAACTAAGAGTCGATTACAGAGTACATCTTGAACTACAAGTAACATTATGGGCCTAAGTCGGTAAGTCTTCTAGGCCTTCCCGTAGCCGGATTGGACTCCGTCTTCTCTCCCTAACTGGGCCGCCCGTGAAGCAAAGCTCTAACCCGAAGTGGGCACCCTGGTCAGTGAGGAACTATGAGGATACCCGGAAAGTATATCCCCAACAATGACAAAGCATAGGCCATAGTCAAAAATAAGCTCTCTCTACCACTTAAGCATGAACTTTCCTATTCTTTTCCAATCCAAACCAAACTATTTGAAAACCAATGCATGAAAGAGGGGGTCCATCCAATTTATTAAGAAAACTAAGAAAACTAAGCAAACAAAAAAACAAAACTAAAAAAAGACGCTCCAAGAACAACACAACTGTGCATGAAACAATAAAAATAAAGCGTTTGGAAGAAACCTGGGATTTTTATTGATGAAGAAGGGAATGCCTTGGGCATCCCCAAGATTTGACGCTTGTACTTCTTGGATATTTCTTGGGGTGACACACGTGGCATCCCCAAGCTCGAGCTTTAGTCCATTATTCATCTCATTACTCATTTCTTCCATACACCTGAAATTTTTCCTTCATACAAAACTTCACACAATCTTTATTAGCAACATTAGTGCACTCAAGATAATAGGTCTTTAGGTTCAGTTCCAACACCAATAAAAACTTCCATTAAAACACTAGCTACTGTAGCACTTCCCTCAAAAATCTCAATTCCCCAAAGAGAACTCAAAAAGGAACCAACAAGAAGCAAATGCAGATAATGGCAGAAATCTGTCAAAACAGACCAACAGGTAAAGACGAATTTTTTAGAAGACCTTCTGTTGCTCAAATCAAAAAGTGTTGAACTAACGAAAGTTATATAACAACCTGGGGCAGAAGCACAAAAATTCACGCCTCAAAAGGATATACAGAGATTTTACACGAATTTTTACGGTGAAGCACAGAAATCTGTTTCGGCACAGCAACTTTCCCAATCATTATTTCTCTCTCATTAGAGGCTACTCTTGGCATAAAAAGCAAATAAAAAGGATAAGGAGCGGTTATTACTGACGTAATAACTTCCAAAACTCATATAAAACTTTTGGGTTATCTCCCAATAAGTACTTTTTTTAACGCCTTTAAGTTAGGCATAAGAAGCAAGAAAAGGGATCAAATGTTTGAAGAAGCATTAAAACCAAATTTCTTGCCCTTACCTCTCTTACTTTTATTCTTATCCTTGGGGAACTTATGAATGCTTGGTGGAGAAACAAAGTGCATGGTGCCCTTCTCCACATATATTATTGCTCCAAGGAGTTTCAATAGGGATCTTCCAAGTGTAATTTGTCCTTTTCCTACATATTCAATAACAAGATAATCAGTAGAAACCATTTTCCCTAGGATCTTTGTAAACACTCCTTCAGCTATTCCAATGGGTAATATTGTGGCATTATTAGCAAGAAACATTTCTTCTCCTCCTTCAGAAATCCCCCAAAGATTCAAATATTCATAGCTATCTTTGGACATAAGACAAAATTTAGACATAATATCACAGCGAGCATGAAAAGTTTCATTGTTTATAGCAATCTTTACTGTGGGAAGCCATTTTGAGGGTTCATAATTTATTGGAACATAGTTATGATGCTCTCTAAGTGTATTATAGCAATCTTTCAAACTAGCAGTGCTGGTCTCAAGAGTATTCAATCTAACAAATATGTTTACGAAGGAAGAATCAGATTTGCTAGGCAAGTTGTAAGTAAAGACCAACTTCTTTATGGCATTAACAGCATCATCCTCATTGCATTGGAGGAAATCTCCTCCCACTACAGCATCCAAAGCATATCTATAGCAAAGAGCAATTCCAAGGTAAAAACTGCTAAGGAACAAGCTTTCAGTCATTTTAGGTTCAGTTTTTCCATGTAGATCAGAGATTCTAGACCAAGCTTCTTTGAAACTTTCTTCAATTCCTTGTTTAAAAGTGAAAACCATTTCCTTAGGTGACATAGTAGCTAGAGCAATGCTAGACATAATGACAACTTCAGATAAGAACTAATTTTTTTGTGTTTTTAATAAAGAAAGCAAACTTGTAAAACTAATTTTTTTGTGTTTTTGATAAAGAAACAAGCAAACAAAGAAAAAGTAAACTATGCAAAACAAAAATAACAAAGTAAAGAGATTGGTTATGAGGGACTCTCCTTGTGAAGATGTCATTAACTCCACGGCAACGGCGCCAGTAAAAGAGCTTGATGGCCCAAAATATATCGAGCTCGTTGGGGAACCCCAAGAGGAAGGTATGATGAGCAAAACAGCAAGTTTTCCCTCAGTTATGAAACCAAGGTTATCAATCCAGTAGGAGAAAGTAAACACCCCAAAGGTATTGCTAGCTGAACTTTGGCAGGGCACACTACCGGTGCCAGCAGCAACGTGGGGACCTACACAACACAACCACAGAACTCTGCCCCCAACTTGCGATGAGGTTGTCAATCTCACCGGTTTTAATGAAAACAAAGGATTAAACATATCAAGTGGAAGAAATTAATAGTTTGTAGAAAGTTAACACAAAGCAGTAAACAGTTGATTGTAGATTGATGGTAAAAGAAAGGACCGGGGTCCATAGTTCACTAGTGGTGGCTCTCCTTAAAGATAGATGAACTGTTGGGTGAACAAATTACAGCGGGGCAATTGACAAACATCGAGAAAGCATACAAGCATATACTACTCATCTTGACTCCTTTGAGATTCGATTGGGCATTACAACATTATACATAGACCGCCGTCCAACTGCATCTATGACTAATAATCCACCTTCAGGTTATCATCTGAAGCCCCTCTAGTATTAAGTTGCAAGCAACGGATAATTGCATTATGAATTGCGTGTAAAGTAAACAATACGATTGTTCTATGAACAAAGGATTGTTGTTTTCTCCCTAGTAGCAACAGCACATCTAGTACCTTAGATATTTCTGTCACTTCCCCAGATTACCAGAGGCATGAACCCACTATCGAGCATAAATACTAACTCTTGGAGTTGCTAGCATCTACTTGGCCAAGATAGCTACTAACAACGGAAAGCATGCAAGATCACAAATAACAAAGACATGATAGAATCAATAATCAATCTGAAATAGCATCTCAATATCCATCGGATCCCCGCAAACACAACATGTATGATTACAAATAGATGATCTTGATCATGAACGGAGCTCACAAGATCTAAACATGATAGCACAAAGGAGGAGAACCATCCATCTAGCTACTACATGGACCCATAGTCCAGAGATGAACTACTTGAAGGGTAACGGGTAGGCTACACTAGCGTAAAATCAAAAAATTTCTACCGCGTCAACCAGGAATACTATTGTCATAGATCACGGGATTACCGCTAGACGCGCAGGTGCGGAACTCGATGAAGCACGTTGCGGCAGTGTAGATGTTCCACGTCTCCTCCTCGTCCTCGTCCCACGAGCAGCTCCCCTTTGCGCGGCTCGTCCAAGTGCTACAGATGCAGCACTTCCGAGGTATCCACACGTCCGGAGTGGAAGCCGTCACACGCTAGACTGCTAGGTCTGCGCGTGCAACACAGGCGGAAGAGGAGTGGCGGCTGGGTGGAATGCTCTCTCCTTTTCAGCTCGCCTCACTCTCTCTTATATAGGCATCCCTGGTGGGCTTCTACATTAGCAGCCCATTAGCAGCCTAAGCCTGGTCTAATTCGGATCCAATCCTCATTAGGCTTCCAGCCCCTAAAGTGTGTGACCCTATAGGTTCATACACGTATAGACATGACGCGAGTACACTTACTCCGTCAATAGTTGGTAGCGGCCTCTAGAAAGACGTGCCAACTCCTAAACGCATATAAAGATCATTCGGACGAACCATCACAAGGTTGAGTACATGTCTTTCTCTTTGCCTCACGATATTTGGTCTAGCTCTAAGCTGACCTCTCTTTCTCGATACTGTGATTCAGAATTCCTTTACTAGGTTAACTCTTAACCATATGTAGCACGGCCATGCATTTCTGGATCCGATCACTCGAGGGGCCCAGAGATATCTCTCTCAAGTAGAGAGGGGCAAATCCCATCTTGATTGACCGATGCCTTGCAGCATGTATCAGGACAAACCCAAAAGCTACCTTTATAACTACCCAGTTACGGAGTAGTGTTTGATAGCCCCAAAGTAGGTCGATCCACATCTCAAGTACATGCGACAATCTCAGGTCTAAGGACAAAACGTACACGATGTGTAGAGAGAGCTGCAAGTATTATTGCTAGTCTCATGTTGGGTCAGTCCAACCCCATGTTAACATGTGTCCACATCATTGGTTTGACATCTCCATGTCAATGACTTGTGAAACATAGTCATCAACCAGTCGATGTGCTAGGCTAATATTCACGTGTGTCCTCGCATGAACTCCGACTAGGGACAATTATTATATAACCATACAAGTAAAGAGTTTCACAAACAATTCACATAATTGCCAATCAATACAAGTTGCCTGGTATATGGATATTCAAGGAACATTATAATAACTCATGGATACACATGAAATACAATCATCTCTATGATTGCCTCTAGGGCATATTTCCTTCACTACTCACGCATCAGACCGGAGGCTTGCATGGTGATGAAGAAGGCCTCCAGGGTGAATTCCCCTCTCCGGCAGGGTGCCAGGAAGAGCTTCAGATCCCTCTCGGTCTAAGGATGGAGATGACGGCGGCTACAGACTCTTTCGTGGAATTTTGATCAGGTACTTAGGGTTTCTGTATCGGAGGCGATATATAGGCGGAAGGAGAGGCCGAGGGGGTGTCTGGGGCGTCCAGACCACCCCCTGGCACGGGCCAAGCCTGGCCGCAAGGCCAGGTGGTGTGGCCGGGCCCCAGCCCCTCTCCATCTCGTATTCTGGCTCGAGGTGTCCCTCGGTGAAAAACTGACTTTGGCTTTTGTCCCGTCCAATTCTGAGAATATTCATTTTCTGACTTTCCTGGAACCAAAAACAGCAGAAAACAGGCACATGGCACTGTGACTCTTGTTAATAGGTTAGTCCAAGAAATCATATGATAAGTACTCCAAAGTGTGGAGAAAACATAAGAAAGTAGATAAAACTAAGCATGGAACATCAAAAATTATGGATATGTTAGCAACGTATCAACATCCCCAAGATTAACTCCTGCTCGTCCTCGAGTAGGCAAGTGATAAAAAGAAAGAATAATTTTTGAGGTGACATGCACCATCATAAACTTGATCAAAGTATTTGTAAAACATTGATAGCTGGGATCATAGTACGTCAATCATAACATGAAAGACAAAGTTCTCACAATAAGGCAAAGCAACTATGTTGCAACATGAAAAGGCATAAATAAAGGATTCATGAATAACAATGCTTTGCAAGACATTTGTTTGTTTCACATAAAGAAAACATAGCATAGTGGCATTCAGCTTGTCCCTCATAGATTAGCAAACATAAATGCATAGGACATCTTCAAAGTTCATAAGAGTGACTAGATACAAATAGTTTAGAACAAGCAATATCAAAGCTATGCATCAATCAACAAGTCTTGGGACAATGCACATAGAACTAAGAATGGACACTATGCTCTCAAAGTAGGTGCGTAAAGATAGAAGGTGGAGACTCAACATAAAAGTAAAAGAAAGGCCTTCATAGAAGGAAGTAGGGATTCAAGTTTCATAAAGAGCTTCCAAAAATTATGGTACTTATTATCTTTCAGCTCTCATTGCACCTATCATAAGCATCTTGAAGGTGATTAAGGTTAAAGTGACACAACTAAGAGGATATGCTTGACGAGTTATAAACCAAAGTCTCATGCCCCTTACTTACGAAGACCGAACCTCATGCTACTCAACTTACTCACAAGTAAGCTCTTGTCATTGTAAGTACATATGTATCATAGAGAACCATCAACGGGGTACCCCTTGCACATGATACAGGAGCTATCCCATAATCAAAATGACAAGGCAAGCAGACAATGAGCATCTTAGCGATCTTTTTATTTGCTATTTGCATAGGTTTTTATTGACGATGCTTCATAAAGTGCTCATTGTGGTTATGCTGCAAGTTTCCACCATGATTAGTCATGGCTTAGGCTAGCGGCCCAGGCTTTTCTCTAACACACATACAAACTCCATGATCTTACAAGTATCTCTGAAATAGCATCTCAATATCCATCGGATCCCCGCAAACACAACATGTATGATTACAAATAGATGATCTTGATCATGAACGGAGCTCACAAGATCTAAACATGATAGCACAAAGGAGGAGAACCAGCCATCTAGCTACTACAGGGACCCGTAGTCCAGAGATGAACTACTCACGCATCACATTGGAGGCTTGCATGATGATGAAGAAGGCCTCCATGGTGAATTCCCCTCTCCGGCAGGGTGCCGAGAAGAGCTTCAGATCCCTCCTGATCTAGGGATGGAGATTACGGTGGCTATAGACACTTTTGTGGAATTTTGATTGGGTACTTAGGGTTTCTGTATCGGAGGCGATATATAGGCGTAAGGAGAGTCCGAGGGGGTGTTTGGGGCGGCCAGACCACCCCCTAGCACGGGCCAAGCCTGGCCACGCGGCCAGGTGGTGTGGCTGGGCCCTAGCCGCTCTTTGTATGTAAAGTAAAGGACTGGGATCCATAGTTCACTAGAGGTGGCTCTCCTTAAGATAGATAACATGCTGGGTGAACAAATTACAGCGGGGCAATTGACAAACACCGAGAAAGGAATACATGCATATACTAATCATCTTGACTCCTTTGAGACTTGATTGGGCATTACAACATAATACATAGACCGCCATCCAACTGCATCTATGACTAATAATCCACCTTCAGGTTATCATCCGAACCCCCTCCAGTATTAAGTTGCAAGCAACAGATTATTGCTTTACGAACTGCGTGTAAAGTAAACAATACGATTGTTCTATGAACAAAGGATTGTTGTTTTCTCCCTAGTAGCAACAGCACATCTAGTACCTTAGAGATTTCTGTCACTTCCCCAGATTACCAGAGGCATGAACCCACTATCGAGCATAAATACTAACTCTTGGAGTTGCTAGCATCTACTTGGCCAAGATAGCTACTAACAACAAAAACCATGCAAGATCTCAAATAACAAAGACATGATAGAATCAATAATCAATCTGAAATAGCATCTCAATATCCATCGGATCCCCGCAAACACAACATGCAGAATTATAAATAGATGATCTTGATCATGAACGGAGCTCACAAGATCTAGACATGAAAGCACAAAGGAGGAGAACCAGCCATCTAGCTACTACATGGATCCGTAGTCCAAGGATGAACTACTCACGCATCACACCGGAGGCTTGCATGGTGATGAAGAAGGCCTCCAGGGTGAATTCCCCTCTCCGGTAGGGTGCCGGGAAGAGCTTCAGATCCCTCCCGATCTAGGGATGGAGATGACGGCGGCTACAAACTCTTTCGTGGATTTTTGATCGGGTACTTAGGGTTTTCGTCCCGAGGGCAATATATAGGCAGAAGGAGAGGCCGAGGGGGTGCCTGGGCTGGCCACACCTAGGCCTGGCGCGAGCCAGGCCTAGCCGCGCAGCCAGGTGGTGTGGCTGCCCTCTGGCCCCTCTTCGTCTCGTATTCTGGCACTTGATCACTTCCGGAAAAATAGGCACTTTGGCTTTTGTCCCGTCCAATTCCGAGAATATTCATTTTCTGGCTTTCCTGGAACCAAAAACAGCAGAAAACAGGCAGCTGGCACTGTGGCTCTTCTTAATAGGTTAGTCCAAGAAATCATATGAAAAGTACTCCAAAGTTGGAACAAAACACAAGAAAGTGGATAAAACCAAGCATGAAACATCAAAAATTATAGATACATTTGCAATGTATCACCGCCGTAGGTCTCTGATAGTACAGGGACGTTTGTACGTACCCTTGAAGTTCTTGGTGAACGCTTCATGCATGTCCAACCAATTGCATATTGATTTCTCTGGTAAGTCATCAATCCATTGTCGGGCGATACCGGTAAGCATAAGTGGGAGGTACTTGACGATGACATTGGGGTTTCCCCGTGCGATGTAAATTGCTTTGCTGTAGTCCTGCAAACATGTGGCTGGCCTGGCAGTGCCGTCATAGGGCTTGATAGTCGTGTCTATCCGGAGGCCCTGGGGGTAGGTTATGGCCCGTATTACTGGTCCACAACAACGTGGCCCAAGGTATGGGAGCTCCCGTGCTTCTTGGATCTTGTCCAGCCATGAACGTGCGCCATATGGCTCTGGTTGCTTCCCTTTTCCATCATAGGGAGGGGAATTGTGGTACGATCTATGAGATCCGCCATGCCCTCCGCCATGATGGCTGCTAGGTGGCGACGGTGGCGGTGGAGGCGGTGGGTTAGCCTTCTTGCTGCTCCCTCCTTACGACTCCTCACGCCTGTCACGGTTGCTTGTCATACGTGGTGCTTCCTTGTAGGATCTGCCCCCGTGTCCTTCAATGCCGCTGCACTCTCCGACATGCCGAGGCCGCTCACCCTGGTTGCGTATAATGATGCCGACCTGGGGACGCTTAGGCGGTGGCATGCTTGTACGGTGGTGCGGCTGTGGTTCCTTGTGACATCAAGATGGTGGGGGTGGCAGCGATCGACAAGGGCGAGCCTTTTCTCCGTGATCGAAAGATATGGGTATGGCATCGGCCCTGTTGCGCACATCCCTCCGTCTTCGCTTTGTGGAGCCTGTGTGGGATCCCTCATCATGGGAAGATCGTGGCCTTCTGCGGCTGTTTAGGATTGACTGGCAAAGCTCTGGGTTGGAATCAAGCCTCTACAAGGTGGCCTTTTCCTGTTGCTTGCATGCCTTGGCGACAAGGTCGTATACCTGAGCAACTGCTTCTGGCGACCTGCCCTGTTCCAGGAGGGTCTTCGCAACGGTGATGTTGAGGGCGGGAGTTGGCATTACTTTCCTTCCCTCTGAATCAATGTATGGGGTGGCTTTTGCCAGTTTGGTTCCACCATATCCCAATTTTTGTGCCGAACATCAGGGTCTTCGATGACGTGAGCTGGTGCTTTCTTTGCTTTGTGCTTCAGTAGCAACTTCTTATACTCAGCCTCCATAGCTCTTGCCGCCTTGATAGATTGATGTGCCTTGGCCATGTCTTCGTCCAGCTTAGCGTCCTATTCTGCGATGCACTTGGCCTCCACTAGGATTGCCGCACTCTTCTCACCAAGCTCCATAACGCTCCAGATATGGGCGATGGTGATGGGCGCAATGAGGAGTGCACCGTAGATCGCCTTGTCGGTGGGAGTAACCAATGGGTTGCCGGCTGCAGACGTTGACGGTGGCGGTGGCGACTAATTTGACTGCTTGGCAGTACTGGGGGTTGTGGTGAGTTTCTGTGCCTGCTACGGGTGGATAATCGGAGGGGGCATGGCCTTGGCCGGAGCCGGAGGCTCGACGGCTTTCTTGGCTGTTGCCGCTCTGGTAACCGTAGATGTGGGCGGAGCTCTCTCATGTTCCGGTTCCTATCCATCTTTTTCCATCACGCTCCCAATGGCGACTAGCACCCGGTGGGACGTGTTGGCCTTCTCGACGTGCTCCTCCTTCTCAATCTCCCGTTCGATCTCCCTCATAACAACATCGTATTCCTCCGAGTTAGCGTCTGAGCCGCCGCCATCCATATTGATATCGGCATATAGCGCGTCAAGGACGGAGTCGGAGTTGGCTTTGGTGTTATTGACAGTAGATGTGGTGGGCGATGGAGGCGAGCTGTTGTTGTTGTTTCCTTCGGCTTCGGGCCCAGGCATAGCTTGGGTGTTCTCCTCGGTGTCTGTGTATTCATTGACAATTGCGACCATCTCGCCAAGGGTGAGAGGGTCTATGGCCTGCCGTCTTCAGAGGGTATGTCGGAGGAGTGTTTCGGGTGTGAGCCCTTCCACGAAGTGGTAAACGAGTTCGTCAGCACGGTCACCCTCTAGGGTTTCCCTCACCCTCATCCATTTGGCAAGGTATTCGCAGGGAGGTTCTCCGTCCCTCTGAACGCATCTGGCCAGATCGAAGATGGTGACTACACTGACAAAGTGTGACCTTCGCATCTGTAATGCTCGAGGAAGCCAAGCAGATTTGCGGGGTCCTTCCACTGTTATATCCTGCACAGGGGCGGTTTGGGTGGGCCTTGAATTTTCCTGATCTGAGCCGCCATACTCCAGAGAGAGGTATGACCCAGATTCTTCCGTGAATGTATCCTGCCCGTAGACGGTGCGTGCGGGGCTTGACGAGTTTCTGACTTCCTGGGAGCTAGGACCCGTGTCCGTTTCGCCGATGAAGATGTGGATGTATCCGAAGGGGATGACGGAGCAACGCGTAGGGTTCGTCTTCACCGGCACCCAGAACTCATTTGGTGGGACGATCGTGACGTTGCCGGAGAAGAGAACGCGTCCGATGGCTACGGTGTTGCCGATTCCCGCGAAGAGCTTAGACCTCGCCCGGTGTAGAGCTTGAAGCGCCTCTTGCCCCATGGTGGGCGCTAACTTCCGTGGTATTGCCGACGAGTACGCCATGGAGGGGTCCTCGCAATGCGTGTTTAGAGACGTGAGGTAAAGCGGAGAGTTGGCAGGTATGAGGTAACACAGTTTACCCAGGTTCAAGTCCCACAACGGTGGTGGAACTCTACTCCTGCTATAAATCACTATAATGGCAATACACCGAGTTACAGAGATCGGTTCGCTGTGCGAGGGTGTTATGAATTGTTCCCTAAAGGCTCCCACAGGTCCGGTTTATAAAGGCACCATAACCTAGGGTTACAGGGAAAGGACCTTGTCGAACAAGTCATAGAGTCCTACACTAATACTAACTAGTCTTCGTGTCTTGTACTCCAAGGATCCGGGCACGTCGGTGACTTCCACGTAGCCTTCCTTTATCCAGCATGGGTCTCCCTTCTAGATCCTTCTAACTGGGCCGCCCAGGAGGCCATAGGCCTTGCTACCAACTGTGGGCCACCCGGGTTAGCCAGATTGGAGACATGCTATGAGGATACCATTTAGCATATCCCCAACATCCCCCTCTAGCATTTCTCCCATGGCCTCGGATAAGCAAGGTACATGTTTTGTTGGATTCTCGGAGTAAGATTTATCTACTCCTTCCGCTGCTCTGCTGGAGTGGAGGCGTAGAGGTTGTCGGGAGCCGGACATGTGCTCGAGGACGGATGCGCTGCTAGTTTGCGGCGCTCTTCAACTCGATCTTGAGATCGGAAAGTGATTAACTACATCAATAACGAAACCAGTTTTCGTAAAGGCTTTTGGGCTACGAGGGTAAGTTATTCTTGTTACCCCTTACTCGTTACTATCATCTACTATATTAGATCTTGACAAATTGGCGGTCTTATCGTAAGATTTTTTTGTTTTCTATGTTGCGAACCCTTCAACAACATCATTAGGAGCATCATTATTTGAGTACGATCGGTATGAAAAAATTCCCTATATTATCCCTTAGCTGATCATCCATGTCATCGATGAGATGATCAACAACAGGTTCAGTACATGTGCTACATTTTGGCAGACTAGAACTCCCATGAATAGACTCACCATGAAAACCCAGTGCATATATACTGGGAGAAAACCTTTATCTACCAAGTGATCAGCAATAGTTACACGTCACACCAATACAGGTTCGCACAAGCATATTTAGGACAACGGATTTTTCCTCCATTTTCTAACCAGGAGAACCTGAAATTCAAAAACCTTTCCAATCCATCTACGTATTCTGTTGTTTGCCTAAATGAATACATCCATCTCTTATCTATTTGTGTGCTTCTAAAGATCGAGTAAAAATTGAAGTAAAAAAACAAAAACAACCTTGGGTAGTGCAGAACCATGATGTACTTAGGGAGGTTCTGGACTGAGGGGAACAACCCTCTCCCTGAGTGTCGATGCGGAGGTGGCCAACGAGACGGTGACCCTTAGGGAGCTCAATATTTTGCATATTTTCACCTCCTATTTTGTTTCTTATTGATGTTTCTCTATGCGAGGTTCTTAATCTTGTTTCTAACTTTTCAACAAGTCTACGTTTATCAAAAAGGGAATCCGTATGCATCTTCTATTGCGTTTTAAGTTTGGAGTTTTTACCGATTCTTCGTTTGGGGAGATTTCACACCTCTCCACTCTTGGTATTTTATATCTATCTAGCTGTTGGTGTTTCTCTACATAAAGTTTTAGAGCTTGTTGTTATCTTCAAAACAAGCATAGGTTCATCGAAATCAGAGTTCAGATGCAAAAGATATCACGTTATTCGTGTAAACTATTTTTTGGTCCAATACGTAGTCCGGAATTGTTTCCGGGCTGACCTCTAGAATTGATTCCAGGTGGATTCCTGGTGAAATAGAAACTAGTGTTCTGTTCCATTTTCCAGTCTGGAATGTTTTAGGTTTGGTACCGGGAATTGCAAAAAACTGTTTAGCGGACCCTATAAGAGGGGGCTTCTTCCCCATCGATTCTTAAGGAATCTTGACCATGAAATTGACCTCCATTGTTGACTTTAGAAGAGGAGACCTAGATCTATAATCCCATCAATCAATTCCTCCTTCAAATGAGGTGAATCCATTGCATCTAGATCTTGGGATCATTAGTTGATATCCACCATTGTTTTTCCTCTCTAATTTCTCTCTAGCATTTGTTGCTTTGGTGGGATCCGAGAGAGAAGGATTTGAGTAAGTTTTTTTGTGCGCTTGCTTTGCGTTCTTACATAGTGTTGACCTCTCCATTACGATTTCTTCGAGTTAGAGACTATGAGCTTGTTACTTTTAGAGGGTGACCTCCTAGTTAGTGCCGCGGTAATCTCTTTATGAAAGATTGTGAAGAAACTTGAGCTTCTCTTTTGTGGATCTTGTGAAGTGATTTTGGAGCTTGCCATCTCCGGAGTGGAGAAAAGCTAACCATAAGAAAAAGGCCCTTATCTTCGGGACTCGGAGAAGAAAGTGAGCGTTCGTAGTGTCATGGCATCCTTAGTGGTAACCCTCATCTCTCCAATGTTGAGTAGCTTACTTCGTGTAAGTGAATATCGGGATACATCTTCATCTCTATGTACCTCGATTATCTATATACTTGAGTTCATTTTCTTGCGATAGTCATTTAGTTTAAAGTATTTATATTGTATTTATCACTTGCGAAATATATTTTAGGCTGTCTTGCTTAGCGTTTATTGTTGTTGATGCACTTAGTTGATCCTACCTTATTTAAGTTTTGTGTTTGAAAAATAAATGTTAGTTTAATTCTATGTTCTTTCGAACTAAATCCATAATAATTTTTAAAATGCCTATTCATCCTTAATCTGTATCTTTCAATTTGCCGTGAAGATTACTTCCAAAATATTCATGTATTTTGATAAATTTTGATCTATAATTTTTCCACGATAGTTGTGATGCTAAATCTCTTTTATGCTGACTAGTGTATGTTAATCATTTGTGAAATTATGTGTAATTATGATTATATGTCAATTATTTATAAAACATTGACTCTGGGGAATGATACCTCGTGTGTTGTACGTTGTTAGTTAGATGATAGTCTACAACAGCGAATTAAACGCGTCCGGATTACACCCCGTTTAATTCAGCCCCTGAACTCGAAACCTGGTTGGTTGGCTGCGCACTCGCCAGCCTCCACCAAGTCCGTGCTTGGTTCTCTGATGTCAATTGTTTATGTCGATATGCTATCTAAAATTGAGAAATTTAGCCAAAATTTAGCATACATCATGCGCAAATTAAGCTCCGACAGTTCTTCTGAGTTTCCTAAATGGCAAAACCGATTAGGTATTAACGGCGGAGAGATGTTGGAATTGGAAAAAGGAATGATTATCAGACTAACAGAGCAGGGACGTTTCTGAGTAACAGTGGGAGAAATGATAAAAAGAACCTTTTATTTATGGTACTATCCGCGATATGACCGGAGAAATTGTCCAAAAACTTCTGGTGGGCCCTAGTGTTCACGACACGAGTCCTCCTCTCCGGTCCGTGCGCGCCGTGCCTGCCTACTTCCATGCGCTCACATGGAGCATCGCGCACGAACACGAGCCACCTCTGACTCGCCATTCGCAAGCCTATAGCACAGCAACCACAACTGCTCCTCAGCGCAGCTGCTGCACCACCTGAGGCCTTGTGTGCCCACCCACGCCGATCGCCGAAACCTCAACGAGTCCTCCCCGGCGTGCTACCAGCATGAGGCTTCCCAACGCGGGTGGCGGTGGGAGCGGGGACGCGGGCTTCGTGCGGGCGGACCAGATCGACCTCAAGAGCCTCGACGAGCAGCTCGAACGCCACCTCAGCCGCCAGGAGCGGGGTGGGGTAGCCCTTTCGCTGCCCGGGAGCCGCCGTGGCGAATCCCCGAGGCTGGGGGAGCCGCAGCCGCCGGCGCCGCCGCCGCCGCAGCAGCAGCAGCAGCAGCGCCGGCGCCGGGAGGACTGGGAGGTTGACCCCGCGAAGCTCGTCATCAAAGGTGTCATCGCCCGCGGCACCTTCGGTACCGTCCACCGCGGCGTCTATGACGGCCAGGACGTCGCCGGTATCGTACCACCTCTACTTCACATTTACTGATTTACGCGTACACTACCTCCCAGTTTCAGTGCCCGTAAGCTGCTCGATGAAATTACAGTGCTGTTTAGTGTTGGGCACATTGGACACTTCTTGGTTCTGATCAACTGTTCCTTTTGCGAGTTCTTGGGAAACGTTGGTTCTTTATTTACTTCCAAGTGTTCGATCTCCTGGGCCTAGGGATGCACTGGTCAGTAGGATGAGTTGATCGATCGATTGCAATGCCATTTACTTTTCCAACTTGTGTTTCTCGGGTCATGTCAACCAGTGCGCCTCCTTGTCAGCAAATTGCTAAAGTTGACACCTCTGCTTTCCTGGATTCCATGGTGTACTCCGTGACTCCCGGTAGATAAAGCCAGCCTTTTGTGTGTAACCCTCCTCATGTGATTCGAACCAACCAACTTTAAAGTTTTGGTAGGCGTGATCCATGTGTTCATCTTATGATGAGCCCCTGGAAGTTGGAGATATCGAATCAAAGCAGCTGGTCTTTTGGAAAAAAGGTTGCAACTTGTAACGGGCATTGTACTTTTCAGGGAACCAGGGGAACTGAGAAGCATCCTAGCCAGATTTTGATTTCCAAAGATGTCTGGAATTTTCTCCTAAATAAATATGAATGAGCAGTTTTGCACTGTCTCACCAGGCGTAATTACATTACACGCTGTCCGAAGCAAATGTGACATGCTTGTCTTTGTCTGTCCACAACTTTATCACCTGCTCCATTGTGTCACCAGGAAATTATATTTATTGTGTTGAAAAAAGAAAATCCCCTTGTAGTTTCATAAAAATGCAATTGGAACACCATACCAGATGTGTCATAGCATTTACCAACTTCACTGTAGTTATTGAATTGATTGTGTCGCCTTTTCTTAGTACAATTTTCTTTTTTCCTTTTGCAATGAAATCAGGGAATAAGGTTTGCCAGTTATCATATTCTACTCCCAGAAATTTGAATCTGCTTTGTATTTCATTTGCAAGTTAAGCTATTATTTGTAGTGAGTCCCTTTGATCCAGTTTTCTACAGCACGCATAATGCTGTAACTGGTATTGTTATACACCTTAACGAAATTGTTGTTCGACGTGCACTGCCAAATACGCTTCTGAAGAGTCAAGAGTGCTAAATGTATTTTGTTCATGAATAATGTGCCACCTTTGGTCCTTAGTAAGTGCTAACCTACTATTTGAGTTTTGAATTTACTAATATAGTATCACGGACTGCCTACATAACTCAATCTGATGTGACAAACTAAATTTACTTGCATTTTGAAAGTAACTGTTTAATTTTATGTTCCAGTGAAATTGCTTGACTGGGGGGAGGATGGTCATAGATCAGAGCAAGAAATTACTGCACTAAGATCAGCATTCGCACAAGAGGTTGCTGTCTGGCATAAGCTTGATCATCCAAACGTTACTAAGGTAGGCTTTAGCTGAGGAGGTCCATTTCATAACTTTTCAAATTTCATAGGTAAATTTTTCTGATAAAATACATACCAAATCAATCCCTATCCATGTCCGTTTCATAAAACAGTGACTACAAGGGTGACAGGCTGAAATTGTTCTCTAATATCAATATAGTCGATTATAACCACACGGACATGCTTGTTTTAACACAAGATATTTACAGACAACAACATTAGAATTACGTGGGCAGTTATCCCCTTGGTGTCACCTATATTTCCATGGTAGATATCTGACACCATATTAATAAGTAGTTGAGTGTTGCTAGCTACGTATATGTTCTTAGTTGTCATATAATTCTTGTAAAAAGGCTTTCATACTCCTTCCGGTCCATATTAATGGCCTCAACTTTGTCTAGATTCGTATGTACCTAGTTAAGTATTTAGACTAGATGCATTCGTATCTAGACAAATTTGAGTACATTAATATGGACCGGAGAGAGTAATTTAATTCAAGGCATGCTATATATTATGAAACTCTACATGACTTTCTCTTCCGGGATGATTTATTGAGGTTATGCATCCCATGACAGAGAACATTATAACCTTGTATAATCTGAACATTACTTGACTTCTCCAATACTAGTGACATTTTATTTTCGTAATACAAGTTAATGTGGTCCTGTTTGGTGTCACATAGGCTACCATGAAAGTATGGTAAAACTTATATCAAACAATTCATAGGACGCCCTAATCTTTCAAACTATCCAACTCATTGTAGATTATAAACAACTATTGTATTTTTCTCTATTCCCTTTGTGAATGTAGATTTATTTTGCTTCTCAAGTAGCTGTCCTAATAATATCTTGAACTTCAATTGGCAGTTTATTGGGGCTATAATGGGTGCCAGGGATCTAAATGTACAGACCGAACATGGGCATCTTGGCATGCCAAGTAATATTTGCTGCGTCGTTGTTGAGTACCTTGCTGGTGGTGCACTGAAAAATTTCCTGATAAAGAATAGGAGAAGAAAGCTAGCCTTTAAAGTTGTGGTCCAGTTAGCTCTTGACCTGGCCAGGGGGTAAGTAATAGTTGGATTTTTGTTGGCCTTTTGACCTAAGTTCATCTATGTTGTCCCTTCAGTTTCGGAAGATCTCATTGCTACCTCTATTTCAATAGATTAAGTTATCTTCACTCAGAGAAGATAGTGCATCGTGACGTCAAGACTGAAAATATGCTTCTTGACAAAACAAGAACTGTGAAAATTGCTGATTTTGGCGTTGCTCGAGTGGAGGCTTCAAATCCTAGTGATATGACAGGTGAAACAGGCACGCTTGGTTACATGGCACCTGAGGTATGTTTGATCTTTAACATGGGCGGTGAAAATGGAGACACAATATCTTGAAGCTGCCATGTTGTGTTCCTTGCTTTGAGCGATTGAGAGTGTGTGCTTGTTGTACTATCCTTGTCGGCTTACATATATGTTTGGCATCTATGTGCAGGTCCTGAATGGCCATCCTTACAACAGGAAATGCGATGTTTATAGCTTCGGAATCTGTTTATGGGAGATATACTGCTGCGACATGCCTTATCCCGATCTCAGCTTCTCCGAAGTAACTTCTGCTGTTGTCCGACAGGTAAAAAAAAGAGCTGTTCCTGTCCTGTTTTCATTTCGCGTTGCTGGGATGAATAATCGAGAAGATAAAACAGAAAATATCCTTGATGCACAGAACCTGAGGCCCGAGATACCGCGGTGCTGCCCAAGCGCTTTGGCGAACGTGATGAAGCGCTGCTGGGACGCGAACCCGGACAAGCGGCCCGAGATGGCCGAGGTGGTGTCCATGATAGAGGCGATCGACACTTCCAAGGGCGGCGGCATGATCCCGGTGGACCATTCGCAGGGATGCTTCACCTGCTTCCGTCAGTACCGAGGACCCTGACGGCTGTCATCTGATCGCTAGATCTCAGTGTAATTTATAATCACATCCGTCAATGGCTACTAATGGAGATAGTTCTCTGGTGTAAAATGCCCGCTCCATCTCATCCCTGTACGCTTGACAGACCCTTGGATCAAGCTCCGAGTTCACTCTAGGATGAGGTCTGATAGGGCAACTTACAGTCTCATGCTCTGAAGTGGGCCCACTGTACTATCGCAGTTTTTATGTTAGTACTAGTAGTAGTACATCTTTACAGAATGTGAATAAAGAACATAATATTCCCGTTTGGATAGCGAGATTTTTTTTCCAGTTCTGTAGCAGAGCTGTTGTGAAAATTCAGCGTTGCAACCTAGCCAAATGTCTGGAGGCAGGAAATTTGTTCGCATAAGACGGACGGCTGGATGATCACGGAGGGCACGGCTGGGTCGAAAGGCCGGGCGTCCGATTCCGCGCCTCCTCTTGCGCACCAACCCACCCCTGTCTGCCCTGTTCCACACAAAGCAAGGAGAGGGGCGTGGAAAGGACAGCACAAGAAGGAAGGAAAGCGAGCCGCCGCCGCACGCCGATTCCTCCGCCTTTTTTTTCATTTATTGATCCGCAGCCTTCCGCTCCCCATCGCAAGCTCCGACCTCGGGCGCCTCGCTCCCTCCAATGGCCGTAAGCTCGCGGCTGCCCGCCCCTCCCGCGCGCGGCCTCCTCCGTCGCACGCCGCCACGTATCCTCCCGGCCTCGCTCCCCGTGGAGCGCCCTCCGAAGCGCCTCGCCTCCGGGGTCCGCGCTGTCTCCGGGAGCCCGGGACCAGGCGGATCGCCCGTGCCCAGGCGGTCACCGGCGCCGCTAGATGCCGCGGCGGTTGCGCCACCCTCGCCAGCATCCTCCGCGGGGTCGTCGGCTGCCTCGGCCATCGATTTCCTCACTCTCTGCCATAGCCTCAAGGTAAATCACGTAATGCTCGCTCGTAAGTCCTTTCTACAGGTGACCTTAAGTGCTGTACGATCAGGCTGGTCGATTCCTAGCAAAATAAATAAAAATATATAATTCCGATAGCTTCATTGAGGCTTTGAAATGATAATTTGGTATGGTGAATTGGTGATCCATTAGTCTCACGGTGGTTGCCTTGATAATATTGTCTGAAGTGCAGGCTGTGTAGTTAGTGCATGACCACAGACTCGGTTTCGGTTCATGGTACCCATGTTTATCATGCGCCTGTCATATTGCATGATTTGGAGGCTTATTGTGTTGTCCACTTGTTTCCATTTTATGCCTCAGACCACTAAAAGGAAAGGGTGGATAAATCATAGCATAAAGGGTCCTGAATCCATTGCTGACCACATGTACCGTATGGCTCTGATGGCTTTGATCGCCGATGACATACCTGCTGTAAATCGAGAAAGGTCAAGTTTCTCATAACACAAAATTCCTATTTTTTCTCTTGTAATATTGATATTAACAAAGTATTAATTCCATGCCCCCTTTCACATTAATCATTACTACTCTCTATGATGCTGACAGAACATTTATTTTTTCTGTAACAGGTGTATTAAAATAGCTATCGTTCATGACATTGCTGAAGGTAGGCCAAAAAACATACTGTACTTATTTTAGGGAATCACTTATACTTAATTGTCTACTATGTGCACTTAACAATTATGTGTGCTGAATTTTTATTCTGCTAGCAGCATAGTCATGTAATTTGTTATTAATGTGGTACTGTGTATCCCCTCTGTTCTTTGCATCTTTCAGTTTTCATCAAAGGGTTTCTTATATATCTCTACTTTATTTCATTAACAGCTATTGTCGGTGACATCACTCCATCTGATGGCATACCTAAAGCAGAAAAGAGCAGGCGTGAACAAGAAGCTCTAGATGAAATGTGTGAAGTTCTTGGCGGTGGAGCAACAGGTATATCTCCATTTGGGACATGCAATTTCAGTTCATGAAGGATAACAATGTGTAAACAGAACTGTGATTTACTATTTTGTAGCTGAGGAGATTAAGGGGCTGTGGGAAGAATACGAAAACAATTCTTCTGCTGAAGCCAATCTTGTAAAGGATTTTGATAAAGTAAGAATGTTATTATTTTGTGAACTGTATGTATGTCACTTCAGCCAATGTGATTTGAATTTTGTTGCACATGTCTAATTGCAACGTATATCAGGGTTATCATTTTGTTGTCGATAGTTTGAACAGAGTACACATACACAATTAATACTATTTTTCAAGTTTGGTAGAGAATACACTCTTTGCAAACTTGGTACAAGTTCCACACACAAACCACTACATGTGCTGGTTATTCAATACTTCTTTTCCCGAGCTTGTATTGACATTGACAAAATATGCAATGATTGTTTTCTTTATGATGGAAGGCTTATTTACTGAGTCACAGCTTAAATAGTCCAAGTAGTTCCTAAGGAGTGCAATATATATCAGGGTTATCATCTGTTGTTTACAAGTTTTTTAGTTTCAACACAGTACACTATTAATACTTATTCAAGTTTGGAGAGGATGCACCCTTGGTTAACTTGTTAAAAATTCCTAATACAAACCACTCGTAGGTGAAGTGGTTATTCAGTACTTCTTTTCCCGAGCTTGTACTGACATTAGCAAAATATGCAATGATTGTGTTCTTTGTAATGAATCGCTTATTTACAAGTCATAGCTCAAATACTCCCTCCGTTCCATTTTATTTGATGTATTTTTTGTGCACAGTGACTAAGGCACTGATTTGAGGATAATTTAAGAAAGGGATGCCCCTGTTACAACATTGATTAGAGTAATTACCTGGGACTAATTAATGGTCCTTCCAATTCAGGAGGGTTAGAATCGGCATCTACTAGGATAATAAAAAGGAAATACACCTAGCAATTCGGAACTTACCCTGAAAAGAAATACACCTAATAAAAAGAAACGGTAGCTCAGTAACTCCTAAGTGGTGCAAGATGATTATTCGGGTTTTCTTCCAGATACGCCAAGTTCTAGCACTTTTAAGCACACAAGTTAGTTCATGGATATTAATGTTATATTACATAAATGGTGCCTCGTGCAAGATATTGTTCATATGTATTATTATGGTTTACTCGGATGCATTTTTTAATCTAGTATTTGGTCCCTGGATTTCACATGTTCCTGTAACTATTTACATTTCAGGTAGAAATGATCCTTCAAGCATTGGAATATGAGAAAGGTATTAATTTGCTGTTGTAGTTGAGTTTTGCAAATTCAAACAATTAACTACTTGCTTGCTTCAAATAGTTGGCGTGCATGCAAACTCTACCAGGGTGTAAAAATTTCTTTAGTCTGAAACAATCCACATCTAAATCATCATGTTCTTATTGCATCTTTCGTAATCATTTGCTTTTGCTAACAGTAATATTTAGTGAAAATCATATCGACCTGGCTTCGGAAGCACATACTTCAGTATTGATTGCTACGTTGTTCACAATAACATCACACTAGTTGCCTCATACCACCAAGCTTTTTTGCTTCAAGCATTGTGCATATGTTGTCATCCTTCTCTCATGTACATATGTAATGTACTGATCCATTTATGCTGACTCTGTCCATCTTGAAAATTTGCAGAGCATGGCAAAGTGCTAGATGAGTTCTTTCTCTCTACTGCTGGTAATGTGATTAATCTTTGTTGCAATTGCCATCAAGGGCATAAAAGATGCAATTGCCTCCTTGTGTTAAATATACTTTTCAAACATGTCAATACAGGCAAGTTCCAGACAGAGATTGGCAAGAGCTGGGCTGCTGAAGTGAATGGAAGGAGAACCAAGACATGTGGGCAGTAGGAGTGAAATTTTGATGATGGCCAGGTGTGGTGAATCGCAGACTCCAGATTCAAGCCAATATCGAGGCAATCTTAACCGGTAGCTGTGACTATCAGTCGTTGGTAGGGAATAACGGAATGGCATTGACAAAAAAAATCAGGATCCAAGTTTGGTTAGAGCTCAGTGAACTGAATTTGCACCAACTAGTAGTATGTACTGAGCATATTGTGATGTGTACTGATGGTTGGGGATCCAGAGAATACATTGTTTTTGTTGTGTCGGGAAATAAGAAAATGACTTGAAGCTGTTGCTCCCTTGGTCGAAGTTGTTTTCTCTTGCAGCTCTGTTCCTGTTAATCATTTCACTGTAATTCTTCGTTTGATGGATGATCGATGGATTTGGCAAAGGTTCTTGAGGAACGAAGATGGTGGCATATCTCCTAACTGACTAAATCATCAAGAATGCTGATTTGTGGAAGTGTGCAATCTGCAGTTGTTTTTTACAAGCACAAAATTAGCAAAAGCTTTCAACCTTAGCTAGTTAGAGAAATATTATAGACGTTGATATTCTTATGGTCTCACATCACAGACACATTTGTTGTCTTATTAGGGGTTGCTAAATTACGGTTGACATGCGTCATCATTGCAGGTGATTTTGATAATTATATTAGTGGCCAGCTGATGCAAACCTTAATAACTAATAATAATACCACAGAAAACTGTAACCATTGTTGATGGAAAATGTGTACAACTTGTGCAAACTGCAAAAACATTTTACTGCATGAAGAATGGGATAACAAAGTTATCCATCTTCTCTTTTCTCTCAAGCTCGTCCTTTTCAGCAATCTGCTTTAGCGTAGTCCACCCTTTTCTTGTTCGCTTTCTTGAACTGCCAGTTGGTTGAGTAGAATTACTTGGCGCAGAGTTAGCATTTGAAGCCGACTTACTATAACTTCTAGGGGCCTTGCCAGTAACTGAAACACAACTCTGTCCTTTGTTGTTCAGTGTACTTCTTGTCTTCCACGATTCTGCTGAAACTTCAGGTACAGTCACTTCTGCCAGTTTGTTCTTCTGAGGAGTAACAAAATTTGACCCAACTGGAAATTTTTCTTGCGCGGTGATATCAGACTCAGGCTGGATTTCATTCATACATTTATCATGTGTGGCGCTTTCAACTTCAATTTTCAGTGAGATGTCTTCCTGAACAGTTGCAGCTGCTAACTCATGACAATCCATCGTTGGAAAAACAGCCTCTTTCTCTATTTTAGAATCTTCAGGAAGATTAGATTTTGGCCCCTTACTATGTTTATTAACCATTATGTTGGTTATGTCCATGCTAGAAGACTTTCTTGATGATAATAGGCCCTTCACGATACCCTTTCCACTGCCCCGTATAAGGTTTTGGTCGCCACAGAAATGGCATGCATAGACAACACTGTTTTGGCCAGAATTTGACTTCTTGCGCCTCTTTGCTTTCTTTTTGTTGTTCTTTATACGGATTGTGCAGTTGAAGCCTGGTTGTAAGACTGATTCACACCTGCAAGATTTGAAGAATCTTTCTTCAGAGTTCCATGTAATTCTTATTGACATGGACAAAGGTTCAAATATAGAAAAGAGAATGCAGCATAGCTAGCAAACTACAATGACCACATACACAATCTAAAAAATGTACAAGAATATCATAGCCACTTTAACCTGGACACTGATAGCATATAGCATCATACTACAGATTGGAAATGTTTTTTTTACAGCATTGGTGTTAGTGTTGTGAGTTAATGTTATGGTGGTGCTAGAGGGAGGGCGCAAGAGGGCCGGCCGGGGGCCTTGCCCATGGCCGGTGGCAAGAGGGAAGGGATTTCCTTCTTAATTCTTGCTTGATTAGATTGATACATTTCCTCTCCTTATATAGAGAGGTTTACTTGACTCTCAAGCAAGGCTTACTTGACCCCTAAGCAAGTGACCCTTATCTCTAATTAACCCTAAGACTAATGGGCTATACTGCCAGCCTAGGCCCATGACGTACTCTAACAGTTAATATCATCTTAAGGACCGTTTTGCAAACTTGCTAAATGAAAGGAGTCCGAAAGTGCTGCTGTGAGCCAAACACATAATTCCCAATTCACCGAACACCACAGTTTTCATCAGCAATTACTACAAGCTGACTTCTAGCAGATAATGCATATAAGAAATAAATATGATACATACATAACAGTATAATGGATCTTCGATCAAACATTAAGCAAGACGGACAAACTTTGCGGTAATATTCATACAACATTACCAGAACAATCAGCTAAGGTGCATTTGTATTGAGCTAATGGAGCATGGCAGCATGCAAAATGTTGGTCTTACAGAATGCATGACCAATAAACTTCCCATCTATCATCTCACTTTTGTGTATCTCATATGTCGAACACAAGATGCCTTACTGAAATTCTGTATGTTCAATCATTTTGTTGGCCTTACGACAACCCATCTAAAGGTTATCTGTGCATGACAAATTGCTCTCAAAACATTGTTCTACAAACTATAGGGAACAAAATGATACCGCTGACTAGTGTGCTGTAAACAAAACAGAAACCACTGAAACATAGTGGCGCCACTTAATCGATGTAAGTCAACAAAAAACTGTTGTCTTCTAGCGGCAGCAGTAAACCAAACTCGGGTAATAAGGCCTGAAAGTTTCCCATTTCACTCCAATCAAGGACCATCCCAACGGGCCAACCAATGCAGCCACCATGTTGACCTAACAGATAGAACCCTTACTATATTGCTAAAGGACAGATCATACAATGATTTGGTTCCTTAAAGTCTTAGGTTGCCACATGAGATTATGCAGACAGACTACTTGCTTGAAGAAGAATTTGTCCTAAAACAACGTAATGGTACATAAGCCGAACACAAGTAAATAGCAAACGAGGTTTAAATGTGAAGATAATAGGCAGATTGATACGGTCACTCGAATGAACTAGTCCTACATCGTACTAATTAGACACAAGAATGGATGAATTTGAGCTATAGAATATTAGAATAAGCTGTAACTCTCACCTCTGACAAAGGAAGGTGGAAGCGCCTATGGGAATCCCGGCCGCCTCAGCATCCCTGGCGAGGCGGTGGCCGAGCAGCGCTCCGATCGATCCAACCGCTGCCTCCCCGCTCACCCACGCGGCCAGCCGCTGCAGGTGCTGAACCCTCAGCAGGGAGGCCGCGTCGGCCTGCGTCTTCCCGGAGGTCTCCTCGCGGAGCGACACGGCCTGGTTGGTGGACCTGTATGCCGACGAAGGGCCAGCGTTGCCCAGCTTCTTCCCCATGTAGATGCGTACCTGCTGCCGCCGCTTCTTCAATCACCGGTGGGTGCGCCCACGGACACGGAGGCGGGGGAGCGTCTCACGGCGGCGGGGTGGCGAGGACGATTTGGTAAGGTGCATGGATCACTCCAGCCAAATTGGGCCGGGCGGGGTGGGCCTCATTTGGGTTGCGTCGGCCTTAGCCCGCTAGTTCATCAGTCATCATCATTCAGGAAGATTCCAACCCCCGGTCACCTCGAATTAGAAAACGCAAGTGGAGATGGCCACAGCTCAACTGCTTCTCCGACGCGCCTCGTTCCTCTTAACCCCCTCTCCCTCTCCGCTCCTCCGCCGCTATCCCGTGCACTCCTCCCGTCTCCAGCCCCGAGCCACCATGGCCGCCGACGCCACCAGCCAGTTCCAGAAGATCCAGATCCAGCGCGAGGACACGGTGACGACTGCTCCTTCACTCCCTCCTCACTTGTTTGAGCGAGAGCCCGCTGACCCGTGCGACCTACTCGGTCACCGAAGGAGAGGGTTTTTTCGTTACAATTAATAGGGGTTTGCGGAACAAAACTTTTGTAGAGTTTACTCCATCCAGTGATTTGTGCGCTTGTATAGTGTAAATATAGGATTTGATTCAGTTATCAAAATTATTACTCCGAGGAAAAAAATCAAAAATATTAGTGTCCCTCGCAAAAATAAAAAATGGCGAGACACATGTGCTAGTATGACTTTACCGTGCCACAAGTTTTACCTTCGCTATTTAGTCCTACTGATTGGATTTATTTTATCATCTCATTCGCGCCTTCTGATTGGATTTATTTTGTACCAATTTAAGGTGTCTTAGATGTGGAGAAATTTTGTTATGCAACTATAATCTTATCTTGAAGTTGATACCCAAAACTATGTAACTAATCGACCCTCTGTGTAACCAGAAAATTTTCTGGATGCAATGCTCTAGAATTACACCCAAACCAACTTCCAGTAGCTAAAGGAATTAGAAGCTTGTGTGCAGAATAAGGTCTAATGTATATGGAAACGTGAGTCGTAAACATGCTACAAGTGTAGAACTATCACTGTCCCTTTAGTGCCATCCTATGAAGTATACAACCATAACTTTAAATAATCATGTCTTTTCTGTGAATATGTACAACCTGATTTTGCTCTATATCTTACATCCTCACTCATAAACTGATATGATGTTATCTATCTGCAGACCTTTGATGCCTATATTGTTGGCAAAGAAAATGCTCCTGGAGTTGTAGTTCTGCAAGAGTGGTGGGGGGTTGACTATGAGGTCAAGAATCATGCCATCCACATTTCCCAGATCGGTGATGGATACAGAGCACTTATTCCAGAGTATGATGATATCTTGTGGTTTTGTCTTTGCACCATTTGGTCAAGATAAAGCATCATGAGACGGGTGCTTCATAAAGTGCTAGTACTTTCTTAGAAAGTTATTGCTCAGTCGAAATTCTTTGTTTTTTCACATCTTTATTTTCAGTTTGTACCGTGGGAAGGTTGCTTTGGAGGTAGCTGAGGCTCAACATCTGATGGAAGGTCTAGACTGGCAGGGTGCAATCAAGGATATTCAGGCTTCAGTTAAATGGCTGAAGGAAAATGGATCACCCAAGGTAGTTCTTTACATTTTTTCTTTGTATGTGTTTCAACAGTTCCCTCCTTTGTTTCCCTTTACTCAAATTGTATTATTGGGTGGCACCCAATCATTTTGGTTAGTACTAAAGGTAGAAAGTGTCCTTTGCCTATTTATCATCTGATCCTACTACAAATCAGCTAGGACTGAGTTACCCTTTTGAAAGGACCCATATGTTGATTAAGCCTCTTATGGTATTGAACTCCAATGTGTACGATCAAATGACCAGTACCAATAGCTTAGTAAAAACGCAAGCGGACACTATCTTTGACATTGACGTTGATTTGTTGTGCTAACCCTAGTCCCCCAAACAGCAAAATCTGCTAGTTTGTTTCCTTGCACAAATCTTGTTGCACCACTTCGATAGTTAGCTATATTATCTGTGCTTATAGCTATCTGATCAGTTCTAACCCTAGTCCAATGGAGGTTGTCATAAGATTATAATTTGGAACTTGTAGTTGATTTGTTCACATGAAATGGCAAGATCGTGATATTACACAGTCAAATGTTAGAAGGCTGAATGTCTCTCCCTGGTGGATTATCAATTTTTTTCCACTGTGTTATTTATTTTGTGTTAATGTACACCTTTATGAGGAGCTAGACTGTCTAGTTGGTAAATTTATTCTTTGTTATGTAGAAATCTAGGAAAACAATAAAAGATAAGTTAACTCTTTAAGTATTTAATAAAGAAATTCAAATGAAAAATTCCTTTACTAATCGGTCGATTAAAACCGCTATTTCATAAGAGAGTTACCAGTAAACTCTGACCATGTAACTATAGTAGGAGTACAGGAGAATAAATATGCCTGACCTTATGTATCCTGCTGTTAATTTGTTTTGTCGAAAACAAATGCAGATTTTTTTAACCAAGGCAAAAGCTTTGCCTGTCTCGTTGACTAAGAAGAAGATGCCCAGTTAATTAGCGGAATACAGTGCAGATTGTAATGATTTGCTTTATTAACTTATTTGTGCTATCTACCTTTTGTTTATTCTATTTAGGTTGGTGTTACTGGTTACTGCATGGGTGGTGCTTTGGCAATTGCAAGTGGAGTTTTGGTCCCAGAGGTTGATGCTGTTGTTGCTTTCTATGGGACTCCATCTTCAGAGCTTGCTGATCCTTCCAAGGCTCAGGCTCCAACCCAGGCTCATTTTGGGGAGCTTGACAGTTTTGTTGGGTTTGCAGATGTGACTGTAAGAACTTATTTACCTTTCCGTTTATGTTCATTGCTACTCCCTATAGGTTCATATTGCTGCTTAGTTCTTAGTCTAGTTTAATAACACTTTCTAGGTTCATTTGTTTTCCATATGGAATCATAAATTAGAACATAGGTTGCTAATGCCTTCTATGTGGCAAATGGTGAATCTGTTTACCTTTTGGCAGTTCTTTCATCTCTTTGTGCATACAGCCAAACACATCCGTGCAATCCGTCAAAAGATGCATAAAACCATCTACCTTCTTGTTGTTAGTATATATTGCTATGTAAATGGCACATGTGACTGGATCTTGCTGCATGTCTAAACCTTGATCGGAGAGTAAATCATGCTCAGGGCAACTTACTTAAACTTTATGTGCATATATATAATTATTATCGCTGCATTATACTCCCTCCGTCCCAAAATATAAGGCGCGTAAGCTTTAGTCAAAAGTCAACATATTTTAAGTTTGACTAAATTTATACATAAAAATATAAACATTCACAATATCAAATCAATATCAATAGATTCACCAGAAAGTATACTTTCTCAAAATGTCCATTTGATACTGTAGATATTCATATTTTTTCATATAAACTTGGTCAAACTTAGAAGATGTTGACTTTTGGCTAAATCTTAGGCGCCTTACATTTTGGGACGGAGGGAGTATGAAGTAAAAAATATAACATTGCTATGTGATGTTTCAGGCAGCCAAGTCATTGGAGGAGAAGCTCAAGTCTTCCGGAGTACCACATGAAGTCCACATATACCCTGGGTGCTCGCATGCCTTTATGAACGCATCACCCGAGGCCCTCGAGAGGAGAAAAGGCATGGGCATGACTGATGAAAACCAGGGAGCCATTGACCTGGCATGGTCCCGCTTCACTACTTGGATGGATCGTTTCCTGGGATCGGCATGAGCCATTACCATATCGTCTCTGATGTATATTTCTGGAGTCAGGTCGCAAGAATAAAATGTTGGGTATGACATGCAGACAGTGTGAGTGCGGACAAATGTGCTTATTTATGAGAACTCATGATTTCGTTTTGTGGATGAGTTTGATGTGCAACTGACAGTTCTATAACGCTTATGCCCATCATGTTTTGCCGGTTCCTGATTTGATTAATTGGCTTACTGTTGCTGTTACTACATACTTCGTTCAAATTATTAATGTATGCATAGCCTCATTTTTATCTTATTTTTAACGCGTGAAAGTATAACATCAGGGAGGCTGCTTTCTGACCTTAAATAAGGGGGCCTTCACGATGGGTTTGGGAAGCTTTCTGAAAGTGTAGTGTTTTAAAATAGGTGTGTAGAATGTACTCCCCCGTTTCAAAATATAATATGTTTTACCTTCTGTGAAACAAATGTATCTAGACCCTTTTAGTTCGTAGACTCGGAGTGAACCTATACATTAAAAGTGGTCTAGATACATTCGCTTCACAAACCTAAAACATCTTATATTTTGAAACGGAGGGAGTAGATGAATACGCTTGATCCACAGGGAACGAACAAACATTCAAGTTGTGAAACAGTGCACTCCGCAATTTTCACTCATGGCAAACAGTAACAGTCTCAAGATCTTGAGTAATTCTACAATCACGGGCACAAAGTTACAAGAATTACTGATCACTAACTACACATTATCATCAGCTCAATGTTGCAAAAAGGACTCAATAACAAGTCTCACAAGCTGCATCTTGCTAAGAAAAAGACTGGGTTAACTGTGGAACATCACCAAAAACATTTATATTCCTTTACATGACGACTACTGGAGCCATATCCATCCTACCTGAACCACCATCTCATGCCCGCATTCATCGGGTCATGAAGAAAAGGGGTGTAACTGTGGATGTAGGGGTTAACTGAACGGCCAATTTTAAGCCAGATAGCTCTGTGATAGCCAGCAGTGAAAGGAGAATGATACATGAGCTTCAGCAACTGCAGTGCCAGAAAACCAGAGTGAGACAGGAATTTGCCGAGACATTGTGTTCTGTTGATATAATAATTTGTCTATATTCTGAAATACAAACAAAATATCATGCAAATTCCTCCTTTCTCTCCTTAAAAAAACGAAGCGATACTTGAACTGAGGAGATACATAGTAAAACCGCTTCTGTGAAATGTTCTAAAATATAGCTGACGATACCAGGTTAGCCATGCAGAACAACGGTTATTTTGACCAAATGAAATTGTCTGGCTCTATTAACAAGCAGGAGTTTTGCAGCCTACAATTCATTGAACCGAAAGGAGTGAAGTACTATACTACTATAGTCAGACAAACAACACTAACAACACTAGCACTGACTATATAGAACCAACCCAAAGTTCAACATAGCAGAAGCAACAATCGTTGCCTAGGTCCTTCTCCAAATGGAAATGGCATATAGTAGTGTTCAGTCAGTGGATTGGCTAAGCTATTTAGCATTTGCTTCGCTGGTCTCTAGAGATTACTGAAAAAATTAATTCTTAACTTGTTGTACCCATCACCAACCCTGGAATATATTCACCCTATATTTGTCATGTACTTCTATGTACCCTTACATGAGCTTCACCAAGCCCAGGCTCCAGTAGCATGGGCGGCAAGAAACATGCCTTAGAAAGCAAGTAGAACCTAGTTATTTCATTTCAACTAACAAGTTACTGTTGTTACGATTTCATGTAACCAGCCTCCCCTATATAAATGGACTTCTTTAGGGACCCCTTTGTAATAGGACTTGGCCATGAGTAATAACCAACAAGAAATAAACCAATCTAATTACAGGCCTCTTTCCTTGGGTCCTTCCTGCTGCCAAGGCGTCATTCCCTTTCGAGGTCAGCCAAAATAAAGAGTCTTGAGTACTAGAAGAAAAGAACCTAGACCTAACAAAATTAAGTGAATACCGAAACTGTAGTCATCTTATTTCTATCTTTCCATACATAACCAGAAAATGGAAAATATTCCTCAAGAGTCTCGGGTCCAGAAGCGTGTGATAAATGCCACAGAGCCTAAGACTGCAGAGGAGATTAGGTGAAGTACTCCAAATACAAAGTACAAAAAAATATCTAGAAGTTCTCCCCTTGGCCCTACTCCACAAGGACCCCAACCTAGAGTAGCTAAGTGTAGAATTAAAATTAACCCTTGTTCATACATGTGCTTTTCTGGTACAAAATGATCCACTTTCAGTATCCTACCACATGTATACAAATATACGTGCCATGCAAGTCAATACAAACGCATTACAAAATTACGTGAGATACATGTTTAATTTGTTGTAGAATTCAGCGAGCACGTGCTGTGATCAAAAGCTATATGTAAATCAAGGTCAGTCATGCAGAGGATTGAACACTTTTAGTGTGATGATAATTTTACAGGACCCCAGTACTATCTTTGGAAAAAAGACATTCCAGTTAACAGGAAACAAGAACTGGATCATATGGAGAATCTAATTGATATTTATTAGAAACTAACCTGCCAGTACATGAATGTTTGCATGGCATTGCGCTGTTTCCTACAAGTAAGAGAACAGTAAGAATTCAAGTTAAGTGGCTGCTGGGAGGGGGGAAATGATAAATGAATAAGGAAGGTTCACTGACGATAACAGGGATAAGATCAAAAGAAAGCCCAACAAAATCTCTGCATTTGCAATCAGAAAGTTGACTGCAGTTGTGTTTGTCTCAACCCATGTGCAAAGCGGCTCCAGGTATGCCCTATATATTAACAAAACAATAGTGATAATCCATTTTACCAGCATGTTGAATAAGGCAAAATATTGCAAACTAATACCAGATTCCGTTCACAAAAAGATATTCTTCTGCATTTTATCGGCTTGTCATCATGCAAATTCATACAAATACAAAAATTATATTTGTATTTCACTTAAGGATGGACTGGGGCTTGCTCTTGCTAGCCGTAGCATAAAAAGACTACATGTGGCGCTTTACAGGCGTTAACAGCCCAGAGAGATGAGTAACTTATACGGCATATAACAAATAAAAAAGGGGCAAGATAATAACAAAATGAATATGCAGATCATGCCTAAACTGTTGTTTGAGTATCTGAAAAATTGCAATGATAACAAGCATTTTATATGCGTAGAAGGAAAGACATGTTGTGCCTACAAATTTGTCAGGTCCATTTACCTGTACAGAGAGGAATTGGCAAAATGGCGCCGTAGAAATCTGGCCACATGTTCAAGTGCCCAACAAATTACCGGTACCAAAACAACTGCCAGAAAAGAGCACCTCATCATTTGGAAGGAAACTGAGACATTTGGGTACTAATGGAATTTTTCATGTCGATTATAAATAAATACTTCATATACTTACGCTTCAAGTGTAGTTTAGACGTAACAAACATGAGGCAGTACATGAATGGTATAAAATCCTTTGATGAAGTCACATGGTGACCCCAGGCCTGAACAGCCTGCGTGTTCCCTGCTCTGGGTAGCTGATAGGAAGAAGAAATGGTACTTAAGTCGTGCAAGATATGCAATGGGAAGAATATAGTAGTAATTACAACACTCAGTTTCATGTTACTGACCCCAAAAAGAGCAAACAAGGCATAACCTGTCGTACAGGTTGTGCCAAGAAGTGACAATCGATATCCCTTGTATTGGAGTTGGCGCGTTGCAAATGGAAGGATGCCAATCAACGCAACAATAAGAACCTGTCAAAAAATGTGTGCAACAATGATAATGTGACATCAACAAAAAATATTGCTCATCATTAACACATGGAAGCTAAAACAAAGCATACAGGGTTATATATCGCACATACGAAAGTAGGTACAATCAAAAGATGGGAAACTGATACTATAAAATGGATAAGTTGATTCATTCTAGGCAAAAGTATACTAGATGCATTTATGTAGTTCTTGGCAAAACTAAACATAGAACACTGAGTTCACCTGATATAATGTATGTCAATTGCCTATTGCTGTAATGATCCTGACCATTCATTTGCTTATGAAGCATTTTGAAATTAAACTTCCATTAGGCAATGAAAGGTCTAGATGAAGGTATTTTCATGAATGTCAGCATGCAGACTTGGCTAGAGTAAAATATCCTTCGACAAGTAGCCGTTCGATTGATCTCCTCGCACAATTTAGCTGTTGTTTTACACTCCATTCAACTAAGCCTAAAGTTAGTTATCTGGTGGTATAGCAGACTGAGATGGATCTGACACTCTTAGTAACAGTACCGACTGAGACAAGACTACGATATTCAGCCAGGATTGATTTTGAAGTATAAATTACATATGATACAATAATTGCTGAATTACATCTGTCCATTTAAGACATTTACCCAAGCACTAACTGCAAAATGTAATGACCGCTGATCCAACTGCAACGAAAGTCTGCTTCGTGCTGGTCCAGCAGAATCAGTACCTACAAAATCCATGAAGATCAAATTGACACATGAAAATGGCTAACACATGATTAGGTGTTAGGTATAGAGAGATGATACGAGTATACGACACAACAATATGCTCCTTATCACCTGGATCATGAGGCCTGACATTATCATTAGCTGTTGTAGATTCCCTCTCTGTCGATCCTGGGGACTGAGAAGTGCTGGTTGAGGACATTCCTCCAACAACAAAATCAGGACCCTATGAAAAAATACAGCATAAGAAACAAAGCTAAGATCTTATAGAATGCATATCGAAATAAAAATAGATCCCCAAAAGGAGATAGAAAACTTATATTAAGCCAGTCAAGTCGCATTTTCAACAGCAGTAGCATGTTAATAGGAAGGAGGTTTGTTTAAAGTTACAACAGGTACCAGTGACTAGAGTCGATTGGAGCAAAATAGATACAAGGAAAAATGGTACAGAAGTTCCATCTGAAGAAAAAAGGTTGATACAATGATGTCAACAACGTACATAGTCAGATAGTCCTAACACAAGTAAAACACTACTATAAAACTTTGATTGTTTGACCTTGCTCCCTATTTTGTATTACAAAAATATAGTATATCCCAACACCTTTCAGGACTGTATATACAATGTTCTAGCTAGCACACTGACAGAAGTCAGAGTCCAATGAGCACAGATCAGAATCACTCAGATGGGCGCTAACAGAGCAGAATCACAAATCCTACTCTGTTACTGAATTGCTTATTTCACAAAACGACCACTGACAAATGAACAGGTTGGTTCAACAATGTGTAGCGAGGATGTAAAGTCACTACAGGAACTGACAACTAAAGGCTCCAAATATAACCAATCAAACTTTGATAAATCTCAAGGAGTTGGAATCGAACATTTGACAGCGGTGGTTTTGTTCCAGACAGCTCGAAGAGCAGGTTAGCTCCACTACAGAACACAATAACCTACAGAAGGCAAGGATGCACTGAATTACTTGAGCGAAAGAAGGAGACGAATCACTGCGCCACAAGCTCAAAACGGGACAAAGAGGAAGACCCAAGCGCAAAGAAGCAAGAATCAAGAGAGACTCTAGCCAATCCCTTGAAGAATCGGGCAGGGTTTAGCCTTACAGCACATGACCCTACAATCTGCCCAAGATCCCCCTTACACATCCTGGTCTTCATCACTGAAACCTTTTTGTTCATGGCCAAACAATCTTCGGGATTATGTGGCGGGGGCGCCAGCAAGAGGGGCAGTTGTGCGCAATGCGGGGAACCAAATCGGGTTTTGGGGATTAGCAAAGTCGGATGAAGTACTACTCCAGTACAGAACACGAATGGAGATTAGTACTAGTAGTGGTCAGCAGCAGCAGCAGCAGCAGCAGCAGCAGCAAAACCTAACCTGCGTAAAATAATCTTGGGCCGTTTGGAACGAAGCCAGTCGCGGATTCCGATACGGCGCCGGGAAGGAGAGAGAGAGAGAGAGCGCGCTCCGTGCTCCTCGAATCTAAACTTGGCAATCCCCGACGCAAAGGCGCACGCAGCAGCACGGGGACAGAGGAAGAAGACCGACGACTCCCTGTCTCCTTCTCCCCTTCTTTTTTCTTTGTCCTCTGATTTTTCTTTGCAATGCAGACCATTAATTATCTCGTTATGACGAACGCACACTAGCCCACACGGCACGAAAGTGACCAGTGCGTGGTCATGGGGGGGCCCGCGACTACGGACCGAGCAGTTCAGGGGGGAGATCGCAAAATCGGCGGGTTCCGTTCCGTCGTGCCAAGATGCCACTTTTATTTTTCTGTGGCCGAAAAGAAAAGAAGAAGGGAAAAGGGATTAAATTCGCGTGGAGAGAGGGAGGAGCGAAAAGCAAACCGCACCAGATCTCGAGAATTGTCTGACGGAAGTTAAGTGCGACGCCACCACCGCCGCAGATCAAGGCGCAGCTGCACACCATCGAATCGATCGTCGATACACACAGCAGAGAGATTTGGGTGGCAGGGTGCGTGCGACCCCCGGGGGCTGGCCGGCTGGGGGAGCCTGAGACGTGAGCTGCGGCCTCACGGAGGAGCACCGTTCAGTCGTTTTTTTTTCTTTCGTGGGGTAGTCGTGTTTGGTTAACAGACTACTCCCTCTGTATCTGTGTACGGTTTGGCTTCAAAATTTGTTCACTTCTCCTTTCCAATCACTTTAAAATTGCTTCACTAAAATCAAGCCCAATAGTAACATTTAGCAAATGGTCTCTCCATTTTATATATGCACTTGTCTCATTGGAGGTGAGAGAATTAAAGATGAGAGATAGCATGGCTAAGACTAGTCACAATGGGGAGTATCATATATATGATACTAGTATATGATACCATCTCCACAATGCATAGTAATATCATATAGTACTCCCTCTGGTCCGGTTTATTAAGCACACACGTAGTTTAAGAATAACTTTGATCATTAATTTTGGTCAACAAATTTTACATATATGTCACAAAAATTATACTATTGGATTTATCTTCAAAAGTAGTTTCTGATGATATATTTTTTGAGACATATATTGTATATTTTATTGATCAAAATTGATGGTCAAAGATTTTTTTTAAAGCTACATGCGTGCCTAATAAACCGGACCGAAGGAAGTACTATTATAGTCTTAGTATATTTATTGTTTTATAGAATCTCAATTTTAAATTGTGTACAAGATTTTATTTAAAATTAGTTTTTCTAGTTCTACGTGCTATGATACCATATCTATTAATGATCTCAACGCGATCTGTTTCATCATTAATTAGCATGTCACGTCAGAATTTTGCCAACATGGCATGCATGATACTACCAATGATATCTCCATTGGAGCTAGTCCATTGATTATCTCTCTACCGGATCCTTTACTTATGCAATTTACTTTGTGATAGCCATCGTGCTTGAAGTATTATATCTTGCTATCACCTTGTTGCTTGTCTTGCTTAGCATAGGTTGTTGGTGCACCTAGTGAACCTAGTGAATATAGGTTTTGGCTTAATAATTTAAACGTTAAGTTTTATTCCGTATTTATTAGAGCCTAAACCGTAATAATTTTAAAACGTCTATTCATACCCTTCTAGGCGATGTCCGTTTCTCTTTTAACTGTGATGAACAAATTGAAAAGGGTGCGCAAACTGAGCCACTGATAATATCTTAATAACCACTTTTCTCTCGAAGTGGTTAAGTAGATTTAAGATTGAAGTAGAATATGATATGCATAATAATACTCAAGGTGGCATGGCATGGGATCTGAGTACAAAAATTTGGAAAGAATGTGCATAAACAATAGAAGAGAATGCTTACCTTGCTTTCTAATTAGGTGACGTACATATATGTTTTCCTATACTTTAAATGTCTTTTTAGAAGAGTGGACACTAAATAATTTTAGGATTATAATAGTAACCATCATGAACTTGTGATAGGTACTATCTTTACAAAGGATGGCGAAGTATCAACGTGCAATAATCAAACTTGGAAAGCAGAGCAACCCCAGAAATATTGTGCCTTCTTTCCATCTCATTATATTTGATTTTGGGCATGCAACGAGGTCGACACACTGAACACTACAAGAAAAAATGGCTTTTATAATGGACGATTTTCATGGTTGAATGCCCATTTTTCGTGGTTAAAAAGACTTCTACGATTTTCATAGTTGAAGACCCGTTCAATGGCTTGCCGATTCTACACGTCGTTATCTTTCCAACAAAATTGGTTTCATCTCGATTGGAGTTCGGATGCAAAATTTGTGGCAGTTTTGGTTCTGAAGTTTTTGCCTGACCGAGAGTTCCGGTCGTCCACCGGTAGTACCTCTAGGGCCTTTGTCGCCGGTACTACCGGTATTCCGGCCCAACTTCTGGTAAACCAGATTTTAGTTCAGTACTCTCGCTATCTTGGTATACGCTATTTGATGGTACTTCAGTCGGTATTTCAGGCGGTAGTACCGTCCCCGTCAGAAGTTCCGGTGGACGGCGGTAGGGCCGGCCAGGATTATTTTTGTGTTCATTTGCGTCGCTGTTTTGGACCGTTGGCTAGGTGCCACCGGTAGTACCGGCCATGCGCGTTTCTGTGAGTAACGGGCAGATCGGGGAGCCCTTTAAAATGAGCTCCCCTTCCCCTTCGTGGGGTCACTTGTTCTTCTTGGTTTTTGCCCTTCTCTCTCTCCTCCATTGTTGACCTTGAAGAGTTTGCCCTCTTCCCTTCCCCCTCCTATGATTCTTGCATCTTTTTGAGAGATTTGAGAGAGGAGATCTAGATCTACAATCCCACCAAACCAAATCCCTTCTTTGTGAAGGAATCCTTGGGATCTAGATCTTAGAGAGTCTTGTGTTCTTCCTCTCTTATTCCCCAATAGATTTTATAGCTTTGGTGGCATTTAAGAGAGAAGTACTTGCCACCTGCATTTGGTGCATAGGTTTGAGTTCTTCTTGGAGATTCGGCGAGTTAAAACTCTTGAGCTTGTTTCTCTTGGGTTCTTCGAACCCTAGATGGTTGTGTGGAGTTGTGGTGTGTTCTTGAGGTCTCCAATTGAGTTGTGGAGATTCCTCAAGCTTGTTGGCCTATTATGGCATTGTGGAGCCTTTGTGGCATTTCTTAGGAGCCCTCCAATTGAGTTGTGGAGTTTGCCCCAAGCCTTGTACGGGTTCGGTGACCGCCCTCAAGTGTCCCATAGTGGAACCTGAGTAGGCCTTTATGGCGAGCTCATGGGAGAATAGTGTGAGCCTTTTGTGGTGTTGGTGAGTTGCGTGGCTTCGCATCCTTGGTGAGGCCTTGTGTGGCGTTGGGTGACCATCGAGCCACCACACCTCGAGGTGAGACATTTGTGGCGTTCGAAGTACATTGCGCCCCCGCACCTCTCCAACGCAGACGTAGCTTCTTTGGAAGTGAACTTCGAAAAACAAATCATCGTCTCTGCGTCCATCGGTTATCTCTCAACTAAGCCCTTTACTTATGCAATTTACTTTGTGATAGCCATCATGGTTAGAGTATTATATCTTGCTATCACCTTGTTTCTTGTCTTGCTTAGCATAGGTTGTTGGTGCACTTAGTGAACCTAGTGAATATAGGTTTTGGCTTGATAATTTAAACGTTAAGTTTTATTACGCATTTATTAGAGCCTAAACCGTAATAATTTTAAACCGTACTATCTTTCCATCTCATTATATTTGATTTTGGGTATGCAACGAGGTCGGCACACTGAACACTACAAGAAAAAATTGCTTTTATAACGGTCAATTTGCATGGTTGAAGGCCCATTTTTTGTGGTTAAAAAGACTTCTACGATTTCCATAGTTGAAGTCCCATTCAATGGCTCGCCGATTCCACATGTCGTTATCTTTCCAACAAAATTGGTTTCATCTCGTTTGGAGTTCGGATGCAAAAGTTGTGGCAGTTTTGGTTCTGGAGTTTTTGCCTGACCGGGAGTTCCGGTCATCCACCGGTAGTACCGCTAGGCCATTTGCCGCTGGTAGTATCGGTGTTAATTCTGACCCAACTTCCAGTAAACCCGATTTTGGTTCAGTACTCTCTATGTCTTCGTATGCGCTATTTGATGGTACTTCAGTCGGTATTTCAGGCGGTAGTACCGTCCCCACTAGAAGTTCTGGTGAGCAGCGGTAGGGCCGGCCAGGATCATTTTTGTGTTCGTTCGTGTCGCTGTTTTGGACCGTTGGCTAGGTGAAACCGGTAGTACCGGCCACCCACCGGCACTACCGGTCGTGCGCGTTTCTGTGAGTAACAGGCAGATCGAGGAGCCCTTTAAAAGGAGCTCCCCTTCCCCTTCATGGGGTGACTTGTTCTTCTTGGTTTTTGCCCTCTCTCTCCTCCATTCTTGACCTTGAAGAGCTTGCCCTCTCCCCTTCCCCTCCTATGTCTCTTGCATATTTTTGAGAGATTAGAGAGAGGAGATCTAGATCTACAATCCCACCAAACCAAATCCTTTCTCTGTGAAGGAATCCTTGGGATCCATATCTTGGAGAATTTTGTGTTCTCCTCTTGTGTTCTTCCTCTCTTATTCCCCCAAAAGATTTTGTAGCTTTGGTGGAGTTTTAGAGAGAAGGACTTGCCTCTTGCATTTGGTGTATAGGTTTGAGTTCTCCTCGGAGATTCGGCGAGTTCAAGCTCTTGAGCTTGTTTCTCTTGGGTTCTTGGAACCCTAGACGGTTGTGTGGAGTTGTGGTGTGTTCTTGAGGCCTCCAATTGAGTTGTGGAGATTCCTCAAGCTTGTTGGCCTATTGTGGCATTGTGGAGCCTTTGTGGCATTTCTTGGGAGCCCTCCAATTGAGTTGTGGAGTTTGCCCCAAGCGTTGGGTGAGCATCGAGCCACCACACCTCGAGGTGAGCTATTTGTGGCGTTCGAAGTACATTGCGCCCCCGCAACTCTCCAACGCAGACATAGCTTCTTTGAAAGTGAACTTCGAGAAACAAATCATCATCTCTGCGTCCATCGGTTATCTCTCAACCGAGCCCTTTACTTATGCAATTTACTTTGTGATAGCCATCATGCTTGAAGTATTATATCTTGCTATCACCTTGATGCTTGTCTTGCTTAGCATAGGTTGTTGGTGCACTTAGTGAACCTAGTGAATATAGGTTTTGCTTTGATAATTTAAATATTAAGTTTTATTCCGCATTTATTAGAGCCTAAACCGTAATAATTTTAAAACGCCTATTCACCCCCTCTAAGCAACGTCTGTTTCCCTTTCAATAGTGATGACCCAATTGAAAAGGGTGCGCAAATTGAGACGCTGGTAATATCTTAATAACCACTTTTCTCTCGAAGTGGTTAAGTAGATTTGAGATTGAAGTAGAATATGATATGCATAATAATACTCAAGGCGACATGGCATCTAAGTACAAAAATTTGGAAAGGAATGGGCATAAACAACAGAAGGGAATGCTTACCTTGCTTTCTAATTAGGCGACATACATATTTGTCTTCCTATAGTTTAAATGTCTTTTTAGAAGAGTGGACACTAAAAAATTTCAAGATTATAATAGTAACCATCCTGAACTTGTGTTAGGTACTATCTTTACAAAGGATGGCAAAGTATCAACATGCAATAATCAAACTTGGAAAGCAGATCAACCCCAGAAATATTGTGCCTTCTTTCCATCTCATTATATTTGATTTTGGGCATGCAACGAGGTCGACACACTGAACGGTACAAGAAAAAATGGCTTTTATAACGGATGATTTTCGTGGTTGAAGGCTCGTTTTTCATGGTTAAAAAGACTTCTACGATTTTCGTGGTTGAAGGCCCATTCAATGGCTCACCGATTCTACACGTCGTTATCTTTCCAACAAAATTAGTTTCCTCTCGTTTGGAGTTTGGATGCAAAAGTTGTGACAGTTTTGGTTCTAGAGTTTTTGCCTGACTGGAGTTCTGGTCGTCCATCGGTAGTACCGCTAGGGCATTTGCCGCGGCTAGTACCAGTGTTAATTCCGGCCCAACTTCCGGTAAACCCGATTTTGGTTCAGTACTCTCTCTGTCTTGGTATGTGCTATTTGAAGGTACTTCAGTCGGTATTTTAGGCGGTAGTACCATCCTCGCCAGAAGTTTCGGTGGATGGCGGTAGGGCTGGCCAGGATCATTTTGTTTGTTTGTTTGTTCACGTCCCTGTTTTGGTACGTTGGTTGGGTGCCACCGGTATTACCGGCCACCCACCAGTACTACCGGTCGTGCGCGTTTCTATGAGTAATAGGTAGATCGGGGAGCCCTTTAAAATGAGCTCCCCTTCCCCTTCATGGGGTCAGTTGTTCTTCTTGGTTTTTTCCCTTCTCTCTCTCCTCCTGTAACACCCCAAAAATATTAATCAAGATTATCAAGTTCTAATCACCCAAGTTTAGGGTTAACAAAAACTTTTATTACTAAATTGAATATGAATGTATGTGTGATTTGCATTAGTGTATGATTGAGTGAAATTGCCATGTGTGTTTGCTACAAATGATAAGAAATGGTTTAAAGATGAATACTACATCATCTAGGCCAATTACAAACAAATTCCAAAGAAAAGGAAATCAAATATAAAGCATATGAGCAAATGGTCATTTTGACCAAAATTAACCACTAGGCCACTTTGTGAGTTCCTAGTAAAGAATTTCTAACAGAAACATTTCCATTTCTTTTCACCCCTTGCTAGACCAAGTAAAAGTGAAACCAAACCCACTTTACAAACTCACCGAAACTATTTTCAAATATATTTAAAGGACAATTAAAAATTGAATCAAGTGTATGTACTAAGATCACCATTTTGCAAAAACCACTAAAATCAATTCACCTTGACTTTTCCAAGAAACCATAGACACTCAAGCAAGTGCTCAGAACACTCACCAAATTTCATTCAAAAATTTCAAATTTGAATTCATGCGGCTATTTGGTCGAACACATTGCAGACACAGAAAACTAATGCCTAACTTCCACTGTTTGGAGCAGTGATCACTCAACCATTTGTCCCCTCTTCACTTCCCTGGTCTCCCCCGGCACCTAGCTGCGCATCAGACCACTTCCCCTTTGTCGTTGCGCCAGTGCAGCGCCGCCCGATGCTCACATTGCCGGTCGACCATGGAGAGCTCACCACAGACCGCGCCGCCCTCTCCCATGATGACCAGGAGACAGCCGACCGTCCACCGCCACCATCTGTCCACCTCTCGACCGCAGGCCAGTCGTGGACCACCCAGAATCGCCGCGCCCATTTTTCTCTGCGCCATGCCGAGAGCATGCTAGAGCACCGCAACCGACCAGCGTGCACGCCGCGCCTCTCCCTCTACACGCGCGCCCACACTCACCATGACCCTAGCTACCTCCCAGACATGCCCGTTCGTCGCCGCGCGACCCGTAGCCACTATGCACTATCTCGACCGCCGACGCTCCCTCGCAGAGCACCGCCCGCGCGCGACCATTCTCGACTGCCCCTTGCTACGCCATTAAGCCTGTGACGACCACCAGGGAGCACCGCGTCACCCCTTACCCTCATCCACGCCGCTAGCCCCCTATATCACCGTCACCGACGAGCTCGAGCCATCCCGCTCTGTCGCCATCACCGATGTATAAATAGAGGCCACCCCAGCCTCCATTCAACACACCATTCTACTCCCCACTCCTCACAGAACCTCCCACACCTCTCCCCGGAGCAAGGCGAGCACCACATCACCGGAATTTAGCTAGATCCTGCCACTTCAAAGGAAGAAGGGAGCCGTTGATTGGAGCCGCCCCAGGAGCCACCGCGACCACCATTCGAACCGCTGTCATCTACAACGTCGTTTTCCCCCATCGCCGACCCTAGTTGGAGCCCTGGTGAGCCTCACACGACCCCCACCGCCACGTTAGGGTTAGAATCACGCCGGAGCTGTTCGTCGTAGACAATGAACCTTAGCCGTTAGATCATGTTCTAATCGCACGACCTAGATTGAAACGTATCGATTCGGGTTAGATGAGCCACTGACTAGTGGGACCCCCCTGTCCGCAGCCTGCTGCGCCCGTGCAGTGCAGCTAGGCTGGCCCATTTGTTTTCTCGCGCAGAGCCCGTCAATTAAAATAAGATTTTTCCAATTTAGTTAAAACAAGATTCTGTCAGTAGATTCAAAAATTAAATTCACAGAGATCTACTGAACCAAATTGCATGATTCTAATTTTGTTGGAAAGGTATTCAAAATATCTATCCAATCCCGTTGGATTCAAACCATTTGAAATTACAGATCACCTATACCAAAAATAACAAGACAGAGACTTTTCCAACTTCAAACATTTTGCAAAAATCAACTATAAATGCTTTTGAGTTGATTCCAACTCTCAAAAATCACATTTGACAAGATCTATCTAAATATGCAAAAATATTTAGGTTTACATGCAATGACATTGGACTAGTACTAAAAGAATGCTATATAGGCATTTCTAGTCACTTTAATTGTATTAAATAGTAATTTTAAACTTTATAAAATATGACCAACACTTTAAATCACATTCCCAAGTATTAGAATATGTGGTGATGACATGTGTCAACATGATCCCATATTTTAATTGGAGAATATTAAATCTTAAGTATTTTCAATGAGTAGAAATTACTTTTCTAAAATAAGAAAAATAAAACTAGGTTTTTATTTCATGTAATGATTGTGATGATGCTAGATCATCAAGTGTGAGCCTTAGTGTGCTAAATAGAAGTAGTTAAGTATTGTTTGGTGATTGTGTACCTGATATTCATTTATAGACGATAGTACCGACCCGGGTTACGAGGAGGAGGGGTACTACCAAGAAGAAGGAGAAGAAGAAAACTTCAACCACTGCACTACTCAAGGCAAGATAACACTTGCAAGTTTCTTAACTATGCAAGCCATCATTAACTATGCAAGCTAGAACTATGCAAGTTAACACTTGAAAACTTGATAACCTATGCAAGATGCATTAGGCATGCTTTGGTTATACAACTTTGATTATACCAATCCCAACTTTTACTTGCAAGCCTTATTCTTTTACTTTTACCAAAGTTCTTAACTTTTAGTTAGTGCTTTGTGAGTATTGGAAAATAGTATAGATACCATAAAGAGTATAAAACTAGGCCTAGGTAGTTATACTTAGATGTCATCAAAAGGCATAAACTAGAGCTGGATAGTTACACTTGATTAGCACCCCTCATTAGTGAATACCCTCAACTTTAGTGGCTAGTGCTAAGCATAAAAGTTGATCACTTTAGATGGGAATACTTGGTGAAAATGATTATGAAAACCTTGGAATGATGATTCATTCTATTGAAATGTTTTGAAATGTGTTGAGAAACACAATGATTGATGATGAAAATGTTGAGGCCTGAGCTTTAGCCCTTTATAAAAACTGATGGTTGTGTTCGGATGCGATACCATTCCAATTTTAGCGTAGAACCACAATACCTGAATTGGGTAGGGCTTAACTGGAAGTTTATATGCCTTAGTATGGGTTCGCTCGTGGAAAGAGGTTGAGCTGAGGCTACCTCGTGAATGTGAATGAACACCTATGCAGTGCCTAGGATGGCAGATGGCCATGGCTAGGAGGCCAAGCTCTTAGGGGAGGTGCCTATACTAGAGTGTGTAATCGAAAGGTTATGATTGATTATCTGCATACTAAGTATGATGATTCAGGGTTATCCCTAATGGATGTATCAAATTTTGTGGTGAAAGTGTACCACCTCTGTAGAGTGTCAAACTATTCGAATAGCCACGTCCGCGGTCATGGACAGTTTGAGTGGCAATACTGTTCCGTTGTCAGATGTTTTCAAAATGACTTGTGAAGTGAACTATGACTTTGACGTGACCACAACAGGGTTGTGGATATGAAAACTAGGTTCCCACTTAGGTGATGTAGAACATTAAATTAGTTTTCTTTACTTCTTAACTCAGTATGAAATAAACCTGCCTTTTTGCAAATAAACCTAGAGCTTAAGTTTCCTACTAGAAATACCTTACTTGTGAGTGATAGTTTGCGAGTACTTAAAGAGTACTCATGGCTTTGTCCCTGGCTATTCCCGTGGCCAGACTATGAGGAGGACTACGAGGAAGATGGACAGCAGGAGGTCTATGACAACTAGGATCATCTCCCATCGTCAGCATTGCCTGTGACCCTGAAGATGGAGCCCCTACTACGTTTACTTTCTGCTACTTTGATTGTATTAAGACTGGATCATGATATCCTTTATTTGTAAGACCTTTATTATGGTTTGTAATGGATGATGTACTATGATACCAATCTGTTATGTCTCGCAAAAATGGAAATCCTGGGATTGTGATGTATGGCATAATAGGCATCTGGGATTAAAAATCCGAGTGTTGGCAAGTTGGTATCAGAGCCATCCTGACCATAGGAGACCCTAGTTAGAATGGACGTCTGAACAAAAACTTAGTTTCAAAACAAAAGAAGTGAATATTTATGAAAACATATTCCCACTCTTATCCTTGAGATTCTTTCAAAAAAATCAGGTTCCTCAAAAATTCTTGCAATCATACATAAAATCTGACACACTTGATCACCTCACTAACTTACTCACCCTAAATTCTTATAGATGGAAGTCTAGTATTGCAAGTTCTACCAGCTGGGCAACGGAGGCCACCTGATCTTTGAGAGGGATCTAGATGCACTGTTAGAGTATCTTGAGCGCCCGCACCCAGAATTCTTCGGTGCACAACTCAACGATCATGTAGGAGGAGATCTACAATGGCTGATAGTTGCAGATATCAGAGGCAAGATGGAAGCACCTAGTTCGGAGAAGATCCAATTCAGCTTGAGGGAGAACAACTGGCTAGATGGATTAGCTAGGGCTATGTGTGAAGCTCTTGCCCGTTTGTGTGGACAAAACATCAACCAGATCTAGGGAACTCGCTTTGCTCACTACGCAAGGCGTGATTCTATGGGAATGCCCTTGGAAATGCCAGGACACCCAGAGCTGAAGCACCAGGTGGACAATCTTGACTTCATGTTGTATGATAGACAGAAGGAGCTGGACAACGCTCGCGCCTACGCTAACCACAACCGTGCCATTGCAGTCAAGAAGGACCAGACCCTCGCAATCCTCGCCAAGGAGCGCCAATCACTTCGTCGTCAGCGTGACAAGAAGGATCGCATCATCGATAATCTTCGCAAGAAGGTGGCCACTCTCGAGAAGACCATCCGTGAATAGGAAATCCGGCTTGAAGCAAAGGAGGAGGAAGGTGAAGATATCCGTGGAGATCTCTACTCTTACCTCAGTGATGATGATGACTACCTGGAAGACGATGCCATGGAGTTCCACACTGATGATGATGATTCTGACTTCATTGATGATGATTAGATGCACTTAAGCACTACCATAGGAATGAGTTGTACACGGTCCCATTGTATCGTAGTTTCACATAATGGTTCTTAAAACCATCTGTTTTCTATTTGTGTTGTGGTGTGTGTTTGTATTGTGTGCTTCAAATGAATGAATGAATGAGAGGAACTTGTTAGTTTACAAAACCTGAGTCAAACTCGAAGTTTAAAGTTTTTGAAACAAAACCATAAACCTTAGAGATTTCCCTCTTATCTCATTATCTATCTCAATCTTCAGATGACTCGTGGAAATCCCGGAGGAAGCAGTTCATCTCAGGACCCAATGCTGCAGCTGCAAATGCTAGTTTCTGTCTATGAAGCTAGTAGAGCCGAACTCCAAGCCAACCTAGCCACCCTTCAACAGATAGCTCAAATGGCCCACAATAATCAAGGTCACAGAAACCAGGATAACCATGGATCCAAGCTCAAGAACTTTTAGAATACCAACCCACCTATCTTTAGTAAGTCTGAAGAGCCCTTAGATGCTGATGACTGGCTGCAAACCATGGAGAACAACTTAAAGGTCGCAGGAGTTGAAGCCAATGAAAAAGTACTGTTTGCCACCCATTATCTGGCAGGAGATGCAAGAGCCTGGTGGAATAGCACCCGTACCATGAACAAAGGTCAAATGATGACTTGGGAAGCATTCAAGATCAAGTTCAGCCAGACCCATGTGCCCCAAGGTTTGGTCACCAGGATGAGGGATGAGTTTAGGGAACTAAAGCAAGGAAGGATGACGGTAGTTGAGTACCGTGACAAATTTCTGTCACTAGCTAGATATGCCCATGATGAGATTAGCACCGAAGCAAAGAAGAAGGAAAGGTTTCTAAATGGATTACATGATGAGATGCAGATTGTGTTAGTCAACATCTGTTTTGCAAATCTAGAAGAGCTAGTAGATTCTGCCATTCAGATGGAAGGGAAGATCAACCGAGCCAATGACAACCGTAAGTGTCGCATGATGCACCAGCCTGGATCCCACCATACCCAGAAGTATCGCCCCAACTCGTCTGCAGGATATGCCCCAAGAAACAACAGACCCCCTGTGTCCCGTCCAAACTATCCCAATCGTAGCGGAGGAAACCTGAAGTCTGGAGGAAACCGCAACAACAACCCCGTCAACTCCAATAACTTCAACCGTGCACCGCCCAAGTCCAACAACAACACCACCAACAACAATACTGCCCCAAGGACTGGAAGCAATGATGTGCCTGTTGCAGGAAAAGACAAGTCCCAGATTACTTGCTTTGAATGTGGAGTCAAGGGTCACTACTCCAATGAGTGCCCCAAGAAGCTTCCAGCAGCCACCAATGTGAATGCACCCACTCAGCAGCAAAGCCGTGTTCAGCCTAGAAGGAGATTTGCCCCAGGGAACTCGCTCAACCGCAACAGCCGTTTGTTCCACATGAATGTTGAAGAAGCTCAGGAAGCGCCCGATGTCGTGCTGGGTATGTTTTATGTTAACTCAGTACTTGCAAGAGTGTTTTTTGATTCTGGAGCATCGCACTCATTTGTTACAGAAGAATTTGCATGCACTAGTAAGATTCAACCAACAAAATTGAAGCATGTTATGATAGTTCAAATACCTGGTTCAACCACCATAGCTAGAAAAATTTGCAAGGTTGTACCTATCAGAATCCATGGAATAGATTTTTATGCCAATCTAATAGTACTTGGAACCAAAGGTTTGGAAGTAGTACTAGGAATGGATTGGATGTCGAAACATAAAGGATTAATCGATTGTGCCATAACCATGACCAGTAGCCATGTATTTGAGACACTGCCCTGTCAATTCAAATGCAACAAGAGTCTAGCCCAACCAACCCTAGACCAAGTCAGAGTAGCCTGGGAATACCCTGACGTGTTCCCAGATAAATTGCCCGGTATGCCCCCAGATCGGGATATCGAGTTCATCATTGAACTAGTTCCTGGAACTAGACCCATAGCTCAAAGACCTTATAGTATGAACCCATCTAAATTAGTGGAGCTGAAGAAACAACTTGATGCTATGTTGGAGAAAGGTATGATTCAACCAAGCGCATCCCCATGGAGATTGCCTGATTTGTTTGTGGATAAGAAAGATGGAGGTAACCGTTTGTGCATGGATAATCGGAAGATGAATGATGTCACCATCAAGAACAAGTACCCACTGCCGAAGATAGAGGATCTGTTTAACTAGTTGACTGGTGCCAAAGTGTTTTCTAAGATTGATCTTAGAACTGATTATCATCAACTCAAGATTCGTGCAACGGATATCCCAAAGACCGCCTTTACCACTAGATATGGATTGTATGAGTATACTGTCATGTCTTTTGGATTAACCAATGCCCTGGCTTATTTCATGAATCTCATGAATAAGATTTTTATGAACTTCCTGGATAAGTTTGTCGTTGTTTTTATCGAAAATATTCTGATCTATTCCAAGTCAGAAGAAGACCATGAGCGACACCTGAGAACCATCCTTGAAACCATTAGAGAACATCAGTTGTATGCCAAGTTTAGCAAATGTGAGTTCTGGTTAAAGGAAGTAGGATTCCTAGGACATATTGTGTCGGCAGGAACAGTCGCTGTCGATCCCGCCAAGATCAAAGATGTTGAAGAATGGTAAGCCCCAACCACTCAAACCCAAGTCCGCGCATTTCTCGGATTAGCGAGATACTACCACAAGTTCGTTGAAGGATTTTCGAGCATCGCACGACTGATGACCTAGTTGTTGAAGAAAGATAAGAAGTTTGAATGGACGGATAAATGTGAAGCAAGTTTTCAAGAGCTTAAGAAGAGATTGATTTCATCCCCAATTCTGATTATGTCGGATATCAAGAAGCCTTTTGATGTGTATTGTGATGCATCCAAGATTGGTCTCGGATGTGTGTTGATGCAGGAAGGCAAACTCATAGCATATCTGTCCCGACAACTGAAGCAACATGAGCAAAACTACCCTACCCATGACCTTGAACTAGCAACCGTAGTTTTAGCATTGAAGACATGGCGTCATTACCTTATGGGTAACCGCTGTGAGATTTATTCGGATCACAAGAGTCTGAAGTATATTTTCACGCAGAAGGAGCTGAATATGAGGCAACGGACATGGATAGAGTTAATAAAGGATTATGACCTTGACATTCACTATCACCCCGGCAAAGCCAATGTGGTAGCGGATGCTCTTAGTAGATTGCCGTGTAGATTAAACACCATGATAAAAGAAGCCCAACCAAGTTTGCATGAAGAGTTGGAGCAGTTTAGAACAGAGCTAGTTAGCAACGGATTTTTAGCTAGCATTGAACTTCAACCCACTTTGATCGGTCAGATCAAGGAGGCGTGGAAAGGAAATGCAAGTATCGACGGAATCAAGCGTCGTATTGGTACAGGGAAGGTACCCAGATTCACCGAAGATGAAGGAGTTTTGTGGTACAAAGGACGTATCTGTGTGCCAGCAGATTCTGAGTTGAAACAAGTTATCATGCAGGATGCTCATGATACTCTTTATTCTATCCATCCCGGAGGAACAAAGATGTATCAGGATTTGAAGGAGCAATTTTGGTGGCATAAAATGAAGAGAGAAATCAGAAGCTACATAGCCAAGTGTGATATCTGTCAGAGAGTCAAAGCAAAACATCAGAGACCCACAAGACTTTTGCAACCATTGTAGATTACGGAATGGAAATGGGATTCTGTCGGAATGGATTTCATCACCGGTTTTCCTACATCTAGTAGGGGAAATGACTCTATTTGGGTCATAGTGGATAGACTGTCCAAGGTATCCCATTTTATACCTATCAAGACCACCTACCAGAGTTCGAAGCTAGCAGAGTTGTACATTGCTAGAATCGTCAGTTTGCATGGAACCCCTAAGACCGTAGTATCGGATCGAGGAACCCATTTTACCTCAAGATTTTGGCAGAAAGTCCAAGAAGGACTAGGAACCAAGCTGAACTTCAGCACAACTTATCACCCGCAAACTGATGGACAAACTGAAAGAGTCAACCAAATCTTAGAAGATACGTTGAGAGCTTGTGTGTTAGAATATGGATCAAAATGGGAAGATTGTCTGCCTTTTGCAGAACAACAACAATTATCAAGCTAGTTTGCAAATGGCCCCATTTGAATTTCTGTATGGAAGGAAGTGTTGTACCCCCCTGAATTGGTCGCAAGTAGGAGAGAGTCAGATTTTCGGACCCGACTTCCTATGGGAAGCCGAAGAGAAGGTTCACAAAGTCCATGAACACCTCAAGACCACCCAATCCAGACAAAAGAGTTATGTAGACAAAAGACGTCGAGACCTGACCTTCAATGTCGGAGATTTTGTATATCTCAAAGTATCACCCTTGAAAGGAATGCAACGTTTTCGTCTAAAAGGAAAGTTAGCCCCCAGATATATTGGACCCTTCAAGATTTTGAATCGCCGAGGAGAAGTATCATATCAATTGGAACTGCCGGAGGAGATGTCATCCATACATGCTGTGTTCCATATCTCATTCTTTCGCAAATGCCTAGAAGTTTCGGAGAAGACAGAAGTGTTCAAGAACATCGATCACCGAGCCATAGATATCAACCAGGATCTAACGTATCAGGAAGTACCCATTCATATTTTGGAAGAAGCCTTCAGAACCACCAGGACCCGGAGTATCAAGTTTCTCAAGATCCAGTGGAGTAACCATACTAAAGAAGAAGCTACTTGGGAGCGAGAAGATTACATTAGGACCGAGTTTCCAAATCTCTTTAGTTCCTAGTTTTTATAAAATCTTGGGACGAGATTTTGTTTAAGGAGGGAAGGTTTGTAACGCCCCAAAACATTAATCAAGATTATCAAGTTCTAATCACCCAAGTTTAGGGTTAACAAAAACTTTTATTACTAAATTGAATATGAATGTATGTGTGATTTGCATTAGTGTATGATTGAGTGAAATTGCCATGTGTGTTTGCTACAAATGATAAGAAATGGTTTAAAGATGAATACTACATTATCTAGGCCAATTACAAACAAATTCCAAAGAAAAGGAAATCAAATATAAAGCATATGAGCAAATGGTCATTTTGACCAAAATTAACCACTAGGCCACTTTGTGAGTTCCTAGTAAAGAATTTCTAATAGAAACATTTCCATTTCTTTTCACCCCTTGCTAGACCAAGTAAAAGTGAACCCAAGCCCACTTTACAAACTCACAGAAACTATTTTCAAATCTATTTAAAGGACAATTAAAAATTGAATCAAGTGTATGTACTAAGATCACCATTTTGCAAAAACCACTCAAATCAATTCACCTTGACTTTTCCAAGCAACCATAGGCACTCAAGCAAGTGCTCTGAACACTCACCAAATTTCATTAAAAAATTCAAATTTGAATTCATGCGGCCATTTGGTCGAACACATTGCACACACAGAAAACTACTGCCTAACTTCCACTATTTGGAGCAGTGATCACTCAACCATTTGTCCCCTCTTCACTCCCCTGGTCTTCCCCAACACCTAGCAGCACATCAGACCACTTCCCCTTTGCTGTTGCGCCTGTGCAGCGCCGCCCGACGCTCACCGCGCCGGTCGACCTTGGACAGCTCGCCACAGACCGCGCCGCCCACTCCCACGATGACCATGAGACAGGCGACCATCCACCGCCACCATCTGTCCACCTCTCGACCGCAGGCCAGCCGTGGACTACCCAGAATCGCCATGCCCATTTTTCTCTGTGCCATGCCGAGAGCATGCTAGAGCGCCGCAGCCGACCAGCGTGCACGCCGCGGCTCGCCCTCTCCACGCGTGCCCACACTCGCCATGACCCTAGCTACCTCCCAGACATGCCCGTTCGCCGCCACGTGACCCATAGCCACTGTGCACCGTCTGGAACGCCACCGCTCCCTCGCAGAGCACCGCCCGCGCCCGACCATTCTCGACCACCCCTTGTTGCGCTATTAAGCATGTGATGACCGCCAGGGAGCACCGCATCGCCCCCTACCCCCAGCCACGCTGCTAGCCCCTGTATCGCCGTCACCGTCGAGCCCGAGCCATCCCACTCTATCCCCATCGCCGATGTATAAATAGAGGTCACCCCAGCCTCCATTCGACACACTATTCCACTCCCCACTCCTCATAGAACCTCCCATACCTCTTCCCGGAGCAAGACGAGCACCACATCGCCGGAATTTAGCCGGAGCCTGCCACTTCAGAGGAAGAAGGGAGCCGTTGATTGGAGCCGCCCCAGGAGCCGCCACGACCACCATTCGAACCGCCGTCGTCTACAACGTCGTTCGCCCATCATCGACCCTTGCTGGAGCCCTGGTGAGCCTCACACGACCCCCACCGCCGCGTTAGGGTTAGAATCTCGCTGGAGCTGTTCGTCGTAGACGATGAACCTCAGCCGTTAAATCATGTTCTAATCGCACGACCTAGATTGAAATGTACCGATTCGGGTTAGATGATCCACTGACTAGTGGGACCCCCTGTGAACAGCCCGTTGCGCCCACGCAGTGCCGCTGGGCCGACCCATTTGCTTTCCCGCGCAGAGCCCGTCAATTTAAATAAGATTTTTCCAATTTTGTTAAAACCAGATTCTATCAGTAGATTCAAAAATCAATTCATAGAGATCTACTGAACCAAATTGCATGATTCCAATTTTGTTGGAAAGGTATTTAAAATATGTATCTGAGCCTGTTGGATTCAAACCATTTAAATTATAGATCACCTATACCAAAAATAACAATATAGAGACTTTTCCAACTTCAAACATTTTTCAAAAATCAACCATAAATGCTTTTGAGTTGATTCCAACTCTCAAAAATCACATTTGATAAGATCTATCTGAATGTGTAAAAATATTTAGGTTTACAGTGACATTGGACTAGTACTAAAAGAATGCTATATAGGCATTTCTAGTCACTTTAATTGTATTAAATAGTAATTTTAAACTTTATAAAATATGACCAACACTTTAAATCACATTACCAAGTATTAGAATATGTGCGATGACGTGTGTCAACATGATCCCATATTTTAATTGGAGAATATTAAATCTTAAGTATTTTCAATGAGTAGAAATTACTTTTCTAAAATAAGAAAAATAAAACTACGTCTTTATTTCATGTAATGATTGTGATGATGCTAGATCATCAAGTGTGAGTGTTAGTGTGCTAAATAGAAGTAGTTAAGTATTGTTTGGTGATTGTGTACCTCGTATTCATTTATAGACGATAGTACCGCCCCTGGGTACGAGGAGGAGTACTACCAAAAAGAAGAAGAAAACTTCAACCACTCCACTACTCAAGGCAAGCTAACACTTGCAAGTTTCTTAACTACGCAAGCCATCATTAACTATGTAAGCTAGAACTATGCAAGTTAAGACTTGAAAACTTGATAACCTATGCAAGATGCATTAGACATGCTTTGGTTATACAACTTTGATTATACAAATCCCAAGTTTTACTTGCAAGCCTTATTCTTTTACTTTTACCAAAGTTCTTTAGTGTTAGTTAGTGCTTTGTGAGTATTGGAAAAATAGTATAGATATCATAAAGAGTATAAAACTAGGCCTAAGTAGTTATACTTAGATGTCATCAAAAGGCATAAACTAGAGCTGGATAGTTACACTTGATTAGCACCCCTCATTAGTGAATACCCTCAACTTTAGTGGCTAGTGCTAAGCATAAAAGTTGATCACTTTAGATGGGAATACTTGGTGAAAATGATTATGAAAACCTTGGAATGATGATTCATTCTATTGAAATGTTTTGACATGTGCTGAGAAACAAAATGATTGATGATGAAAATGTTGAGGCATGAGCCTTAGCCCTTTATAAAAACTGTTGGTTGGGTTCGAATGCGATATCATTCCAATTTTATCGTACAACCACAATACCTGAATTGGGTAGGGCTTAACTTGAAGTTTATATGCCTTAGTATGGGTTCCCTCGCGGAAAGAGGTTGAGCTGAGGCTACCTCGTGAATGTGAATGTCCACATATGCAGTGCCCAGGATGGCAGATGGCCATGGCTAGGAGGCCAAGCTCATAGGGGAGGTGCCTATACTAGAGTGTGTAATTGAAAGGTTATGATTGATTATCAGCATACTAAGTATGATGATTCAGGGTTATCCCTGATAGATGTATCGAATTTTGTGGTGAAAGTGTACCACCTCTATAGAGTGTCAATCTATTCGAATAGCCGCGTCCGCGGTCATGGACACTTGGAGTGGCCATACTGTTCTGTTGTTAGATGTTTTCAAAATGACTTGTGAAGTGAACTATGGCTTTGACTTGACCACAACAGGGTTGTGGATATGAAAACTAGGTTCCCACTTAGGTGATGTAGAACATTAAATTAGTTTTCTTTACTTCTTAACTCAGTATGAAATAAACCTACCTTTTTGCAAATAAACTTAGAGCTTAATATTCCTACTAGAAATACCTTACTTGTTAGTGATAGTTTGCGAGTACTTAAAGAGTACTCATGGCTTTGTCCCTGGCTATTCCCGTGGCCAGACTATGAGGAGGACTACCAGGAAGATGGACAACAAGAGGTCTATGACAACTAGGATCATCTCCCATCGTCAGCATTGCCTGTGACCCTGAAGATGGAGCCCCTACTACGTTTACTTTCCGCTTCTTTGATTGTATTAAGACTGGATCATGAGATCCTTTATTTGTAAGACCTTTATTATGGTTTGTAATGGATGATGTACTGTGATACCAATCTGTTATGTCTCGCAAAAATGGTAATCCTGGGATTGCGATGTATGGCATAATAGGCATCTGGGATTAAAAATCCGGGTGTTGACACCTCCACTGTTGACCTTGAAGAGCTTGCCCTCTACCCTTCCCCCTCCTATGGTTCTTGCATCTTTTTGAGAGATTTGAGAGAGGAGATCTAGATCTACAATCCCACCAAACCAAATCCCTTCTTTGTGAAGGAATCCTTGGGATCTAGATTTTGTAGAGTTTTGTGTTCTCCTCTTGTGTTCTTCCTCTCTTATTCCTCCAATAGCTTTTGTAGCTTTGGTGGCATTTGAGAAAGAAGGACTTGCCTCTTGCATTTGGTGCATAGGTTTGAGTTCCCCTTAGAGATTCAGCGAGTTGAAGCACTTGAGCTTGTTTCTCTTGGGTTCTTGGAACCCTAGATGGTTGTGTGGAGTTGTGTTGTGTTCTTGAGGTCTCCAATTGAGTTGTGGAGATTCCTCAAGCTTGTTGGCCTATTGTGGCATTGTGGAGCCTTTCTGGCATTTCTTGGGAGCCCTCCAATTGAGTTGTGGAGTTTGCCCAAAGCCTTGTATGGGTGTGGTGACCACCCTCAAGTGTCCCATAGTGGAACGTGAGTAGGTCTTTGTGGTGACCTCACGGGAGAATAGTGTGGGCCTTTTGTGGCGTCGGTGAGTTGTGTGGCTTTGTGTCAACACCCGGATTTTTAATCCCAAATGCCTGTTATGTCATTCATCGCAATCCCAGGATTACCATTTTTGCGAGTCATAATAGATTGGATATCACAGTACATCATCCATTACAAACCATACATAAGGTCTTACACAAATAAGGATCTCATGATCAAGTCTTAATACAACAAGCAGAGGAATAAAAGATAAGTGTAGCGGTGGGGTCCATCTTCAGGGGCACAGGCAATGCTGACGAAGGCAGATAGTCCTAGTTATCATAGCCGTCCTGCTGGCCATCATCTTGGGAGTCTCCTTCATAGTCTGGCCATGAGAATAGCCAGGACAAAGCCATGAGTACTCTTTAAGTACTCACAAACTACCACTAACAAGTAGTATAGTTCTAATGTAAAGTGCTAACTCTAACTTTAACTATAAAGTTAAGTGTGAAACCTAAGCTGAGTTCAGAAGCAAAGAAAGATAAAATAAAGTTCTAGAATCACTTAAGTTGGGAAGCTAGTGTCATAAGCACAACCCTGTTGTGGTCAAGTCAAGATTCAGCATTCATTTCATAAGTTATTTTGAAAACATCTGACAACGAAACAGTATGGCCATTCCAACTGTCCATAACCGTGGACGCGGCTATTCGAATAGTTTGACACTCTGTAGAGGTGGTACACTTTCACCACAAGATTCGATACATCTGTCAGGGATAACCCTGAATCATCATACTTAGTATGCAGATAATCAAACATAACCTTTCCTTTACACACCCTAGTATAAGCACCTCTCCTATGAGCATGGCCTCCCAACCATGACCATCTGTCATCTTGGGCACTGCATAAGTGGACCACATTGAGAGGTAGCCTTAGCTCAAACCTCTCTCGCGAGGGAACTAATACTAATGCATATAAACTTCCGGCTAAGCCTTACCCAATTCAGGTATTGTGGTTGTATGGTAACTTTGGAATGATATCGCATCCGAATCCAACCATCAGTTTTGTAAAAGGGTTAAGGCTCATGCCTCAATATTTTCACCATCATAAACCATTTTTGTTTCTCAACACATGTCAAAACATCTCAATAGAATGACTCATCATTCCAAGGTTTTCATAATTCATTTTCACCAAGTATTCCCATCTAGAGTGACTCAAGTTTTTATCTACTCTAAACTACTAAGTTAAGAGTGTTCACTAAGGTGGAAAGATGGGATCAATCTCATGCCATAGAATGACATCTAAAGGTTTCTAAATAGGTCAAGTTTTATACTCTTTATGCTACCTTCAAAACAAGTAAAAGATTTTGGGTAAAGTAAAGGAAGTAAAGCTTAAAAATAATACTTGGGGTAAGTAATAGTCAAAGTGGTATAACCAAAGCATGCCTCAAGCATCTTTGCTCAACTTATCTAGCTTAATCCTAGCTTATTGAGCATTATACTTGCAAGTGTTAGCTTGCATTGTTAATGATGGCTTGCCTTGTGCAATGCAGTGGTTGAAGTTTTCTTCCTCCTCTTGATAGAACTCCTCCTCCTTGAAAGCTTGGTCAGTACTATTGTCTATAAATATATATGGAGTACACAATCACCAAACAATACTTAACTAGTCTAATTAGCACTCTAAGGCACACATTTGATGATCTATTATCATCACAAGCATCACAAGTTTTATTCATTAGTTTCATCCTTTTTATTTAAGAAAAGTAATTTCTACTCATTGAAAAGTAACTCAGATTTAATATTCACCACTTAAAATATGGGATCGTGTGGACACATGTCATCACCACATATTCTATCATTTGGGAATGTGATTTAAGGGTTGGATCATAATTACTTTGGTTTAAGTTTATTATTTAAGGATTTAAAGTGACTAGAAATGCCTATATAGCCTTATTTTGGTACTAGTCCAAAGTCACTACATGTAAACCTTAATAGTATTACATATTCAGATAGGTATGGTTAAATGTGATTTTTGAGAGTTGTAATCAACTCAAAAGCTATCATGGTTGATTTTATAAAAATGTTTGAATGTGCAAAAGCTTCTGTCTTGTTATTTTTACTAGGAGAGATCTCTAACTATAATTGAATTAAATCCAACGAGCTTGGGTAGATCTTTTCAGTAGCTTTCTAACAAAATTAGAATCGCTCCAATTGGATTTGTAAATCTCTCTGAATAGATTTTTAAACTAAGGGACAGAACTAAGTTCAAACTAAAATAGAAAAATCCTAATTTGAATTAAATGGGTCGCGTGGGAAAGAAAACGGGCCGGCCCAGTGGCACTCCGTGGCGCGAGGCACAGCTGACAGGGGGGTCCACCGGTCAGCGGCTCTTTACACGCGAAGCGGTACGGGGCGATGTGGGTCGTTAGATTAGAACTAGGATCTACGGCTGGGGCTCGTCGTCGACAACAGACAGGTCGCCGGCGAGGTCTAACCCTAGCGGCTCGGTGGGGGTGCTCAGGGGGCATACTAGGGCTCCAGCGAGGGGGGCAAACGAACTAGTGGACGGCAGCGAACTTTGGGGTGGTCGCGGCAGCTCCTGGGGTGGACGAAATCGATGACGCCTTCTCCTCCTTTATAGCGGGCTCCTCCGGCCAAATTCCGGCAAATCAGTGCTCGAGTTGCTCCAGCTAGAGGTGGGGAAGGACCAGTGGGGAGAGGGGAGTGGAATGGTGTGAGTGGTTTGTGCTGGGGTGGCCTCTATTTATAGCTCGACGAGGCGACCGAAAGTGATGGGCGGGCGACTCCGGCAAGGGCTGCACAACGTGCTAGCGGCATGGCTTGAGGTAGGGGACGGTGGCCAGCCTCCTGGGAGTGCTCTACGGCTTAAATGCGTGGCTAGGGGCGGTGGCAAACGGTCGGGCAGTGCTCATGCTCTGAGCGGCAGAGGTGGCTTCGGGTCAAACGACGGCAAACGGGCATGTCTGGGTGGTTCACTGGGTCATGGCAACACGGTGAGCACGGGCTGCGGTCGAGGTGTGACATGTGCACGTTTGTCAGGCGCGGCGCTCTAGCGCATGCTCGGCATGGTGCAGACGCTCTGGGCGCGACGCTCTGCGGGTGGTCCACGGTCGGCTCTGCTCGGGGAGGGGACGGAGGGCGGCGGTGTGGTCTGGTCTAGCTCCTAGACATGGCGAGAGAGAGAGAGGGGCGGTATGCTGCTGCGTTGGCAAGGTTGGCCGGCGAGCATGTCCTCGGGGTGGTGTGGTACTGCTGCTAGGGACAAAGGGGTGGGGTGATTAGGCTTTGGTTGGAGCTAGAAGGGACAGAGGGAGTAAACTGAGGTCAAATGGGTGGCAAAACCCTGTAGAAACAGTGAGCTAGGATTAGAGTGTGATTCATGCCTGCCAAGTGTTTGTGAAAATGGCCGAAAGAAATTTAGTTTTGAATTTTGAAAAGATTTTTGGTGGGTGTGTTAGTTATAAGCTTGATCATCTGTGGTTGCTTGGGTTTTGAAAATGAAGCTCATTTGAGTGGTTTTTGAATAAGTGTGATCTTCCCATATGAACTACATTCAATTTTTAAATGCCATTTAAAATTAGTGTTTGAAAGTTTTTGGCAGATCACAAGGTGGGCCTTGGTACATCATTACATGTACTAGAAAGGGGTGCAAAGATCCATATTTATTTCTATTAAGAATTGAGTCCTAGGAATAGCCAAAGTAGGCATGATGATTAAAATGGCACAAATGACCATTCTCTTCTTTTATTCATTTTGATTTGTTTTTCTTTGGGATTTGTTTGGGAATGATCTAGATGATGTTTATTTCACCTAAGAATCATTTACAAACAATGGATCACTTAATCATGGGAATTCAAAGCAACTCCTATTTTAAATGCACACACATATGAATGCCTTAATATTTTTAATTGGAAAAGTTTTTGTTAACTCTAATTTTGATGATTTGGATCTTAATAACCCTGGATTAAAGTTTTGGGATGTTACAAACCTTACCCCCTTAAACAAAATCTCGTCCCAAGATTTACAAAGAAGACTAGAAACTAAAGAGATCTGGGAACTTTGTCCTAATGTAATCTTCTCGCTCCCAAGTGGCTTCCTCTTCGGTATGGTTGCTCCATTGAATCTTGAGAAACTTGATATTCTTGGTCCTAGTGGTTCTGTAAGCTTATTCCAAGATACGGATGGGCACTTCACGATAGGTCAGGTCATTGTTGATCTCAACATCTCGATGATCGATGTTCTTGAAAACTTCAGTCTTCTCCGGCACTTCCAGGCATTTGCAAAGTAACGAGATATGGAACACATTGTGGATGGCTGACATCTCTTCTGGCAGTTCCAGTTGATACGATACTTCTCCTCGACGATTTAGGATATTGAAGGGCCCGATATATCTGGGGGCTAACTTTCCTTTCAGACTAAAGCGTTGGGTTCCCTTCAATGGCGAAACCTTGAGATATACAAAATCCCTGACATTGAAAGTCATGTCTCTCCTTCTCTTGTCAGCATAACTCTTCTGTCTGGATTGGGCGGTCTTGAGATGCTCACGGACTTTGTGAACTTTCTCTTCGGCTTCTCGGAGAATGTCAGGTCCAAAGATCTGACTCTCTCCTACTTGCGACCAATTCAGAGGGGTGCGACACTTTCTTCCATATAGGAATTCAAAGGGTGCCATTTGCAAACTAGCTTGATAACTGTTGTTATATGAGAATTCTGCAAAAGGCAGGCAGTCTTCCCATTTTGATCCGTACTCTAACACACAAGCTCTTAACACTAGGATCTGGTTGACTCTCCCAGTCTGTCCATCAGTTTGCGGGTGATAAGCGGTGCTAAAATTCAATTTGGTTCCCAATCCTTCTTGAACTTTCTACCAAAATCTCAAGGTAAACTGGGTCCCTCGATCTGATACTATGGTCTTGGGGGTTCCATGCAGACTAACAATCCTAGCAATATACAGCTCTGCTAGCTTCGAACTCTGGTAGGTAGTCTTGACAGGGATAAAGTGAGCTACCTTGTACAGTCTATCAACTATGACCCGGATTGAGTCATTTCCCCTACTGGAAGTAGGCAAACCGGTGATAAAGTCCATTCCGACGGAATCCCATTTCCATTCTAGAATCTGCAATGGTTTGTAACAGTCATGCGGGTCTCTGATGCTCTGCCTTGACTCTTTGACAGATGTCACACTTGGCGATGTAGCTTCCGATTTCTCTCTTCATCTTGCGCCACCAAAATTGCTCCTTCAAATCTTGATACATCTTCGTTCCTCCGGGGTGGATAGAATAAAGAGTATCATGAGCTTCCTGCATGATAACTTGCTTCAGCTCCGAATCTGCTGGCACACAAATACGTCCTTTGTACCATAGAACTCCTTCTTCGTCTTCAGTGAATCCAGGTACCTTGCTTGTACCAATACGACGTTTGATTCCGTCGATACTTTCATTTCCCTTCCGGGCTTCCTTGATTTGGCTAATCAAAGTGGGTTGAAGTTCAATGCTAGCTAAGAATCCTTTGCTAACTAGCTCAGTTCTGAACTGATCCAACTCCTCATACAAACTTGGCCGTTTCTCCTTGATCATAGTGTTTAGCTTACACGGCAATCTGCTAAGAGCATCCGCTACCACATTGGCTTTGCCGGGGTGATAGTGAATGTCAAGGTCATAATCCTTGATTAACTCTATCCATCTCCTTTGCCTCATATTCAGCTCCTTCTGAGTGAAAATATACTTTAAGCTCTTGTGATCTGAGTAAATCTCACAGCAATTATCCATAAGATAATGACGCCAGGTCTTCAATGCCAAAACTACGGCTGCTAATTCAAGATCATGGGTCGGATAGTTTTGCTCATGCTGCTTCAGTTGTCGAGACAGATAAGCGATGACTTTGCCTTCTTGCATCAACACACATCCGAGACCAATCTTGGATGCATCACAATACACATCAAACAACTTCTTGATGTCTGGCATGATCAATATTGGGGCTAATATCAATCTCTTCTTGAGTTCTTGAAAACTGGCTTCACATTTGTCGGTCCATTCAAACTTCTTGTCCTTCTTCAACAATTGGGTCATGGGTCTGGAAATGCTCGAGAATCCTTCTACGAACTTGCGGTAGTATCCCGCTAATCCGAGAAATGCACGGACTTGGGTTTGAGTGGTTGGGGCTTCCCATTCTTCGACATCTTTGAATTTGGCGGGATCAACAGAGACTCCTCCGCCAGACACAATATGTCCTAGGAATCCTACTTCCTTTAGCCAAAACTCAGAATTGCTGAACTTGGCATATAACCGATGCTCTCTCAGGGTTTCCAGGATGATTCTCAGATGTTGCTCATACTCTTCTTCTGACTTGGAGTAGATAAGGATGTTGTTGATAAACACAACTACAAACTTATCTTGGAAATTCATAAAGATCTTATTCATGAGATTCATGAAATAAGCAGGGGCATTGGTTAATCCAAAAGACATAACCGTATACTCGTATAAACCATGGCGAGTAGTAAAGGTGGTCTTTGGAATATCCGTTGCACGAATCTTAAGTTGGTGATAACCAGTCCTAAGATCAATCTTTGAGAATACCTGGGCTCTAGTCAACTGATCAAATAGATGCTCTATCTTTGGCAAGGGGTACTTGTTCTTGATGGTGATGTCATTCAACTTTCTGTAATCTGTGCACAAACGGTTGCCTCCATCTTTCTTGTCGACGAATAACACTGGTGATCTCCATGGCGATGCGCTTGGTTGAATCAAGCCTGTTGCTAACATGGCATCCAACTGCTTCTTCAGTTCCACTAACTCTGAGGGGTTCATGCTATAGGGTCTCTAGGCTATGGGTCCGGTTCCGGGGATTAGTTTGATAATAAACTCAATATCCCTATCCGAGGGCATACCTGGCAATTCATCTGGGAATACATCGGGGTATTCACAGACTACTCTGACTTGGTCTATGGTGGGTAGGGCTAGACTCTTGTTGCACTTGAATTGACGAGGTAAGGTTTCAGAGATATGGTCTACTATTACTCCAGAGCTACTGGTCATGGTGATGGCTTTCTTAGCACAGTCTATCATTCCTTTATACCTTGACATCCAGTCCATACCTAGTACTACTTCCAATCCTTTGGTTCGAAGTACAGTTAGGTTGGCATAAAAATCTATCCCATGTATTCTGATACGCACAGCTTTGCAAATTTTTCTAGCTTTTGTAGTTGAACCGGGGATTTGAACTATCATGACATGCTTCAGGTTGGTTGGGTGAATCTTACTAGTGCATGCAAATTCTTTGGTGACAAATGAATGCAATGCTCCCGAATCAAACAATACCCTTGCTAAAACTGAGTTGATAGAAAACATACCCATCACTACATCTGACGCTTCTTGGGCTTCCTCGGCATTCATGTGGAAGAAACGGTCGTTGCGGTTGTGAGGGTTCCCTGGGGCAAACCTTCTCCCTGGTTGAACACGACGCTGCTGTTGAGCTGGGGCATTCATTGGCAGTGTCGGCCGTCTTCTTGGGACACTCATTGGAATAGTGACCCTTCACTCCACACTCGAAACAAGTGATCTGGGACTTGTCTTTTGCTGCGACGGGCACAACATTGCTGCCAGTTCTGGGTGCAGTGTTGTTGTTGTTGTTGTTGTTCTTGGGAGGTGCACAGTTGAAGTTGTTGGCATTGCCGGAGTTGTGATTGTTTCCTCCGGACTTCACATTGCCTCCGCTATGGTTGGGGTAGCTTGGGCGAGACATTGGGGGTCGATTGTTCCTTGGTGCATATCCTGGTGAGGGGTTGCGACGGTACTTCTGGTGACTGCTGGATCCAGATTGCTGCATCATATGGTGTTTGCGGTTGTCGTTTGCCTGGTTAATCTTCCCTTCCATCTGAATAGCGGAGTCGACTAGCTCTTCGAGATCCTCGAAGCGGATGTTGACGAGAACAGTTTGCATCTCATCATGCAGTCCGTTCAGAAATCTCTCTTTCTTCTTGACCTCTGTGTTGATCTCATCAGGGGCGTACCTTGCAAGCGACAGGAATCTGTCACAGTATTCCACCACAGTCATTCTGCCTTGCTTCAAGTCGCAAAACTCATCCCTCAGTCTGGTGACTAGACCTTGCGGCACGTGGGTGTGGCTGAACTTGGTTTTGAAGGCATCCCATGTCAATACTTGACCATGGTTCATATTACGGATACTAGTCCACCAAGCCCTTGCATCTCCCGCCAGGTAGTGGGTGGCGAAGAGAACTTTCTTGTTGTCATCAACTCCTACAACTTCTAAGTTGTTTTCCATTGTCTGTAACTAGTCATCAGCATCTAGTGGGTTTTCAGCTTGGTTGAAGATTGGGGGATTGGTATTCTGAAAGTTTTTGAGTTTGGATCCATGGTGATCCTGATTTCCATGCCCTTGGTTGTTTTGGGCCATATGAGCTATCTGCTGCAATGTTGCTAAGTTGGCCTGGCGCTCTGCCCTGCTTTCTTCACGGTCTGCAACTAACATCTGCATAATCTGCAACATTGGGTCTTGCGACGATCTGCTCCCTCCTTGGTTTCCACGAGTCATCTGAAGATTGAGGTAGATAAAGGGGTAAGAGGGAAAGTTCTAAGGTTCATGGTTGTGGTTTCAAAGCTAAAACTTTGAGTTTGACTCAGATTTTGCAACTAACTCCATTTCATTCACTCAAACAAGCACACAGTACAAACACACACCACACCAATAAAGGAAAACAGATGGTTTGAAGAACCATTCTGTAAGCTATGATACAGTGGGACCGATACATCTCATGCTACGACAATGCTCTAGTGCATCTACTCATCGTCGATGAATTCGGAGTCCTCATCGTCAGTGTAGAAGTCCACGGCATCCTCCTCCAGAAAGTCATCATCATTGCTGAGGTAAGAATCCATGTCTCCCTGGATGTGTTCACCCTCCTCTTCTTCGTCCTTTGCTGCAAGCTGAGCTTCTTGCTCCTTGACGGTCTTCTAGAGGTCGGCCACCTTCTTGCGAAGACCGGCGATGGTGCGATCCTTCTTCTCGCACTAGAGGCGAAGAGACTGATGGACCTGGACTACCAGTGAGAAAGTTTGGGCTTTCTGGTCGGCAATGGCATGGTTGTGGTTAGCAAACTCCCTAGCATTTCCCAATTCCTTCTGGCGATCGTACAACATGAAGTCAAGGTTCTCCACTTGATGCTTCAGTTCTGGGTGACTTGGCATCTCCATTGTCATCCCCATGAAGTCATGTCTTGCATAGTGAGCAAAACGGATTCCTTGGATTTGGTTGACGCTAAGGGCACATAGATGTGTGAGAGCTTCATGCATTGCCCTAGCTAATCCATCTAGCCAGTTGTTCTCCCTCACTGAGAACTGGATCCTCCTGGACGTTGGTGCTTCTATGCTTCCTCTAAGATCCTCGGTGACTAGCCACTGTAAGTCTCCTCCTGGGGGTCCTAGAAGTTGAGCTCCAAGAAACTCCGGATGTGGGCGTCCCAGTAACTCCGACAGCGAATCTAGGTCCCTCTCGAAGATCAGCTGACCTCCGTTTCCCAACTGGTAGAACTTGCTGAACTGAGTCTCCATCTATAAGAATTAAGGATGAGGAAGTTAGTGAAGTGATCAAGTGTGTCAAATTTTAAGTAGTAGTGTAAGAATTATGAGGAACATGAATTTTTGAGAAAGAATGAATTCCCAAGGGTAAGAGAGGAAATATTTTTTCATTAATACTCACTTTGGTTTTGAAACTAAGTTTTTGTTCGGACGTCCATTCTAACTAGGGTCTCCTATGGTCAGGATGGCTCTGATACCAACTTGTCAACACCCGGATTTTTAATCCCAGATGCCTGTTATGTGATTCATCGCAATCCCAGGATCACCATTTTTGCGAGACATAACAGATTGGATATCACAGTACATCATCCATTACAAACCATACATAAGGTCTTACACAAATAAGGATCTCATGATCCAGTCTTAATACAACAAGCAGCGGAATAAAAGATAAGCGTAGCGGTGGGGTCCATCTTCAGGGGCACAGGCAATGCTGACGAAGACAGATAGTCCTAGTTATCATAGCCGTCCTGCTGGCCATCATCTTGGTAGTCTCCTTCATAGTCTAGCCATGAGAATAGCCAGGGACAACGCCATGAGTACTCTTTAAGTACTCGGAAACTACAACTAACAAGTAGTATAGTTCAAATGTAAAGTGCTAACTCTAAGTTTAACTTTAAAGTTAAGTTTGAAACCTAAGCTAAGTTCAGAAGCAAAGAAAGATAAAATAAAGTTCTAGAATCACTTAAGTTGGGAAACTAGTGTCATAAGCACAACCCTGTTGTGGTCAAGTCAAGATTCATCATGCATTTCATAAGTTATTTTGAAAACATCCGACAACGAAACAGTATGGCCATTCCAACTGTCCATAACCGCGGACGTGGCTATTCGAATAGTTTAACACTATGTAGAGGTGGTACACTTTCACCACAAGATTCGATACATCTATCAGGGATAATCAAACATAACATTTCCTTTACACACCCTAGTATAAGCACCTCTCCTATGAGCATGGCCTCCCAACCATGATCATCTGTCATCTTGGGCACTGCATAGGTCGACAACATTGAGAGGTAGCCTTAGCTCAAACCTCTCCTGCGAGGGAACTAATACTAATGCATATAAACTTCCGGCTAAGCCTTACCCAATTCAGGTATTGTGGTTGTACGGTAAATTTGGAATGGTATCGCATCCAAATCCAACCATCAGTTTTGTAAAAGGGTTAAGGCTCATGCCTCAATATTTTCACCATCATAAACCATTTGTGTTTCTCAACACATGTCAAAACATCTCAATATAATGACTCATCATTCCAAGGTTTTCATAATTCATTTCCACCAAGTATTCCCATCTAGAGTGACTCAAGTTTTTATCTACTCTAAACTACTAAGTTAAGAGTGTTCACTAAGGTGGAAAGATGGGATAAATCTCATGCCATAGAATGACATCTAAAGGTTTCTAAATAGGTCAAGTTTTATACTCTTTATGCTACCTTCAAAACAAGTAAAATAATTTGGGTAAAGTGAAGGAAGTAAAGCTTGAAAATAATACTTGGGGTAAGTAATAGTCAAAGTGGTATAACCAAAGCATGCCTCAAGCATCTTTGCTCAACTTATCTAGCTTAATCCTAGCTTATTAAGCATTATACTTGCAAGTGTTAGCTTGCATTGTTAATGATGGCTTGCCTTGTGCAGTGCAGTGGTTGAAGTTTTCTTCCTCCTCTTGATAGAACTCCTCCTCCTCGAAAGCTTGGTCGGTACTATCGTCTATAAATACATATGGAGTACACAATCACCAAACAATACTTAACTAGTCTAATTAGCACTCTAAGGCACACATTTGATGATCTATTATCATCACAAGCATCACAAGTTTTATTCACTAGTTTCATCCTTTTTATTTAAGAAAAGTAATTTCTACTCATTGAAAAGTAACTCAGATTTAATATTCACCACTTAAAATATGGGATCATGTGGACACATGTCATCACCACATATTATATCATGTGGGAATGTGATTTAAGGGTTGGATCATAATTACTTTGGTTTAAATTTATTGTTTAAGGATTTAAAGTGACTAGAAATGCCTATATAGCCTTATTTTGGTACTAGTCCAAAGTCACTGCATGTAAACCTTAATATTATTACATATTCAGATAGGTATGGTTAAATGTGATTTTTGAGAGTTGGAATCAACTCAAAAGCTATCATGGTTGATTTTATAAAAATGTTTGAATGTGCAAAAGCTTCTGTCTTGTTATTTTTACTAGGAGAGATCTCTAACTCTAATTGAATTAAATCCAACGGGCTTGGGTAGATCTTTTCAGTAGCTTTCTAACAAAATTAGAATCGCTCCAATTGGATTTGTAAATCTCTCTGAATAGATTTTTAAACTAAGGGACAGAACTAAGTTCAAACTAAAATAGAAAAATCCTAATTTGAATTAAATGGGTCGCGTGGGAAAGAAAACGGGCCGGCCCAGTGGCACTCCGTGGCGCGAGGCACAGCTGACAGGGGGGTCCACCGGTCAGCGGCTCTTTACACGCGAAGCGGTACGGGGCGATGTGGGTCGTTAGATTAGAACTAGGATCTACGGCTGGGGCTCGTCGTCGACAACAGACAGGTCGCCGGCGAGGTCTAACCCTAGCGGCTCGGTGGGGGTGCTCAGGGGGCATACCAGGGTTCCAGCGAGGGGGGCAAACGAACTAGTGGACGGCAGCGAACTTTGGGGTGGTCGCGGCAGCTCCTGGGGTGGACGAAATCGATGACGCCTTCTCCTCCTTTATAGCGGGCTCCTCCGGCCAAATTCCGGCAAATCAGTGCTCGAGTTGCTCCGGCTAGAGGTGGGGAAGGACCAGTGGGGAGAGGGGAGTGGAATGGTGTGAGTGGTTTGTGCTGGGGTGGCCTCTATTTATAGCTCGACGAGGCGACCGAAAGTGATGGGCGGGCGACTCCGGCAAGGGCTGCACAACGTGCTAGCGGCATGGCTTGAGGTAGGGGACGGTGGCCAGCCTCCTGGGAGTGCTCTACGGCTTAAATGCGTGGCTAGGGGCGGTGGCAAACGGTCGGGCAGTGCTCATGCTCTGAGCGGCAGAGGTGGCTTCGGGTCAAACGACGGCAAACGGGCATGTCTGGGTGGTTCACTGGGTCATGGCAACACGGTGAGCACGGGCTGCGGTCGAGGTGTGACATGTGCACGTTTGTCAGGCGCGGCGCTCTAGCGCATGCTCGGCATGGTGCAGACGCTCTGGGCGCGACGCTCTGCGGGTGGTCCACGGTCGGCTCTGCTCGGGGAGGGGACGGAGGGCGGCGGTGTGGTCTGGTCTAGCTCCTAGACATGGCGAGAGAGAGAGAGAGGGGCGGTATGCTGCTGCGTTGGCAAGGTTGGCCGGCGAGCATGTCCTCGGGGTGGTGTGGTACTGCTGCTAGGGACAAAGGGGTGGGGTGATTAGGCTTTGGTTGGAGCTAGAAGGGACAGAGGGAGTAAACTGAGGTCAAATGGGTGGCAAAACCCTGTAGAAACAGTGAGCTAGGATTAGAGTGTGATTCATGCCTGCCAAGTGTTTGTGAAAATGGCCGAAAGAAATTTAGTTTTGAATTTTGAAAAGATTTTTGGTGGGTGTGTTAGTTATAAGCTTGATCATCTGTGGTTGCTTGGGTTTTGAAAATGAAGCTCATTTGAGTGGTTTTTGAATAAGTGTGATCTTCCCATATGAACTACATTCAATTTTTAAATGCCATTTAAAATTAGTGTTTGAAAGTTTTTGGCAGATCACAAGGTGGGCCTTGGTACATCATTACATGTACTAGAAAGGGGTGCAAAGATCCATATTTATTTCTATTAAGAATTGAGTCCTAGGAATAGCCAAAGTAGGCATGATGATTAAAATGGCACAAATGACCATTCTCTTCTTTTATTCATTTTGATTTGTTTTTCTTTGGGATTTGTTTGGGAATGATCTAGATGATGTTTATTTCACCTAAGAATCATTTACAAACAATGGATCACTTAATCATGGCAATTCAAATCAACTCCTATTTTAAATGCACATACATATGAATGCCTTAATATTTTTAATTGGAAAAGTTTTTGTTAACTCTAATTTTGATGATTTGAATCTTAATAACCTTGGATTAAAGTTTTGGGATGTTACACTTTGCATCCTTGGTGAGGCCTTGTGTGGCGTTGGGTGAGCATCGAGCCACCACACCTCGAGGTGAGCCATTTGTGGCGTTAGAAGTACATTGCACCCCCGCACCTCTCCAACACAGAGGTAGATTCTTTGGAACTGAACTTCGGGAAACAAATCATCGTCTGTGCGTCCATCGGTTATCTCTCAACCGAGCCCTTTACTTATGCAATTTACTTTGTGATAGCCATCGTGCTTGAAGTATTCTATCTTGTTATCACCTTGTTGCTTGTCTTGCTTATCATAGGTTGTTGGTGCACCTAGTGAACCTAGTGAATATAGGTTTTGACTCGATAATTTAAACGTAAAGTTTTATTCTACATTTATTACAGCCTAAACCGTAATAATTTTAAAACGCCTATTCACCCTCCCCTCTAGGCGACGTTCGTTTCCCTTTCAACAGTGATGAAAAAATTGAAAAGGGTGTGCAAACAGAGCCACTGATAATATCTTAATAACCACTTTTCTCTCGAAGTGGTTAAGTACATTTGAGATTGAAGTAGAATATGATATGCATAATAATACTCATGGTGGCATGGGATCTGAGTACAAAAATTTGGAAAGGAATGTGCATAAACAACAGAAGAGAATGCTTACCTTGCTTTCTAATTAGGTGACATACATATTTGTTTTCCTATACTTTAAATGTCTTTTTAGAAGAGTGGACACTAAATAATTTCAGGATTATAATAGTAACCATCCGGAACTTGTGATTGGTACTATCTTTACAAAGGATGGCGAAGTATCAACATGCAATAATCAAACTTGGAAAGCAGAGCAACCCCAGAAATATTGTGCCTTCTTTCCATCTCATTATATTTGATTTTGGGCATGCAACGAGGTCGACACACTGAACACTACAAGAAAAATGACTTTTATAACGGACGATTTTCGTGGTTGAAGGCCCATTTTTCATGGTTAAAAAGACTTCTGTGATTTTCGTGGTTGAAGGCCCGTTCAATGGCTCGCCGATTCAACACGTTGTTATCTTTCCAACAAAATTGGTTTCATCTCGTTTGGAGTTTGGATGCAAAAGTTGTGGTTGTTTTGGCTCTGGTGTTATTGCCTGACCAGAAGTTCCGGTTGTCCACCGGTAGTAACGCTAGGGCATTTGCCGCCGGTAGTACTGGTGTTAATTCCAGCCCAACTTCCGGCTAACCCGATTTTGGTTCACTACTCTCTCTGTCTTGGTATGCGCTATTTGATGGTACTTCAGTCGGTATTTTAGGCGGTAGTACCGTCCCCGCCGGAAGTTCTAGTGGATGGCGGTAGTGCTGGCCAGGATCATTTCTGTGATCGTTCGCGTCCCTATTTTGGACCATTGGCTGGGTGCCACCGGTAGTACCGACCCCCGACTGGTACTACCGGCCGTGCGTGTTTCTGTGAGTAACGGGAAGATCGGGGAGACCTTTTAAAAGGTGCTCCCCTTCCCCTTCGTGGGGTCACTTGTTCTTCTTGGTTTTTTTCCTTCTCTCTCTCCTCCATTAGTGACCTTGAGGAGCTTGCCCTCTCCCTTCCCCCTCCTATGATTCTTGCATCTTTTTGAGAGATTTGAGAGAGGAGTTCTAGATCTACAATCCCACCAAACCAAATCCCTTCTCTGTGAAGGAATCCTTGGGATCTAGAAGTTGGAGAGTTTTGTGTTCTCCTCTTGTGTTCTTCCTCTCTTATTCCCCTAATAGCTTTTGTAGCTTTGATGGCATTTGAGAGAGAAGGACTTGCCTCTTGCATTTGGTGCATAGGTTTGAGTTCTCCTCGGAGATTCAGTGAGTTCAAGCTCTTGAGCTTGTTTCTCTTGGGTTCTTGGAACCATAGATGATTATGTGGAGGTTTGGTGTGTTGCCGAGGCCTCCAATTGAGTTGTGGAGATTCCTCAAGCTTGTTGGCCTATTGTGGCATTATGGAGCCTTTATGGCATTTCTTGGGAGCCCTCCAATTGAGTTGTGGAGTTTGCCCCAAGCCTTGTACGGGTTCGGTGACCGCCCTCAAGTGTCCCATAGTGGAACATGAGTAGGCCTTTGCGCCGAGCTCATGGGAGAATATTTTGAGCCTTTTGTGGCATTAGTAAGTTCCGTGGCTTCGCATCCTTGGTGAGGCCTTATGTGGCATTGGGTGAGCATCGAGCCACCACACCTCGAGGTGAGCGATTTGTGGCGTTCGAAGTACATTGCGCCCCTGCAACTCTCCAATGTAGATGTAACTTCTTTGGAAGTGAACTTCGGGAAACAAATCATCGTCTCTGCATCCATCAGTTATCTCTCAACCGAGCCCTTTACTTATGCAATTTACTTTGTGATAGCCATTGTGCTTGAAGTATTATATCTTGCTATCACCTTGTTCCTTGTCTTGCTTAGCATAGGTTGTTGGTGCACCTAGTGAACCTAGTGAATATAGGTTTTGGCTTGATAATTTAAACCTTAAGTTTTATTCTGCATTTATTAGAGCCTAAACCATAATAAATTTAAAACGCATATTCACCCCCTCTAGGCAACGTCTGTTTCCCTTTCAACTATGATGACCAAATTGAAAAGGGTGCGCAAATTGAGCCGCTGGTAATATCTTAATAAACACTTTTCTCTCGAAATGGTTAAGTAGATTTGAGATTGAAGTAGAATATGATATGCATAATAATACTCAAGGCGACATGGGATCTGAGTACAAAAATTTGGAAAGGAATGGGCATAAACAACAGAAGAGAATGCTTACCTTGCTTTCTAATTAGGTGACTTACATATTTGTTTTCCTATACTTTAAATGTCTTTTTAGAAGAATGGACACTAAATAATTTTAGGATTATAATAGTAACCATCCTAAACTTGTGATAGGTATTATCTTTACAAAGGATGGCGAAGTATTAACATGCAATAATCAAACTTTGAAAGCAAAGCAACCCCCAAAATATTGTGCCTTCTTTCCATCTCATTATATTTGATTTTGGGCATGCAACGAGGTCGACACACTCAACACTACAAGAAAAATGGCTTTTATAATGGACAATTTTCGTGGTTGAAGGCATGTATTTGTTGTTAAAAATACTTCTACAATTTTCGTGGTTGAAGGCCCATTCAATGGCTCTCCGATTCTACACGTCTTTATCTTTCCAACAAAATTGGTTTCATCTCGTTTGGAGTTCGGATGCAAAAGTTGTGGCAGTTTTGGTTCTGGAGTTTTTGCCTGACCGAAAGTTCTGGTCGTCCACCGGTAGTACCGTTAGGGCATTTGCCACCGGTAGTACCGGTGTTAATTACGGCCCAACTTCCGGTAAACCCTATTTTGGTTCAGTACTCTCTCTATCTTGGTATGCACTATTTAACGGTACTTCAGTCGGTATTTCAAGCGGTAGTACCGTCCCCGCCAGAAGTTCCGGTGGACGGCGGTAGGGCCGGCCAGGATCATTTTTGTGTTCGTTCGCGTCCCGGATTTGGACCATTGGCTGGGTGCCATCGGTAGTACCGGCCACCCACCGGTACTACCTGTCGTGCACGTTTTTGTGAGTAACGGGTAGATCGGGGAGCCCTTTAAAAGGAGCTCCACTTCCCCTTAGTGGGGTCAGTTGTTCTTCTTGGTTTTTTCCCTGCTCTCTCTCCTCCATTGTTGACCTTGAAGAGTTTGTCCTCTTGATGGCTCTGAAATATAGCCATCTACGTCCACATTTAAACTGGATATTATTCATATTTTTTATGAAATATCTCTTAACCCTGCCACTAATGCCTAATATTCAAAGGAGTATGCAATCCTTTCTTTATATATTTTTCCTGCGCAGATAATGTCGTTTGAAGATGGGAATCACTACATTAAAGTCAAAGATATGAGATTTCCAACAACCAGAAGAAACCAGGAGCCGTGAAGCGGAGGCACACACTTTAACGACCAACTATACGACTGGAGCAAAATTCCGACCGTATAGCTCCGGTCGTATAGTTGGCGCCGCTACTGTTAGGTCAAATAGAACAACTTTCGTGAAGGGACCCCTATATAAAGAAGCCTCGGGCGACGATAAAACAAGCCAGACCCTCGCCAAAAGTCTCTGCCATAGATCTCCAGCCGCCTCCAGATCTCAAAACCCTTCTCCATCTCCATAGCCATATTCCACCACTTGTAATGGTAGATTTCTTCTTCGATTGGCGACATTGTAAGACTATTGCTATCAATCTTATGATTTTCAATACAATGTTTGTGATTGTTGATCTCATCTCTATGTGTGAGTAATTCTCCTTGGGCTAAGAGGTTCGGCCTAGCCATGTTGCGTTTGTGCATGTTATTTATCATAGTTGGGATCATGTATTAGTTTGTATGACATGATGATTATTGTATCCTCTCTTTCCTCAATATAAGGACTTGTCAGGTACCCAAGACCCCGAGGGTTGAGCCAGGTATAGGGAGTATGAGTAATGATTGATCTGCAGGTTGGGAACCCCAGTGACAGAAGGGGTAGTATGGTTGTATGTGAGGGATTTACTTGGGACAAACGGTGACATCACTATGCATATCATTAGTTCTCTTTCTTCTATGGACGAAACTAGTAGGTTATTGCTATAAGCGGTTGCGGAGGCAATAACAATTATGGATACACTGCCCACATATAATTTATCTTGCTCTAATAAGTACATGCATACTTTATTTCTATCTTTTAGTCCCATCAGATGTTTTGCATAGCTAGAGGTGAAACCAAACACCCTAGGCCCTCTCTCTCTCCATCATCATCAACAACAAAAAGACACAAGCTATTGGTCCGGTAAAAAGACAAAAGGAATTATAAAACTCCCGAAGGTCCGTTAAAGTAACTTCACGCATTCGCTTCCCGAGGATTCGATAACCTAGGTCTACTAGGGAAAAAGAAGCTACACTACATCCGTAATCTAGATCGAAGGTATCAACCCTTTTTCTGGCGCCGTTGTCGGGGAAGCAATAGCAACCCTGGTGAGGTTATTAGGAACCTTGCTAGTTTTAATTCTTGTTTTTAATTTTGTTAGTTTGCTTTCAGTCTTTATTTGATAAACCAAGAAAATTAGTTAACCTTTAAATTCTTGCTTTTACGATTATAATTCTCTGTTTAAGAAAACCCAAAAACATAGGAAATATGGCTGAAAAGAAGCTTGGGGAGTTTGCTACTCCCAATAATGATTATTTGCGTACTCCTATTACTCAGCCATCAATTGCTGCTGATGACTATGAAATTAAGACCCATTATTTAAGCTTGGCTCAACAGAATCAATTTAGAGGCTCTGTTGTTGAAGATGCAGGTATGCACTTGAATATTTTCATTGAAATATGTGATATGATGCGTATAAAAGACGTTGACCCCGATGCGGTCAAATTACGTCTATTTCCTTTTTCTCTTAGAGGAAAAGCAAAAGAATGGTTACTATCTTTGCCTAAAAATACTATTACATCATGGGTGGGATGTATTTCTTTATTTATGGCTAATTTTTTCCCATCTACAAAGACTATGTAACTCAGATCTAATATTACTGGCTTTAGGCAGGAAGAGCGTGAGCCACTAGCGCTTGCATGGGAGAGGATGAAAGAATGCTTAAGAAACTGTCCTAGTCATGGGATGGAAGATTGGTTAATCCTCCATTTATTTTATAGGGATTTCTATTTTCGTGACCTCGGTTTGTTAGTTGTACTTAGTTTTCCCTAGACGCTTAGTTTTTCCTCACTTTTGCCCATCTCCTTGTACGAAACTCTCAAATGGTCTGAAACTTGGCGTCCGTCAGCCTTGCCGTTACGTGCTGACAAGTGGGGTCGCGTTCAGTTGGGTCCTGTAGTGGACCCTTGCCGTTACGTGCTAACGAGTAGAGCCGTGTTCTGTCGGGTCCCTTATTGTACCCTTGCCATTACATGCTGACAAGTGGGGCCGCATTCAGTCGATTCCCGTAATGAACACCTCTCTCAACTTATCTAGATCAGCATCGGACCCACAACTTATCCATGTGAGCACCGGACCCACAACTTATCCACGTGAGCTCCGGACCCACAGCTTACCCAGGTTGGCGTTGCAAGATAGGACCCCGAGCCAGCCCCATGCCCGTGCTGTTGCTTCATTTTCATATAGTGAAATTTAATGCATATACGAAAATTATACACCTTTGAACTCTTTTAAATCGCACTTAGGACTTGATAATATTGTGCTAATAAGATCCTGATCATTTATCATTTCCACGGAGTGAAATATAATGCATAAACTTGCATATACAAAAATTATACACCTTTGAACTCTTTGAAATCGCACTTAATACGTGATAATGTCGTGCTAAGAAAATCTTGAGAGATTATCATTTTCATAGAGTGGAATGTAATGCACAAACTTGCATATGTGAAAATTATAAACCTTTGAACACTTTTAAATCGCACTTAATACATGATAATGATGTGTTAACAAAATTTTGAGAGATTATTATTTTCTCCCCCATTTTCGTAGAGTGGAATGTAATCATAAACTTGCATATACGAAGTTTATACACCTTTGAACTCTTTGAAATCACACTTAATACGTGATAATGTTGTGCTAAGAAAATATTAAGAGATTATCATTTCCATGGTGTGAAATATAATGCATAAACTTGTGTATACAAAAATTATACACCTTTAAACTCTTTGAAATCGCACTTAATACGTGATAATGTTGTGTTAAGAAAATCTTGAGAGATTATCATTTCCATGGAGTGAAATATAATACATAAACTTGCGTCTACAAAAATTATACACCTTTGAACTCTTTGAAATCGTACTTAATACGTGATAATGTTGTGCTAAGAAAATCTTGAGAGATTACCATTTCCATGGAGTGAAATATAGTGCATAAAATTGTGTATACAAAAATTATACACTTTTGAACTCTTTGAAATCTCACTTAATACGTGATAATGTTGTGCTAAGAAAATCTTGAGATATTATCATTTTCATATAGTGGAATGTAATGCATAAACTAGCATATACGAAAATTATACACCTTTGGACTCTTTGAAATCACACTTAGGTCACGATAATGTTGTGCTAATAAAATCCTGACCATTTATCATTTCCATGGAGTGGAATGTAATGCATAAACTTGCGTATACGAAAATTATACATATTTATACTCTTTGAAATTGCAGTTAATACGTGATAATATTGTGCTAAGAAAATCTTGAGAGATTATCATTTTCATAGGTGGAATGTAATGCACAAATTATACACCTTCGAACACGTTCCCTTCAAATTATATTCAAGTTCATTTGTTTATGGTGTTAAAGTACCAGTGGCATACTCGTTATTTTGCATGGATAGAGGGGTGCCCCCGACAGATATAGTGGTTATCCTGTCCACTAGATCATAGAGAATCAACGGTTGGTGGGCACGATCTGTGTGACAACTGTATCGACCAATCAGAGCGTAGCAACGAAGATGAGCACATGTGCGAGGGATGGATAGAAAGAGAGGGGAAAACCGAGTAGCACTTAAGAACCAAGGGCAAAACTGAGTAGAACTTAAAAACCAAGGGCAAGACTGAAAAGGGATTCAAATAGAAAATAGAAAAGGATTTAAAAAATGTAAAATGTGTCTTTTATACAATAAAATACATCTTGGCATACATCAAACTATTTGCAATTCAAATATACACCAGTTTGACAATTATTGCCTCATCCAGACAAACTATGTTTTGGGGAGGGGTGTTTGGGGAAGAGGCTTGAGTAGAAAGCCATGAACCTTCATAGATAGTAGGTGATTTGAGAAGTGGTGATTTAGGTTAAAACTTGGTTTATATACATTTATTATGGTGCCAGGGCACATAATAAGACTCCCTGGGTAGATGCCACTATGTTTTGCTCTTTTTGAATTTATTGTGTATAAAATGACTCAGTTAGCTAGCTAAACCTATTCGTTGACTCTCTATTGACCAGCCACCAGAGGGTAAAACTGAGTATATTGCACACGGCAGTGTTAGTACTGGAGGGCAAAACTGAGTACAACCAAACTGCCAGTGTTACACTCGAGGGCAAAACTGAGTACAACTAAATCGCCAAGGTTAGACAGGAGGAAAAAACGTGACTCACGGTACGCGTGTGCGGTGCACGGGGAGGTAGCGAACACGTGGGGCTGTGCACGGTGCAGTAGCGTACGTAGCTACACGATGCACGATAGTGCAACGAAACGTCGCTTCCCTTCTCCTTTAATAGAGGCCTTCCCACTCTCACTCATCACGCACTCGCTCACTCAACCGTCTCCACTATCCCATCACCTTCTGCAAACCCCCAAGATAACCCCAACCACGCTGGCGATAGAGAAGAATGGCGCGGTGGCCATCGGCGCCTCCAAGGCCGTCGGTGAGGAGGCTCTTGTCCTCGTCCTCGCATCTTCCATAGCCGCTGGTAAGGAGGCCCCCGCCAGTCTCGAGCAGATCCCGCTTGGCTGGGACCCCTACGAGGAGGTTGCTTACATAAGGCCGGAGAACCCCTACGACACCAGCATTGCCGACCCATGGTCGGAGGTAACCGGGGTTTTCTCCCCTTCCCTTGTTCTTCCCCCGTACCCATCGTTGGATGCTAGATCGTATGTTATTAGGGCTCGGCTGTTCGTATTTTTACATTAGCTAATCCTCTTGTGTTAGATCTCGTATTTCGATGAATCCCCCTGTTCGTGTTTGAACCCCCTATTCGTAGTTGAGATCAGTATTCGATTTGGTTTGAGATATGGGGAATAATCAGGAGATCTCAATCGGTTAATTTATGCAAATAATCAATCCCGATAATCAAAGTATCTCGATCATGTCCTTATTGCACTCTACTGTTTTTTCCAACAGGAGGATAGCAGTGACATCCACAGCGACAACGAGTACAAGGACACCAAGACTCGGCATGTGCTAAGGAGGCTGAAGTCCGGCCAGTACAACAACATCTTCGCCAGCGACGTGTACATGTGCCCTTCTGCCCCACCAGGAGGCTCCGTGCCACGGACTTCAACTCCCTCATGAAGCATGCCGAGGACGTGAGGACATGCGGCGAGTCCGTGAACGTCCATGACTTCATAGCCAAGCACCAAGAGCTTGGTCTTCACCTCCGCAATCTCCAGAAGGTGGCTATCGAGGAGGGTCGCATGCCCCTGATCAAGCCCAAGGCGCCCAAGGTCAAGGGACTGGGCAGCAAGAAGTGGAGGAGGCGCCAGAGGGAGGAGGCGGGGGCCTTCCTGGCAGAGGCCATGAGGGGTCACTGATCTGCTATTGCTGCTGCTATAAAGCAGCTTCTTTTATCTTGTCTATGTTAAACTTGTCCGCTGCTGCTTCTGAGCAGCCTAATTGTCAAACCTCGTTAAGTAGCGTACTATATAACCTACATTAGCTGCTTTATCTACATCTGCTCTGTTTACTGAATTTATTTATGGTACTGGTTAGTTTTGCTGCTCTAGATTTCCTACCAAATTGGGGAAAACGAGGACAAAAGGAACAATGAATCAAGAGAGAAGCTACTCTAGATTCGCTACCATTTTGGGCAAAAAACACAATTATTAGTGAGAGAGAGGGGAAAAGGCGCTCTTAAAAAGGCCAATCATAAAAATAACAAAAAAACTTCCAATTTAGGCGACAGGGTGCACGTAACCACCAAACATGCCCCACATGGTCCCACACCACGTCCCCCATAATCATCGAGAGATGGATGCCTGGTCCGCTTTGTATCTTGGCCCCACCTGTCAGTGTGTAACGATCAAGGCGACATAACATAGCGCTCAATGCACGACCCGCCCCAACGTGGTCCAACTGGTCAGCATGTAACATTCAAGTCTTTTACCTGACGGCATCACCCCGTCCGAGCGCATGTGAGGGTTTCGGAATGGAGGGAGGGAAAAAGTGAGGAAAACTAAGCGGCTGGGGAAAACTGAGTACAACTAATGAACCAGGGGCACAAAAATAGAAATCCCTATTTTATAATGCTCTTAATCATGTGTCTAAGTCTATGCTTGATACTGCAGTTCGAGGAACATTTATGGGTAAACATATTACCAAAGCAAATCAGCTGCTAAACAATATGCAAGACAACCATGCTCAATGGCATGTGGATAGATCATACACAAAGAAGGTGAACTCGATCTCACCACAAGAAAATGAAGAACTCAATGCTAAGTTGGATGAGCTCATACTAGCTGTGAAAGGTAAGAGAACCCAGGTAAGAGCTATCCCTAAAACAAATATTGAAGAAATAGACTTCATAGCTCATAATGATTATAACCCTGCTTGGAAGAAGAATTATAATCCTAATTTTCAGAAACACTATTCTAGTCCTACAGGTAATCCTAATAATAATATGGGAACTAGTAATGGTAGTCTCCAAGAAACACTTAAGTCTTTTATAGACTCACAAAATGAACAAAACAATACTCTTGTTAAAATAATGGAGAACCATGATGTTATGCTTGGTAAATTGTCTAACCAAGCCATTAGTTTGAGAAATGATTTGCAGGCCCTCCAAGAAAGAACGAGGATCATTGAGGCACAACTAGATAAGATAACCGAGAGTCAAACTCTCATTCTAGCTAAATTTCCAAGTAAAGCTAAGCCCAATCCTATTGAAGAACTCAAAATGATGAGGATCCAAAGGGAGGATCCTGAAGAGCTTGATTATAGTAGCACCCCTTCACCAAGCTACACTATCGAAGACCTCGTAAAGAGGATCAACGTCAAAATTCTGGTGAGTGAAGATAACGATGAAGCCATGTATCAACACTTTGTTGATCAAGTAGCGATTAAGGCACGCGAGCTTAAAGAGGAATACAAGAAAATTGCTAAAAAGTTACCTATTAAACTAGATGATATATTTGAGCCCACGATTAAAATTAAGATTGGGACTAATGAGATAGCTGCACTTTGTGATCTAGGTGCAAGCGTCTCAACAATCCCAAAGAGTCTTTTTAACAAGCTAAACCTTGGCTCTTTCGAAATCACTGAACTAAAACTACATCTTGCAGATTCCACTTATAAACAAGCTGTAGGTATTAAGGAGAATACTTTAGTTTACATTAAGGCTGTCCTGCTCTAATTGACTTCATTATTGTTGACGTGCCTGAAGATACTATTTCTCCTATCATACTAGGCCATCCTTTCTTGAGAACTATAAAGGATTTAATTAACCTCCATGAAGGGAATGTGAAGCTGCAATTGCCTTCATGGGATCCTTTTGTTATCCATTTCCCCAGGAAAAAGAAAGCCAAACATAACAAGAAGGAGGCCATCACCTTGAAGGCCAACTACTTTGGAGTGGGTGTTCCACTCATCTGTCCCAAGTGAGTAACGTCAAGGTCAAGCTATTGACCATAAAAGAGCGCTCCATGGGAGGCAACCCATGTTAAATAAAGGTTTGGGTTAAGTTTTTAGTTTTTAGTTTAAGTTTATGTTTAATAAAGAGTGCTAGAAAACTCCATTTGAGGAGAAGAAGTTTGGTAGTACTTAAAATTCTGCTATATACATGTTGTTGTTGGTCGACAATATTTACTGTCAATTTTCTGTCATAAACAACGGATATCACTAAGTTACAGGAAAAGAAATAATTTTCGAAGAAACATAATTTTTTTGATGCATACAGAGAGTTTAACGACCAATTATACGGCAAGAATAAAAATTCTGGCCGTATAGTTCCAATTGTATAGATACCTTTGCCATCAATTTTTTTGTTTCATATGTACTGATAGTTTAACGACCAACTATACGGCGGAAATAAAAATTCCAACCATATAGATATCGATGCCTCCCTACAAATTCTTTTCTAATATACTGAGAGTTTAACGACCAACTATATGGGGGGAATAAAAATTCTGGCCATATAGTTCCGGTCGTATAGATATCTATGCCTTTGTATATTTTCTTGCCCAGGGACAGACAGTTTGACGACCAACTATACGGCGGGAACATTTTGTTCCGGCCGTATAGTTGCGCCCGTATAGCTGCGCTGCTAGGAGGAAACCGTAAATTTTTGATATATGGCCAACTATACGGCGGGAACACATTGTTCCGGCCATATAGTTGCGCCCATATAGTTGCGTCCGACCACAAAATCGCACGGTAATGTAACTCCAACTCCAAAACGTCAATACTTTTTCTCTCTTCTACCTCCAAACTCTCTCAAAACCTCTAGAGATCTTCATCTCTACTCAATTTCATTCGATTTCCTCGCACACAAGTGATCTACGATATGTTTCTCGTCCGATCCTCCAATTATTTTTTGCAAATTCATCTTCGATCTATTGTCATTATCAACCCAGGGTAAGACATACTATGAACTAATTGCCATGCTTTTTTCTTGCCTAGATTATTATTTTGAGGAGATTCTTTAGTGTGCTATGATGAGGAACATGTTATACTTATTGTTGTTGGATCAACAAGTTTTGTTTTTGTCTTTGTTCAATGTTTTAGATGATGAATACAAGGAGCCAAACTCGTGCTCGTGCCACCGCTAGCGCTTCTTGGTATGTCTCTCAAGAACACGTGGGGATACGGTTCAGGGATGAGCCCCAATGTAATCGCTTTGACAAGATCAGGGACCGCAAAGTGAAGGCCACCAAGTGGGCTTGCCCCATTATATTGAACCAACTGGGTATTTCTGATGACTTGAATTTACTTTGCAATAGAGCTGGCCTGCAAAACTTTGTGTACAATGATGTACCTACTTATCGTCGCTTAACCATTGAATTCCTAAGTTCATTGCAAAGCACCGTTAAACAATGGCAAGGATAGGACACCATTTCTTTCCACTTATGAACAACAACTACACTTTAAAATTAGATGAATGGTGTGAATGCTTTAATTTTCCAAACAATGATGTTAATGCCTTAGGCGCATCCTTTACTGGCTTAGAACCTACCCCTGAACAATACTATAATGGAATGAGTTTCACTACTAGAGTGAGCAAGGGGAAGAATATCCAACATCCTGCAATTCGCTATTTGTTATATGTTATTGCTAACACCTTGTAGGCACGTAATGAGTTCACGAGACTCAACAAGGAGGACATCTTAGTCCTCGCAAAGGCTGCTTACATCAACTGTGGATTGTCACTCAACTTGGGCATCATCCTTGTGCACTACTTGGAGCACCAAGCCTCCCAAAGCCAAGGACCAATCATAGGTGGAGGCATCATCACCGTGCTTGCCGCTACCTTAGGCATCGACCTAGGTGAGTTGCAACCCGTGCTAGGTGAGCGACGTGTTGGTTTCTCCACTTTGAAAGCTTGTGTAATGCTCACTAGGAGAGGTGGTGTTTATTACCTACATATTGCTGGAGTTGGGCATCTCTACCCCGCTCCTATGCCTAATGGTATTTTCTCTATCGAGGAGGGACGTTTGCTATATGAGTTGTAGGTTGAGCAACACCAACCCGAGGAGGAGATTTTGGAGGAGGATGAGGACCAAGAGGAGGAGCAAGAAGTTCCTTACCAAGAGGAGCAGCCACAAACTCGGTTTGCCACATATCAAGATTTCCATGGACTTGGAGGGACTATGGAGAGGATGCATAGCCTCTCTTTGAACCTATGAGAATCAACTAGTAACCTCTCAACTTAATTTGCGAACTGGAGTAACGACTTTTTCACTCCACCACAATGATTTGAAGGGCTTGCAAAAGCCTAAGCTTGGGGAAGTTTCCTCATGTATCTTTATTTGGCATTCATTTGCTTTTATTTATTCCGAGGTTGTGTTTTTATTTGGGTTTATAAGCACTCGTGTTGGTTTCCCCAACACTTTATTTTCTAGTTCTTTCTATTTGCTTTCGAGATTTTCTAGCCGAGCTTTGCTCCCAATTTTCTATTCTTTAAATTCCCTCTCTTAAAAACCACAAAAAGATTTCTCCATTTTCCTTATTTTCCCTCTTTCTGCCTCGAGGTTCATATGTTTGCAGGAGAGTGATCAACTTCGAGTTTCCAAGAACTAATAAAAAGAGGAAGAGAGAAGTGGAGCCAAACATGAGAGGTATGCCTTATGACTCCCCATTTTTTAAGTTTGATAAATCCATGCTAGTTAGTAGTAAATGTTGAGATATTATATTTGTGGAGAGAGTATTTGTATTCCAGTAAGATTTTTGTTTGCATGGGTATTTAGTTGGGTACGTTTTGTTCCAGCTCTTGTAATTAACCAAGTCTTGCCTAAAAATTTGCTAAACAATTGTAATAAGAAAAAGTCTCATAATTGAAGGCTTGGGTGTTGTAGTGCTTAGACTTGAAGGTTTATTTCTAGAGACACTCAACATCACTGAAAATGTTGATTGACTTGATAGCTCTCTTTAAAAGGAGTTGTTCGATTGAATTAATGTTTAGTGGTTTTTATGAGCATGCCAAAGTTTGACTTGTTAATCATAAGAATGATATAGCTTTATGCGTGTCAAACTTCATGGTATGCCAACAACTCCGCTGGCCTATGGACGATCTTCATGGAGGAAATTCCTAGATTTCGGCTATGAGTTGATTAAACACTTGTAGCAACAATGCTATAGTGGGTAAAATTCTTGGCACCCCCGGGTAGTTGTAATCATGATGGAATCACTCCTATGGCTGTTATGAGTAACCATTATGCAAAAGGAACAAAAACCTTAGTGATGCCACGAGTGTCCATCACAGCCCGATAAACTAATAAAAATCCTTGGCATGCTCTCTATTACTCAAGAACTGAAATTCTTGAAGGACAATGAATAGAAAAGTAGTGCTTGAAAAGTCTTGATTTATTGATGTGGGAGGATTGAGATACTCTAGTGTATATGCTTTTCATGACAACTCTCACACTCTCAATTTACATGATTATACTTTATTGTTCAAAGGCAAGCCTGTGAGTTGATTAGATGACATGGAATAAAGTTTACTCATTTGAATCATCCATGTTAACAATAATTTGCTGCACTTTAAGGATGCATAAAACCCGTATGATATGCTTACCATTACTCTATCTATGCTGAAGTTTTTCAGATTTATGAAGTGTAGGAAACATGAGACTACCAATTATGAGTAAGATCACCATCTCTTTATTTCAGTTTAAATGCTGAGTTCCTTTTTGATTTTGGTTTTCTTGCTCAGGGACGATCAAGTTTAAGCTTTGCCCTCTTGATGGCTCTAAAATATATCCATCTACGTCCATATTTAAACTGGATATTATTCATATTTTTGATGAAATGTCTCTCTAAACCCTGCCACTAATGTCTAATATTCAAAGGGGTATGCAATCCTTTCTTTTTATATTTTTCCTGCACAGATAATGTCTTTTGAAGATGGGAATCACTACATTAAAGTCAAAGATACAAGATTTCCAACAACCAAAAGAAACAAGGAGCCGTGAAGCAGAGGCAGATGCCTTAACGACCAACTATACGACCGGAGCAAAATTCCGGTCGTATAGTTGGCGCGACCACCGTTAGGTCAAACAGAACAACTTTAGTGAAGGGATCCTATATAAAGAAGCCTCGGGCGACGAGAAAACAAGCCAGACCATCGCCAAAAGTCTCTGCCACAGATCTCTAGCCGCCTCAAGATCTCAAAACCCTTCTCCATCTCCATAGCCATATTCCACCACTTGTAATAGTAGATCTCTTCTTCGATTGGCGATATTGTAAGACTATTGCTATCAATCTTATGATTTTTAATACAATGTTTGTGATTGTTGATCTCATCTCTATGTGTGAGTAATTCTCCTTGGGCTAAGGGCTTCGGCCTAGCCATGTAGAGTTTGTGCATGTTATTTATCATAGATGGGATCATGTATTAGTTTGTGTGACATGATGATTATTGTATCCTCTCTTGCCTCAATCTAAGGACTTGTCAGGTACCCAAGACCCCGAGGGTTGAGCCAGGCATAGGGAGTATGAGTAATGACTGATCTGTAGGTTGGGAACCCCAGTGACAGAAGGGGTAGTACGGTTGTATGTGAGGGATTTACTTGAGACAAACGGTGACATCACTATGCATATCATTAGTTCTCTTTCTTCTATGGATGAGACTAGTAGGTTATTGCTATAAGTGGTTGCGGAGGCAATAAAAATTATGGATGCACAACCCACATATAATTTATCTTGCTCTAACAAGTACATGCATACTTTATTTCTATCTTTTATTCCCATCAGATTTTTTGCACAGGTACAGGTGAAACCGAATGCCCTAGGCCCTCTCTCTCCATCATCGACAATAACAAAAAAATACGCAAGCTATTAGTCCGGTAAAAACACAAAAGGGATTCCAAAACTCCTAAAGGTTCGTTAAAGTAACTCCACTAAGCATTCGCTTCCCGATGATTCGATAACCTGGTCTACTAGGAAAAAGAAGCTACACTACATTCGTAATCCGGATCGAAGGTATCACCTCTCCCCTTCCCCCTCCTATGATTCCTACATCTTTGTGAGAGATTTGAGAGAGGAGATCTAGATCTACATCCCACCAAACCAAATCCCTTCTTTGTGAAGGAATCCTTGGGATATGGATCTTGGAGAGTTTTATGTTCTCCTCTTGTGTTCTTACTCTCTTATTCCCCTAATAGCTTTTGTAGCTTTGATGGCATTTGAGAGAGAAGGACTTGCCTCTTGCATTTGGTGCATAGGTTTGAGTTCTCCTTGGAGATTCGACGAGTTCAAGCTCTTGAGCTTGTTTCTCTTGGGTTCTTGGAACCCTAGACGGTTATGTGGAGTTGTGGTGTGTTCTTGAGGCCTCCAGTTGAGTTATGGAGATTCCTCAAGCTTGTTGGCATATTTTGGCATCATGGAGCCTTTGTGGCATTTCTTGGGATCCTAATACGTCCATTTTGCATCACTATTCTATGTCTTAATTCACTATTATCCATTGATATATTTCGTATTGAGAGGTGATACTTATGTTATTTCATCTATTTTTGCATGGTTGATGACTTTTGTAGCATGGACCGTTGCAGTCAGGATTCTGATGGAAAAGGTGCTGTTTGGAGGCAAAATTCGTGAAGATCAGAAAATCCGGGAAAATATACGGAAAATTCTATTTTTCCAGAAGATTAAGGATGCCAGAAGATGGAGTGGAGGTGGGCCACAGGGGGCCCACACCACCCCATACCGCGGGCAGGCGTAGGCCGCGCCTAGAGGTGCTGTGGCCGCCCTGGCCCACTCCAGCCTCTCCCCTCTAGCGTATATCATCCTCCCGAAACCCTAAGACTCAGGGAGCAACCACAGAAAGATTCCGCCGTCTCTGCGGGGTGGAAAACACCGAGAGAGAAAGATCTCTCCGGCAGACAGATTTCTGCCGGGGGAATTCCTTCCCGGAGAGGGGAGTTCGTCGCCATCAACACCACCGTCAAGCTAGACTTCATCGGGATCATCATCATCATCACCACCATCATCACCATCAGCACCCTCATCACCATGTCCATATTGCTGTAACAATTGAGTTGAATCTTTCATAGTTCATAGGGGAAACTTTCCCGGTGTTGATTACTCTTTGTAGTTTATGCTATTGAGTGAACCATTGAATTATTGTTTATGTTCAGATTGTTATACATCATTATTCCATCTCTGATCATGATCCATATGATGTCTTGTGAGTAGTTCGTTTTGTTCTTGAGGACATGCGAGAAGTCTTATTGTTAGTAGTGGAGTTGTGTTGAGAAAGATTCAATAGATTGTTATTTAAGTTGTGGTGTACTTCTTCTAGTGGTGTCATGTGAACATCGACTACATGACACTTCACCTATATGGGCCTAGGGGAATACATTGTGTATTTGGCTACTAATCGTAGGGGTTGCCGGAGTGACAGAAACATGAACCCCTGTTAGGAAACCATTGCACAAGGGATGTAAGGGTCTTAGAGTTTAAAGCTATGGTTAGGTTTCTACCTTAATTACTTTCTTGTACTTACGGATGTTTGCAAGGGGTATAATCACAAGTATGTATTAGTCTTGGATGGGGCGGTACATTAGCACAGGTTCACCCACACAACACTTAGCAAGCTAGAGAAGATTAATCGACTATATGAAGCAAAAGCACTTGACAGTCTTCCCATGTGTCCTCGAGAACGTTTGGTCATCTTAAGAAATACAACCGGCTTGTCCTTTGCTGCATAAAGGATTGGGCCACTTGCTGCATTTATTCCTACTGTCTTTTATTTACTCGTACTTTGTTTACTTGCTTTATCGAAAACCCCTGAAAATCCATTTGCTAAGTATTTGTAGAGAATTCCTGATCCATACCACTAGCCAGCACCTTCTGCTCCTCGTTGGGCTCGACACTCTTACTTATCGAAAATACTGCGATACACCCCCTATACTTGTGGGTCATCAAGACTATTTTCTGGCGCCGTTGTCGGGGAGTGAAGCGCTATTGGAAACTTCTACTGTGAGTATTGTTTACTTCTGCTAGTTGCTTTATTTTCGTTATGGATAATTCCCTGAGTTTCTTATTTGGTAATGCTACTACCACTGCTAAGGTAGTAGATAAGCCACCACCTGCTGAGAATGATGTTTTCAAAATACCTACAAGAATTATTGATCGTGTTATGGATAACTACTATGTTGGGGATGGAACTATCCATCCCGGTGATCATTTACTCTTTATACACGAATTATGCGGGTTGTTCAAGTGTGCAGGTATTACTACATATCAAGTTAAGAAGAATTTATTCTCATTATCACTGAAAGGAAGAGCTAAGGAATGATATAAGCTGCTGAAGAATGGTCAAGCTCTGGAATGGGAGGAAATAGTGCCTCTCTTTTATTCAAAGTTTTATCCTCCTAGTGAGATTCATAAAGATCGGAATCAAATATACAACTTTTGGCCTCTTGATGGAGAGAGTACAACTCAAGCTTGGGGGAGATTGAAGTTAATTATGCTCAAATCCCATTCATGAGCTCTCCAACAATATTATTATCAATAACTTTTATGCAAGGCTCCCTCTACATGATATGGATTTATTGGATGCTTCTTGTGCTGGATCATTCACTCGCATAGAAGAAGAAGCTAAATGGGATCTTCTGGACCGTATTCAAGACAATGCTGAAGCTTGGGAGAATGACAAAGGAAGAAAGTCAGGTATAAATTATGATTATGAATGCATTGAATCTTTTATGGGAACTGATGACTTTCAAAATATTAAACATGCTTATGGTCTAGACTCTCAAGCTATTGCTTCTTATTTTAAGGCTTTTGCTTCCTATATTGAAGTGCCTAAAAAGAAGTGGAATAAGTATCATGAACCTTATAAAGATATTGCTAAGAGTATTCCTGCAAGAAATACTGAAGTTTATACTGCTATCATGTTTTACCTAAACCTTATATTGAGAAAATGCCTTTTCCAGTTAAGGTAAAGGAGCATTCTATGATAGCTAGTATGGTTAATGAAAGTATGAATAAAGCTGATGAACCTGATAAACAAATGGTTGATGAACCTATTGTAGCAAGTGTGAAAGACTTTGTTACTAAGTATGAGGAAGAGGGACACACTATCCTTTGTAAGGATACCTCTAATATTGTTTCACATAGTAGTGTTATGAGAGCTAGTATTCCTGTGTTTTATGTTAGAATAAGTGATCATTGCTATAATAGTCCTTGTGATAGCTATATTGTTAAATTTATGCATGATACTGAAGTTACTATGAGAGAGGGAAAAATGTTCTTATGTATCTCAATAATATCAAGTTTCCTCGTTTTATGCTGAAAGTTTTTGTGTTGCACTTCTTTTGCCTTCTTATGCAAGTTGCCTTTGGTTTCAATAACTTGTTTGTTTACAAAATCCCCTTGCATAGGAAGTGGGTTAGACTTAAATGTGTGGGTGTTTTTGCTTCTTAATGCTCTCTTTCGCTTCAATTCATATCCCTATGAGAGCTTCTTCAAAATTATCATGCCCATCTTAATGGCTATAAAGAAAGAGCTTTATGGGAGACAACCCAATTTGTTTTTGCTTTCAGTTTGTTTTTGTTTCTTTGAGTCTTGGAAGTTATTACTTCGGTAATAACCGCTCGTTATCCGTTTTTTTTGGTTTTTTGTGTCAAGATCAACCTCTAATGAGAGAGAAGTAAGATTTGGGGAAGTTGCTGTCCCGAAACAGATTTTTGTGCTTCACCGTAAAAATTCGTGAGAGACCTCTGTCTGTCGGATTGAGCTGTAATTTTTTTGCTTCTGACCCAGGTTGTTATTTAACTTTCGTTAGTTTTGTACTTTTTGATTTGAGCAACAGAAGATTTTCGAAAAAATTGATCTTTACCTGTTGGTATGTTTTGACAGATTTTGCCAATCTTGCATTTGCTTCTTTATTCGATTTTCTTTTTGAATTCTTTTTGGGATTTTGGAAGAAGTTGCTACAGTAGCTTTTGTTTTGATGGTTTTCAGTTGAAAGTTGAACTCAAAAGGTTTTGTCACTTCACTTATACTAATGTTGCTAATGGGAACTGTGTGAAGTTTTGTGTGAAAGAAATTTCTAGGAAGTGGAGATAATGGTGTACTAAGGAAGAGAAGGGTTTTATGACTCAAGTAATAAGTATATGAAGATGAAGATATTGATGATTCAAGTGGTTACTCTGGAAGGATCTACTAAATACCAAATTCAGAGACCTGTAGAGTCCGTTTCCAACTAGGTAACAGTTCTGGTAAGAAAAGTTCCGCGAAAATACAATCCAATTATATTTTAACAGTTTTCAGTCAATAAGGAAAGCTACGAAGCGAAAAAGGGACGGAAACGGAGCCAGGGTGGCTCCCACCACCATGTGGCACGGGCCCACCCCTGGCCACGTCACCAGGTGGTGAGGCCACCCGGGACTCCACCTCCGACTCGTTTTCTACTAGTACCTTCCTTTTGATATGAAACTTCATAATATATAATCCCCCGGAGCCCCCGAGGTTCGTATATCATGTTTTCGTCATGTTTTTGTTTCGATCTGTTTCTGCCAGGACATACTCTTTGAAAGTTTAGAAGCACAATGGAGTCTGCCAAGGATAAAGGAAAGGAGCCTATGGAGGAAGACCTCCAAGACCCCGGGAAGGAGAAGGAGATCAAGAGTGAAGGTGAAGAGGAGCAAGGCCAATGTCCGCACACCGGCACTACCATCGCAAGCATTGGAGTGGTGAAACCTGCCAGGGTTAGAAGGATGGCACGGATGCAGACTAAGGGGAAAGTTCCCCGTCACAAATTGGCTCCAAGGTCACTTCCTCCACACACCAAGAATCCCTTCCATGCCTTCATCCATAATCATGCAGGAAAAGAAGACTTCAAGGAGGAAGAACGGAAAAAGAATCACGAGAGATGGTATCCACAAACTGAAATGGTCACGAGCCATATTGAGCACAACTCGGAGTTGATTCGTACTCTTACCTTCGAGATTGAGGACTTTGGGAAATTGATCAGAGAGCTCATCGAGAGGATACCACCACCTAAGGAGTAATTCGTCATCAGGTTTGGCATCCCCTTGGTTTGTTCCAAGCTTGGGGGAGTGTCGCGGTATCACATCACTATCTTCTATCTTTTTACCTTATTAGTAGAGTCATATCATGAATAGAGGAGTTATTATGTAGTATGGTTTGCATTATGGAAGTGTCCCCTCTCTCATTAGATATATATCCCTTGGGGTGAGTTTCCGTTATGGAATATTAATGAGAAGTTCTATCATTCACCCTTTTGCATAGCTTATTTTAGTTTTCAATTCGTGGTTATATGATTGATCTTGTTGTTAGTATTGGTTTCACTTTGGGATCATTGAGTTAATTTAGTTGGTTTTGGCAAACCTGGCTCGGTCAGTAGCAACACCTTTTTGAGAGTTGAAAAGAAAAAGATAGAAGTACTCTAAAGAAAAATAATTTCATCATCTTTCTTTCTTGATTTGCTCATAAGTCTAGTATTCTCTAGTTAAGATCTTTTGTGCTTCCAAGGAAGATTGCATGTTTGTCTTTATCATTTGTATGTTTGGTTTTTTCCTCCAACTCTTGTACTTGTTACCCAGCCTTGCTAGCCAAAAAACCTGTACCAAGAGGGAATTCTTCTCGTGCATCCACCTCCTTTAAACCAAAACCTTTGCCATTTGTGTCCACCATACCTACCAAGTAGCATTATTGCTATTCCAAGTAAATTCTTGTTTTATCTACCTCCCAAATTAAACTCGTTATGTGAAAATTAGTGATTAAAGCTCTCACGAACTTGATGGCATACTTTACTTTCTTGCATTTAATAAACTTGAACCATTGTGCTCACCTATGTTGCGTATATGCTTGCGCTTTGTAAGTTGTGGATTAGCAGAACCTTGATGTCATGGGAACACTTTCAACATTGCACTAGTACTTTGTACCAAGTTGATATTATGTTCTTTTGTCTATGCATGTCGTCGGTGTGAAATGAAAGGGGAGCTTGTAAGTCCATGGAGTTATGCATATGTGTTAGAGAAACGCCTGGGCCGCTGGTCTAATCCATGCTGACATGGTGGAAACCTACAATGTAACCATAACGAGTATCTATGAAGCATTCTTCTTATAAAAAAAGAGTCCTATATTGAGAAAAAATAGAAAAAAAAGATATTATGAAAAGAGGAAAGAGAGAAAAAAGCACCATATTCCCATGGTAAATAAGAAGATTGCTGAGATACTTATTGTCTGCTTGCCTTGTCATTTTGATATGGGGATTCTTCCGTATCATCGGGCAAGGGGTACCCCGTTGGCGGTTCTCAATGATACACATATGTTTACGATGACAAGAACTTACCGGTGACTAAACTTGAGTAGCATGAGGAGTGGCCCTCGTATTCAAGGGACATGAGATTATCAACTTACAACTTGTCAATGCATATCCTCATTTTTGATCACTTTAACCTTAATCACCTAAAGATGCTAATGATAGGGGCAATGAGAGCTGAAAGCTAGTAAGTATCATAATTTTTGGGAGCTCTTTATGAGACTTGCAATCCCTGCTTCCCTCTGCGAAGGGCCTTTCTTTTACTTTGTAGTTGAGTCAGTAAACCTATTCCCTTCTATCTCAGCAAGTATTTTGAGTTGATGTGTTTCATTCATTCATATGGTGATTTATGCATTCATGTTTCTTATGTTCCTTGCTTTGCACGTTGCTCTTATCTTGAAGTTTACTACTTTGAAAGCTATCATTGAAAAGCTAGCTGTTTGTGAACTCCAGCAAATTATCAACTATTCTTCGACCAAGAGCTAAGTTTGCCATTACCAATTATGATTCACTTTGTGTATCTTTATTGTGTTTCCTTTACTCATTGCAAGTTGAGTTGTATAATAGTGAGTTGTCTTCTATTATGATCTATGTATTTGATGAATGTGATGCTTCTTGTCTGTATTCTTTTATCGACTCTTCACTCCATAAACCCGAGGCCATGTTTATTGAGCTCAGTTTCGCTTGGGGACAAGCGAAGTCTAAGCTTGGGGGGAGTTGATACGTCCATTTTGCATCACTATTCTATGTCTTAATTCACTATTATTCAGTGATATATTTCGTATTGAGAGGTGATACTTATGTTATTTCATCTATTTTTGCATGGTTGATGACTTTTGGAGCATGGACCGTTGTGATGGGTTCATAGCATGGAAAACAAAAAAATTCTACCGCAAGAACGAACAAAACCCAGATCTAATCTAGATAAAAGCCAAGATCTAATCTATTAGACATGAGCAACGAGATAGATAGGAACTAACCCTCGTAGATCCGAAAGCGTTAACGAGATTAGATCTCGTGGTTGACGTAGTCGATCACTTGCCGATCTCAAGATCGTGTGGACGATCCTTCCGGCGTCGCGTTCCAGCAGCGCTTCCGCAGTCGGTCAAGTGGACGATCCTTCTGGCGCCGCGTTTCGGCAGCGCTTCCGTAGTCGGTCACACGTGCGGAGTCGAAGCAGACCTTCCTCTCCCCGTTCCAGCGAGCAGCGGAGGTAGTAGATCTTCTCCACGGAATCCCAGCAGCACGACAGCGTGGTGGTGGTGGTGGAGTAGAGAATTCTGCAGGGCTTCGCCTATGCCTGTGCAGAAGAAAGGTGGAGGAGAGAGGCGGCAGAGATTGGGAGTTGTAAGAGAGAGCTTGGAGGGGGCACCCCTGCCCTTCTATTTAAGGGGGAGGCGCGCCTGGGGAGGGGGAGTCCTAGTAGGACTCCCCTCCTATGGCCGGCGGTGGGAAGGGGGGAGGAGTCCTCCTCCCCCACGAATCCGTGTCTTGCCCCACTAGGTTTCCTTTGACCCTTTCTTGGTTTTCAAGCAAACTCCAAGAAATCCTCTAGAACCTTCCGGAACATTCCGAAACCTTCTAGAACCCTCATACAAATACTCTGGAACATTTCCTAACTCAGAAAATGATCCCCAATATATGAATCTTATTCTCCGGACCATTCCGGATCTCCTCGTGATGTCCTGAATCCAATCCGAGACTCCGAACAACATTCGGTCTCCAACGCATATTCCATATCTACTTAAAACAACTTCGAACCTTAAGTGTGTCACCCTACGGTTCGTGAATATGTAGACATGATAGAGACACATCTCCTATCAATAACCATCAGCGGGACCTGGAGATCCATAATGGCTCCCACATACTCAACGATGATTTCGCGATCGATTGAACCATTTACATACGAAACTAATTCCCTTTGTCATGCGATACTATACTTATCCGAGGTTTGATCGTCGGCATCCCCATACCTAGTTCTACCTCGTTACTGATAAGTACTCTTTACTCGTTCCGTGATATGTCATCCCTTGTGACCCAGTCACATGCTTGCAAGCTAACTAGATGACATTCCACCGAGAGGGCCCAGAGCATATCTATCCGTCATATGGATGGACAAATCCCAATCTTGGTCCATGCGCTTCAACACATACTTTCAGAATACCCAATGACACCTTTATGACCACCCAGTTACGAAGCGGTGTTTGATGTCATCAAAGTACCCATCCGATGATGGTGATTAACACAACCTCATGGTTGAGGGATTAGGTTACTATGCATTTAAAAGCTTACAGCAATACGAACTTAATGACTTGATCTTATGCTACGCTTACTATGGGTGTGTGTCCATCACATCATTCTCCTAATGATATAACCTTGTTATTAATCACATCCTAATGTCCATGATCAGGAAACCATGATCATCAATCAATCAACAAGCTAGTTCAACAAGAGGCTTACTAGGGACTCTCTTATGTTTACAAAACACACATGTATTAGTGTTTCTTAATAATACAATTATAGCATGGGATGTAAACATTCATCATAAACACAAAGATATAATAATAATCACTTTTATTATTGCCTCTTGGGCATATCTCCAACACGTTGCAGTCAGGATTCTGATGGAAAAGGTGCTGTTTGGAGGCAAAATTCGTGAAGATCAGAAAATCCAGGAAAATATACGGAAAATTCTATTTTTCCAGAAGACTAAGGATGCCTGAAGATGGAGTGGAGGTGGGCCACAGGGGGCCCACACCACCCCATGGCGCGGGCAGGCGTAGGCCGCGCCTGGAGGTGCTGTGGCCGCCCTGGCCCACTCCAGCCTCTCCCCTCTGGCGTATATCATCCTCCCGAAACCCTAAGACTCAGGGAGCCACCACAGAAAGATTCCGCCGTCTCTGCGGGGTGGAAAACACCGAGAGAGAAAGATCTCTCCGGCAGACAGATTTCTGCCGGGGGAATTCCTTCCTGGAGAGGGGAGATCGTCGCCATCAACACCACCGTGAAGTTGGACTTCATCGGGATCATCATCATCATCATCACCACCATCATCACCATCAGCACCCTCATCACCATCTCCATATTGTTGTAACAATTGAGTTGAATCTTGCATAGTTCATAGGGGAAACTTTCCCGGTGTTGATTACTCTTTGTAGTTGATGCTATTGAGTGAACCATTGAATTATTGTTTATGTTCAGATTGTTATACATCATTATTCCATCTCTGATCATGATCCATATGATGTCTTTTGATTAGTTCGTTTTGTTCTTGAGGACATGGGAGAAGTCTTGTTGTTAGTAGTGGAGTTGCGTTGAGAAAGATTCAATAGATTGTTATTTAAGTTGTGGTGTACTTCTTCTAGTGGTGTCATGTGAACGTCGACTACATGACACTTCACCTATATGGGCCTAGGGGAATGCATTGTGTATTTGGCTACTAATCGTAGGGGTTGCCGGAGTGACAGAAACCTGAACCCCGTTAGGAAACCATTGCACATGGGACGTAAGGGTCTTAGAGTTTAAAGCTGTGGTTAGCTTTCTACCTTAATTACTTTCTTGTACTTACGGATGTTTGCAAGGGGTATAATCACAAGTATGTATTAGTCTTGGATGGGGCGGTACATTAGCACAGGTCACCCACACAATACTTAGCAAGCTAGAGAAGATTAATCGACTATATGAAGCGAAAGCACTTGACAGTCTTCCCATGTGTCCTCGAGAACGTTTGGTCATCTTAAGAAATACAACCGGCTTGTCCTTTGTTGCATAAAGGATTGGGCCACTTGCTGCATTTATTCCTACTGTCTTTTATTTACTCGTACTTTGTTTACTTGCTTTATTGAAAACCCCTGAAAATCCGTTTGCTAAGTATTTGCAGAGAATTCGTGATCCATACCACTAGCCAGCACCTTCTGCTCCTCGTTTGGTTCGACACTCTTACTTATCGAAAATACTGCGATACACCCCCTATACTTGTGGGTCATCAGATCCCTCCAATTGAGTTGTGGAATTTGCCCCAAGCCTTGTACGGGTTCGGTGACCGCCCTCAAGTGTCCCATAGTGTAACGTGACTAGGCCTTTGTGGCGAGCTCACGGGAGAATAGTGTGAGCCTTTTGTGGCGTCGGTGAGTTGCGTGGCTTCGCATCCTTGGTGAGCCCTTGTGTGGTGTTTTGTAAGCATCGAGCCACCACACCTCGAGGTGAGACATTTGTGGCGTTCGAAGTACATTGCGCCCCCGCACCTCTCCAACACAGACGTAGCTTGTTTGGAAGTGAACTTCGGGAAACAAATCATCGTCTCTGCATCCATCGGTTATCTCTCAACCGAGCCCTTTACTTATGCAATTTACTCTGTGATAGCCATCATGCTTGAAGTATTATATCTTGATATCACCTAGTTGCTTGTCTTGCTTAGCATAGGTTGTTGGTGCACTCAGTGAACCTGTGAATATAGGTTTTGGCTTGATAATTTAAACTTTAAGTTTTAGTTTTATTCTGCATTTATTAGAGCCTAAACCGTAATAATTTTAAAATGCCTATTCGTCCCCCCTCTAGGAGACGCCCGTTTCCCTTTCAACAGTGATGACCAAATTGAAAAGGGTGCGCAAACTGAGCCGCTGGTAATATCTTAATAACCACTTTTCTCTCGAAGTGGTTAAGTAGATTTGAGATTGAAGTGGAATATGATATGCATAATAATACTCAAGGCGGCATGGGATCCGAGTACAAACATTTGGAAAGGAATGGGCATAAACAACAGAAGAGAATGCTTACCTTGCTTTCTAATTAGGTGACATACATATTTGTTTTCCTATACTTTAAATGTCTTTTTAGAAGAGTGGACACTAAATAATTTCAGGATTATAATAGTAACCATCCGGAACTTGTGATTGGTACTATCTTTACAAGGGATGGCGAAGTATCAACATGCAATAATCAAACTTGGAAAGCAGAGCAACCCCGAAAATATTGTGCCTTCTTTCCATCTCATTATATTTTATTTAGGGCATGCAATGAGGTCGACACACTGAACACTACAAGAAAAAATGGCTTTTATAACGAACGATTTTCGTGGTTGAAGGCCCTTTTTTCATGGTTCAAAATACTTCTAAGATTTTTGTGGTTGAAGGCCCGTTCAATGGCTCGCTGATTTTACATGTCATTATCTTTCCAACAAAATTGGTTTGATCTCGTTTGGAGTATAGATGCGAAAGTTGTGGCAGTTTTGGTTCTGGAGATTTTGCGTGACCGGAAGTTCCGGTCATCCACCGGTAGTACCGCTAGGGCATTTGCCGCCAGTAGTACCGGTGTTAATTCTAGCCCAACTTCTGGTAAACCTGATTTTGGTTCAGTACTCTCTCTGTATTGGTATGCGTTGTTTGACGGTACTTCAGTCGGTATTTCATGTGGTAGTACCATCCCCGCCGGAAGTTCCGGCGGACGGCGGTAGGGCCGACCAAGATCATTTTTGTGTTCATTCGTGTCCCTGTTTGTGACCGGCTGCTTGGTGCCATCAGTAGTACCGGCCACCCACCGGTACTACCGGCCGTGCGCGTTTCTGTGTGTAACGGGCAAATCGGGGAGCCCTTCAAAAGGAGCTCCCCTCCCCCTTCGTGGGGTCACTTGTTCTTCTTGGTTTTTGCCCTTCTCTCTCTCCTCCATTGTTGACCTTGAAGATATTTCCCTCTTCCCTGCCCCCTCCTATGATTCTTGAATCTTTCTGAGAGATTTGAGAGAGGAGACATAGATCTACAATCCCACCAAACCAAATCCTTTCTCTGAGAAGGAATCCTTGGGATCCAGATCTTGGAGAATTTTGTGTTCTCCTCTTGTGTTCTTCCTCTCTTATTCCCCCAAAAGATTTTGTAGCTTTGGTGGAATTTTAGAGAGAAGGACTTGCCTCTTGCATTTGGTGTATAGGTTTGAGTTCTCCTCAGAGATTCGGCGAGTTCAAGCTCTTGAGCTTGTTTCTCTTGGGTTCATGGAACCCTAGATGGTTGTGTGGAGTTGTGGTGTGTTCTTGAGGCCTCCAATTGAGTTGTGGAGATTCCTCAAGCTTGTTGGCCTATTGTGTCATTGTGGAGCCTGTGTGATATTTTTTGGGAGCTCGTCAATTGAGTTGTGGAGTTTGCCCCAAGCCTTGTACGGGTTCGGTGACCGCCCTCAAGTGTCCCATAGTGGAACGTGAGTAGGCCTTTGTGGCGAGATCATGGGAGAATAGTGTGAGCCTTTTGTCGCGTCGGTGAGTTGTGTGGCTTTGCATCCTTGGTGAGGCCTTGTGTGGCGTTGGGTGAGCATTGAGCCACCACACCTCGAGGTGAGCCATTTGTGGCGTTCGAAGTACATTGCACCCCCGCACCTCTCCAACATAGACATAGCTTCTTTGGAAGTGAACTTCGAGAAACAAATCATCGTCTCTACGTCCATCGGTTATCTCTCAACCGAGCCCTTTACTAATGCAATTTACTTTATGATATCCATCGTGCTTGAAGTATTATATCTTGCTATCACCTTGTTGCTTGTCTTGCTTAGCATAGGTTGTTGGTGCACTTAGTGAACCTAGTTGAAAGATCGGTATAAGCGACTAGAGAGGGTGAATAGGCGCTACTCAAATTTTAACTCCTTTTAAAATTAAGGCTAAACACAAAGTAAGTTCTCTAGATGTGCACTAGGTGAGAGAACTTAAAGGACAAACAAGCAAGCAAGTAACAATAAGTAAAGGGTAAAGGATAGAAGTAACCGAGAGTAGACACGGAGATGTTTTCCCGAAGTTCCTTCCTTTTGAGGGGAAGTACGTCTCCATTGGAGGGGTGGGTGGTACTAAGACCACCAGCGCCACAAAAGGCCTCACCCTATTCTCCCAAGCACCCACCTCACGACAAGCACCCGTTCCACTATGCGGTGACCTTGAAGGTGGCAACCGAAACCTTTACAAACTTGTTGAGAATACCTCCACCACACTCGGAGTCTCCCAACACAATCCTAAAGCTTTACAACAAATGACCGTGCTCCAAGATTTACCTCTTCTGTCTAGGGTTCAAAGAACCCAAGAGTAACAAGATCCACAAAGGAAAACATGGGGAATCAACTTTGCTTTGGTGAAAACCTAGATCTAGACCTCCTCCACCAAGCCTTAAAGTATCAAGGAGATTGGAGGGATAGGGAGGGAGATCTAGTAGAAATGAAGCTCAAGAACAATGGAGGAGAGAGATAAAAGAGTCAAACTTCTCGTTGGAGAAGAAGGCTCTATTTATACCCTCAAGAGGAATCTTCCTGTTGCAGTTAGACGCCAATCAGTAGTATCGGTCCCAAGAGCGGTAGTACCTGATGGCAGCGGTACTATCGGTCTGGTACCAGGTTGGCGCTAGTTGTGGTGTGGCTTTAGTCCCCCACGGTAGTAGTGGCTCGAGGATGCGGTGCTACCACCAAGCGGTAGTACCGTGCAACAGAGCGGTACTGCTGGGCAGGGGAGCGGTGGTACCGCTGGGTGGTACCGGGGAGAGCAGAGGGGAGACATAGCTCACCAATATGGCTCAGACTCCCATGGTACCACCGAGCGGTACTACCGGTTGGGAAACCCGGTACTACTAGACCGCACAGAGGCAACGTCCACAGCCACAGGGGCAGACACCTCCTGAGATCTCCACCAAAGGGAAGGCTTGAGGTTTTGCAAAACAGAGATGATTCCACCCAAAATTTCCAACACGGACCCCCTCTTGATAGTACGGTGTTCCTAGAATGATAATACAATAGATAGCATTCACACACGAGATGGATCCATATAATAATACCCATAAGACACATACGATGGATCCACAAGATAACCACATAGTTTCGACTTACATGCACAAATAGTTAGCACAAAGAGTTCACGAATAATATGTGGTAATAAAAAGTTCACAAGCGACCAAGGATCAAAGAAAAAACGAGCTTGTGACTTTCCCATGTAAATCCCGTACCCTACGGCCCTTCTCCCCCTTTGGCATCAAGACGCTAAAAAGGGAGTAGAGAAAGACTAGTGCCCCCTAAGATCACTCCTCATCATCACCATGTGACAGAAGAGCACGGAAGGAGGAAGAGGCATCATCAAACTCCCAATTGCTATGCTTGAAGATCCATTGATGTTCCAAAGTGATGTTGTTCTCGGAGCATTCAGAGACGGTCAACTGTTGGGCTTCCATCAATTCTTTCTGACGAGCAGCAGCTTTCTTGGTATAGACATGGGCTTCATACATGTGCTTCTGGTTGCCAACTTGGAAGAAAAACACCTTCTTGATCTTGGCTTCCATCCTCTTTGCCCATGAGGGATGCACATGCTCGCGACGGGATACAACAAAGTCTTTGTCACGGCCACTATCTTCATCACCCGAGTCCGCTTCAACCACATTGCCATCTTAATCCACTTCTTGACCGGTTACATTGCGGGGTTTAGCATGCTTCTTGATCAACAAGGCCTTGGTCCGATGTTTGACAAGTAGGGGAGAAGAGAGGTTCCGAGAAATTTGCTCGCTCTTGGAGATGATAAGAGCCATGATGTACGGGGCAAAAGGAGGCACCCTCCAAGTGCAAGAATAAACAACCATCTCATTCCATATGCAATCCATAACATCAAGGGGAATGATACGTTGCTAACGTATCCATAATTTTTGATGTTCCATGCTTGGTTTTATCTACTTTCTTATGTTTTGTCCACACTTTGGAGTACTTTTCATATGATTTCTTGGACTAACCTATTAACAAGAGCCACAATGCTAGCTGCATGTTTTTGCTGTTTTTGGTTCCAGGAAAGTCAGAAAATGAATATTCTCGGAATTGGACGGGAGAAAAGCCAAAGTTAGTTTTTCACCGAGGGATATCCGGAGCCAGAATACGAGACGAAGAGGGGCAGGGGCCTAGCCACACCACCTGGCCAGGCTTGGCCCGCGCCAGGGGGTGGTCTGGCCGCCCCAGGCACCCCCTCAGCCTCTCATTCCGCCTATATATCGTCTCCGATACAAAAACCCTAAGCACCCGATTAAAATTCCACGAAAGAGTCCGTAGCCGCCGTCATCTCCATCCCTAGATCGGGAGGGATCTGAAGCTCTTCCCGGCACCCTGCTGGAGAGGGGAATTCACCCTGGAGGCCTTCTTCATCACCATGCAAGCCTCCGGTGTGATGCATGAGTAGTTCATCCTTGGACTATGGGTCCATGTAGTAGCTAGATGGCTGGTTCTTCTCCTTTGTGCTATCATGTTTAGATCTTGTGAGCTCTATTCATAATTAAGATCATCTATTTGTAATCCTACATGTTGTGTTTGCAGGGATCCGATGGATATTGAGATGCTATTTCAGATTGATTATTGATTCTATCATGTCTTTGTTATTTGTGATCTTGCATGCTTTCCGTTGTTAGTAGATATCTTGGCCAAGTAGATGCTAGCAACTCCAAGAGTTAGTATTTATGCTCGATACTGGGTTCATGCCTCTAGTAATCTGGAGGGGGTTCGGATGATAACCTGAAGGTGGATTATTAGTCATAGATGCAGTTGGATGGCGGTCTATGTATAATGTTGTAATGCCCAATCGAATCTCAAAGGAGTCAAGATGAGTAGTATATGCATGATTGCTTTCTTGATGTTTGTCAATTGCCCCGCTGTAATTTGTTCATCCAACATGTCATCTATCTTAAGGAGACCCACCACTAGTGAACTATGGACCCCGGTCCTTTCTTTTACCATCAATCTACAATCAACTGTTTACTGCTTTGTGTTTACTTTCTGCAAACTATTACTTTCTTCCACTCGATACGTTTAATCCCTTGTTTTCAGCAAAACGGGTGAGATTGACAACCTCATCGTAAGTTGGGGGCAGAGTTCTGTGGTTGTGTTGTGCAGGTCTCCACGTTGCTGCTGGCACCAGTAGTGCGCCCTGCCAAAGTTCAGCTAGCTACACCTTTGGGGTGTTTCCTTGCTCCTACTGGATTGTTAACCTTGCTTTCATAACCGAGGGAAAACTTGCTGATGTGCCCATCATACCTTCCTCTTGGGGTTCCCCAACGAGCTCGATATATTTTGGGCCATCAAGCTCTTTTTCTAGCGCCGCTGCCGGGGAGTCAAGGACATCTTCACAAGGGGAGTCCCTCATAACCAATCTCTTTACTTTGTTGATTTTGTTTTGCTTAGTTTACTTTTGCTTTGTTTGCCTATTTCTTTATCAAAAACACAAAAAATAATAGTTTTACTAGTTTGCTTTCTTTATTAAAAACACAAAAAAAATTAGTTCCTATCTTAAGTTGCCATTATGTCTAGCATTGCTCCAATCACTATGTCACCTGAGGAAATGATTTTCACTTTTAAACAATGAATCGAAGAGAGTTTCAAAGAAGCTTGGTCTAGAATCTCTGATCTACATAAAAAAACTGAACCTAAAATGACTCAAAGCTTGTTCCTTAGTAGCTTTTACCTTGGAATTGCTCTTTGCTATAGATATGCTTTGGATGCTGTAGTGGGAGGAGATTTCCTCCAATGCAATGAGGATGATGCTATTAATTCCATAAAGAAGTTGGTCTTTACTTACAACTTGCCTAGCAAATTCTATTCTTCCTTCATAAACATATTTGCTAGATTGAATACTCTTGAGACCAGTAGTGCTACTTTGAAATATTGCTATAATACATTTAGAGAGCATCATAACTATGTTCCAATAAATTCTGAACCCTCAGAATGGCTTCCCACAGTAAAGATTTCTATAAACAATGAAACTTTTCATGCTCGTTGTGATATCATGTCTGAATTTTGTCTTATGCCCAAATATATTTATGAACCTTTGAATCTTTGGGGGCTTTCTGAAGGAGGAGAAGAAATATTTCTTGCTAACAATGCCACAATATTACCCATTGGAATAGCTGAAGGAGTATTTACAAAGATCTTAGGGAAAATGGTTTCTACTAATTATCTTGTTATTGAATGTGTAGGAAAAGGACAAATTACACTTGGAAAATCCCTATTGAAACTCCTTGGAGCAATAATAGATCTGGACAAAGGGCACTATGCACTTTGTTTCTCCACCAAGCATTCATAAGTTCCCCAAGTTTAAGAATAAAAGTAAGAGAGGTAAGGGCAAGAAATTTGGTTTTAATGCTTCTCCAAACACTTGATTCTTTTTTTGCTTCTTATGCCTAACTTGAAGGCGTTAAAGAAAAGTACTTATTGGGAGATAACCCAAAAGTTTTAGATGAGTCTTGGAAGTTATTACCTCTGTAATAACCTCTCCTTATCCTTTTTATTTGCTTTTTGTGCCAAGGGTAACCTCTAATGAGTGAGAAGTAATGATTGAGAAAGTTGCTGTCCCGAAACAGATTTATGTGCTTCACCGTAAACATTCGTGTAAAATCTCTGTACGTCCTTTTGAGGCGTGAATTTTTGTGCTTCTGCCCCAGGTTGTTGTATAACTTTAGTTAGTTCAACAATTTTTGATTTGAATAACAGAAGGTCTCCGAAAAAATTCGTATTTACCTACTGGTCTGTTTTGACAGATTTCTGCCATTATTTGCATTTGCTTCTTGTTGGTTCCTTTTTGAGTTCTTTTGGGGAATTGAGATTTTTGAGGGAAGTGCTATAGTATCTAGTGTTTTAATGGAAGTTTTATTGGTGTTGGAACTGAACCTAAAGACCTATTATCTTGAGTGCACTAATGTTGCTAATAAAGATTGTGTGAAGTTTTGTATGAAGGAAAAATTTCAGGTGTATGCAAGGAATGAGTAATGAGATGAAGGATGGACTAAAGCTCAAGCTTGGGGATGCCACGCGTGTCACCGCAAGAAATATCCAAGAAGTACAAGCGTCAAAGCTTGGGGATGCCCAAAGCATCCCCTTCTTCATCAATAAAAATCCCAGGTATCTTCCAAACGCTTCATTTTTATTGTTTCATGCACAGTTGTGTTGTTCTTGGAGTGTCTTCTTTTTCGTTTTTGTTTTGGTTTTTCATTTGCTTGGTTTGCTTAGTTTGCTGAATAAATTGGTTGGACCCCCTCTTTCATACATTGGTTTTCAAATAGTTTGGTTTGGATTGGAAAAGAGTAGGACAGTTCATGGTTAAGTGGTAAAGAGAGCTTGTTTTTGACTGTGGCCCATGCTTTGTCATGCCATGCTTGATATTGTTTTGGCTTTATGCTTAGTATTCTTTGCTGTAGCATGACATGTTATAAACAATTGAGATTGCTTAATGTGCCTTGGAAGAATCATGTGTTGTTTTAGCATATTAAAGCATAGTATTGTGGTATTCTCCTTTGATGCTTTATTTGGGTTGACTTGGCGCATGCTCACACCATGTTATGACTATCCCAAGTCACTATAGCCTTGATGATCCTTTAGTTTTCAACTTGTAGTATCACTTTATGTTTTGATCAATGATGTTTTGTCGCTCTGCATGATTATGACCATTATTGCTCTCTTAGTTGGTCGCTCCCAGTCTTCTACTAGCCTCCACAACCAAGTATGAGTTCCACTCATGCATCCAACTCCTTAAACCAAGTTATTACAGAGAGTCCACCATACCTACCTACTAGATTATGCTATTCCAAGTATATTCATGTTTTTGTCTACCTTCCGAATTAAACTTGTTATGTGAAAATTAGTGATTAAAGCTCTCACGAATTTTATGGCACACTTTACTTTCTTGCACTTAATAAACTTGAACCATTGCGTCCATCTTTTGCGTATATTCTTGCGCTTTATAAGTTGAAGTTAGCAGAACCATGTATCATGGGGAACGCTTTCAATATTGCACTTGTACTTTGTACCCCGTGATATGATGTTCTTTTGCTTATGGATCCCGGCGGTGTGAAATAAAAGTGGAACTTGTAAGATCATGGAGTTTGTATGTGTGTTATAAAAATTCCTTGGCCACTAGCCTAAGCCATGCCTAATCATGGTGGAAACTTGCAGCATCACCATAATGAGCACTCTATGAAGCATCCTCAATAAAATCCTATGCAAATAGCAAATAAAAAGATCGCTGAGATGCTCATTGTCTGCTTGCCTTGTCATTTTGATTATGGGATAGCTCCTGTATCATTTTGATTATGGAATACCCTTTGGCAGTTCTTTATGATACATATGTACTTGCAATGACAAGAGCTTACTTCGGACTAAAGTTGAGTAGCATGAGGTTCGGTCTTCGTAAGTAAGGGGCATGAGATTTCGGCTTATAACTTGTCAAGCATATCCTCTTAGTTGTGTCACTTTAACCTTAATAACCTTCAAGATGCTTATGATAGGGGCAATGAAAGCTAAAAGCTAATAAGTACCATAATTTTTGGAAGCTCTTTATGAAACTTGAATCCCTACTTCCTTCTATGAAGGCCTTTCTTTTACTTTTATGTTGAGTCTCCACCTTCTATCTTTATGCACCTACTTTGAGAGCATAGTGGCCATTCTTAGTTCTATGTGCATTGTCCCAAGACTTGTTGATTGATGCATAGCTTTGATATTGCTTGTTTTAAACTATTTGTATCTAGTCACTCTTATGAACTTTGAAGGTGTCCTATGCATTTATGTTTGCTACTCTATGAGGGACAAGCTGAATGCCACTATGCTATGTTTTCTTTATGTGAAACAAACAAACGTCTTGCAAATCATTGTTATTCATGAATCTTTTGTTTGTGCCTTTTCATGTTGCAACATAGATGCTTTGCCTTATTGCTAGAACTTTGTCTTTCATGTTATGATTGAAGTACTATGATCCCAACTATCAATGTTTTACAAATACTTTGATCAATTTTATGATGGTGCATGTCACCTCAAAAATTATTCTTTCTTTCTATCACTTACCTACTCGAGGACAAGCAGGAGTTAAGCTTGGGGGTGTTGATACGTTGCTAACGTATCCATAATTTTTGATGTTCCATGCTTGGTTTTATCTACTTTCTTATGTTTTGTCCATACTTTGGAGTACTTTTCATATGATTTCTTGGACTAACCTTGACATGGGTATGCCCAATAGGCACTCGACTACAGCCTACCTGGTGCGGCTCGACGGAAGGCCCACTCGACAAATTGCCAAGGCCCAGGACGCCTATGACGGTTCGAGTGGTATGAAGCCCATATGGACACGGACTCCCAAACGCACAAGACAGGGAAGTCTCAATACTAGAGTTCTAATCTAACTAGTAACCAACTCGTATTGGTACGTGATACCTAGCCTCCCCATATATAAAGGCTAGGAGGGTCCAACGAGAAGGGCACCTCCAATAGACAAACCGCGACTTCCCCAATAGATAGATCTACGATCTCCCACATCGCCACAATAGACAATAGATCTAGACATCAATCTCTCGCATACACATACGCCAGATCTAATCTGCGCATACACCATCATCGGCGACATTGTAATCCTTCGGATCATCATCAATCAAGAGGAGACAAGCAGGAGTAGGGTCCTCTACGAGGCCTGAACCTGGGTAAACCTTGCGTCCATGTGTGCTTGTTTGCTAGCCGATTGAGACTTCCAGCGCACCCTTATTCCTTGAACCTAAGTCCATAACAATGGGCATTGATAAGTTAAACCCTCATCAATTGGCGCCGTCTGTGGGAACTGGGAGCGCTGATGTTGCGATCTCGACGACCCTAGCACTAGCAATGTACGATTCGTCCGAAGAAGACTTCTTTGGCTCCCTCACCATCGGTGGTAGCTAGAACTCATCTGGTTGTTTGTTCGTTTGTGATGGCGCGGTGGAATTCATCTTTAGCAAACATACACTCAGAAGCTCAACACCATCATGTGCAACTGCGGGTGCGCCGTCCAAGAGCTAGACGCAGCGAGACCAAAGCGAATCAGGCGCATGACCCGAAAAATCTCGGGCACGTGCACACAAGATCGATTCCATAGGATGATGAGCATACCATCTTGTTTCTTTTTGTATTAATTGCTTTGACAGTTTTTTACTTTATTTGATCTAAACTTGCCTACGTCTAGCTTGTACGAAATTGTTTATGCACATCTAATCAAAATATTCTCCATCGATACGTCTGCCAGCATGCGGTCGCACTAGAACGAGAAAACCAGTCGTGGCTACGCCACACGGCCGACCGAATCGGCGGGAATTGGAGACCGCTCCACATAGCTACAACACCTGACCTCGTCCCTTGCAGCGGGATAGGCCGTGATTGACGAGTTTTTGTTTTCCTTTTCTATTCAATCTAGTATCTATCTTTGCATTGATTTCTATGTGAATCACTAATTCTATACAAATCTAATCAATGCTACAGTTGTTATTGAATTACATATACCACACAACCTAATGAAGGGTGCACCAACGCCATATTTTGACCATGGCCTCGCAAATCCGAGAACACGATGAGTCTGTGTTTGCGTCAGCTCGGCCCGACGATCACCTTGCTAAACGAAGCTGCGACTTGCCGCCACATCAATCTCGACCGCCACGTCGACTTCATCCGGGTCCACCGTGGGACTCCATCCTCTATGCAACTCTGATCCGCCGTGTCGACTTCGTCCACCGCATGACTCCGTTGACATAGATCACGACCCACTGGTTGTATCGGCTCCCGCAACTCCACCGAGTCCGCCGTGTCGAGTCCACCGTGTCGAATCGGTCTGGCGCATCATCTCTCGAACGTTGTCTCGGCTACATCGACCACACCAAATGTATACTCGGGGACTCCTTCGGCTTCGGCGACCCGCTGCGGTCTTCAACTTCAACAACCAGCTGCGGTCTTCATATCGGGTGACTCGTGGGCTCCCTCGACTCCCACGACCATGAGCCGCTACAATCTTTGACTCCCGCGACCCGCCGATCACATCGGATCTTGCGACTCGTTCATCACGACAACCACCAATAAAGCTAAGTTTTCCCTCTACTTAGAGCTGATTTCTTTATTAACTTAATCATACTCGATACACTCGGGGGATGCGCCCTCTTCGAGTAACCTAATGTGTCGTCGACTCCGCGCACTCGAGCACCTTATACGTGACAACCCGAGTAGCTGATTCTGCCTGATCGTCGAATCCTTGAACTCCGAGTGCCTCGGCAAGGTACTGAGACTAAGGGTAATCAGGCTAACGAAAAGGCCTAGCATACAGTGCAAATAAAGCTGTGATTGATTGTGCTGAACATTCGGTTTCTTTGAAAAGTCCTGAAGGCCACATAGTCTATTCTCCAAAGCAAACTCCTTCTATTCAGCTCTACTCTTTGGGTGTCCAAGACATTGATGTTATGGAAGCCTTGCAAAATGTTCCGGTGGTCCGTGAGTTCCCAGATGTTTTTCCTGAAGAGTTACCAGGTATGCCTCCTGACCGAGAGGTCGAGTTTGTGATTGAGCTTGAACCGGGTACCACTCCTATCTCCAAGCGGCCTTATAAAATGGGTCCTGCTGAGTTGGCTGAACTCAAACGTCAGCTTGATGAACAAGAGAAGTTGGGTTTCATTCAGCATGGAACTTCCTCTTGGGGCAGCCCAACAATCTTTGTGAAGAAGCGAGACCGCACTGATCGATTTTGTGTTGACTACCGAGCTCTCAATGCTAAAACCATCAAGAATAAATATCCCCTTCCGCGGATTAATGATCTCTTCGATCAGCTAGCTGGAGTTGTGGTATTCTCTAAGCTTGACTTGAGAAGTGGATATCATCAAATCAAGATTCGCAAGGAAGATGTTCCCAAAACAGCTTTTACCACCCGCTATGGCATGTACGAGTACACGGTCATGTCCTTCGGTCTCACCAATGCTCCCGCTACTTTCTCAAGGCTTATGAACTCGGTTTTCATGGAGTATCTTGACAAGTTCGTCGTGGTCTATCTGGATGACATTCTAGTCTATTCTAAGTCAAAGGAAGAACATGAAGAACACCTTCAGTGTGTCCTAAACAAGCTTCATGAGAATCGCCTTTATGCAAAGTTCTCAAAGTGTGAGTTTTGGCTTCCCGAAGTCACCTATCTTGGTCACGTCATCTCTGCTAAGGGCATTGCCGTCAACCCAGAAACTGTTCGGACAATTGTTGAGTGGCTTCCACCCAAAAATGTCAAAGAAGTCCGGAGTTTCCTTGGTTTGGCTAGTTATTGTCGTCGCTTCGTTCAGAACTTCTCGAAGATTGCGAAGCCTCTCACCGATCTCCTCAAGAAAGGCAAGAAATACATTTGGTCTCCTGCATGTCAAGCTAGCTTTGAGACACTCAAAGCGAAGCTCACTTCCACACCAGTCTTGATTCCTCCAGATACATCAAAGCCTTTCCAGATATTCCGTGACGCCTCCTTGCAAGGATTGGGTGCAGTCCTCATGCAAGAAAAACAAGTGGTTGCTTACGCCTCTCGTCAGTTGAAAACTCATGAGCTCAACTATCCAACACATGATCTGGAACTTGCAGCGGTTGTCTTCGCCTTGAAAGTATGGAGGCACTACTTGCTTGGAAACCGTTGTGAGATCTTTTCTGACCACAAAAGCATGAAGTATATCTTCACTCAGCCGGACCTCAACCTTCGCCAAAGGAGATGGATTGAAACCATCAACGACTTTGATCTTTCGATCAACTACACTCCGGGCAAAGCAAATGTGATGGCCGATGCCCTCAGTCGTAAGGCATATGTGAACAACCTCATGGTGGAAGAACAACAACCGCTTTTGTGCGAGGAATTCCGTCAACTCAACCTCGAGCTTGTACCTCAGGGATATCTTCATAACTTGATAGCTACCCCTCTCTTGGAAGAAAAAGTACGCTCCATTCAACTTGGTGATCCTTACACTAAAAACATCATCTCCAAGATTCAGCTTCCGAAGTATGAACCTTTCCACCTTGACGACCAAGGCACTCTATTCTTTAAGCACATGATGTTCATTCCGAAGTATCCGGGTTTGAGAGAGCAAGTTCTTAAAGAAGCTCATGATTATGTTCTTTCTATCCACCCTGGCAGCACTAAGATGTACATGGACCTGAAAACACAATATTGGTGGCCTGGATTGAAATGATATTGTGCAAAGTATGTCTCGGAGTGTGATGTCTGCCGCAGAGTAAAAGCTGTCCATCAGAAACCTTCCGGCCTTCTACAACCATTGAAGCCTCCGGAATGGAAATGGGAGAATGTAGAGATGAACTTCATAATTGGGTTTCCAAGGTCGCAGAAAGGCAAGAATGCAATCTTTGTTGTCATCGACATGCTTTCTAAAGTGGCTCATTTCTTTCCAGTTAAGGAAACAATTTCTGGTAGTCAGCTGGCCGAGCTCTACATCAACATAATTGTCTCTTTGTATGGGGTTCCTCTCGTAATTAGCTCAGACCGTGGGAGTATCTTTACATCCAAGTACTGGGAGAGTTTCCAACAAGGCTTGGGAACAAAGTTGAACTTCAGCACAACTCACCACCCTCAGTCACAAGGGCAAGTTGAAAGAATCAATCAGATTCTAGAAGATATGCTTCGTGCTTGCGTCATCTCTTTCGGCATGAAGTGGGAAGAATGCCTTACTTATGCTGAATTATCTTACAACAACAGCTATCAGAAGAGTCTCTAGATGGCACCCTTTGAGGTCCTCTATGGTCGCAAATGCCGAACTCCGATTAGTTGGTCAGGGGCAGGTGAAAGAAAATTCTTTGGCCCCGACATTGTCACTCAAGCAGAAGAGAAGGTTCTCATCATTCTCGAAAACCTGAAGGTTGCTCAAAGTCGTCAAAAGAGCAACTACGACAGAAAGCACACAGACATGGAGTATGTCCCTGGTGATCTCGTTTACCTTCGTGTCACTCCCATGAGAGGCACGCACCGGTTTGGTATCAAAGGGAAGCTGGCTCCTAGATACATCGGTCCTTTCAAAATTCGTGGAAGAAGAGGAGAAGTTGCTTATGCTCTTGAGCTCCCTGAAAAACTCAAGGTCCATGATGTTTTCCATATCTCTCAACTCAAGAAGTGCTTCAAGGATCCTGGCAGGACCGTGGACCATGAGCTTATCAATCTCCAAGAAGACCTGTCTTATCAAGAACACCCCACAAAAATCCTAGAAGTCGCAGAAAGAAAGACTCGCAACAAGTCTATCAAGTTCTGCAAGGTGCAGTGGTCGCACCTTTCCGTTGATGAAGCCACTTGGGAACGCGAGGATGAGCTCCGTGCCAAGTATCCTACCCTCTTCGTGTCTTCTTCTTCTTCCTAGAATCTCGGGGCGAGATTCCTGTTTAGTGGGGGAGAGTTGTAGCATCCCATATGTCTAACATCTATAATGCTACATGGTCTAATAATAAAATGCTACTTCCTACATATAATTGTTGCATCATAATTATATCATGCTCATGCCATCATGCCACATTGCATTTGAGCATCATATAAAACCCTTTTTCATTTGGTTCTTATCTCATATGCACTATTAATTGTATTTGCCTCTTGATATATTGTATTTGGTTCTTGATAAATGCTTGATGCCCAAGTTGAGTTGGGGGCATATCTTTTATTAACTCCACCACCTTTCTTGTCACCACCCCATTATTCCACCATCCCACTATATGTGAGCCTTGCAATTTATTTGGTTTTACATCTAGCTCATGTGGGTTGGCATGGATCCACTTATAATTCCACATGCTCCCATATATGCATCATGTTGTTTTCACATTATTGATATGTGGAGAGCCACATGGCCACCTTTGCATGCTATGTGAGTGGAGGGCCTTGTCAAGCTCCCATATGGTTTAAATTTGAATATAAGCTCATGGAGGAATACAATTGTGGTTCATGTTGGCTAGTGGCACATACACACAAGCTTGGCCACCTTATATTCATGCATGATCTTGTATTTAGTCCATGTGGTAAACAAGCTTCATTTCCTTTTGTTGGGCTATATTCAAATTCTTGAAAACTTGCTCATATAAATGCCATGAGTTATTCTAGTGGTTTTCACTACTAGAGAATGCATTTACTATTCATGCATGGGTCATGCAAGATCATCACCATCTTCTTTTCTTTGGGTTTTTCTTGGATTTTTGAGTGGAGCTTGGTTCCTTTGAAATCAATTCAAGCTTGCTAAATTTTGAGTCCAACCATCTTAGGGCACATCCTCTCTTGGTTTTGTTAAGAATCATGGCATGCTTATATTACATGTGGCATATGCTTTTTTTCCCTCTTAACCAAAATCCCTTTCTCTCTTACCCCCAAGACCCTACTCCTACCTCACATCCTCCACCCTCATCACGCCCATGCTATGTCACCACCTCTTCCACCTCTTGCTCTTTGGGTAAATGGATTTATTGGTTTGAGTCATATTCATTTGAATCAAATCAAATACCATCTAAAAACCCTAACCATCCTAACCTACGCAAAAGCCCTAACCTAAACTCTCTCTAAACCTAGCTACACCCTCATCTCACCACCCCATCCTCTCTACCAAACCATGGCCACCACCATCTAGTTCGGCCACCACCCCAACCTAGCTAACTCTAGGCCAAGCCACACCCTAACCTAAACCCTAGCCGAGTCAATCTACCCTTCCCCTCCCCTTTTCCTCTCTTTCCCTCGCTGCCAAGGATACCCCACCGAGCCCCCTACACCGTGCCACCCCTGAGCTGCAGCCCCAGCCAGCCTCGACCCTCCCCTGGTCCACCGACCGAGAGAGAGAGAGGGAGGAGAAAAAGGTGCCTGCCACCTTTTTCCACCCCGACCTCCCCACGACATCTCCCCTCCCAGGCCTTATCTACCCCCCTGCCGTTTTGTTCCATCAACCCGCACTCCACCCAGGCCCACCTGTCATTGTCTATGGCGCTTTTACGAAAAGGCACTCCACTTTTCCGGTTTGCAACCCGCGGTCCTCGGCTGTGCTGCATGGCGCCAGCCCGCTCGGCCACTGGCACGTGGGTCCGCTCGAGCGCTCGGCCCACAGTCAGTCTCATGGACTCGCTGCAGCTGCGGTGAGAAAAGTCTCTGCTGTGCACAGTTTCGCCAGCTCAGCGTGTCCCACTCGTCAGCGGCTGTGGCTAGATCTCTCTCAGTACAAATAGTCTGTGTCCTTTTCTGTTTAATAAAAATGATTTTCAGAAATGTTTAATATGTTTTCAAATCCAGTTTTAAATAACTTTTAATTGGTAATTCCAAATAATACAAATAATATATGTTTTTGAATTAGAAAAATGTGAGGATTTCAAATATGCCATCCAAAATAATGTTTGACTAATTTAAATTTTTCGAGATGATTAAATTTGCAATAAATGACTTTATCTCGATAAATTAATAACTTTAATTCTACAACTCCAAATTTGACAAATAATATGTCTAAATCGATCAGCGAGACAAGCCCGTTCTGATTATGCATTCCACGATATGAATTGAAGCATGCATCATATAAATATTAAATAATCAGGACTGTTTATGGTAATAAAACTTGGCCAAATAATTAATAAAATGATTTATTCTTGTCCCCACACCTCACCCTTGCCATGCTACATTATTGCCATATAAATTGTGCATCATTCATCATGGCATACTCGGTTGCTTGTCGCATTTTATTTATATGCTTGTGCACTTTATTTATGTTGGCCCTTGTTTGTTTGGTTCTTCTTTCGAATAGACGCTGAGGAGGGGAATTATCAGGAATCCCAGGAGTACTACCCAGATCCATCTCTCGCTTCAACTGAGCTACCAGGCAAGCACTACCACATGCTTGCATACATATAGTACCTATTGCTTCTATCTTATTCTTGCATCATGGAGTCGCGATTGCATTAAACTGAATCCCAAGTATTACATGGCCTTTACTTTTAAACCCCACCGCAGCTTGTTCCTCCATCCTATGAGCCATTACTATAGGAGTTGCTTGGGCCATGCGGGTCGTAGAATTGCATGTGTAGGGTTTGTGAGTGTTTGATGGATAATGAGGTACCTAAACAACTTAACCTGAGTAGTAATGGGATAACTAATGAAAGAGGCACCGGTGGGCAATATCTGTTATTTGGTTTTTCATGCCCACTTGTGTCCCGTAGGACCCCGAGTACTTGATTCCTGTTCCTTGACTATTCGCACTATCCACATACGGGAGACTCTATGAATCCCCCTTTGCCTGAGCTTGATTTGCACTTTATTTCTTAGGGCCACAAAGTAGTTTGGGGCTTTATTACTATCTTGTACTTATGCCATGCTTTACCGCTTTAATTATGATTGTGCGTGGAGCACCTGTACTGTTTAAGAATGCGGAATGTTTTCGCAGTATCGACAAGCCCAGTCACATTTTCGGGTTCCAGTCGTTTACAGCCATTGTCGCAAACCCTGGGTCTGTCTCAGAGCCAGCCAACTTCGTTGCGGGTAGCTTATTGGGGTGGCCCCCTGAAATGAATTATGAATCCTGTGATTGCTTTGTCGTGAAAGCCTCGTCGGGTTTGGATTTGGTTTTTCTCAGGTCGATCGTGTGTGTGTTGCTATTTGTGCGCCCCTGCAGGGTAAATCTTTCTGAAAGCCATGTCCGCGGTTATGGACGACTTGGAGCACAGTTTCTCGACCATAGACAAGCATAACTAAAGTACCGTCTTTAATTTGACTAAATATCTGACTAGTAATTAGTGCAATACTCAAGGAATGATTAATAAAACTGCCAACGGATGGGTTGTTCGTCCGCTTTCTCGTTGGTAAGCGAGAAGGAGGATGGATCTGTTACTTTATACTGTTATAACTGTTGTTTCTAATTAACGGACATCCGCTTATCTTTGGTTAGGCGGATGGTTAGCAAGTATCTATAGACTTGTTAGTTATTATCTTTTGCTGCAATTGCGTCACCCAGGTATATGTTCCCTTTAGAGGCATAAAGACTTGCTGAGTACCCCTAGGGTCTCACACGATAAATTGTTTGATTCAGATGAACAGGTATACTCGCAAGATAGATACTGGGTGGAGGAAACAGATGATGTTGGCAACGATCACTTGGTGTAGAGATTCCGGGGATGGGGATCCGTGAGATCTGTGGGCGGGATGTGCTTATTTATGTGGCATCTTATGCCGATTTGGTTCTTATCCGTACTCGGATCTTGTTTCCCGCTTCCGCTTGATCCTCTATTGATTGATGTATGAGGAGCTATCCTACACTATTATCTCTATCTAGGATATTTGGATCTTGCCGTATGGCGTTGCAATATTTCTATTTCTTTGAGATGGTATGGCTCTGAGAACTGTTGTAAGGTAGCTTGCATACATACTCACTTGTGTATGTATTTGATCTCTTCGCCTGTTGCCTACACCGCTCGCTCTTGTCCCGATGTTCTTGGAAGTGGTTAGGGCGGTCGACGGGCCTACACGTGGGTGGCCTTGGGCCCCCGCTATAAAACCCTTAACCACTTTTGGTTCATCCAGGCTTGAACTTAGAGCGTAGGGTCCGAGGTTGTTACATAATCCATACCTGCAGGTACGATGAACATGCCTTGACGGACGCGTCGAGTGCTCACATTCGTACACTAGGATTCGACTCTATAAGACCTCCATGGCCTGAGTCGAATTACGCCAGCAATTTCTGAATTCGAGTCCGGGGACTCGAGTTTGAGTAGGTAGCGTTGTTTTTTCCCTAGAGCAATTAACTGGTCTCGATCCATTGAGCGCACCAGGCATGTTTACCATCATCCCTATGAACTACTACAAATTTGACTGACTCGATGTACTTCTGGGTGAAGTGCTTCGCACTCGACACAATTGTCGACTCCGACATCATAATGCAAAGATCAGGACTTCTGAGTCTCCATCCGAATCTATGATTCACATGGACACTCGTGGGCTACTGACATGGGTATGCCCAATAGGCACTCGACTACAGCCTACCTGGTGCAGCTCAATGGAAGGCCCACTCGACGAATTGCCAAGGCCCAGGGCGCCTATGACGGTTCGAGTGGTATGAAGCCCATATGGACACGGACTCCCAAACACACAAGACAAGGAAGTTTCAATACTAGAGTTCTAATCTAACTTGTAACCAACTCGTATTGGTACCTGAGACCTAGCCTCCCCATATATAAAGTCTAGGAGAGTCCAACGAGAAGGGCACCTCCAATAGACAAACCGCGACTTCCTGAATAGATAGATCTACGATCTCCCACATCGCCACAATAGACAATAGATCTAGACATCAATCTCTTGCATACACATACGCCAGATCTAATCTGCGCATACACCGCCATCAGTGACATTGTAATCCTTCGGATCATCATCAATCAAGAGCAGACAAGCAGGAGTAGGGTCATCTACGAGGCCTGAACCTGGGTAAACCTTGGGTCCCTGTGTGCTTGTTTGCTAGCCGATCGAGACTTCCAGCGCACCCTTATTCCTTGAACCTAAGTCCATAACAATGGGCATTGATGAGTTAAACCCTCGTCAAACCTATTAACAAGAGTCACAGTGCCAGCTGCCTGTTTTCTACTGTTTTTGGTTCCAGGAAAGTCAGAAAATGAATATTCTCGGAATTGGACAGGACAAAAGCCAAAGTCAGTTTTTCACCGAGGGACATTCAGAGCTAGAATACGAGACGGAGAGAGGCTGGGGCCTGGCCACACCACCTGGCCGCGCGGACAGGCTTGGCCCGCGCCAGGGGGTGGTCTGGCCGCCCCAGGCACCCCCTCGGCCTCTCCTTTCGCCTATATATCGCCATCGATATAGAAACCCTAAGCACCTGATCAAAATTCCATGAAAGAGTCCGTAGCCACCGTCATCTCCATCCCTAGATCGGGAGGGATCTGAAGCTCTTCCCGGCACCCTGCCGGAGAGGGGAATTCACCCTGGAGGCCTTCTTCATCACCATGCAAGCCTCCGGTGTGATGCGTGACTAGTTCATCTCTGGACTACGGGTCCATGTAGTAGCTAGATGGTTGGTTCTTCTCCTGAGTGCTATCATGTTTAGATCTTGTGAGCTCCGTTCATGATCAAGATCATCTATTTGTAATTCTGCATGTTGTGTTTGCAGGGATCCTATGGATATTGAGATGCTATTTCAGATTGATTATTGATTCTATCATGTCTTTGTTATTTGTGATCTTGCATGCTTTCCGTTGTTAGTAGCTATCTTGGCCAAGTAGATGCTAGCAACTCCAAGAGTTAGTATTTATGCTCGATAGTGGGTTCATGCCTCTAGTAATCTAGGGAAGTGACAGAAATCTCTAAGGTACTAGATGTGTTGTTGCTACTAGGGAGAAAACAACAATCATTTGTTCATAGAGCAATCATATTGTTTACTTTACACACAATTCATAATGCAATTATCTGTTGCTTGCAACTTAATACTGGAGGGGGTTCGGATGATAACCTGAAGGTGGATTATTAGTCATAGATGCAGTTGGATGGCGGTCTATGTATAATGTTGTAATGCCCAATCGAATCTCAAAGGAGTCAAGATGAGTAGTATATGCATATTGCTTTCTCGATGTTTGTCAATTGCACCGCTGTAATTTGTTCACCCAACATGTTATCTATCTTAAGGAGAGCCACCACTAGTGAACTATAGACCCTGGTCCTTTCTTTTACCATCAATCTACAATCAACTATTTACTGCTTTGTGTTTACTTTCTGCAAACTATTACTTTCTTCCACTCGATACGTTTAATCCTTTGTTTTCAGCAAAAACGGTGAGATTGACAACCTCATCGTAAGTTGGGGGCAGAGTTCTGTGGTTGTGTTGTGCAGGTTTCCACGTTGCTGCTGGCACCGGTAGTGCGCCCTGCCAATGTTCAGCTAGCTACACCTTTGGGGTGTTTCCTTGCTCCTACTAGATTGATAACCTTGGTTTCATAACTGAGGGAAAACTTGCTGCTGTGCTCATCATACCTTCCTCTTAGGGTTCCCCAACGAGCTCGATATATTTTGGGCCATCAGGGAACACCAGTGTCACGGTTGGAATAGATGTGGAACATGATATCCACCAAGAAGCCATGAATCTCATCTTGGTTGCCCGCACGAGGAGCAATGAATACCACAAAGCTTGAGCCTTTGGGGTACCATAAGCCAAAGTTTGGGGTATCAACTAAATATCTAAAGATTCACTTGACTGCCACAAGGTGGCTTTCTTTTGGGGCGGCTTGAAAACATGCACAAATACCCACACTTAACATGATATCCGGTCTAGATGCACAAACATAAAGCAAAGAACCAATCATAGATCAATATACCTTTTGATCCACATCTTTACCCTTTATATCAAGAGTGAGATCACACTTGAGAGGCATGGGAGTCTTGGCTCCATTTAAGTCCGACAACTTGAAACTCTTGAGCATATCTTGAACATACTTGGCATGATTAATAAAGATACCTCCAATTAATTGCTTAACTTCAAATCCAAGGAAGAATTGCAGTTCACCCATCATAGACATTTCGAACTCATCAGTCATTAGCTTAGCAAAGACATCATTGAAGGCTTTGTTAGGAGAACCAAATATAATATCATCAACATAAATTTGGCATATGAACAAGTTTCCTCCAACTCTCTTAGTAAAAAGAGTGGGGTCGATTAGCCCACCTTTGAAACCACGGTCTACCAACAACTTCTAAGGTGCTCATACCATGCACAAGGGGCTTGGTTAAGGCCATAAAGTGCGTTATCAAGTTTGTAGACATGGTTTGGAAACTTGGGGTCCTCAAAACCCGGAGGATTCTTGACATACACCAACTCATTTAAGGGACCATTAAGAAATGCACTCTTAACATCCATTTGTTGTAACTTAAAGTTATGATGAGATGCATATGCAAGCAAGATACGAATGGATTCAAGATGGGCAACGGGGGCGAAAGTTTCACCGTAGTCGACACCCTCGACTTGAGAGAAGCCTTGAGCCACCAATCTTGCCTTGTTGCGAACAACCGTCCATTTGCATCTTGCTTGTTCTTAAAGATCCACTTTGTCCCGATGACATTATGACACTCCTTGGGTTTTCCACCAATGACCACACTTTGTTGCGCTCGAAGTTGTGGAGTTCTTCATGCATGGCCTCAAGCCAATCTGGGTCTTCAAACGCTTCATACACCTTTTGAGGCTCTACACAAGAGATAAAACTATTGTGGCCAACAAAGTTATCCACTTGGTTACGGGTAGAAATGCCCCTTTCAAGATCACCAACAACATTTTCAAGAGTAATTCCTTCACGGATGAGCTTGGCGATCCTTCTTGCTTCATGACGAGCATGAGCTTATTCAACGGATTCTTGAGAAGCTATTTGGTCATCACCACTATTTTGATCCTCGTCTTGACCTTGAAATGGAGCTTTCTCCTCTCTTTGAGCTTGCTTGATATTTTGACCTTGATCACCTTCATGATCTTGACCTTGATCATTAAGGGGTGAACAACACCCATCATTGGCTTGAGCTTGACCTTGATCAAGAGCTAACTCTTAAACAATGGCATCTTGATGGCTATGGGGTTGCTGTAGATCTTGAGTAGGTGAGGGCTCCACTTGAGTAGAGCATTGTCCTTTTCCACCACAAGGGGTTCCTCAATGGGGCGGAAAAATCCCACACCCATTCTTCTTATGGATCGAGGAGGAATTTCGTCACCTACATCACCAAGATCTATTTGCCCCACCTGGGAGCCATTATGCTCATCGAACTTCATGTTAGAGGATACTATAACTTGTCCGATGGACTTGTTATAGACCCTATAGGCGTGAGAGTCCGGTGCATAGCCAACAAAGATACCTTCAATAGTGCGTGACTTGAAATTAGATAACCGGTTACCTTTCTTGAGAATGTAGCACTTGCACCTAAACACTCGAAGATAGTGAATGCTTGGCTTCTTGCCGGTGAGTATCTCATATGGAGTCATATCCAAATACTTGTGAAGATAAACCCGATTGGCAATATGACAAGCGGTAGAGATAGCTTCGACCCAAAAATTATAAGGAAACTTGAACTCTGGAATCATGGTCCTTGCCATATCCATAAGAGTCCGGTTCTTCCTTTCCGCCACACCATTTTGTTGAGGGGTATAAGGAGTGGAATATTGATGCTTGATCCCCTCATCACCAAGAAACTCATCAAGGGTGTAGTTCTTAAACTCGGTCCCATTGTCACTTCTAATGACCAAGATCTTCTTATTATGTTGACATTGCACTTCATTGGCAAAATTGATGACGGTTTGTTCAGTCTCACTCTTCTTCTTGAAGAAATATACCCATGTGTATCTTGGGTAGTCATCAACAATAACCAAACAATACTTCTTCCCCCCAAGACTATCAAAGGATGGAGGACCGAAAAGGTCCATGTGAAGGAATTCCAAGATCCCATCGGAGTAGATGGTTGTAGTTGGGGGGGTGCCGTCTCATGGAGCTTTCCTTCGATGCATTCCCTACACACACGATCTTTGACAAAACACACGTTATATTTTAAACCAAGGATGTGGCCTCCCGTGTGGAGACTTTGCAAAGACCTCATGTGGACGTGGGCAAGGTGGCGATGCCAAAGCCATCCCACGTCACCTTTGGCCATTAGGCATGTCGCGAACGGTGTGGGTTTCTTATCGAAATCTACCACATACAAACCGTTCTTGGCATACCCAACAAAGGCTGTAGAAAGAGTCTTGCTCCACATGAGAACCACAACCTTTGGGGTAAAGTAGACATTAAAGCCCATGAGCTTGAGTTGATGAACGGAAAGTAAATTGTATGAAAAGGTTTTGACAAGCATCATGTCCACAATGGATATATCCTGAGTGACCACTACCTTACCCAAACCCAATACCTTAGATGTTGATCCATCTCCATAAGTGACACACATATTGGAAGTATTAGGTCTTGTTTCATCAAGCATCTCATTGCTTCCGGTCATATGACTCGTGGCACCACTATCAACCACCCATTTTCTCCCACCAGAAGCATAGCCCTACAAGAGATTAATTCTTGGTTTTAGGTAACCATCGTTGAATGGGTCCTCTTTTGTTAGTCACAAGAATCTTAGGAACCCAAATGGCCCAATGGTAATCATCTCCATAAGAGGTGCCTACATATTTAGCATAAACATGACCATCATAAGATTTCATAAGAACATAGGAAGGATTATATTTTCCTGCAAAGTCATTGTGAGAGGGTGATCATCTCCAACCTTACGGATACTTGGCTCCTTCTCTTTTGCCATCTCCCCCTCCTTCACAAAAGTAATCATTTTGGAAGGGGGAGTGGTCAACATTTTCTTCTTCTTCTTGCTCTTGTTCTTCTTCTTTGACTTGGATGCAAATCCAAGTCCTTCTTTAGCCATATTGTCCCTTTGATTGCTCAAAAGGTCATTGAGGCTTTTCTCTCCTTGTATGCATGAGATGAGGTCTTTCTCAATGGTAGATTTCAACTTGTTGTTCTCGTCGAAAATATCTCCATGCTCACAACAAGAGTTAGTAGAACATGAAACACTACTAGATGACAAGGTTGAAGCATTTTTTGCCACTTGAGTTTGAAGTTGCTCATGTGACTTTGAAAGAGTAGATAATTTTCTCAACAAGGCCTCATGGTCCTTCTTGAGTTTCTCCATTCCTTCCTTTAGTCTATCATGACCAACCCCAAACTCAAGTTTTTCCTTTTTAAGTACATTAGTTAGGGCAATAGCATGATCACGTTCTTTAACAAGTTTCGAGATATTCAAGTTAAAGGATTCTTCATGGGCAACATAGATTTTCTCAAGAGCAACTCTTTTCTTTTGCTCTTCCTCAAGAGCATCGTTTAAGGCAGCAATCTCCATGGCAGCCTCCCGAGCATGGCCAAACATTTCCGAGATGGAATCATCCCTCTCGTCAATGATGTCGCGAGCTTCACCTAGTTGACTCATCAAAGACTCAACACATATTTTAGCTTGACCCTCTAGGTAATTCAAGAAACTAGTGGACTCCACTATCTCCTTCTTAATATTAAGGCTCATCTCATCATCAAGTTTAGATGCATTAATAGTAGGGAGGATAGTGGATGGAGGGGTTACCATAGAGTCCTTAGCCATAAGACATGTGACCTTGGTGATGAGCTTGTCCTCATTGGGAGAGTCAAAAAGGGATGTTGGTGGAGAGGTTGATGTAGTAGTAGTAGCCATGAGACACGTAGACTTGGATGCCCACTTGTTCTCATTGGGAGAACCGACGAGGGACGTCAGTGAAGAGGTTGAGGTGGTAGTAGCGGAGGTGGTGGCAATTGTAGCAATAGCGGCCACACCAATAATCTCTGCATCATCTTCCTCATCACTATCATTTTCACCGTTCTCTTCATATTCTTCATGGGCCACCAACACATATTTTTGCGGCTCCTTCTTGTTGGGGAAGTTCTTGTTTTGGACTTTCTTGATGAAGTTCTTGTTGGGAGTTTGCTTGAACTTAGATTTCAATATATGTCTTCCACCATGGTCTTCTCTCTTCTCATATGGGCACTTGGCGATGAAATGGTTGGTTTCTCCACAATTATAACATGACCTCAACTTGGGTCTTGAGGTGGTTGTGGTAGTCTTTGACAAATTGCCTTCCCTTGGTTCTTCCAAAACCTCCTAGAGACAAGAGCCAATTGCTCATGGAGAGCACACTTGATCTCTTCATCATCACCTTCAATCTTCCCCAATGAGTCAACATCTTCTTCATAGATATGAGCCTTAGCCTTCAAAGTAAGAGTGGGAGAGTCCATTCTCCGAGAACGAGCAAGAGCATCATCGGCAGTCTTGTGTTGAGCCACGCAGAGAAAAACAAAACTTTTTCCTACGCGGTGATCCCAAGATCTAGCTGAGGTAGTAGGCCACGAGAATTACCACTAGACACGCGGTTGCGGAATTGATGAAGCACGTCGCTTGATGCAGTGCAGTCCTCACGATCCGTTCCGATCCACGATCGTCGAAGTGCTGAACGCACAGCACCTCCGCTAGTATCCACACGTACGAGGAGGAGCGCCGGCGATGGACTGCTAGGTCCGGTACGGTGGCGACAGGACTGAACTGGACTGGAGCTAGGGTTTCCAACACATGGAGTGACCTAACCGTGTGCTCTAAGCACCTACACCCCAGCTTATATAGGGAGTGAAAGTGGGCTCCACTCACTTGTGGCACATTCACTAAAAGGCCTATATTAGTCACTACAAGTCCAACTCACTAACTCTGTCCGTTTCCTTTTTGGGTCCAACCCAAATATGCTCCCGCTCTTAAGTGTGTGACCCGACAGGCTCATGGTGACCCATACACGATCCGAGTCTCACTCGTGACCGATCAGTTGGTAGCGGCTCCTAGCAGAACGTGCCAACTCCCAAGTACCAAAGAGTCATGACGACATACCTTCCAATGTGACTTTCGTCTGAGTCCCTTTTGCCTCACGATATACCTTGTCGAACTATAGTCAAATAATCGTCATCCCTTAAATAGTTCGACTCTCTTTCTCGATCCGAGATAAGTGATTCATCCGACTAACCCTTAGTCGGTCGCCTCGGTTAATACTTAACTGAGTCACGCATGGCCATGCTTTCCGAATCATATCTTCCGAGAGGGCCCAGAGAATACCTCTCCAGTCGGAGGGGCAAAATCCCATCTCGGTTATTCACATCGCGCAGCTTTATTCTCAGTCGACCCAAACTCCGCCTTTATAACTGCCCAGTGACAGAACAACGTTTGACAGAACCTAAGTCGGTGATCCTCAACTCGGATTGTGCAATAACCTCAGGTCTAGGGATTACATTGATTGAGATATACAAATGACGACTTATTCGTTGTATCTCAATATGGGTCAGTCCGACTCGCTAAACTCTTTAGCTGAATCCGTGTAAGTCGGAATAGCATCTCTATGCCCATGACAAGTGGAACCGAGTCATCAGCCGACTTTCACATTAGTCTAAGTTGTGTGTCCAGCACAACCTCAACGACCAAGGACAAACAGTATAAACAACATGAATATATAGTTCCACAATCGAATCACATATTCAATGATATATATCAGTAGTTCATACATGGAAAATAACTTTATGAATACATTGGAAATAACATCATACATGACTGCCTCTAGGGCATATTACCAACATCTTGTTCATGATTCCAAGAGCCACAAACTCATTCAACACTTCATGGGAGGACATGGCATAGAAGTCTGATCTTGAGCGAATGTTGTTGGCCAACTCTCGTTGGAAGGGCAAGATGGCTTGCATGAACTTGCGCTTGATCCACTTGTCATCCACATCCCTACTCCCATGATCAAAACTCCAAGTATAGAGATCTTCGGGAGTCTCATCCTCCTTCCCAACAAATGCATCGGATTCATAGTGCATTTCTTCAAACTTGGAGTTTTGAATGCTTTGATTGCCAAGATATACACATTGAAGAGCATTCCAAGCTTTCTTGGTGGTGTCATAAGCTCGAATGTGAGTCATTTGCTCATGAGTCAATGCATCTTGGAGGATTTCCATTACGGTGGCATTGAGTTGATTGTTAATTTCCTCGGTGGGATTCATGTTGTAGGGGTGACGTGGATAGAAGCCGAACTCCACAACCTTCCAAAGATGAACATTAGAACTTTTGAAGTGAGAGCACATGAGATATTGCCAATTGGAGAAATTAGGTACATCAAGCTTAGGTGGTGGACCACGATGATTGATATGTGGAATAGGAAGCGGGGCATTATTGTAACTAAGTGGTGGTGGCATGTTTCCCATGGGTTTGCCTTTAGCCTTATTGCCCTCATCACCGTTGGGAGATTCCTTGTGAGGACCTTCCACCGGTTTTGAGCCACTTGATGGATTATCAATGGCGTCAGCTACAACAACTTCCTTTTTACCAAGATATAATTCTAGCAAGTCTTTCATCTCTTGACGAAGCGTATCCAAGGATGCGTATAGCTCACTCTTAGAGACAGGTGTTACTTCAGAGGTGGCTTCATTCCCCCTAGAGTCACTCATACTTCTCTTAGGCAGTTAAGCCAAAAAGAGCACCTTGCTCTGATACCAATTGAAAGATCGGTATAAGCGGCTAGAGGGGGGTGCATAGGCGCTACTCAAATTTTAACTCCTTTTAAAATTAAGGCTAAACACAAATTAAGTTCTCTAGATGTGCACTAGGTGATAGAACTTAAAGGACAAACAAGCAAGCAAGTAATAATAAGTAAAGGGTAGAGGATAGAAGTAACCGAGAGTAGACACGGAGATGTTTTCCCAAAGTTCCTTTCTTTTGAGGGGAAGTACGTCTCCGTTGGAGGGGTGGGTGGTACTAAGACCACCAGCGCCACAGAAGGCCTCACCCTATTCTCCCAAGCACCCGCCTCACGACAAGCACCCATTCCACTATGCGGTGACCTTGAAGGTGGCAACCGAAACCTTTACAAACTTGTTGAGAAGACCTCCACCACACTCGAAGTCTCCCAACACAATCCCAAATCTTTACAACAAATGCCCGAGCTCTGACATCAACCTCTTACGTCTAGGGTTCAAAGAACCCAAGAGTAACAAGATCCACAAAGGAAAACATAGGGGAATCAACTTTGCTTTGGTGAAAACCTAGATCTAGACCTCCTCCACCAAGCCTCAAAGTATCAAGGAGATTGTAGGGATAGAGAGGGAGATCTAGTATAAATGAAGCTCAAGAACAATGGAGGAGAGAGATAAAAGAGTCAAACTTCTTGTTGGAGAAGAAGGCTCTATTTATACCCTCAAGAAGAATCTGCTCGTTGCAGCTAGATGCCAACCGGTAGTCCCGGTCCCAAGAGCAGGAGTACCGGATGACAACGATAGTACCGATCAGGTACCGGACCAGGTACCGGGTTGGCGCTCGTCGCTGTGGCATGGCTTCAGTCCCCCGCGGTAGCAGTGGCTCGAGGACGTGGTGCCACCGCCAAGCGATAGTACCGTGCAACAGAGCAGTACTGTCGGGCGAGGGAGAGGTGGTACCGCCGGGTGGTACCGGGGAGAGCAGAGGGTAGACATAGCTCACCAATATGGCTCAGACTCCCACGATACCGCCAAGTGGTACTACCGGTTGCAGAGCGGTAGTACTGGTTGGGAAACCCAGTACTACCAGACCGCACAGAGGCAACGTCCGCAACCACAGGGGCAGACACCTCCTGAGATCTCCACCAAAGGGAAGGCTTGAGTTTTTGCAAAACAGAGATGATTCCACCCAAACTTTCCAACGCAGACCCCCTCTTGATAGTACGGTGTTCCTACGACTCAAGCAAAAAAGCCCTAGAAAACTAATCTTGAGGAGAACTTTTGAGTGGGGAGCTGAATGCCTTTTCCTTCGTTAAAACCTGAGACACACTTAGCAAACGATTAGTCCGACACATGTGTTGTCAACAAACATCAAAATCACTTAGGATAGGAAATTCCCTTTCACTAGTGAATATAGGTTTTGGCTTGATAATTTAAACATTAAGTTTTATTCCGCATTTATTAGAGCCTAAACCGTAATAATTTTAAAACGCCTATTCACCCTCCTCTAGGAGACACCCGTTTCCCCTTTCAACAGTGATGACCAGATTGAAAAGGGTGCGCAAACTGAGCCACAGGTAATATCTTAATAACCACTTTTCTCTCTAAGTGGTTAAGTAGATTTGAGATTGAAGTAGAATATGATATGTACAATAATACTCAAGGAAAATTTGTAGGCCAAGAGGGTCCGCCCCCGCGTCGCCTCCCTGGCGACACGGGCGGAACGCCGCCTCTCCCCCGTCCGTCCGCCCCCTCCGACCCCTCACCCTCGCTGCCGCCGACGCGGGCCATCCGGGCAAAGCCTAGGTGGTGCCGGCGGTGGCAGGAGTTCGTTCTGGTCGCGCGTGGCTGGGGGCAGCAGGCCCAGATGCATTCTGCGGCAATCTTCGATGCGGCTGCTGTGGCGATGTTGCCCTCCAGCGGTTGCAGCAGCGTTGGAGAGTGACGGGGTCGGCCTGCGGTGGTCTGGGGCATGGCGGCTGGTGGCGGCGGGCTGGCCCGATCTGGGCCCAGCTTGGCTGGGTGGGCCGTGGTCGCTGGGTGCCCTGCGTGTTGTCTTCGGCAGGTTTGTTTGGCGCGGGGTTTGGGGCTGCGCGGCGCCGCGGAGCAGGGGAGCGGTTACGGCTGCTGATGCCGGCTCGGACGAAGCAGCGAGGGGAGGGATGCAGCAGGTGCTGCTCGCCTCCGGTGTGGCCGTTGGCGCGGCACATGCTGGTGCGGCACGAGGTACCTCGACGAGGCAGGAGTGTGACCTCGGGGTCGGCGTGGAGGCGGGGCGGCGGCTCCTTCGTTGGTTGGTGTCGTGCTTGGTAGCTTGGGCGGCAGGCATGACGATCTGGTTGGTGTCATGGCCTCGGGGTCAGCGTGGAAGGCAGAGCTGTGGCTCTCTGTGGTGCTGGTCTTGGCTGCTTGGGTGGCGGAGCCAGCGACCATTTCGGGGGCAGGAGGGTGGTGGCTAGCGTGGCCGCGAGGAGTGGCGCGGCGGCCGGCTTTGGAGGTGGTGATGCTGCCGCCCTTGGGTGGCGCCCCTACCAGCATGGTGCTGGGCGGGGCTCTTGTCCTCGTGCTGGTATGGTCTCCGCGTGGTGCGGAGCTATCGGTGGTGGTCGTCGGGCTATCCTCCTCCGATTCAGATGGTCTAGCGGTGGTGGTGTTGGCGGTGTCGTGCTGCAAGCAAGCTTGGCTTCTTCGTCTCGGTGGACAGGCTCCAAGGACAGGGATTGGTGAACTCCGCGCGAAAGCACTGCATCGACTTCGGTTGAGGCCGGCGATGTCGGCGTTCTTAGACATCGCTCCCCTTGTTGGAGGCATTGTCGAGGAGCTCCTTCACCTCCCTGGTCTTTTTGGGTCTCAAGCTCTCCGGGTGAAAACCTGAGCTTTGGCTTTTGCCGGAGCGGGCATCGGCGGCGTCATCGTCGTCCCCCCTTGGGGGCGATGCCTTTGGAGGTCTGGTACTCCGCTCGGCTTTGTTTGGCTTGCTTTGCTTGACAGTCCCTTCGTCGGCCCGGCGGGTATGCGGTCTCGGGACCGGTGTGGACGTCGGAGTGGTGGCTCCGAATCTCTCTGCTTTGAGTGGCACACCTTCTTGCTTGGGCGGAAGTGTCGTCGGCTCACGTGGTGCGCGGCCTCGGGGTCGGTGTGTGGCGTTGAGTTGTTTTAGTTTTCCGCCGGTTTCCCTCATAAACTAGCCGTCAGTGGTTTTGGCATGTTTCCACTATAATCTAAACATGCCTCTCTGTACTGCGTTGGGTTTTTCCCTCTTCTAATAGCCGGTTGCTCTAAAAAAATAATACTCACGGCGGCATGGGATCTGAGTACAAGAATTTGGAAAGGAATGGGCATAAACAACAGAAGTGAATGCTTACCTTGCTTTCTAATTAGGTGATGTACATATTTGTTTTCCTATACTTTAAATGTCTTTTTATAAGAGTGGACACTAAATAATTTCAGGATTATAACAGTAACCATCCTGAACTTGTGATAGGTATTATCTTTACAAAGGATGGCGAAGTATCAACATGCAATAATCAAACTTGGAAAGCAGAGCAACCCTAGAAATATTGTGCCTTCTTTCTATCTCATTATATTTGATTTTGGGCATGCAACGAGGTCGACACACTGAACACTACAAGAAAAAAATGGCTTTTCTAATGGACGATTTTCCTGGTTGAAGGCTCATTTTTCGTGGTTAAAAGACTTCTATGATTTTCGTGGTTGAAGGCCCATTCAATGGCATGCCGATTCTACATGTCGTTATATTTCCAACAAAATTGGTTTCATCTCGTTTGGAGTTCGGATGCAAAAGTTGTGGCAGTTTTGGTTCTGGAGTTTTTGCGCGACTAGAGTTTCGGTCGTCCACCGGTAGTACCTCTAGGGCATTTGCCGCCGGTAGTACCGGTGTTAATTTCGGCCCAACTTCCGGAAAACCCGATTTTGGTTCAATACTCTCTTTGTCTTGGTATGCGCTATTTGATGGTACTTCAGTCGGTATTTTAGGCGGTAGTACCATCCCCACCAGAAGTTCCGGTGGACGGCGGTAGGTCCGGCCAGGATCATTTTTGTGTTTGTTCGTGTCCCTATTTTGGACCGTTGGCTGGGTGCCGCCGGTAGTACTGGCCACCCACCGGTACTACCGGCCGTGCGCGTTTCTGTGAGTAACGGACAGATCGGGTAGCCCTTTAAAAGGAGTCTTCCTTCCCCTTCATGGGGACACTTGTTCTTCTTGGTTTTTGCCCTTCTTGAAGGAAATATGCCCTGAGAGGCAATAATAAAGTTGTTATTATGTATTCCTCGTATATGATAGATGTTTATTTTGCATGCTATAATTGTATTTATCAGAAACGTCAATACATTTGTGTTTAATAAACAAAAAGGGTTCCTAGTTATGCCTCTCTTATAAACTAGCTTGTTGATTAACAAGATGATCAAGGTTTCCTGATCATGGACATTGGATGTTGTTAATAACAAGGTCACATCATTTGTGAAATGATGTGATTAACATTCATCCGAAGTATAGCATTACGATCAAGTCATTATGTTTATATTGCTATAACATCATACGAAGTAATCTTTATCCTTAGACCATGAGATCATGTTAATTGCTAACATCGGAAGAGTATATTGCTAACATCAAACGTCACACCGTAACAAGGTGACTATAAATGTGGGTTCAGTGCTATGAAGGTGTTATGTTGAGGCTCATGGATCAAGAGTGGAATTTGTCAATCCCGATGACGGATAGATATACTCTGGGCCCTCTCGGTGATATCACATTAAGATAGCTTGCAAGCAAGTGATGTGATCACTAGAATGTTATATCACGGGAACGAGAAAAGAGTGCATGTCGGTAACGAGATCAAACTAGGTATTTGGATACCGATGATCGAATCTCGGACATGTATTATATCATGAGACAAAGGGATTAAGTTACTAGCGTTAAAGGTTCTCACGATCACAGAAGTCATCGTTGAATGTGCACGAGTCGGTATGGATCTCCAGGTCCCGCTTCTGATTATTGATCTGAGAGGAGTCTCAATCATGTCTGCATTATTCACGAACCGTAGGGTGACACACTTAAGGGTTACCGGACACCATTTTGGAGCACATATGTTTCAGACGAAAGGATTGCAAAGCACAGGAATTGCTTCGATAGAAACCGGAATTGTTTCGGGTGAAATTGCAGAAAGTGGTTCTGCATGTGATATTGAAATGTTGCAAGGGGTTTTATGTGAATGTTTGTTAATTAAAGTAATTAACAAAATTCTGAATAAATTTAATAAAAGAGTTTTATTAAATGAGAGAGCATTAAACTTAGAGAATTTTTAATGTAGTTAAAGTGGAGACTTTAAAAGAGAATGTGAAGGGGCATTTTAATGTGGAGGAGTTACCACCACATGAATGGGGGAGGTGAGGGGTCACCCCCCATGGGGCGCCGGCCATGGGGAGGGGTACCCCCTCCTCCTATAAAAGGCCACCCCTCTCACCCTTCTTCCTCACACCTCCTCGTGAAGGATCTCTCTCCCCCTCTAGAATTATTCCCCATGGTCTCGGATTAGCGAGATACATGTTCCCGGTGGCATTTCGTCTGGAAGGAGTTGCTGCTTCCGCTGCATCCCTGGAGCGAGGAGGTGGAGGTTGTCCGATGGCTTGAACGTGTGTGCGAGCACGGATGCACTGCTGATTTGCGGCGCTCGGACTTTAACACGATCTTGAGATCGGCAAGTGTACGACTACATCAACCACGAGTTCCTACTCGTTAACAAAACTCGTTGTCTTCGAGGGTAAGTTCTCCATGGATGTATGTCCACCCGTTGCTCTATATCTAGTAGATAGATCTTGGCGTATAGTTCTCATCGTAGGAAATTTTTTTGTTTTCTATGCTGCGGACCCAACACTTCTCTCTCTCCTCCATTGTTGACCTTGAAGATCTTGCCCTCTCCCCTTCCCCCTCCTATGATTCTTGCATCTTTTTGAGAGATTTGAGAGAGGAGATCTAGATCTACAATACCACCAAACCAAATCCCTTCTTTATGAAGGAATCATTGGGACCTAGATATCAGAGAGTTTTGTGTTCTCCTCTTGTGTTCTTCCTCTCTTATTCCCCCAATAGCTTTTGTAGCTTTGGTGGCATTTGAGAGAGAAGGACTTGCCTCTTGCATTTGGTGCATAGGTTTGAGTTCTCCTCGAAGATTCGGCGAGTTCAAGCTCTTGAGCTTGTTTCTCTTGGGTTCTTGGAACCCTAGACTATTGTGTGGAGTTGTGGTGTGTTCTTCCAGCCTCCAATTGAGTTGTGGAGATTCCTCAAGCTTGTTGGCCTATTGTTGCATTGTGAAGCCTTTGTGGCATTTCTTGGGAGCCCTCCAATTGAGTTGTGGAGTTTTCCCCAAGACTTGTACAGGTTCGGTGACCACCCTCAAGTGTCCCATAGTATAACATGAGTAGGCCTTTGTGGCGAGCTCACGGGAGAATAGTGTGAGCCTTTTGTGCCGTCGATGAGTTGCGTGGCTTCACATCCTTGGTGAGGCCTTGTGTGGCGTTGGGTGCGCATTGAGCCACCATACCTCGAGGTGAGCCATTTGTCGTGTTCGAAGTACATTGCCCCTCCGCACCTCTCCAACACAGACGCAACTTCTTTGGAAGTGAACTTCCGGAAACAAATCATCGTCTCTGCGTCCATCGGTTATCTCTCATCCGAGCCTTTTACTTATGCAATTTACTTTGTGATAGCCATCGTGCTTGAAGTATTATATCTTGCTATCACCTTATTGCTTGTGTTGTTTAGCATAGGTTGTTGGTGCACTTAGTGAACCTATTGAATATATGTTTTGGCTTGATAATTTACATGTTAAGTTTTATTCCGTATTTATTAGAGCCTAAACCATAATAATTTTAAAACGCCTATTCACCCCTCTCTAGGCAACGTCCGTTTCCTTTTCAACAGTGATGAGCAAATTGAAAAGGTTGCGCAAATTGAGCCGCTGGTAATATCTTAATAACCACTTTTCTCTTGGTTAGGTGGATTTGAGATTGAAGTAGAATATGATATGCATAATAATACTCAAGGCGGCCTGGGATCTGAGTATAATTTTTTTGAAAGGAATGGGCATAAACAACAGAAGAGAATGCTTATCTTGCTTTCTAATTAGGTGACGTACATATTTTTTCCCTATACTTTAAATGTCTTTTTGGAAGAGTGGACACTAAATAATTTCAGGATTATAATAGTAACCATCCTGAACTTGTGATAGGTACTATCTTTACAAATGATAGCGATGTATCAACATGCAATAATCAAACTTGGAAAGCAGAGCAACCCCAGAAATATTGTGCCTTCTTTCCATCTCATTATATTTGATTTTGGGCATGCAACGAGGTCGACACACTGAACACTACAAGAAAAAAATAGCTTTTATAACGGATAATTTTTGTGGTTGAAGGCCCGTTTTTCATGGTTAAGAGTTCTACGACGAATGCCCTTCGTGATAAAAGTCCCATCACAATTGAATCTACCACAGTTTTTTTCAACGGCAGATCCCACCATTCAGCCACGAAAACTTATTCCGTTGTAGATCTGTTTGCCAGCCGCGTTGACTGCTGACATCATGCAAACAGCCACGTGCCAAACGACGTTAACGGCCAGTTACCACCATTAACGGTCATAGAAACCGCAGTAGAAGGTAGACTCAGCTAAGGTCTGCTAATTATTAAGTGGGTCGGCCCACTAGAAGAGCCCCAATAATAAAACGTCATGTTACTGTTTCGTATTGCACTGTTTGAATTGGGTCCGTTAAGGTAGCCCGCCACTGCCTACTAACTTTCAAGCCCTTCACTGTTTTGGCCTACATAAGGCCCAGGTTAGCCCAATACTGTGCGGCCACTTGAGGCTTGCACCACGCCTACATAAGGCTTGCACCACTGCTAAAGAAATATTTATGAAAACCTCCATAGCCTAAGTCCTTTGGTCTATGGATGTAGATAGTGCATCAAACAATCTTTTTTAGTGAACTTGATAAGTACACTCATGCTCAACCGTATCTTTTTAACCCTTGCTAGATCTTGGAGCAATCAATGACGTCTTCCGGAGGTAGACTACTTTGAAGAGTGAAAGATATCTGATATACATCAACAAAGTCACGACTACATCAGGAGCAATAGAAGAGAGGCTGAAGCGTAGTGTATAGATAAATCCCTAGATTCTATAACCTACTTATGTAGGGCATCGCTTTAACACCAATCGCAAGCCATAGATATATCAATAGTTTTATTATTTCTAAAATAGACTTCAAGTTGATATTTCTGGATTTCTGCTGGATAGTGTTTTCCAAACTGTTTTGAGGAATGTTCTCTGGATCTTTTGTAAAGGTTTGAGTTGTAATCTACAGTCATGTATTGGACCCGTGATATTTTTATTGTACCACTCTAAAAGATATAATACTGATGGAACGGTATTTAGTTGGTGTTATGTCGATGACTATAGTGTACTACACTATACAGTGGTATGATGGGTCACCGCACGAAGGCAGGCTCCCAACTCGGCCCGCTCTTGAGATGAACTCCCCCAACGTCGCCGTTAATGGCCCTTGCTTTCGCGAGCTCGCTGCTGACTCCAGATCCAACTCTCCCTGGTCCTAGTTCCTTTCCTTCTTGGTGCCGCTGAGGACCCAGAACCTGCTCCCACATCCTCCCGCCCTTGGTGAGTAGTTTAGGGGAGCCCGTGCTCCTTTTCGTCGCTAATAAATCATGCAGATTCATTTCGTCGCTAATAAATCATGCATATTTTTTCTTCTGTATGAATAGGCGGAGGTCTGGTCAGATTTTCCATTTCCAAAGTTTAGCTTAGCTTTTACTACAACCTTATCAATGTGGCTTCTCTGCTAAAAATTGTGGGACCGTGAAACTGTGAGAGTGCCTCAGGTTTCAGAATACGAAAATGCCATAAGTTTCGCTTGTATCAAATCGCACATACCTTTGTAAATTATCACAGGTCGTGTTAGTTTCGTACATGGCAAACGCTGACTGACGCGCTTAGTTGGTATCACTAGAAAAGTCTTGACTGGGGATCACTTTTGACGGCCTTGGTGTGTGGGTATGTGCACGATGTTTCCAAGAAACCAGTCACAAGTTTACGAGTCGCATCATCCATGGTGTTCTGAAATCTCAACCACGACTTGGCGACGCACCTAACCTAACCCGGTTGTCTGCTTACTGAAATCAAAAAGGTTAAGGAGTCAAGACGCACTAATCTTCTTTTTGAAGCAAAGTTTAAGCCAAACTACCTCAAAGAAAAACAATTGCATACACTGATCACACCGACTGATCAACCGCCAATTCCCATTGGAACCGACCTTGCGTTTCTTATCACTCCGATTAAAAGCTGCCCGCAGTTCCTTCCGCCATAGAAACCCACCTGATTAGAAGATCGATGTCTTAAGCAAAGACTCACACAGCTACAACGTCAGTTTAGAGCCGGCCATGGCCATGACATCTCCAAACAACAGAGCGCTCGAACGGTACAAGAACGCCGTCACGGCGGCCACCTCCGTCGTGGGCGCGGCCATGCTGCTGCGCCGGCTCATAGCCGACATCCTCCCAGGCACGGCCCTCGGCGCGCTGCTCCTCCTGCCCCCCGCCTCCGCCCGTCGCCACGTCGTGCTCATCGAGGAGTTCGACGGCGCCCTGTACAACCGCGTCTTCTTGGCGGCCAGGGCGTACGTCTCCACGCTCCTCGCCGCGGCGCCGTCCGTGCCGCTGATGAAAGCCAGCCTGCCGCGCGGCGCCGGCGCGGAGCACGTCCTGCTCGCCATGCGCCCCGGCACGGCGGTCGTGGACGTGTTCGACGGGGCGAAGCTCACGTGGCGCCTGAGCAGGAAGCACGACGGCAGGCGGCGGGGCGCGGAGGACGCGCGCGAGGTGTTCAAGCTCAGCTTCGACGCGCAGCACAAGGACATGGTGCTCGGCTCCTACCTTCCGGCCGTCATGGCCCGCGTCGAGGCCATGTCCCAGGAGCAGAGGCAGACCAAGCTCTACAGCAACGAGTGGGGCAAGTGGCGGACCGTGAGGCTCCGCAACGCCTCGACGTTCGCGACGGTGGCCATGGACGCCGCGCTGCGGGAGGCCGTGGTGGACGACCTGGACAGGTTCTTGACCCGGAAGGAGTATTACCAGCAGACGGGGAGGTCGTGGAAAAGGGGATATTTGATCCACGGGCCGCCAGGCACCGGCAAGTCTAGCCTGGTCGCCGCCATCTCCAACCACCTCCATTTCGACGTGTATGACCTCGATGTCGGCGGTGTCAGGTCCAACACCGAGCTGAGGAAACTGCTGATCCGGATGAAGAACAGGTCCATACTGTTGGTGGAGGATGTTGATTGCGCCGTTACCACGGCGCCGCGGAGGGATGCGAACGGAGAAGGCCCCGATGGGAGCAACCCGGCTTCCAAGAATCACAAGGTTAGTTTTTTCTGGATTGATTGCTTCTTAGAGAAGGTAAAGGCTTTCACGAACACGAAGGTAAAGTTAAATTTGAAGAAGAGACCAATCATGATGAGACACTTCATAGAAAACGGAACGTTCTGATGATGCGAAGCTTTTCAAAATCTGGTGAGTGCGCTCATGCAGTGCGCTGTGCGTACGCATGTGCAGCTTCCAGGTCATCTTTGATTTAGTCTTTTTGGACTCGCATCCTCACTCAACACCAAAACGACAGCACAGCAGTGCATCAACTACCAGGAAGTCATGGAACTGTACGTTTGTAGTACTAGTACTGTTGTTTGTCCAACAATAGCAGCTAGCCACTTCATTTCCTGTGGCTCCTGAGCTGTAAAACTTGCAAATGGAAGTCTCAGCATCGTTGATAGCACGATTCCCATTTTTCTTATTTGATCGATGCTAGCTTGTCATCAGTTGGCACTTACCAACCTGCACGTGATGCAGGTCACTCTGTCCGGGCTGCTCAACATGGTGGACGGCCTCTGGTCCAGCAGCGGCCACGAGCGCATCCTCATCTTCACCACGAACCACAAGGACCGGCTGGACCCGGCGCTGCTCCGCCCAGGCCGGATGGACATGCACGTCCACATGGGCTACTGCGGCTTCGTCGCCTTCAGGGAGCTCGCGGCCAACTACCACGGCGTCCACGACCACCCGCTCTTCGCGGAGATCGAGGCGCTGCTGCGGGAGGTGGAGGTGGCGCCGGCGGAGGTCGCCGAGAGGCTGCTCGCGACAGACGACGCCGATGCCGCCGTCGAGATGGCCGCGAAGCTGCTGAGGGACAGGAAGGCGGGGATCGGGGAAGACGTCGGGTACATCAAGCAGAAACTGCATGTAGGGCCTAGGCGCTCGCGTCGGCCGCCGGCGCCCGCGCCTCGTCGTGGCGTCGTGGGTGCTGCAAGACGGGCGGTGCTCGACGAGGAAATTGGTGGTTCCTCACGACGAGGCCAGGGGCGTGGATCAGGGACAGCGCGGCGTGGCCGAGGTGGAGTGCGCGGACGTGGACGGCGCTAAACAAACGTACTCCTACCAAACACCTGCTGCCATGAGTGACAATCCGCACATGCCACTACATACGGATGGATCTTTCGTTGATCTCGTGAACACGTATGGTAGCATTTGTTTTTATGAAATTTCACCAATTTATTAATAATCATCAACAGCAGTATAATTACAATGTCCTCGATACATCATATGCGTATAAAGGAGCACTGATGTTATCCATTAGTATGGAAGAACTACTCCATCCATCAATATAAAATGTTTTCACAAACTAATTTAGTTTGCTAAAATATATTATACGCTGTAGTATTAGGGAAGAGATAAAGTAGAGTACTATTATTTTTCGGAAATTCCACGAATACGCTCGTGTCATTGTATGCAAACTAGCTCCTCGTCTCTCTCGCTTGACCAATGAAATTGTGTGCAAGGCTATCCTTGGTGCCGCATCCAGGAAGGACACCATGATTGTGAGACAGTGGTCATGAGTCGCCCTCTAGTAGTGGTGATAGGGCTCACGCGAGCCCACTTTGTGGTCACCGAGACCCAATCATCGCATGCAAGGTCAGTGCTCGAAATCGAACTTAGCGATTCTGCGATTTTTCGATGTTGCATGTGTTTTTTCACATATTGCAAACTCTTGTGTGTTTTGCTGCAAACACATTATGATGATTTTGTGGGTTTACTATGAATGTTGCATTCGTTCTGAAAATATTTTTGCGGGCTATTAATAAGGATTGGCCTCCATGATGCATACGCGTGGTATTTTTTTAGGATATGTTCCAACCAATAAAGATATGTTGCACGAATGTTTTTGAATTTTCCATGTTTGTGATTTTTAAACATGGGAAAAAATATTATGACGATGCATAAACATACAAAAAAATGTAGCATGTGTGAGGAGTATTAATACTGCAATGATCAAACAACTCAGGATCGTGAACTTAGATTAGATCAGACGGTCCAGGAGGACCGATCTGAGTTTCATTTTGCTCGGCCAAGCATGACGCCAAATGAGCCAATGACCATACATGAATACACGATGATAAGAAAAGGCGACCTAAGTTGCAGTTTTCAAAAACTTCAATGACTAATCTGATCATATTGGCAAGTACATGAAAGAACAACCCATCGAATGTATGTTGACTTCATTTCACCTTTAGATTTTGTAGAGCTTGTCCTGCCTACCTCATGGTATGGGTTCACTTCGAGGAAGGACGACAACAATGCCATGACCGACATGACAAGTGTTGAAGTCTGATCCAAATTCAATTAAGGAGACTAACTTCTGACGAGCGGAGTGAGGCCCGTCGCCAGTAGGCTTGGCCCGTCGCCCGAGGTGAAGCACATACCAAGCATGGCTAGAAATCTGATCTCTCTAAGTATCATGGATGTTGATGGGTACAAGTATGTCGGTGGTCATAGAACTCTGAAGGTATCAAAAGGTTCTCTTTATTCACATGATAGGTGATATGAATACAGCAAAATTATATGTTTTTAGAGGTAGCACTTTGCCTGATATTGCTGCTGTTGTTACTTCTAATGATTCTGGTAAAACTAATTTGTGACATATGCGTCCTGGACATATGAGTGAATATGGCATGAAAGAATTGGTAAAGAGAGAGATGATTGATAGTTGTAACTTGAGTAACTTTGAGTTCTGTGAGCACTGCATTTTTGGTAAGCATAAATAGGTTAAATTCAGTGCTTCCGTTCATACCGTCAAAGGCATATTAGATTATGTGCATGCTGATGTATAGAGATCTTCCTATAAGAATTCTATTGGTGGTGCTAATTACATGCTTACTATCATTGATGACTACTCAAGAAAAGTGTGGCCATATTTTCTGAAACATAAATATGATGTTTTTTATGCTTTTAAGAAGTGGAAATTTATGGTGGAAAAGCAAACGGAAAGGAAGCTAAAAGTACTACGTACTGATAATGGTATGTAATTATGTTATAATGAGTTTGAGGAGATTTGTAGTAATGATGGTATGATCAGGCACCACACTATCTGTAACACCCTCAAATCGGCCCTATGCAAGTTTTAGCGCTTCCCGCCAAACCCGCATAGAAACGATTCAAGGACGCCCACCAGGCACTTTTGTGCGGGTGGAAAACGAAGTAATACCATTACACAACAGTCCTCGATGGGACCCGCAGAACAGATATATATACAACACGACTCCACGAGTCAAGAATACATATATACAATACAAAGATCCAAATCACCTTGAATTCGATAGGGCGTCCGACTACAGACAAGATGCAAATGGGGCTAAGAGCCCTGAAGAATAACCAATGGCGTCCATAACCCTGCCCAGGCCAAGCCAGAAGGGTAACCCTGCTAACGACGTCGATCTCAAAACCTGCTAAAACAAAAGGGGTGCCGACAAAGGGCAAAGGAAAAAGAGGAGCGTCAGTACTGAGGCCAGTACACGGCGAGGCTAGAATTCGGCGGCTCTCGCCTACATAGGTATGGTGGGCTGAAGCGGCAGCGCAGCGGCACTAAACAACCTATAGAGACTCGGTATCACTGGCGGCTATTAGAGAGGGGTAAGAAAGACCTATTCGGATCCAACCTGAAGCTAACACCAAACAAACCCATCCTGGTATTCCCCCTCGAGACCAAACGAGGAAGTCAGACCGAGGAACTCACACGGTTGGCAATTTTATTCATTCGAATATAGTTGCAGCAATTACTAATCAGATAAAGATAGCATGAGTCATCCTGAAGCATAAGTAGTGGGCAGTTTTAATCACCATTCCGTTGTAGTTGGAACATTTACTAGTCAGATATAATTGTCCTGAGGAATTCCAAAACCCAGCAGTGGTTGGCACTTTTATCACATTCCATTGGAGTTGCAATACTTACTAGGCATATAGCATGTCACAAAACAACCCAGATCCACCAGCTGTTGGCATTTTTAATATCCATTCCGTTATACTTGAGCTGATTACTAGTCACATATTAAGTCAAATTTATAGCACTACTTTAGTTATGCTTGTCTATGATCGAGATACTGTGCTCCAAGTCGTCCATAACCACGGACACGGCTTTCAGAAAGTTTTACCCTGCAGGGGTGCACAAATAGCAACACACACTCGATCAACCTCGGAAAAACCAACTCAAAACCCAACGAGGCATTCACGACAAAGCGATCACAGGATTCATAAATATTTCAGGGGGCCACCCCACTAAGCTACCCGCAACGAAGTTGGCCGGCTCCGGAACGGACCCAGGGTTTGTGTGGACGGCTGTAAACGACTGGGAACCTGAAAGTGTGACTGGGCTTGTCGATACAGCGAAAACGTGTCACGCTCCTAAACAGTACAAGTGCTCCACGCACAATCGTAAATAAAGCAGTAACATGGCATAAGTACATGATAGTAATAAAGCCCCAAACTACTTTGTGGCCCCAAGAAATAGAAATGAATCAAGCTCTGGCTCAGGGGGGTCCATAAAGCCTCCCGGATGTGGATAGTGCGAAAAATCAAGGAACAGGTATCAAGTACTCGGGGTCCTACGGGACACAAGTGAGCGTGAAAGAACCAAATAACATCTATTCCCCACCGATGCCTCTGCATTAGTTATATCTAGAATTTTAATAGTTGTATTTAAAGCCATGATCATCTCCACCAATAAGCATCTCCACCGATAAGCATCTGTCCGCATTCCAACAACTGTGGTACTTGACAACACGAGATCGCACCTGAGCAAGCAACTACGACTCGCAAGGCCAGCTATCTACCAAACACAGGTAATAGGAGGTGTCCAAGGCAATATAGAGGCTGCACGGGATATAACTGGTGCACGGAAACTAAAGCATCGCGACACGGATAGCAATAGATCAACATGAGGAAGTAAAGACTATAAATACAAAATAGGTAGAAAGAGGGAGGATGCTCGCCTGGGAAAACACTGCCGAAGGATCAAAACCGGAGAACTTGTCGATACTCGTATCCACTCATCGGCCTAATCCACGAAGAAGCAAACACTAGAAGAAACACCGGATGCAATATTTAATACCACGGCAGAAGATCCGGCATGCTTATGATATGATGCAGATGCGGTGCAATTAGGCAGTATTAAGCGGAACCGGGGTCCCGACAGTTAATTAATAGGTTCAAGTTATTTAACTACCCCACAATTTAAATGTTGTATTAACAGGGCGAAACATGACATCGGTTCGCTACACCAATTTAAATGGAGCCGATATAAGACTAGAAAAGCCCTCATATAGACTCCATATTTAATTATGATGTGAATCAGCATAATGCCCCCAAACCCACATGATGCGATGCGAATATGAACCATTTAATGTGCAACAAGTGATAATTTTATTATTACAAAAATAATGGAGGTCTCGGATAGAGAATCACATTAGGGTTCGGTGAACTTGGGCTCCGAGGGGTTCGACATGGTTCGACGGGGATCGGTCTCGGCGGGAATGTTCTCGGACAACGGAGTAGACCTTGGCGTTCCGGGGAGAAGGACGTGGCGTTCCGTGTCGGCGACCTTGGCGTCTGGGTTCTCGACGAACTTGGCGTAACCGGGATGGCGAGCTTGCCGTATCGAGGAGAAGATCTTGGAGGGTGCCGGCTTCAACTGCCGATGGCGAACTTTGCTCGGAGCCGGGAAGAAGTACTCGGTGTCCATGTAGAAGATCTCGTCCGCGGTTCGTCGGGTGCCGCCGGGTTTGGTACGGCCTTCGGATCGCGCGGGGTTCGGGTCTTCGGGGTACATGAGGAGAACCTGGCGTCCTTATCGAAGTGCTTGAGCGTCGGACTCGGGTTCGGCGCCGATGGCCTGGTGTAGTCCTGTGGGTCTCGACACCGGAATAACCTGGTCAGATCTTGAACAGGAGCGCAACATAGGAGGCGAACGCGTGGTTGCTGCGTAATAGGACGAAGAGGCCACGCTGGACATCTGCTTGGCGCACCTGCGACTAAGGACAACAAACCATGTCCTTCAGATGGTTGGCCAGAGAGGAAACAAGAAGGGCGGCGCGCGCGGCAGCGGCGGCTTGAGCGCGTCGACATAGAGGCGGCTCGGACTTGGCATGCCTGCAGAAACGGGCTGACAGCGGCGGTGCGGACGGAGGCTAGGCGGAGGCCAGCGCGGAGCGGCTCGGTGACCCGCGGTGCCACGAGCTCGGCAACAGGGAGGCGCAGAGACGAGGAAGGAGAGGGCGGCGGCGAAGAGATTCCAGGGCGAGGTGCCACGGGGAGCCTGTCGACGACGACCGTCGACGAGGGAGCTTGAGGAGGAAGACGGTCGGGCGCGGATGCGCGGCCAGCAGGGAAACCCGGGCGACGGCCGGAGGAGATGGAGGCGGCGCGGACCGGCTCTCGCTGGCGGCGCGGACGCCGCGGGACGGGGATGAGGGCGGCCACGGCGGGGCCGATGCGGACGAGGAGGAGGCGGTAGGAGAGCGACGGCGAGGCGGGGACGGTCGGGGGAGACAGGAGGAGGCCGGAGGGAGGTCGCCGTGGCTCCGGTGGCGGTGTCGCGGGGCTCGCACGGAGGAGGAGCGGCGAGGTCATGCTCGACGGGGCCGAGGTCGAGGGCGCGGGTCGGCGGTGAGGGAGGCCAGAGAGGGAGGGCTGGGGTGAAGCGGAACGGACGGGGCGCCGGTCGGCGAGGGAACGAGAGGCGCGGAGGGGGAGAGAGATGGAGACGCAGACGGGGGCGCGGTTGGTGGCGGAGGGAGGTGGAGTGGGCCCGGGGTAGGAAATCGAGGTGGGGCCGCGTGGCGCGCGTGTCCGCGGTTCGAGCGAGGCAGGTGGGCGGGAAAACGGTCGGCGGGGTGGGGAATTGGGATCTGGGCAGGGGTTGGTGGCGTGTAGGGGTTGGTGAGGGGGTGGCGACTAGGTGGTGGGCCAGGTGATGAGGTGGCAAACGGCGACATGGGGGTTTGGCTGTGCCGGGTGAGGTGGAGGGTGGTGGTTGGCTGGAGTGAGGTGGAGGGGGCTAGGTAGGTTAGGTTTGTGTAGAAAAAAATAGGACTAGATATTTTTGACTGGGGTTTGGAGGTGACCGGCCGAGCTTTCGGGCCTGGCGGGCTGCCTCCTAAAATAAAAGAAATATTTTATTATTTAAAACGGGGCTTTTGAAAACCGTTGGTAGACGAAATAAAATATTCCGGAGACCCGGGTTGTTAATTTGAATTTAAGACGGGGCGTTTAGAAAAGAAAACCAGGCTTTTTGAAAATAGTTTTGTACAAACACATGCATGATGACATGATGATGCTCAAATGCAATGTGGCATGATGATATGAGCAGGCGGTCATGATGATGCAATGCACGAAAACAACGTGATTTTCTAGTAGTGGTTTTGGCGGGGCGCCACACCATCCCTTACACTTCTCAGTAGAACAGTGTGGCTAAACGCATGATAGAACCATCATCTCGAGGGCTCGCTGTATGTTGTCCAATGTAGGTATGGGCGGGCGTTTCTAGGCTGAAGCAGCCAACACAGTGTGCTACCTCATCAACATGTCACCTTCTATTTCACTTGAGAAGAAAACTCCCATTGAGGTATGTTCAGGTTCACCTGTTGATTATTCACAGTTGAGAGTTTTTGGTTACACTGTATATGCTCATGTTGATAATGGAAAGTTAGAGCTTAGAGTTGTTAAGTGCACATTCCTTGATTATGGTTCAGGAGTTAAAGCGTATAAATTATGGAATCCTGAAACTAAAAAAGGTTATGTTGAGTAGGAATGTTGTTTTCAATGAATTCGCTATGTATCATGACAATTTTCCATCAGATCCCTCTCCTGTTGCTGTTGGAGAAGAGAGAGTTAGTGTGCAGGTGGAGAACCTGCAGAAAACTATTGATAATGATGTTGTCGTTGAAGATACACATGAGGAAAACATTGATGATATTGTCGTTTAGCACTCACCTATTGTTTTGCAGCAGCCACATGAGTCCATTGCTGCTGATAGACCAAGGCATAACTGTGGTCCTCGTCCTTGTTTAATTGAAGAGTATAATCTTGTTCATTATGCTTTGAGTAATGCTAAATAGGTGGAGAACAATTCTGAACCTGCTACATATAATGAAGCCATTGCATCCATTGACCGCGAGATATGGGTTTCTGCTATGCAAGAAGAGAATAGCATTTGCTTGAGAAACATGACACATGGGATGTTGTGTGCTTGCCCAAAAAAAAGAAGGCGGTCTGCTGCAAGTGGATCTTTAAGAAAAAGGAAGGTTTGTCTCCTAAATAGCCTTGAAGGTATAAGGCAATGTTAGTAGCAAAAGGGTTCAGTCAGATTCCAGGTATTGATTACAATGATGTGTTCTCCCCAGTTGTAAAGCATAGCTTCATCCGCACTTCCTTTAGTATTGTGGCTATGTGTGATCTTGAGCTTGAGCAGTTGGATGTCAAGACTGCTTTTCTGCTTGGATAGCTTGAGAAGGAAATATACATGGACCAACCAGAAGGGTTCATAGTGCCTAGTAAAGAGGATTCTGTGTGCAAGTTAAAGAAGTCTCTTTATGGCTTAAAGCAATCTCCAAGACAATGGTATAAAAGGTTTTATTCATTTATTATCTCACATGGCTTTGAGAGGTCCCAAATAGGATAGTTGTGTTTGAAAGAACATTTCATGATCTCTAGTGTTTTGTGTGTTAGATAAAAATACCACGGATTATCTCATGTGTGCTAAGTGCTATAGATGTTTATTCATATGAAAAGCAGCCAAATTCTGTTGTTGGGGGTGGATTATCCGCCCCTGCCAAGGGCCGGATAATCCGGCCTAATCCTATCAACAAAGGAAGCCAAGGCGCGTCATGCTGTATGGGGGAGATTATTGTTCGGATTGTCCGGCCAGGGCGAGAGGTTTTGCCCGGGCTGGGTAATCTGCCCCTACAGGGGGCGGATAATCTCCCCCCAAGGATTTTTGCAAAGGGCGCCAAGGCGCGTCGTGCAGTATAGGGGCAGATTGCCCCCCTCCCGGGAAATCCGAATCTAGGGTGGTGATTTTCCCTAGCTGGATAATCCGGCCATCACTTGGGTCGGATAATCCGCCGCCCATCTTTCACCAATGGCCAAGTCTGGACAGGGGTATAAATGCCCCAGTCACCCCTCCTGTCAGATCTCTTGACTCATTCGAAAAAGTACTGGCCTGTTCAAAAAGCTCTCAACCGATATCTCTCACTTCAACCACCCGAAGGCTCTGATCTTTGGGGAATCAAAGGAGGAGACTTCAATCATCAACATCACGAATCAAGCGCATCACCTCCCTCCATTCACTTGAAGATTTCTCGATCTAGTATTACGTGTTAATATCTAGATCTTGTGGTTCGGTTTTGATAATATTTGTTCTTGTGCCAGCTTGTTGTCATTACGGGAGCCTCCAATTCGGTTGTGGAGTTGTGCCCTGCTAGTTGTGTAAAGGCATCGGTTCCCACCTCGAAGGGTACCAATAGTGTAAAGGTAGATCATGCCTTTGGTGGAGAGATCCATCGGAGAACCGAGTGAGGCCTATTGTGGCGTGGTGGTCTTAGTACCGCCCACCCCTCCAACACATATGTACTACCCTTAACAAGGAAGGAACTACGGTAAAACAAATTCTATGTCTCCGCGTGCTTCACTACGGTTTCCTCGCTCCTCACACTTACTTGCCTTTACTCGCTAGTAGTTAGGTTTACATATAGTAAAATTCTTCGTAGTTGCATATCTAGAGAATTTACCTTTGTGTCAAGCCTAAAATTGAAAAAGTATTAAAATTTGGAGTAACACCTATTCACCGCCCTCTAGGTGCCCATACGATCCATTTCAATTGGTATCAGAGCCTCGGCTCTATATTTAGTCTTAATGTCAACACCCAGATTTTTAATCCCAGATGCCTATTATGCCATACATCGCAATCCCAGGATTACCATTTTTGCGAGACATAACAGATTGGATATCACAGTACATCATCCATTACAAACCATAATAAAGTCTTACACAAATAAAGGATCTCATGATCTAGTCTTAGTACAAACAAGTAGCGGAATAATAAGCGTAGCGGTGGACTCCATCTTCAGTTTCACAGGCAATACTGACGATGGGAGATGATCCTAGTTGTCGTAGCCGTCCTGCTGTCCTCCTTCCGGATAGTCCTCCTCATAGTCTGGCCACGACAATAGCCAGGGACAAAGCCATGAGTACTCTTTAAGTACTCGCAAACTATCACTAACAAGTAAAGTAGTTATAGTAGGAATGCTAAGTTCTAAGTTTATTTGTAAATTTAAGTTTGAAACCTAAGCTGAGTTCAAAAACAAAGAAAGATAAAATAAAGTTCTAAATCACCTAAGTGGGAACTTAGTTGTCATAGTCACAACCATGTTCTGGTCAAGTCATGTCACAATTCATTTCATAAGTCATTTTGAAAACATTTGACAACGGAACAGTATGGCCACTCAAAATATCCATAACCACGGACACGGCTATTCGAATAGTTTGACACTCTGCTGAGGTGGTACACTTTCACCACAAAATTCGATACATCTGTCAGGGATAACCCTGAATTATCATACTTAGTATGCAGATAATCAAACATAACCTTTCCTTTACACACTCTAGTATAAGCACCTCTCCTATGAGCTTGGCCTCCCACCCATGGCCATCTGCCATCCTAGGCACTGCATAGGTGGACAACATCGAGAGGTAGCCTCAGCTCAAACCTCTCCCATGAGGAACTCATACTAATGCATATAAACTTCCGGCTAAGCCTTAGCCAATTCAGGTATTGTGGTTGCACGGTAAAATTGGAATGGTATCGCATCCGAACCCAACCATCAGTTTTTATCAAAGGTTAAGGCTCATGCCTCAACATTTTCATCATCATAAACCATTTGTGTTTCTCAACACATGTCAAAACATCTCAATAAAATGACTCATCATTCCAAGGTTTTCACAAGTCATTTTCACCAAGTATTCCCATCTAAAGTGATCAAGTTTTTGGTTTAGCTCTAAACTACTAAGTTAAGAGTGTTCACTAAAGTGGGATGCTAATATCAATCTCATGCCATAGAATGACATCTAAGTTTAACTAGATAGGCCAAGTTTTATACTCTTTATGCTATCTATAAACAAAGTAAAGAACTTTGGTAAAGTAAAAGAAAGTAAAGCTTGTAAGTAAAACTTGGGATTGGTATACATAAAAAAGGGTATAACCAAAGCATGCCTAATGCATCTTGCTTAGGTTATCTTGCTTAATTCTAGCTTGCTAACAATAGCTTTCTCAGTTTACTTGAAGTGCTAGGCTTGCCTTGGTTGGTGCAGTGGTTGAAATTCTCCTCTTCTTCTTCGGGGTAGAACTCCTCCTCCTCGTAGACTTGGTCGGTACTATTGTCTATAAATATATACGGGATACACAATCACCAAACAATACTTAACTAGTCTATTTAGCACACTAAGGCACACAATTTATGATCTAGTATCATCACATTCATCACAAGATTTTAATGAACTAGTTTCATTTATTTTATTTGAGAAAAATAATTTCTAGTCATTGAAATTAACTAAGATTTCATATTCTCCAAGTAAAATATGGGATCATATGGACACATGTCATCACCACATATTATAATACATGGAAATGTGATTTAAATGTTGGATCACATTTTATAAAATTTAAGATTAATATTTAATAATTTAAAGTGACTAGAAATGCCTATATAGCATTATTTTGGTACTAGTCCAAAGTCACTGCATGCAAACCTAATTATTATTACATACTCAGATAGGTATATTCAAAATGTGATTTTTGGGAGTTGGAATCAACTCAAAAGCTATTATGGTTGATTTTTGAAAAATATTTGAATGTAGAAAAGTCTTTGTTTTGTTATTTTTGCTATATGTGATATATAACTCTAATTGATTTAAATCCAACGGGCTTGGTTAGAGATTTAAATTATCTTTCCAACAAAATTGGAATCATTCAATTTGGTTAAGTAAATCTTTCTGAATTGATTTTTAAACTAGTGGACAGAAACTATATTAAGTCTAAAAAGAAAAACACTTATTTGAATTATAGGGCCAGCGCGGGAACACTAACGGGCCGGCCCAGTTACACTCTACGGCGCAGAGGATAGCTGACAGGGGGGTCCCGCATGTCAACGGCTCTTATAACGCGAAGCGGTACGGGGCGATGTGGACCACACGATTAGAACCTAGATCGACGGTGGTGGCTCGTCGTCGACGACAGACGTGTCACCGGCGAGACAGAACCCTAGCGGCTCGGTGGGCGTGCAATGGGGGCATACCAGGGCTCTAGCTAACGTGGCGATGGGGGCAATCAAACGAGGCGGCGACGGCGGACTCAGGCGAGGTCACGGTGGCTCCTGGGGTGGATGAAATCGTCGGGGCCCTTTCTTCTCTGCTACGGCAAACTCCGGCGCAATTCCGGCGAATCGTTGCTCGAGCGGCTCCGCAAGAGGTGGGGAAGGATCAGTGGTGAGAGGGGAGTTGAGTGGTGTGAGGAAATGGTGCTGGGGAGGGCTCCTTATGTAGGCTCGACGAGGAGACCGTGAGGGCGACGGTGAGCTCGTCGGTGACGATGATACAAGGCGCTAGAGGCATGGGCGGTGTAGGCGGATGGAGGCTTGCCTCCTGGCGGTCAGCTACGGCTTGATGGCGATGCTAGGGGCGATGGCATTTGGTCGGGAAATGGCGATGCTCTGCGCGGCAGAGGCGGTGCTCGACGCGGCGTGCGGTGGCTGCTGGTCGCGCAGCGGGAAAAGGGCGTGTCTGGGGAGGTGCTGGGGTTATGGAAGAGCGGCGCATGCGAGCTGAGGGCAAGGCGTGGCTTGTGCGGGCCTGCCGGAGATGGCGCTCTACGGTGGGCGCAAGCTTTCCTCGGTGGTCGCAAGATTTCCTCGGTGGTCTAGGGGCTGGCTGTGTCCGTGGGGTGGACAGGGGGTCGCGGTGTGGTCTGGCCTACCTCGTAGACATGGCGAGAGAGGGCGGGGTGGTCTCCTATGGCTTGGGCACGGTTGGCCGGCGGCGACCATTCTCGGGCGGCGTGGTACTGGCACTATGGTGAAGAGGGGAGGTTGTCTGGAGCTGTGTGAGTGTAGAAGGGGACAGAGGAGAGATGAGAGTGTCTAGAGGGGGACAAGAACTTAATTTGCAATAGTATTAGGTAGGCCAAAAGATTTTTGCCTTCCAAGTGCTCGACACAATGGCCACAAGAGATCAAACTTTGAATTTTGAAAAGATTTTTGGTGGGTTAGTCATATGCTTAAGCATATGTGGTTGCTTGGGATTGTCAAGGTGAACTCATTTGAGTGGTTTTTAGAAAAGTGTGATCTATGCCTATGAAATGGATTCCATTTTTCAAATGCCATTTAAATTTAGAGTTCAAATGTTTTTGTAAGATTTCAAAGTGGGCCTTGGTAGATCATTACTTGTACTAGCAAGGTGTGCAAAGAGTTAGAATTGTTTCTGTTGGACTTTGAGTTCTAGGAACACCTAAAGTGACCTAGTGGATTAAAATGGCACAAATGACCATTTGCATTTATCAATTACATTTGATTTATTTTTCTTTAGATTTCGCTTGGGAATGATTTGGATGATGTGGTATTCACCTTAGAATTATTTTACAACCATTAGAACAAACAAACATGGCAATTCAAAACAATTCCATATTAATGCAACACACATATGCATTCTTAATTATTTAAAAGAGAAAAAGGTTTTGTTAATCCTAAATTGGGGTGATTTGGATCTTGATAACCTTGATTAAAGATTTGGGATGTTACAAACCTTCCCCCCTTAAAAAAAATCTCGTCCCGAGATTTAAGAAATGAAACTAGGAACTAAAGAGATCTGGAAACTCAGTCCTAATGTAATCTTCTCGCTCCCAAGTGGCTTCTTCTTCGGTACGGTTGCTCCATTGGATCTTGAGAAATTTGATACTCCGTGTCCTGGTGGTTCTGTAAGCTTCCTCCAAGATACGTATGGGCACTTCACGATACGTCAGATCCTTGTTGATATCAATGGCTCGGTGATCAATGTCCTTGAAAACTTCGGTCTTCTCCGGCACTTCCAAGCATTTGCGAAGTAATGAGATATGGAACACATTGTGGATGGCAGACATCTCCTCGGGCAGTTCCAGTTGATAAGATACTTCTCCTCGACGATTCAGAATTTTGAAGGGTCCGATATATCTGGGGACTAACTTTCCTTTCAGACTAAAACGTTGCGTTCCCTTCAATGGCGAAACCTTGAGATACACAAAATCTCCGACATTGAAAGTCAGGTCTGTACCTCTCTTGTCAGCATAACTCTTCTGTCTGGATTGGGCGGTCTTGAGGTGCTCACGGACTTTGGGAACCTTCTCTTCAGCTTCTCGTAGGATGTCGGGTCCGAAAATCTGACTCTCTCCTACTTGCGACTAATTCAAAGGGGTACGACACTTTCTTCCATATAGGAACTCAAATGGGGCCATTTGCAAACTGGCATGATAACTGTTGTTGTATGAGAATTCTGCGACAGGTAGGCAATCTTCCCATTTTGATCCATACTCGAGCACACAAGCTCTCTACATATCTTCTAGGATTTGGTTGACTCTTTTAGTCTTTCCGTCGGTCTGTGGGTGATAAGCTGTGCTGAAATTCCACTTGGTTCCTAACCCTTCTTGGACTTTCTGCCAAAATCTCGAGGTAAATTGGGTTCCTCGATCCGACACTACGGTCTTGGGGGTTCCATGCAAACTAACAATTCTGGCAATGTACAACTCTGCTAGCTTTGAACTCTGGTAGGTTGTCTTGACATGTATAAAATGGGCTACCTTAGACAGTCTATCAACGATGACCCAGATTGAGTCATTTCCCCTTCTAGAAGTAGGCAAATCGGTGATAAAGTCCATTCCAACGGAATCCCATTTCCATTCCGGAATCTGCAATGGTTGCAATAGTCCTACGGGTCTCTAATGTTCCGCTTTGACTCTTTGATAAATATCACACTTGGCGATGTAGCTTCCGATTTCTCTCTTCATCTTGTGCCACCAAAATTGCTCCTTCAAATCTTGATACACCTTTGTTCCTCCGGGGTGGATAGAATAAAGAGTATCATGAGCTTCTTGCACGATCACTTGCTTCAGCTCCGAATCTGATGGCACACAAATACGTCCTTTGTACCACATAACTCCTTCTTCATCTTCAGTGAATCTAGGTACCTTTCACATACCAATACGACGCTTGATTCTGTCGATACTTGCATTTCCTTTCTGGGCTTCCTTAATCTGACTAATCAAAGTGGGTTGAAGTTCAATGCTAGCTAAAAATCCGCTGCTAACTAGCTCAGTTCTAAACTGCTCCAACTCCTCATGCAAACTTGGTTGCTTCTCCTTGATCATAGTGTTTAACCTACATGTCAATCTGCTAAGAGCATCCGCTACCACATTGGCTTTTCCGGGGTGATAGTGAATGTCAAGTTCATAATCCTTGATTAGCTCTATCCATCTCCTTTGCCTCATATTCAGCTCCTTCTGAGTGAAAAAATACTTCAAGCTCTTGTGATCTGAGTAAATCTCACAGCGATTACCCATAAGATAATGACGCCATGTCTTCAAGGCTAAAACTACAGCTACTAGTTCAAGGTCATGGGTAGGGTAGTTTTGCTCATGCTGCTTCAGTTGTCGAGACAAATATGCGATAACTTTGCCTTCTTGCATCAATACACATTCGAGACCAATCTTGGATGCATCACAATACACATCAAACGGCTTCTTGATATCTGGCATGATCAATATTGGGGCTAAAATCAATCTCTTCTTGAGCTCTTGGAAACTTGCTTCACACTTGTCAGTCCAGTCAAACTTCTTGTCCTTCTTCAACAATTGGGTCATAGGTCTTGCGATGCTCGAAAATCCTTGTATGAACTTGCGGTAATATCCCGCTAATCCGAGAAATGCACGGACTTGGGTTTGAGTGGTTGGGGCTTCCCATTCTTCAATGTCTTTGATCTTGGCGGGATCAACAACGACTATCCCAGCAGACACAATATGTCTGAGGAATCCTACTTCTTTCAGCCAAAACTCACATTTGTTGAACTTGGCATACAACTGATGCTCTCTAAGGGTTTCAAGGATGATTCTCAGATGTTGCTCATGGTCTTCTTCTGACTTGGAGTAGATAAGAATATTGTCGATAAACACAACGACAAACTTATCCAGAAAGTTCATAAAGATCTTATTCATGAGATTCATGAAATAAACGGGAGCATTGGTTAATCCAAAAGACATGACCGTATACTCATATAATCTATATCTGGTGGTAAAGGCGATGTTTGGAATATCCGTTGCACGAATCTTAAGTTGGTGATAACTAGTCCTAAGATCAATCTTAGAGAACACTCTGTCACCAGTCAATTGATCAAACAGATCCTCTATCTTTGGCAATGGGTACTTGTTTTTGATGGTGACGTCATTTAGCTTCCTGTAATCTGTGCACAAACAGTTGCCTCCATCTTTCTTATCGACGAACAACACGGGCGATCTCCATGGTGATGCGCTTGGTTGAATCAAGCCTTTCTCCAGCATAGCATCCAATTGCTTCTTCAGTTCCACTAACTCTGATGGGTTCATGCTATAGGGTCTCTGGGCTATGGGTCTGGTTCCAGGGATTAGGTCAATGATGAACTCAATATCCCGATTTGGGGGCATATTGGGCAATTCATCTGGGAATACGTCAGGGTATTCACAGACTACTCTGACTTGTTGTATGGTGCGTAGGGCTAGACTCTTGTTGCACTTGAATTGACGGGGCAAGGTTTCAGATATATGCTCTACTGATACTCCAGAGCTACTGGTCATGGTGATGACTTTCTTGGCACAGTCTATCAATCCTTTATGCTTCGACATCCAATCCATTCCTAGTAATACTTCCAAACCTTTGGTTCCAAGTACTATTAGATTGGCATAAAAATCTATCCCATGTATTCTGATAGGCACAACTTTGCAAATTTTTCTAGCTTTTGTAGTTGAACCAGGTATTTGAACTATCATAACATGCTTCAAGTTGGTTGGGTGAATCTTACTAGTGCATGCAAATTCTTCGATAACAAACGAGTGCGATGCTCTAGAATCAAACAACACTCTTGCTAAAACTGAGTTGATAGAAAACATACCCAGCATGACATCTGGCGCTTCTTGGGCTTCTTCAGTGTTCATGTGGAAGAGACGGCCGTTGCGGTTCTGAGGGTTCCCTGGGGCGAATCTTCTTCCGGGCTGAACACGACGCTGCTGTTGAGCTAGGGCATTCACATTGGCAGTGGCGGCAATCTTTTTGGGACACGAGTAGTGACCCTTCACTCCACACTCGAAACAAGTAATCTGAGACTTGTCTTTTGCTGCCACGGGCACGACATTGCTTCCATATCTAGGTGCAGTATTGTTGTTGTTATTGTTGTTGTGGTTGGTTGCGGTGACCCAGCATACCACTGCATGGTGTAGTACACTATAGTCGTTGACAGAACACCAATGAAACACCGTTCACTAGTATTACATCCCTTAGAGTGGTACAACAGAAATAAAACAGGTCCGAGACATGACTATAGATTACAACTCGACTCTTTACAAAAGATCCAGAGAACACTCTAGGTTAAAGAGAGAGAAAGAACTTCTTACAAAGAAGAACCAGAAATAATAACTCAGAACTATCTAGTAATTATGACTAATATATAAACTATTTGGCTTGCCATTGCTGCTATTGCAATGCTCTACAGAAGTAGGTTTTATGGCTAGAGAATCTACTTCTATCTACTTAAGAACTTAGTCTTCGCTTCAGTTGACGTGTATGTTGACTTCATTGACTCTGTTGAGAACTTGAGTTGGTGATGATGGTTCCTTGAGCAGAAATTGATGTTGACGTCATCTTCAATGGCTTAGAACCTAGCAAGGGTTAAGAAGGTATGGTTGAGTACGAGCGTACTCAGCAAGTTCACTAAAAAGGAGTGTATGATGCACTATCTCTATAGCCACATACCATAGGTTGTAGGCAATGCAGGTTTTCGTAAACATTTCTTCAAAGGTTGCTTTTATTCTGAAAACTATGTCCGACAGCCTTCACAAGTTGACCAGAACTTCTGTGAGTTCCTTTCCTACCGTGTTAGTAGCTCCTTCTCGGAACAGGGAGTAACATGTCACAGTTCTTACACTCTGCAGAGGTGCGTTGCTTTACCCATGAGAGACCAACTCCTTGTTGCACAACCGGGCAATCTTTCCTGTCCACAATTCATTGATGTGGGGCCTAGTAGGTGATCCAAGCCAATCACTGCCCTCTCCGCGACCCCATATGTCTGCACAATCCTCTGGGGCTGACTACACCTCCGTTACGCGTCCAACTAGGGCAAGCTATAACCCTGGTGAGTTCCTGAAGACTCTATGAAGTGGTGATGCCCCTGGTAAGCTCTATAAAAGTCTCGACTATACCTTCGGCAGCCACTCATAAATAATCTAGATACCAAAATCGTGGGGCCTAAGGGTGCCCACCCATATGTTGGATCCATACCAGGAATCCCAACGTCACGATAAGGTCATCTTGCCTCCATATGAAAGGAAGAAGATACAGCTGACTTCTCTGTTCCATTCCAAATCTCATGGTTAACGCGTATTATACGACGCTAGAATCGCTGGCAACATTGGTTGTTAAGTCCTAGATATTATGTTCCTTCACCACCATAACTGTATCAAAAAAATAATAACCACTTGGTAAATAATCCATAATCATGTTATTGTTAAAATAGTGTTTTTTGAACTTTTTGAAATGCAGGTGATGCCAAAATTTGAGTTACAAGCATTTTATAGTAAATAATCAAAGGACATGAGCAAGTTATGAACTTGCCTTTTGTGATTGCAAGATTATGCTCTCACGGTCTTTGAACAATAGAAGATCCAAATTCTGTAAATAGCATCATTGGTCCGGTAAGGACTAATGTTTAAAGAAGCAAGATGGAATGATGCATAAGTAATGTAATGCAATTTGAGAAACACGAATCCCCGGAATAGTCGTATCTAATCTAGGGTTTGGAAACTAGGAATGAGTTCTTTAGAATGTGTTGCACTTTTATAACAGATTCACACTTGTGCTTCTTATTAAGGCTTGTGAGAGTGTGTGTGTGAAAAAATAAGTAAATACAACAAGTAATAAGCAATATTAAAACAGTCAAAATGGGTATGGTATCTGAAATATTGCTTAAACAAGATTAAGAATCAATTAGAGATTTTAAAGAAGTGTTCAAGGTTTACTTTTAATGTTGCTTAAAAAATAGCTTTTGAGGAGAGATTACTTTTACAAAGAAAAAAGTATTCAAACTTAAAACTAACACTTTAAGGTTCTCTTATTAGCTAAGATTATTAAAGAGGAAAACATTACTACATTAAACAATCTTAGCATAAGTGGTGGAAATTTGCATGCATTGAATAAGGCATCACATTGTAGATGGTTTACTTCTTATTATTCCACAAATTTAGATTTTAAATGTTATTACTTGAATGAGGTGGTATTTTATTAAAGTTATAAGTGAATAGGATTCTTGTGATGAACAATATATTATTTTAGTTGATTTTATAATTGATAAAATATTTTTAGGAAAATTAAAATACCCTTAATTGAGATGATAGTTTTAGTAGTTACATTTTAAAATGGTTTTACATATTTTAACTTCACTTAAACATTAATTGACTTGTTATTACATTTTTAGACTTCAAACAAATAATGTTAAATAGAATAGTGAAGGTTTATATATTTTAATGAATTAAAATAAAAGAAAAGGGTTTAAATAGGATTTATTAGACCTTTACCTTTTATTTCACTTCAGAAGTGATAGTTGACATTTTTAATGTGTAGAATTTATTTTTGTGATCATTTTGGTATATTATAAGTATTTTTGTGATTTTTAAATCATAGGATATGATTTTTATAAGTTTAATCCCTTTATAAAACTAAATAAATAATAAATATTAGTTAAATGATACAAAAATAATTGAAACAAGTTTGTAATTTTAGATTTTATTTTTATAAGAATTTTGGTATATTATTTATATTTTTCTCATTTGCCAATATTAAAATATGAATTTTCAAAGTATTATTACTTATAAAATCTTTATTAAATATTAATTATTTAAATAATTACCACAATAATATTTGTTAATAGAGTTAAACTATAGATTTTATTTTTCTTAACATTTTGATATATAACATGTATTTTTATGAATTATTAAACAAAAGATAAAGAATTAACAAGATTTAATCCTTTTATTAAATTTCTGGAATAATATTTATATTAAACTGATTTGGTTTTATTGATTTACTAAACAGAGAATACTTTTTACACCTGGATCTAACCTAGACCTAGCCACTGACCAGTGGGGTCAGGGCCACATTCGATGCCACCGAGGCACTGACCGGGTCAACCTAGCTATCTAGGTATGGAGTGATGTCACTTGACTTGACCATGACATCAGCACAGTTGCTAGGTTCATTTTATACCGAGACTTGGTTAGCCTCGGAGGCTGACAGTCAGGCCCCACTACCACATGGGCAGACCGTGCTAACATGGTCAAGCTAGGTCCACTAACCCCACCTGGCCACGTCAGCTCACCGGAGAGTGCGCCAGTTGCCATCGATTATGGCGGAGGAGGGCGAGCGTGGGTGCGGAAACAAGCCTAATCGACCGAGCACAACCTGGGTTACCTAATGGTGGTGGAGTCGCCAAGTATGGACCACCGGAGCTTGTCCAACGGCGAGCTACGGCAGCGGCGGATGACTGATGAACGGTGCGAGCACGACATAGGGTAAGACAGAGAAAAAGGAGGGATGCTGGAGCACCGGTTACTCACCCTGATGCTGATGGAGGGGTTGGTGTGACGGAGAAGGTCAGAGTCAATGGGAATCGCGGTGGTCGGACTTCGGGAAGGATATCACAATTCTGGTATCAGGGACCTTCCCAGCTAGCATGATTCATCAGATAGGACGAGGAGGATGCGGCGTTCTCGATGGCGTGCTTGTCTGGGCTCGGGGAGGCTTCTTGCTACGGAATATGGCAATGTCGGTGAGCTAGGCTTAGAGGCGGAGGAGGAATTTGGAGAGCAGAGGAAAAGAGTGAGGATGAGGATGGGGAAGAGAAGAAGGTGAGCATGGCGTGAGGTTCTTATCCTCACCCAGGGTCGAGGCGAGCATCACAGCACCGAGAGGATCAACGACGAGCGCACCACCACGCAACTGCTTGCCACCGGACGCGAGGAAGAAGAAAATAAAGAGACGCGAAGGGATATGGGCCGGTTTGGGCTACGATGGGCCGTGGCCAACTAAGCGGGGTGTTCCATCCGCAACTAGCGAGCGGCAGGTAACACTAGAGCTGACTGGGCTGTAGCCGGACGGCTGGGTGTTCCTTTCTCTTTCTCTTATTTTTTCTTGTTTTATATTTCTATATCTATTTAAAGTTTAAATTTAGTTGGTGATACTTTGAGAATATGTACTGAACATTTATATATCTATTTGTATCCTTGGACTTCGATTTTTTTAGTATTTACACTAATCATGATTATAGAAAGGATTATTTTTGTTAGAGAATGTCAACACCTGGATTTTTAATCCCAGATGCCTGTTATGTCATCCATCGCAATCCCAGGATTACCATTTTTGCGAGACATAACAGATTGGATATCACAGTACATCATCCATTACAAACCATACATAAGGTCTTACACAAATAAGGATCTCATGATCCAGTCTTAATACAACAAGCAGCGGAATAAAAGATAAGCGTAGTGGTGGGGTCCATCTTCAGGGGCACAGGCAATGCTGATGAAGTCAGATAGTCCTAGTTATCATAGCCGTCCTGCTGGCCATCATCTTGGTAGTCTCCTTCATAGTCTGGCCATGAGAATAGCCAGGGACAAAAGCCATGAGTACTCTTTAAGTACTCGCAAACTACCACTAACAAGTAGTATAGTTCTAAGTTAAAGTGCTAACTCTAATTTTAACTATAAGGTTAAGTTTGAAACCTAAGCTGAGTTCAGAAGCAAAGTAAGATAAAATAAAGTTCTAGAATCACTTAAGTTGGGAAGCTAGTGTCATAGTCACAACCCTGTTGTGGTCAAGTCAAGATTCATCATTCATTTCATAAGTTGTTTTGAAAACATCTAACAACGAAACCGTATGGCCATTCCAACTGTCTATAAACACGGACGCGGTTATTCGAATAGTTTGACACTCTGCAGAGGTGGTACACTTTCACCACAGGATTCGATACATTTGTCAGGGATAACCCTGAATCATCATACTTAGTATGCAGATAATCAAACATAACCTTTCCTTTACACACCTAGTATAAGCACCTCTCCTATGAGCATGGCCTCCCAACCATGACCATCTGTCATCTTGGGCACTGCATAGGTGGACAACATTGAGAGGTAACCTCAGCTCAGACCTCTCCCGCGAGGGAACTAATACTAATGCATATAAATTTCTGGCTAAGCCTTACCCAATTCAGGTATTGTGGTTGTACGGTAAATTTGGAATGGTATCGCATCCGAATCCAACCATCAGTTTTATAAAAGGGTTAAGGCTCATGCCTCAATCATTTTCACCATCATAAACCATTTGTGTTTCTCAACGCATGTCAAAACATCTCAATAGAATGACTCATCATTCCAAGGTTTTCACAATTCATTTTCACCAACTGTTCCCATCTAAAGTGACTCAAGTTTTTATCTACTCTAAACTACTAAGTTAAGAGTGTTCACTAAGGTGGAAATGATGGGATCAATCTCATGCCATAGAATGACATCTAAAGTTATCTAACTAGGTCAAGTTTTATACTCTTTATGCTACCTTCAAAACCAGTAAAGAACTTTGGGTAAAGTAAAGGAAGTAAAGCTTGAAAATAATACTTGGGATAAATAATAGTCAAAGTGGTATAACTCAAGCATGCCTAAAGCATCTTTGCTCAAGTCATCTAGGTTAATTCTAGCTTGCTAACAATATCTTGCCTTGATTGGTGCAGTGGTTGAAGTTTTCTTCCTCCTCTTGGTAGAACTCCTCCTCCTCGAAAGCTTGGTCAGTACTATCGTCTATAAATACATACGGAGTACACAATCACCAAACAATACTTAACTAGTCTAATTAGCATTCTAAGGCACACATTTGATGATCTATTATCATCACAAGCATCACAAGTTTATTTCAATAATTTCATCCTTTTTATTTTAGAAAAGTAATTTCTGCTCATTGAAAAATTAACTAAGATTTAATATTCACCACTTCAAATATGGGATCATGTGGACACATATCATCACCACATATTCTAACATGTGGGAATGTGATTTAAGGGTTGGATCATAATTACTTTGGTTTAAGTTCATTATTTAATGATTTAAAGTGACTAGAAATGCCTATATCGCATTATTTTGGTACTAGTCCAAAGTCACTGCATGTAAACCCTAATATTATTACATATTCAGATAGGTATGGTGAAATGTGATTTTTGAGAGTTGGAATCAACTCAAAAGCTAACATGGTTGATTTTTTTAAAAATGTTTGAATGTGCAAAAGCTTCTGTCTTGTTATTTTTACTAGGAGAGATCTCTAACTCTAATTGAATTAAATCCAACGGGCTTGGGTAGATCTTTTCAGTAGCTTTCTAAAAAAATTGGAATCACTCCATTTGTATTTGTAAATCTCTCTGAATTGATTTTCAAACTAGAGGACATAACTCAGTTTAAACAAAATAGAAAACTCCTAATTCAAACTAAATGGGTCGCGCGGGAAAGATAACAGGCCGGCCTAGTGACACTACGCGGCATGGGGCACAACTGACAGGGGGGTCCTCCGGTCAGTGGCTCATAACACGCGACGCGGTACAGGGCGATGTGGGCCGTTAGATTAGAACTAAGATCGACGACTGGGGCTCGTCGTTGACGACGGACATGTCACCGGCGAGGTTTAACCCTAGCGGCTTGGTCGGGGTGCTCAGGGGTCGTACCAGGGCTCCAGCGACTACGGAGATGGGGGCAAACGAACTGGTGGTTGACAGCAAGCTCAGGGGTGGTCGAGGTAGCTCCAGGGGTGGTCGCAATCAGCGGGGCCCTTCTCCTCTAGAGGCGGCTAGCTCCGGTGAAATTCCGGCGACTGCGAGCTCGAGTGGCTCTGGGGAGAAGTGGGGACTAATCAGTGGCACGAGGGGAGGTGAGTGGTGTGCAGAATGAGGCTGGGGGTGGCCTCTTGTCAACACCCAGATTTTTAATCCCAGATGCCCGTTATGCCATACCTCGCAATCCCAGGAATACCATTTTTGCGAGACATAACGGATTGGATATCATAGTACATCATCCATTACAAACCATACATAAGGTCTTACACAAATAAGGATCTCCTGATCCAGTCTTAATATAACAAGCAACGGAAATAAAAGATAAGCGTAGCGGTGGGGTCCATCTTCAGGGGCACAGGCAATGCTGACGAAGGCAGATAGTCCTAGTTATCATAGCCGTCCTGTTGGCCATCATATTGATAGCCTCCTTTATAGTCTGGCCGTGAGAATAGCCATGGACAAAAGCCATGAGTACTCTTTACGTACTCGCAAACTACCACTAACAGGTATTATAATTCTGAGTTAAAGTGCTAACTCTATGCTTAACTATAAAGTTAAGTTTGAAACCTACGCTGAGTTCTGAAGCAAAGAAAGATAAAGTAAAACTCTAGAATCACTTAAGTTGGGGAAACTATTGTCATAAACACAACCCTGTTGTGGTCAATTCAAGATTCATCATTTATTTCAAAGTATTTAAAAAACATCTGACAACGAAACAATATGGCCATTCCAACTGTCCATAACCGCGGACGCGGCTATTCGAACAGTTTGACACTCTGCAGAGGTGGTACACTTTCACCACAAGATTCGATACATCTATCAGGGATAACCCTGAATCATCATACTTAGTATGCAGATAATCAAACATAACTTTCCCTTTACACACCCTAGTATAAGCACCTCTCCTATGAGCATGGCCTCCCAACCATGACCATCAGTCATCTTGGGCACTGCATAGGTGGACAACATGAGAGGTAGCCGCAGCTCAGACCTCTCCCGTGAGGGATCTAATACTAATGCATATAAATTTCCAGCTAAGCCTTACCCAATTCAGGTAATGTGGTTGTACGGTAAATTTGGAATGGTATCGCATCCGAATCCAACCATCAGTTTTATAAAAGGGTTAAGGCTCATGCCTCAACATTTTCATCATCATCAACCATTTGTGTTTCTCAACACATGTCAAAACATCTCAATGGAGTGACTCATCATTCCAAGGTTTTCATAATTCACTTTCACCAAGTATTCCCATCTAAAGTGACTCAAGTTTTGGATCTACTCTAAACTACTAAGTTAAGAGTGTTCACTAAGGTGGTAAAGATGGGTTCAATCTCATGCCATAGAATGACATCTAAAGGGTTCTAAATAGGTCAAGTTTTATACTTTTTATGCTACCTTCTAAACAAGTAATGAACTTTGTATACACCAAGAGGGTAAAACTTGTAACTAAGGCTTGGGGTACCAATAAGTAAAGGGGGTGTGATCAAGACATGTCTAAGGCATCTTAGCTAAACCATCTAGTGGATCCTAGCCTGTTAAACACTAAACTTGCAAGTGTTAGCTTGCATTGTTAATGGTGGATTGCACTTAAATAGTGCCAGCTTGCTAATAGTAGCTTGCCTTGGTTGGTGTAGTGGTTGAAGTTTTCTTCTTCTTCTTCTTCTTCTTCTTGGTAGAACTCCTCCTCCTCGAAAGCTTGGTCGGTACTATCGTCTATAAATACATACGGAGCACACAATCACCAAACAATACTTAACTAAGCTAATCAGCATTCTAAGACACACATTTGATGATCTATTATCATCACAAGTTTAATTCCATAGTTTCATCCTTTTATTTTAGAAAAGTAATTTCTACTCATTGAAAAATTAACTAAAACTTAATATTCACCACCAAAATATGGGATCATGTGGACACATGTCCTCACCACATATTCTAACATGTGGGAATGAGATTTAAAGGTTGGATCAACATTACTTTGGTTTAAGTTCATTATTTAATGATTTAAAGTGACTAGAAATGCCTATATAGCATTATTTTGGTACTAGTCCAAAGTCACTGCATGTAAACCTTAATATTATTACATATTTGGATAGATATGATGAAATGTGATTTTTGAGAGTTGGAATTAACTCAAAAGCTAACTTGGTTGATTTTATAAAAACTGTTGCAAGTTGCCAAAGCTTATGTCTTCTTATTTATATTAGGAGAGATCTATAACTCTAATTGAATTAAATCCAACGGGCTTGGATATATCATCTTAATACCTTTCAGGCAAAATTAGGTTCATGCAATTTGGATTTGTAAAACTCCCATAATTGAATTTTAAAATAGTGGCCAGAAACTAGATTCAACTAAAAAGAAAAAAATCCAGATTTGAATGTGTGGGCTAGCACGGGAAACGACTTGGGCCAGCCTAGTGGCGCTCCGCGGCGCGGGGCTCAGCTGACAGGGGGTCCCGCTTGTCAGCGTCACTTAACACGCGAAATGGTACGCGCACTGTGGGCCGTAGGATTAGAAGGCAGATCTACGGCTGAGGGTCGTCGTCGACGACGAACAGGTCGCCGGCGAGCTCGAACCCTAGCGGCTCGGTGGGGGTCTGCTGGGGACGTACCAGGGCTCCAACGGGATCGGCGAGGCGGGCAAACGAAGTGGAAGACGACGGCGAGGTGAGGCGCGGTTGTGGCAGAGCTTGAGGTGGTCACAATCAGCGGCGCCCTTCTCCTCCTGCCGCGGCTGCTCCGGCTCCAATTCCGGCGAGGCAGAGCTCGCCTTGCTCCAGCGAGAGGTGGGTGAGGTTCAGAGAGGTGAGGGGAGTGGAATGGTGTGGAGAGAAGAGGCTGGGGAGGGCTCCTTTTATAGGCACGACGGTGAGACCGAGCGGGATAGCCAGGCGACGGTGGCGACATGGCTATGGCAGGGTAGAGGCATGGCTGCGGGTGGCGATCGACGTGCGGTTCCCTGGTGGTGCTCTAGGCATTGAATGCAACCGTAGGGACAGTGGCACGCGGTCTGGGCGAGGTGGCGCTCTGCGCGGCAGAGGCGGCGGTGTCCACGGCGAGCGGTGGCTGTGAGGCGTTGGGCAGCCAGCGGGGGTGTCTGGGGTGTTCTCCAGGTCGAGGCGGAGCGGTGGGCACGTGCTGCGGCCAAGGGGCGGTCTGGTCAAGCGGGGATAGGGCGTGCTCTGCGGGCGGCATCGGCATGGTTGACCAGCTCCAGGCGCGGCGGTTCCTAGCCGCTCTGCTCTCTGTCTCTGGCCTGGGGCTGGTTGGACGGTGGAGGTGGACCACTGGCGATGTGCTAGACATGGCGAGAGAGGCTGGCGGCGGCTGTGGCACGATGTCACCAGTGGGGGTGCTCAAGGTGCTCGGCCTTAATGGCCATGACCATTTGGTCGTGTGCACAGGGTTTGGCCGGGCTAGCAAAGGGTAGGGCTGGTACTGGGGGAACAAGGGTACAAGGTTAGGCACAAATGGTGACCAAGATCACTGCTCAAAACAGTGTTTTGAATTTGGCCAGATTTATGCCCACAAGGTGTTTGAGAAAATGGCCGCAAGGGAAAAAGTTTTGAATTTTGGTTTCAATTTTTTTAGTGATCTCCACTAGTGATAGGTAGTCTCTGGTTGCAAGGGTTTTGAAAGTGGAGCTCAGATAGATGGGTTTTGAAATAGGGGTGATCTATGCATATGCATTAGATTCAATTTTCAAATGTAACTTAAAATAAGTAACATAATGTTTTTAGTAGATCCAAAGGGGGGTCTTGGTACCTCATTATCTGTACTAGCAAGGGGTACAAAGATCAAGAATTGTTTCTGTTAAGAATTGAGTGCTAGGAACACTCTAAGTAGTGTAGTGGATTAAAATGGCCAAAATGACCATTCCTCCCTTTTTAATTCTTTTTGATTTGATTTTCTTTAGGAAAAGTTTGGGAATGATGTAGATGATGTTTAAATCACCTAAGAAACATTTTACAAGCATTGGATCACTCAATCATGGCAATTCAAAACAACTCCTATTTTAAATGCACACATGTATGAATGCTTTCATTTTAAATTTGGAAAAGTTTTTGTTAACCCCATTTTTGATTGATTTGATCTTGATAAGATTGGATTGAAGTTTTGGGATGTTACAAACCTTCCCCCCTTAAACAAAATCTCGTCCCGAGATTTACAAAGAAAACTAGGAACTAAAGAGATCTGGGAACTCTGTCCTAATGTAATCTTCGCGCTCCCAAGTAGCTTCCTCCTTGGTATGATTGCTCCACTGAATCTTGAGAAACTTGATACTCTTGGTCCTGGTGGTTCTGTAGGCTTCTTCTAAGATACGGATGGGTACTTCTCTGTAGGTCAAGTCATTGTTGATTTCCAAAGCTCGGTGATCGATGTTCTTGAAAACTTCAGTCTTCTCGGGCACTTCCAGACATTTGCGAAGTAACAAGATATGGAACACATTGTGGATGGCTGACATCTCTTTAGGCAGTTCCAGCTGATACGATACTTCTCCTCGACGGTTCAGAATCTTGAAAGGTCCGATATATCTGGGGGCTAACTTTCCCTTTAGACTAAAGCGTTGAGTTCCTTTCAATGGCGAAACCTTGAGATATACAAAATCTCCAACATTGAAAGTCAGGTCTCTCCTTCTCTTGTCAGCATAACTCTTTTGTCTGGACTGGGCGGTCTTGAGGTGCTCACGGACTTTGTGAACTTTCTCTTCTGCTTCTCGGAGAATATCGGGTCTGAAGATCTAACTCTCTCCTACTTGCGACCAATTCAAAGGAGTACGACACTTTCTTCCGTATAGGAATTCAAATGGTGCCATCTGCAAACTAGCTTGATAACTATTGTTATATGAGAATTCTGCGAAAGGCAGGCAGTCTTCCCATTTTGATCCATATTCCAACACACAAGCTCTAAGCATATCCTCTAGGATCTGGTTGACTCTCTCAGTCTGTCCATCTGTTTGCGGGTGATATGTTGTGCTGAAGTTCAACTTGGTTCCTAATCCTTCCTGAACTTTCTGCCAAAATCTTGAGGTAAACTGGGTTCCTCGATCTGATACTATGGTCTTGGGGGTTCCATGCAGACTAACAATCCTAGCAATGTATAGCTCTTCTAACTTTGCACTCTGGTAAGTTGTCTTGACAGGTATAAAGTGGGCTACCTTGGACAGTCTATCAACTATGACCCAGATTAAGTCATTTCCCCTACTAGAAGTAGGTAAACGAGTGATAAAGTCCATTCTGATGGAATCCCATTTCCATTCCGGAATCTGTAATGGCTGCAACAGTCCTGCAGGTGTCTGGTGTTCTGCCTTGACTCTTTGATAGATGTCACATTTGGCGATGTAGCTTCCGATCTCTCTCTTCATCTTGTGCCACCAAAATTGCTCTTTCAAATCCTGATACATCTTTGTTCCTCCGGGGTGGATAGAATAAAGAGTATCATGAGCTTCCTTCATGATAACCTCCTTCAGTTCCGAATCTGCTGGAACACAGATACGTCCTTTGTACCACAGTACTCCTTCTTCGTCTTCGTTGAATCCAGGTACCTTTCCTGTACCAATACGATGTTTGATTCCGTCGATACTTTCATTTCCCTTCTGGGCTTCCTTGATTTGGCTAATCAAAGTGGGTTGAAGTTCAATGCTAGCTAGGAATCCTTTGCTCACTAATTCAGTCCTGAACTGTTCCAACTCTTCATACAAACTAGGTTGCTTCTCCTTGATCATGGTGTTAAGCCTACACGGCAATCTGCTAAGAGCATCCGCTACCACATTGGCTTTGCCGGGGTGATAGTGAATGTCAAGGTCATAATCCTTGATTAACTCTATCCATCTCCTTTGTCTCATATTCAGCTCCTTCTGAGTGAAGATATACTTCAAGCTCTTATGATCTGAGTAAATCTCACAGCGATTACCCATCAAATAATGACGCCATGTCTTCATTGCTAGAACTACAGCTGCTAGCTCAAGATCATGGGTCGGATAGTTCTGCTCATGCTGCTTCAGTTGTCGAGACAAATACGCGATGACTTTGCCTTCTTGCATCAATACACATCCTAGACCAATCTTGGATGCGTCACAATATACATCAAATGGCTTCTTGATGTCTGGCATGACCAATATTGGGGCTGATATCAATCTCTTCTTCAGTTCCTGAAAACTGGCTTCACACTTGTCTGTCCATTCAAACTTCTTGTCCTTCTTCAACAATTGGGTCATTGGTCGGGCTATGCTCGAGAATCCTTCTACGAACTTGCGGTAATATCCCGCTAATCCGAGAAATGCACGGACTTGGGTTTGAGTGGTTGGGGATTCCCATTCTTCGACATCTTTGATCTTGGCGGGGTCAACAGAGACTCCTCCGGCAGACACAATATGTCCTAGGAATCCTACTTCCTTTAGCCAAAACTCACACTTGCTGAACTTGGCATATAACTGATGCTCTCTCAGGGTTTCTAGGATAACTCTCAGATGTTGCTCATGCTCTTCTTCTGACTTGGAGTAGATAAGCATGTCGTCGATAAACATAACTATAAACTTATCTAGGAAATTCATAAAGATCTTATTCATGGGATTCATGAAATAAGCAGGGGCATTGGTTAATCCAAAAGACATAACCGTATACTCGTATAAACCATAGCGAGTAGTAAAGGCGGTCTTTGGAATATCCGTTGCACGAATCTTAAGTTGGTGATAACCAGTCCTAAGATCAATCTTTGAGAATACCTGGGCTCCAGTCAATTGATCAAATAGATCCTCTATATTTGGCAAGGGGTACTTGTTCTTGATGGTGACATCATTCAACTTTCTGTAATCTGTGCACAGACGGTTGCCTCCATCTTTCTTGTTGATGAATAACACTGGTGATCTCCATGGCGATGCACTTGGTTGAATCAAACCTTTGGCTAGCATAGCATCCAATTGCTTCTTCAGTTCCACTAACTCTGAGGGGTTCATGCTATAGGGTCTCTGGGCTATGGGTCCGGTTCCAGGGATTAGTTCGATAATGAACTCAATATCCCTATCCAGGGGCATACCGGGCAATTCATCTGGGAATACGTAGGGGTATTCACAGACTACTCTGACTTGGTCAATGGTGGGTAGGGCTAGGCTCTTGTTGCACTTGAATTGACGGGGTAAGGTTTCAGAGATATGCTCTACTGTTACTCCAGATCTACTGGTCATGGTGATGGCTTTCTTAGCACAGTCTATCAGTCCTTTATGCCTTGACATCCAGTCCATATCTAGTACTACTTCCAATCCTTTGGTTCCAAGTACAATTAGGTTGGCATAAAAATCTATCCCATGTATTCTGATAGGCACAACTTTGCAATTTTTTTTAGGTTTGGTGGTTGAACCGGGGATTTGAACTATCATGACATGCTTCAGGTTGGTTGGGTGAATCTTACTAGTGCATTCAAATTCTTCGGTAACAAATGAATGCAATGCTCCCGAATCAAACAATACCCTTGCTAAAACTGAGTTGACAGAAAACATACCCAGCACTACATTTGGCGCTTCTTGGGCTTCTTCTGCATTCATGTGGAAGAGACGACCGTTGCTGTTGTGAGGGTTCCCTGGGGCAAACCTTCTCCCTGGTTGAACACGACGCTGCTGTTGAGATGGGGCATTCACATTGGCAGTGGCTGCAGTCTTCTTGGGACACTCATTGGAATAGTGACCCTTCACTCCACACTCGAAACAAGTGATCTGGGACTTGTCCTTTGCTGCGACAGGCACAACATTGCTGCCAGTTCTGGGTGCATTGTTGTTGTTGGTTTTGTTATTGTTGCTCTTGGGAGGTGCACGGTTGAAATTGTTGGCATTGCCGGAGTTGTGATTGTTTCCTCCGGACTTCACATTGCCTCCGCTACGGTTGGGGTAGCTTGGGCGAGACATTGGAGGTCGATTGTTCCTTGGTGCATATCCTGGTGAGGGGTTGGGACGGTACTTCTGGTGACTGTTGGATCCAGATTGCTGCATCAAACGATGTTTGCGGTTGTCGTTTGCTTGGTTAATCTTCCCTTCCATCTGAATGGCAGAGTCGACTAGCTCTTCGAGATCCTGGAAATGGATGTTGACTAGGACAGTCTGCATCTCATCATGCAGTCCGTTCAAGAATCTCTCCTTCTTCTTGGCCTCCGTGTTGATCTCATCAGGTGCATATCTGGCAAGTGACAGGAATCTGTCACGGTACTCCACCACAGTCATTCTTCCTTGCTTCAATTCGCGGAACTCATCCCTCATTCTGGTGACTAGACCCCGTGGCATGTGGGTGCGGCTGAACTTGACTTTGAATGCTTCCCATGTCATCACTTGACCATGGTTCATGTTACGGATACTAGTCCACCAAGCTCTTGCATCTCCCGCCAGGTAGTGGGTGGCGAAGAGAACTTTCTCGTTGTCATCACTCCTGCAACTTCTAAGTTGTTTTCCATTGTCTATAACCAGTCATCAGCATCTAGTGGGTTTTCAGCTTGGTTAAAGATTGGTGGATTGGTATTCTGAAAGTCTTTGAGTTTGGATCCATGGTGATCCTCATTTCCATGCCCTTGGTTGTTGAGAGCCATCTAGGCGATCTGTTGCAGTGTTGCTAAGTTGGCTTGGCGTTCTTCCCTGCTTGCTTCTCTGTCTACGATGAGATTCTGCAAGATCTGCAGCATTGGGTCTTGCGATGAGCTGCTCCCTCCTTGGTTTCCACGAGTCATCTGAAGATTGAGGTAGATAAAGGGATAAGAGGGAAAGTTCTAAGGTTCATGGTTTTGGTTTCAAATCTAAAAACTTTGAGTCATACTCAGGTTTTTCAACTAACTCCATTTCATTCATGCAAGCAAGCACACGATACAAACACACACCACAACAATCAAAGGGAAACAGATGGTTTGAAGAACCATTTTGCAAGCTACGATACAGTGGGACCGATACATCTCATGCTACGAAAATGCTCTAGTGCATCTACTCATCGTCGCTGAAGTCGGAGTTCTCATCGTTAGTATAGAAGTCCACGACATCCTCCTCCAGAAAGTCATCATCATTGCTGAGGTAAGAATCCATGTCTCCCTGGATGTTTTCACCCTCCTCTTCTTCCTCCTTTGCTGCAAGCTGAGCTTCTTGCTCCTTGACGATCTTCTCGAGGTCGACCACCTTCTTGCAAATACGGGCGATGGTGCGATCCTTCTTCTCGCGCTGGAGGCGAAGAGACTGACGATACTTGACTAGCAGTGAGAAAGTCTGGGCCTTGTAGTCGACAATGGCACGGTTGTGGTTGGCTAACTCCCTAGCATTGTCCAACTCTTTCTGACGATCGTACAACAGGAAGTCAAGGTTCTCCACCTAACGCTTCAGCTCTCGGTAACTTGGCATCTCCATCGGCATTCCCATGAAGTCACATCTTGCATAGTGGGCAAAATGCGTTCCTTGGATTTGGTTGACGCTAAGGGCACATAGACGTGCGAGAGCTTCATGCATTGCCCTGGCTAATCCATCTAGCCAGTTGTTCTCCCTCATGGGAGAACTGGATTCTCCCGGACGTTGGTGCTTCTATGCTTCCTCTAAGATCAGCGGTGACTAGCCACTGTAAGTCTCGTCCTGGGGGTCCTAGAAGTTGAGCTCCAAGAAACTCCGGATGTGGGCGTCCCTGTAACTCCGACAGTGAATCCAAATCCCTCTCGAAGATCAGTTGACCTCCGTTTCCCAACTGGTAGAACTTGCTAAACTGAGTCTCCATCTACAAGAATTAAGGATGAGGAATTAGTGAAGTGATCAAGTGTGTCAAATTTTAAGTAGTAATGTAAGAAATTTGAGGAACATGAATTTTTGAGAGAAAGAATGAATTCCCAAGGATAAGAGAGAAAATAGTTTTTCATAAATACTCACTTTGGTTTTGAAACTAAGTTTTTGTTTGGACGTCCATTCTAACTAGGGTCCCCTATGGTCAGGATGGCTCTGATACCAACTTGTCAACACCCGATTTTTATCCCAGATGCCTGTTATGTCATCCATCGCAATCCCAGGATTACCATTTTTGCGAGACATAAAAGATTGGATATCACAGTACATCATCCATTACAAACCATACAAAAGGTCTTACACAGATAAGGATCTCATGATCCAATCTTAATACAACAAGCAACAGAATAAAAGATAAGTGTAGCGATGGGGTCCATCTTCAGGGGCACAGGCAATGCTGACGAAGTCAGATAGTCCTAGTTATCATAGCTGTCCTGCTGGCCATCATCTTGGTAGTCTCCTTCATAGTCTGGCCATGAGAATAGCCAGGGACAAAAGCCATGAGTACTCTTTAAGTACTCGCAAACTACCACTAACAAGTAGTATAGTTCTAAGTTAAAGTGCTAACTCTAATTTTAACTATAAGGTTAAGTTTGAAACCTAAGCTGAGTTCAGAAGCAAAGTAAGATAAAATAAAGTTCTAGAATCACTTAAGTTGGGAAGCTAGTGTCATAGTCACAACCCTGTTGTGGTCAAGTCAAGATTCATCATTCATTTCATAAGTTGTTTTGAAAACATTTAACAACGAAATAGTATGGCCATTCCAACTGTCTATAAACACGGACGCGGTTATTCAAATAGTTTGACACTCTGTAGAGGTGGTACACTTTCACCACAGGATTCGATACATTTGTTAGGGATAACCCTGAATCATCATACTTAGTATGCAGATAATCAAACATAACCTTTCCTTTACACACCTAGTATAAGCACCTCTCCTATGAGCATGGCCTCCCAACCATGACCATCTGTCATCTTGGGCACTGCATAGGTGGACAACATTGAGAGGTAACCTCAGCTCAGACCTCTCCCGCGAGGGAACTAATACTAATGCATATAAATTTCTGGCTAAGCCTTACCCAATTCAGGTATTGTGGTTGTACGGTAAATTTGGAATGGTATCGCATCCGAATCCAACCATCAGTTTTATAAAAGGGTTAAGGCTCATGCCTCAATCATTTTCACCATCATAAACCATTTGTTTTTCTCAACACATGTCAAAACATCTCAATAGATTGACTCATCATTCCAAGGTTTTCACAATTCATTTTCACCAACTGTTCCCATCTAAAGTGACTCAAGTTTTTATCTACTCTAAACTACTAAGTTAAAAGTGTTAACTAAGGTGGAAATGATGGGATCAATCTCATGCCATAGAATGACATCTAAAGTTATCTAACTAGGTCAAGTTTTATACTCTTTATGCTACCTTCAAAACCAGTAAAGAACTTTGGGTAAAGTAAAGGAAGTAAAGCTTGAAAATAATACTTGGGTAAATAATAGTCAAAGTGGTATAACTCAAGAATGCCTAAAGCATCTTTGCTCAAGTCATCTAGGTTAATTCTAGCTTTCTAACAATAGCTTGCCTTGATTGGTGCAGTGGTTGAAGTTTTCTTCCTCCTCTTGGTAGAACTCCTCCTGCTCAAAAGCTTGGTCGGTACTATCGTCTATAAATACATACGGAGTACACAATCACCAAACAATACTTAACTAGTCTAATTAGCACTCTAAGGCACACATTTTATGATCTATTATGATCACAAGTATCACAAGTGTATTTCAATAGTTTCATCCTTTTTTTTTAGAAAAGTAATTTCTACTCATTGAAAAATTAACTAAGATTTACTATTCACCGCATCAAATATGGGATCATGTGGACACATATCATCACCACATATTCTAACATGTGGGAATGTGATTTAAGGGTTGGATCATAATTACTTTGGTTTAAGTTCATTATTTAATGATTTAAAGTGACTAGAAATGTCTATATAGCATTATTTTGGTACTAGTCCAAAGTCACTTTATGTAAACCCTAATATTATTACATATTCAGATAGGTATGGTGAAATGTGATTTTTGAGAGTTGGAATCAACTCAAAAGCTAACATGGTTGATTTTTGAAAAATGTTTGAATGTGCAAAAGCTTCTATCTTGTTATTTTTACTAGGAGAGATCTCTAACTCTAATTGAATAAAATCCAACGGGCTTGGGTAGATCTTTTCAGTAGCTTTCTAAAAAAATTGGAATCACTCCATTTGTATTTGTAAATCTCTCTGAATTGATTTTCAAACTAGAGGACATAACTAAGTTTAAACTAAATAGAAAAATCCTAATTCAAACTAAGTGGGTCGCGCGGGAAAGATAACAGGCCGGCCTAGTGACACTACGTGGCGCGGGGCACAACTGACAGGGGGTCCACTAGTCAGTGGCTCATAACACGCGAAGCGGTACAGGGCGATGTGGGCCGTTAGATTAGAACTAAGATCGACGACTGGGGCTCGTCATCGACGACAGAAATGTCACCGGCGAGGTTTAACCCTAGCGGCTCGGTGGGGGTGCTCAGGGGGCGTACCAGGGCTCCAGTGACGACGGCGATGGGGGCAAACGAACTGGTGGTCGACAGCAAGCTCAGGGGTGGTCGAGGTAGCTCTGGGGGTGGTCACAATCAGCGGGGCCCTTCTCCTCTAGAGGCGACCAGCTCCGGTGAAATTCTAGCGACTGCGAGCTTGAGTGGCTCCGGGGAGAAGTGGGGACTAATCAGTGGCACGAGGGGAGGTGAGTGGTGTGCAGAATGAGGCTGGGGGTGGCCTCTATTTATAGCTCGATGACGAGACCGAGAGTGATGGGCGGGCGACTCCGGCGAGGCCTGCACAGCGTGCTAGCGGCGTGGCTCGAGGTAGGGGACGGTGGCTGGTCTCCTGGCGGTGCTCTATGGGATAAATGCAGGCCTAGGGGCGGTGGTATGCGGTCGGGAGGTGCTCACGCTCTGAGCAGCCGAGGCGGCGGTGAAAGAACATTTCATGTTTTCCTATGTTTTGCGTGTTAGATAACAATACTGTGGAAATTATTCATGTGCGCTAAGTGTGCAGGAAACTTTGAGGGGGGCCGGATAATCCGCCCCACCAAGGGCCGGATAATCCGGCCTACCTCATTGCTCAAAGAGAGCCAAGGCGCGTCGCTCGGTATCCGGTCGGATTTTCTCCCGAAAAATCCGAACTGGGGCGGTTTTTCCTCCCCAGGCCGGATAATCCGGCTGTCGCATGGACCGGATAATCCGGCCCCCCAGTTTTCGAGCAAAAGGAGCCAAGGCGCGTCGCTCGGTATCTGGTCGGATTTTCTCCTACAAAATCCAAACTAGGGAGGTTTTTCCTCCCTAGGCCGGATAATCCGGCCCTCTCATAGGACCGGATAATCCGCCCCCCAGAAGTTGATCAAGGGCAAGCTCGGCGCGACGCTCTGATAGGGGCGGATTATCTGCCGGATATTCCAAGTCTAGGGCGGTGTTTTCCCCAGACCGGATAATCCGACCCGCACTTGGGCCGGATAATCCGGCCCCCAAAGTGTCCAACGGCTGGTTTCCGAAGGGGGTATAAATACCCCTTCTTCCCGAATGTTTAGAACTCTTGATTCATTCGAAATTGTCAAGACATTGTGCAAGAGCTCTCATTCTCGATCTCCCACTTCAACCGCCCGAAGGTCTTGATCTTTGGGGGAATTGAAGGAGGATAAGTTCATCATCATCATCAAGAATCAAGCGCTTCAACTCCTCTCCATTCACTTGGAGAAATTCCTGATCTAGTATTCTTGTCAATACCTAGATCTTGTTTATTGTATTTGATAACTTTGTTCTTGTGGCAGCTTGTTTCCATTTCGGGAGCCTCCAAGTTGTTGTGGAGTTTTTGCCCTGCTAGTTGTGTAAAGGCGCCGGTGCCCGCCTCGAAGGGTACCTATAGTGGAAAGGTGGATCAGGCCTTTTGTGGCGAGATCCATCGGAGAACAGGGTGAGGCCTTTTGTGGCGTGGTGGTCTTTGTACCGCCCACCCCTCCAATGCAGACGTACTTCGCTTAACAAGGAAGGAACTGCGGTCAAACAAATCCTATGTCTCTGCGTGCTCCACTTCGGTTTACCCGTTCCTCTTCCACTCACTCTTTACTCGCTAGTAGATAGGTTTGCATATAGGGAAAATTCCACCGATTAGTTTATCTAGAGAATTTACCCTTTGTGCTAAGCCTAAAATTGAAAAAGTATTAAAAATTGGTGTAGCACCTATTCACCCCCCTCTAGGTGCCCATACGATCCATTTCAATTGGTATCAGAGCCCCGACTCTTAATTCGGGTTTAACCGCCTAAGAGTAGTATGGGTACCAAGGATGATGGAAATGAGGCTGTGGATAAGGTCACAATGGATGATCTCAAGTCGTTGGAAACAACCTTGTTGAAATCCTTTGAGGCCAAGATGGAGGAGATGAATCAAATGATTGCTCGCCTTAGATCATCCATAGCCCCATCTCCATCCCCCTCTGAGGCTCCCACACCATCATCTAAGGAAAAGGGTAACACCGGATCCAAGGATGATGATGTGGAAGGTGAAAAACTAAATGGCTCCACCTCCAAAAAGGGAAATGGTAAGGAGGAATATAGTGAGGTTTGCCACGTATATTCCCCCGACCCACCTATCCCTCATCCTCATATAAACAATAGGGGTGATCCACCCAAGCTCACTGCATCATCCTTTAATCAATGACAATTCCTAATGAAATCTCATGTTTGCAGCTCCTCTATTGAATTGTGGAGGATTATTGAAGAGTGTCTTCATATTGGAGATCAAACCAACCTAACGAGAAGAGAAGTTGTGGATAGCCAGTTGAATGCCACCGCTCTCCACATGATACAGCTGGGTGTGGGTCCCAAGGACATGCCACACATCGAACATCTCGACACAGCTAAAGAGGCTTGGGATGCTCTTATGGATCTCTTCATTGGAAATGAAAGCATGAGAAGAAACAGGTATGATGCCCTTAGTAATGAAGCTGAGGGATTCTACATGTTGGATGGTGAAAACCATGAGGACATGTATAGAAGACTCAAGGGCATCGCAACAACATTTCGAAAGCATGGGGCCTCTCACATTGATGATGCATGGATAAATATAAAATATGTGAGTGCCTTAATGCCTTTCGAGCCAACGGATTTGAAGAGCCTGCAAGGTAGACATAACTATCATCAAATGACATCCAACGAAGTCATGCAAGAAATGGCGTCATTCAAAGTGGTAGCAAAGAATGCTGAAGATGCTCGTGCTCGGGCCATTGGAATGCAAAAGGGTGTCAATGTGGCTCTCAAAGCCAATGTTGTTGAGCAAGAGGAAGATGAAGGAGCTTTTGAGGGGGTATCCATGGACTGCCCCGATGAAGTCAAACGTGCTCATGGTGAGTACATGGCATTTTATGCAAGGAACTTTTGGAAGGACCCTGCCAAAGCCAAGTCTAAACTTGAGCGCAAGAACGAGTCAAATGGAAGAAGAGAAAGTGGCCCAAGATTGAGAACTTGCTTCAACTGTGGAGATAGAATGCACTTTGTAGCCGAGTGTCCTTATCAAAATAGAGAAGACAATGGTGGCATGCTCCCCTTAAAGAGAAATCTAAAGCACCTAAGAAGAAGCCATTTATTAAGAAGAATGGCCCTTTCAAGAAGCAACCCAAGATTGTCTTGGTAGCTCAAGAGGAATACTCCTTCGCAAGTGAAGATGAAGAGGATGATGATAGTTCTCGCGAGGTGGCTGCTATAGCCACCACATCGACTCCCTCATCTCTCTTTGACTCGCCGAACGAGAACGCCATCAACAACAACGTCACTTGCCTAATGGCAAGAGGGTCCGATGTATCAACTTCTAGCTCTTCATTTCCTAAGACTAACATAATTTTGGATATGGATGATCATGACAGTCTTAAAATGAAAGAAGAAGTTATTGTCTTGGATACTTTTTTCACTAACCTACAAGGTGAGCACAAACTCCATTTTGATGCTCTTATGAGTCAACTTGCTCAAGCCGAAGATCTTCTTGAAGAAAAGGGCAGAATTGAAAGAGAAGATGCCTTGGAGATAGCTTCTTTGAAGAATGCCTTGGAAGAGGAAGAGGAAGCTCGAGTATCTTTGGAAGAAAGACTCGAATCCCTTGAGGAGTCACAAGAAGAAGCTGTAGCTCAGCTGATTAAAGAACGTGACCATGCTCTTGCTAAGGTAAAGAAACTAAAGAAAGAAAAGATTGACTTTGGGGCTGTTCATGCTAGACTTTTGGAGAAGTTTGATAATCTTGAAAGTGCTCACAAGGCATTGAAGAGTGATCATTCTACTTTAAATGAGTCTCATGACCAGCTTCAAACTCAATTGAAACGGTATGATGTGCCAAGTACCTCCACTTCATCCTTTGGAAAAGAAGACATTGCAAGAAGTTCTCAACACAAAGGTAAAGGGGTTATTGATGAGATACTAAGCAAGCAAAGGACAAATAATAGTAAAGAAGGTCTTGGTTACATACCCAAGAGAAAGAGCAAGAAAAACAACAAGAAGAAGAAGAGCAAGACTGCTCAACCAAAGACTAGGAACATTACCAATGACAAGACTAATTATGATGGTTTTGCAGGGATCAACAATCCTAACTTTGAACTATGTTGTGATTATTATGGTGATGTTTATGCTAGTTATGTAGGCCCTTATGATTGTTACATTCCTTGGTCTATTTGGGTTCCCAAGACCCTTGTTACTAACATGAGAGGACCCATTGAAAATGGGTACCTAAAACCAAGAAGTAATTTTCTTGCAGGGCTATGCTTCCAGTGGTTCTAAATGGGTACTCGATAGCGGTTGCACGAGTCATATGACCGGAAGCAAGGAGATCATCACGGAGATGCAGCCAAATCTTGATCACATAACCGTCTCCTATGGTGACAAGTCAAAATATGAGGTATTGGGTCTCGGCAAAGTTGTGGTGGCTCACGATATCTCTCTCGTGGACGTCATGCTTGTTGAGACCCTCAGGTACAACTTACTTTCAGTTCGCGCCCTTGGTAAGATGGGCTTTGCAGTTTATATTGATGCTGATTTGGTGGTACTCTTGTGGAGCAAGTCTCTAAAAGTCGCTTTCGTGGGATATGTCGAAAACGACCTATACGTGGTGGACTTTTCAGGGAAAACCACTACAGGCCCGATGTGTCTTTTCAGAAAGGCTGACGCGGGTTGGCTATGGCATCACCCACTAGCACACGTCAATATGAGAACTTTGCAAAGTCTCCACAAGGGTGGCCACATTCTTGGACTAAAAGAAAATGTCTCCTTTGCCAAAGATCGTGTTTGTAGGGCGTGTGTTGAAGGGAAAATGCATGACTCACCTCATCGAAGGAAAACCATTATCTCTTCAAAAAGGATTTTGGAGCTTCTTCATGTGGACCTCTTCGGACCTCCATCTCATGCAAGCCTCGGTGGGAAGAAGTATTGTCTAGTGATTGTTGATGATTACTGAAGATACACTTGGGTTTATTTCTTCAAGTTGAAGAGTGAAACTCAACAAACTGTCATCGACTTCGCCAACGAGGTTCAATGTCAACACAACGTCCCCATTCTGGCTATAAGAAGTGATAACGGCTCTGAGTTCAAGAACTACACCTTAAATGAGTTCCTAAGTGAAGAGGGGATAAAACATCCATATTCCGCTGCGTACACCCCTCAAAAAAATGGTGTAGCCGAGAGGAAGAATCGAACTCTAATGGATATGGCAAGATAAACGTTAGCCGAATTTAAATCTCCGTATAACTTCTGGGCTGAAGCAATCTCTACTGCTTGTCATTCATCCAACCGATTATACCTCCCTAATATCTTGGACAAGACTCCGTATGAAATACTTACCAGTAACAAGCCAAACATCTCATACTTTCGGGTATTCAGGTGTAAGTGTTTCTTTCTTATTAAAGGAGTTCGTTTATCTAAGTTTGAATCTAAGGCTTTAGAAGGTATATTTGTTGGTTATGGTGCCGAATCCCACACTTATAGAGTCTACAATAAGCTCTCCGGAACTATTGTAGAATCTTGTAGTGTGGTGTTCGAGGAAACTGACGGTTCCCGTGCAGAGCAAGTTGGTGTTTGTGATGCAGATGTTGAAATACCCCAAGATGCCATAAGAAGAATGGGCGTGGGATTTTTCCGCCCCATTGAGGAACCCCTTGTGGCGGACCGGGAAGGACAATGCTCTACTCATATAGAGCCCTCATCTACACATACTCAACATGTTCCAACCACAGGGACAACTTCTACACCATCTCCATCAACTGCTGAAGGTCAAGATGTTCCAGAAAGCTCTAGGCCGGATTTTCCGGTTGACACCGGATTATCCGGCCACCCCGCTCCAGCTGACCATTTTGCTCCTGGTGGTGAAGATATCAACGCAAGCTCCAGGCCGGATTTTCCGGCTAGCCCCGGATTATCCGGCCCATCACCAGTTCAAGCAAGCCCCAGGCTTCCTGATGAAGCTGCTACAAATACTCCTAGGCCGGATTATCTGGCCTCTCCATCGGCCAGATTATTCGGCCCTGACTCTCCAGTTCAGCAGCCTCCTGTTACGGCTACGGACTCACCTCAAGGGCACGCGTCTCCACCACCTACTACTGATATTCCAGTTCCTGAGCAAAGTCGAGTAAATGCTTCCAATGAAGACTCAAGTGATGAATCTACTCCTCCAAGAGACAACAAACTTATTGAACTTCGTCGCAAGGCTCGGGCTGATCGGAACCTTGAGTTGAGGGGTCACACTCTCGACAAGGTTGTTGGTGATCTTCGACGAAGGGTTTCTACAAGAAGAGAATTGGCCAGTTTTGGTGAGCATCAAGCTCATATCTCTATGGTGGAACCTAAGAAGGTCTTTGAAGCTCTTGAAGACCCATACCGGGTTGTTCCTATGCATGAAGAATTGAATAATTTCGAGTGCAACAAAGTCTAGAAACTCGTGGAGAAACCCAAAGAGTGCTGCAATGTTATCGGTACCAAGTGGATTTTCAAAAACAAGCAAGACGAGAATGGCATTGTTGTGAGGAACAAGGCAATACTTGTGGCACAAGGTTACTCCCAAGTTGAGGGCATTGACTTCGGCGAGACCTATGCTCTAGTGGCTCGCCTTGAGTCCATCTGTATCCTTCTTGCTTATGATGCCCATAACAATTTTAAGTTGCAACAAATGGACATCAAGAGTGCCTTCCTTAACGGTCCTCTACATGAGTTGGTATACGTAAAGCTACCCCCGGGGTTTGAGGATCCTAACTTTCCGAACCATGTCTACAAACTCGATAAGGCACTCTATGGCCTTAAACAAGCCCCACATGCGTGGTATGAGCACCTTAAAGAGCTTTTGTTAGATCGTGGCTTCGAAGTTGGGAAAATCGATCCCACTCTTTTTATTAAGAAGGTTAAGGGGGAGCTCTTCGTATGCCAACTATATGTAGACCATCTCATCTTTGGTTCTACTAATAAAGCTTTTAATGATGAATTTTCAAAGCTTATGACTGACAGGTTTGAGATGTCTATGATGGGGGAATTACGGTTCTTTCTTGGATTCGAGATCAAGCAACTTAGAGAAGGAACCTTTATTAATCAAGCAAAGTACATCCAAGATATGCTCAAGAGATTCAAGATGACGGATCTAAATGGTGTCGCCACTCCGATGCAAACAAAATGTCATCTTGACTCAACCCACATGGTAAAGATGTGGACCAAAAGGTATACCGGTCCATGATCGGTTCTCTTCTTTACCTCTGCGCATCTAGACCCGATATAGTGTTGAGTGTGGGGGTGTGTGCAAGGTATCAAGCAGCTCCTAAAGAAAGCCACTTATTGGCGGTCAAGAGGATCTTTCGATATTTGGTTCATTCCCCTAACTTTGGTCTCTAGTATCCCAAGGGCTCCAATTTCTCTTTATGTGGTTATATTGACTCATATTGGGCTAGTGATAAGGATGATCGGAAATCCACTTCTAGAGCTTGTCAATTCTTGGGAAGATCTCTTGTTTGTTGGTCCTCTAAAAAGCAGAATTGTATATCTCTCTCCACCGCCGAAGCTGAATATGTTGCTGCTGCCAGCGCTTGCACCCAATTATTGTGGATGAGGAAAACTTTAAAGAAATACGGTGTCAATTGTGACAAAGTGCCTCTTTTATGTGATAATGAAAGTGCAATCAAAATTGCGTACAATCCTGTTCAGCACACAAGGATGAAGCATATAGAGATTCGGAATCATTTTATTCGAGACCATGTTGCTCGCGGCGATATTGATCTATCCTTTGTGAGCACGAAGAACCAACTTGCAGATATTTTAACAAAGCCACTTGATGAAGCAAGATTCTGCTATTTGAGGAATGAGCTAAATATCATTGATTCTAGGAGCTTGTCTTGATTACCCATGCACTCACTCGTACATCTCAATCCTTCTTTGGTCTAGGTGTGGGCATGGATATAGGGGGAGTGTGGTCCTAACTCATTGGGCTAACCCTCCCCCCATAATGCCAAAAGTAAGATAAATCATTTCTCTTAATATCATTTTGTGATATGTGAGCTTCTTGATGAGTATTGGTCGTGAACCCAAGATATATCTTTGCGGTGTCACACCACACACTCCAACATGGTGGCCTCGGCCACCACCCTCTCCCTTGAGGAGAATTGGCTCTTTTTGGCTGTTCTTTGCTCTCTCATGTTCTTATGGGAATCACACTCAATCTTGGCTTTTATTTGATTTGGATTTTGCAAGTTTGAGTGTCTAGTACCATCTTAGTTTGGCTCTCTTAATCCTAAGCCTTCCCCTACCCCTAAGCCATCTATTCTAGCACACAATTCCCTTGTACACCTTGTGGGGGTGTTGTTTGGGGACGCGCGGGCCTGGTTCTGTGTGTAACAGAGTCCCAGATTTGAGGCCGGATAATCTGGCCCAAGTATAGGCCGGATAATCCGGCCCTGGCGGATTTCATCTTAAAGGGCAGGGCTCGGGGGTAAGGGCTCATAACGAGCAACACTTCTCCCCCAACCCTCTCCTCCTCCTCAGCCGCCGCCTGCAGTCCTCCACCCTCCCCGGAGCCTCTCCGGCCACCGGATTTTCCAGGCCTCCCCAGATCTTCTTCTCCACGCCTCCGGGTACCTTATCCTCCGCGTTCTTCCTCCAATGAGTGAGGGTAACTCCCTCTCTCCCCATCTTTGGCTAGATGTGTAACTTGTTGGGTGGAACATTGTCTAGAAGGATGTGTTTTCGCATAGAAATCGCAGTCTTACAGTTTCTAGGCCCGATCTACTTTTTTGCATTCAATCTAGGTGAAATCGAAAATTTCTGCCAGGTCCGGATAATCCGGCCTGACAGATTCGATTCTGGTTCAGTTTCACTATGGAGTATGCATTGAGTAGTTTTGTCCTATGAACTTTTTGACTACTTTTCCATGCTCTCTCCTGGACTTGTGTGTATGCTTATCCCCTTGCTATCGCCCTTATTCTCCTCACAGGTGGTTCCGGTGTTCCCAAGACCTACAAGCGCCGTCCTCGCGCCAAATACTTTCGGGATGACGAACAGTGTAACTTAGTGGACGACATTGAATTGAGCAGAAGGAAGAATGAAGAGAAGCGCATGGCTGAACAAGCAAAGAGGACTAGGAAGGGGGTGTCCAAGAGGAAGGGTAAGGAGCCCAAGATCAACTATAGGACTTTGGATGTGGTCTCCTACTCCACCATCCGTCACCGTGACTTGTTTGCTGAGTTGCCTTGTGATGATGAGCTGGGGGATACTCGTTTTTGGTGTGCAGAACAGAAGGGGATCTATGAAGATATATATGACACGCTAAACATTAGGCCTATGCACCCACTGGTACTTGCTGATGCTTTGGAGAAGGCTCATCTTGTGGATGCGATGTATGGGGCTGAACCATCTTATGTCTCTCCAGTGCTCCTTTGAATCTGAGGTGGTGAAGTAGTTCTTCTCCACTTTGGTTATTTGTGGGGATCAGCGTCGCACTATGAAGTGGATGACTCATGACATGCCTATGACTGCTGATTTTCATGTGTTTGCTGAGGTTCTTGGGTACTCTTTCCGCAGCAGGGATAGAGCCAGTGGGCACCGCATCATTACCCAGCTGAAGCCCAACAAAGATGCAGCTCTCTCTCCTTGCACTGTGGACAATGGCATTGTGGGCACTCTGGCTGGTCTTGCTCCCATCTATGCTGCCTTAGTGAGTCTCTTCCGTGACTCCATTACTCCGAGTGGGGGCAACAATGACAACATTTGTGGTCACCTTGGTCAGCTACTTCAATTATCTCATGAGGTTGCCTCTTGCGAGGACGAGTCAGTGCAGTACAGGCTGGATGTCATGGACTTCATTTACCATGAGCTGTGTGATGCTATGTTCAACCGTCTATCCATTCCCTATGCACCCTACATTATGATGCTCATTCGTCACATGCTTCCTGCTGAGGAATTCCACATCGACTCGGTGCACAAGGCCAAGAAGATCTACACCAAGGTTCGGAAGACCTCTCACCCCTCCTCTGCTCCTGAGGGCCTCATGAGGGATGCTCGCAGGCCCCCCGTGCCTCCCGTTGCCCGTGAGATCAAGCAGCTGAACTGGTTCCAACGTAACATTCTCTGCATGGGCGTCGACACGCACAAGGGTCAGTACGAGTCATACAAGCAGCGCCATGAGTTGGCTCACTCCCAGCAGCTCATTCTCCACCACGTGTCCGGCGCTTCGGGTGCTCCTCCGGCTCCTACACCTCCCACTCCGTATGCTCGGTGGAACTCTTCCTCCGGGCTGAACTATGGTGAGCTGGAGCGTCACTTGTTCCCCTCTGCGCCTGCTGCTGCTGATGAAGATGAGGAAGGTGACACTGAGGAGCTTGAAGATGAGGATGAGGATGAGAATGAAGACGAGGAAGAGGACGAGGATGAGGACTACGAGTGATCCCGTGGGGCGCTAGCATCGCTCTTCTCCCTTTTGGTGTCTCGATGCCAAAGGGGGAGAAGTAGTTCTATTAGGTTGTCCGTGGATTTGCATGGGTCGGACATAAGCACTTGCACTTTTCTATTCGTCTTTTTCTTGCATATGCCCATTTAGCGTTGAACTTTAAATTCGTGATTTGTGGTTGTTTGAGACTCTTTGTGGTTGTCTGGATTATTTGCCTATGGATTTCATATCATGGATTATGCGTATGGATCTATCTATTCATAGCCTATTGTTGGAGGTTTATTACGGAAGGCGCGCTCATATTGGTTATCCGGTATTAATTGTGACTTATGTCAAGGATGCCTTCTCTCTACCTCGGTGGTATGTTTTGTTGCTCATATGTCTATGGAATAGATTCACCTATTTGTGTGCATTTGTATTCCAATGCAAAACTCTATTATGCACAAATTGAGGGGGAGGCTCTTTCATAGTTATTACTGTTTGTGTTGTGACTTTCTCCTGCAAATCCTAGTATTGTCATCCAACACCAAAAAGGGGGAGATTGAAAGAACATTTCATGTTTTCCTATGTTTTGCATGTTAGATAACAATACTGTGGAAATTATTCATGTGCGCTAAGTGTGCAGGAAGCTTTGAGGGGGGCCGGATAATCCGCTCCACCAAGGGCCAGATAATCCGGCCTACCTCATTGATCAAAGAGAGCCAATGCGCGTCGCTCGGTATTCGGTCGGATTTTCTCCCGGAAAATCCGAACTGGGGCGGTTTTTCCTCCCCAGGCCGGATAATCCGGCTGTCGCATGGACCGGATAATCCGGCCCCCCAGTTTTCGAGCAAAAGGAGCCAAGGCGCGTCGCTCGGTATCTGGTCGGATTTTCTCCCGGAAAATCCGAACTAGGGCGGTTTTTCCTCCCCAGGCCGGATAATCCGGCCCTCTCATAGGACCGGATAATCCGCCCCCCAGAAGTTGATCAAGGGCAAGCTCGGCGCGACGCTCTGATAGGGGCGGATTATCTGCCGGATATTCCGAGTCTGGGGCGGTGTTTTCCCCAGACCGTATAATCTGACCCGCACTTGGGCCGGATAATCCGGCCCCCAAAGTGTCCAACGGCTGGTTTCTGAAGGGGGTATAAATACCTCTTCTTACCCAATGTTCAGAACTCTTGATTCATTCGAAATTGTCAAGACATTGTGGAAGAGCTTTTATTCTCGATCTCCCACTTCAACCACCCGAAGGTCTTGATCTTTGGGGGAATTGAAGGAGGAGAAGTTCATCGTCATCATCAAGAATCAAGCGCTTCAACTCCTCTCCATTCACTTGGAGAAATTCCTGTACTAGTATTCTTGTCAATACCTAGATCTTGTTTATTGTATTTGATAACTTTGTTCTTGTGGCAGCTTGTTGTCATTTCGGGAGCCTCCAAGTTGTTGTGGAGTTGTTGCCCTGCTAGTTGTGTAAAGCCGCCGGTGCCTGCCTCGAAGGGTACCTATAGTGGAAAGGTGGATCAGGCCTTTTGTGGCGAGATCCATCGGAGAACAGGGTAAGGCCTTTTGTGGCGTGGTGGTCTTAGTACCGCCCACCCCTCCAACGCAGACGTACTTCCCTTAACATGTCATGTGTCTCCGCGTGCTTGACTTTGGTTTACCCGTTCCACTTCCACTCGCTCTTTACTCGCTAGTAGATAGGTTTGCATATAGGGAAAATTCCACCGATTAGTTTATCTAGAGAGTTTACCCTTTGTGCTAAGCCTAAAATTGAAAAAATATTAAAAATTGGTGTAGCACCTATTCACCCCTCCTCTAGGTGCCCATACGATCCATTTCAAGCGGTATTCACGGCGAACGGTGGCTGTGGGGTAATGGGCAGCGAACGGGCATGTCTGCGGTGTTCCTGGGGTCATGGCGAAGCAGTGGGTGCGGGCTGCGGTCAAAGGACGGCGTGTGCACGCGTGTCGGGCGCGGCGCTTTGGCGCGTGCTCGGCATGGCGCAGACACTCAGTGCACGGCGCGTTGCGGGTGGTCCATGGGTCGGCTGTGCTCGGGGAGGGGACAGAGGGTGGCGGTGAGATCAATTGGGGGAAAATCCCTGTAGAAAACAGTGAGCTAAATACTAGGTGTAATCTCTGCCTGCCAAGTGTTTGTAAAAATGGCCACAAGAAACTTACTTTTGAATTTTGAAAAGATTTTTGGTGGGCGTGCTAGTAATAAGCTTGAGACTCTGTGCTTGCTTGGGTTTTCAAATTTGAGCTCATTTGAGTGGTTTTTGAAATAGTGGGATCTTCCCATATGAAATAGATTCAATTTTCAGATGCCATTTAAAATTAGTGTTTGAATGTTTTTGGCAGATCACAAAGTGGGCCTTGGTACATCATTACATGTACTAGCAAGGGGTGCAAAGATCCATAATTTTCTCTATTAGGTTTTGAGTACTAGGAATAGCCAAAGTAGGCATGGTAGTTAATTTGGCACAAATGACCATTTGCTTCTTTTATTCATTTTGATTTGTTTTTCTTTGGGATTTGTTTGGGAATGATCTAGATGATGTTTATTTCACCTAAGAATCACTTTACAAGCAATGGATCACTTAATCATGGCAATTCAAATCAACTCCTAATTAAATGCACACATATGAATGATTTGATAATTTTAAATAGAAAAGTTTTTGTTAACCCTAATTTTGATGATTTGGATCTTAATAACCTTGGATTAGAGTTTTGGGATGTTACATAGAATATAAATAGGGATTAGGGTTTTAAATATTTACTCTTTATAATAAGATCTTTTAAAATTACTCTCACTTCCATTAAAAGAATGTAATGGTGATGGTTTAAGATGGATAATTATGTGTACAGAATCTTATTAATACTTAACGTTCTAAGGGAATTGTATATACATTATAAGGTATTAAACCTTGTGGTTCATAATATGATGATTTGGTTTTCATGGTCCTCCATATTTGGTGATTTGCCAAATCCTATTCTACTTGATTTGTAGAGTTTGGAATTACCACATAACACTTTTTGTTAGGTCATTATGAATCAACAACAATCATTGGTAGAGAAATACTAATGTTTATTCAAATATAGATATGGTTTAATATTAAGATTTAGACATATTGCCACCATGTTTTGTAAACCTAAATAACATCTCAACTTAAAGTGAGTTATTGGAATTGCTTTCAGAATGTGATCTTAATAATCCTATGATATTAGGTCTCTATTAGGGTTAAGACAATCAGGTAGACAAGGCTTCTCAAACACTCACATGGTTCTCTAATTATCTTCTGGAAGCTTTAGTTGTCCAAGAGGTATTGTTCAACAGTTACCTAGGAATAGGAAATGGTTTCACTATCCATTTGATTCTAGGGTCTTGAATAATACAGTAGACATGGGTCTTGTCATGGTTTGATATATTCTTGGTTAAGGTTTCTAAAGAATCCTTACCTTAATACCTCACCAAATTTATCTTTAGATAAGGAATTCCTTTCCTAAATATACTCTATATAAATCTCTCTTATCTTATTCACAAAGATCTCATCTTCCTGAATAAGACAATGATCTGACTCCACCATATCCATCATCATATGATGACATGGTCATGTTAGTTCTACAATACTCCATTCTTAATCCTAATATATAATTCCTCTTAAATAACTACCATTAATATACTAATCAATGTAGCTACTACTAACTCCATCTATTAACTTCCTTAACTTCATCTTGCAACTTCTTCCAAGGCTTGCAAGATTATAATTCTCTTTATATATCACATGTGATAAAAATCCTCTAGAATAGGTATGGTACTACTCTCCACAATACAAGTTTGTTCTTGTATTAGCTGGATTAATCTACTACACTTGCAACTACTCCATATGTTCATGTTATATACTTCATCATACTCTAGCTTGACTTCTAATGATCAAGCTAGATGATTCATCTTACTAGGACTTGCCTATCTTGGTATATTCATAACTCTTCTTGAACACCTAATCATCTATTCTCAAGTGACTTGAGAATAATGACCACCATCCTTTGATCAAACTAAGCTTAGGCTTCTAATTGTCTGATCAAGATCTATACTCAACTATGTAGTAAACTTGTATTAATCTCTCTATAGACTTATCTTGTTAAGCAAGATTATTCTAAGTCTATATCCACTTGTACTAACAAGATTATTTTCTAATGTACTAATACTACTAGCTTTCTCATAGCTCCTCAATTACTAGCTCAACCCTTGAGTTTTGGGTACTGCTTCAAGTTAACTCAGGAGTGAGTTAACTCCTCCAACATCAAATGGTTTGATCTCCACTAAGGATCACATTCCATTGATGATGGTACACTCAACCATATCTAGTTCTTCCTTCAGATTAATTTACTTAAGGTATTTGAAAGTTCAACACAATGGGTCAAAGGCTATGAGTCAATAAGTTCTAGGTCAAGAATTGATCACACACATTGATGATCAATAGACACTAGGATTTGGTTAAATAGATATGGCACCTCTTAATATCATATTAAGAATATGTGCTGAATGGTCTTGGCTTGACTTTCCTTTCTACTCTATTTGTAATAAGAGTAAATTTTTAAGAACTACCATGATACCCATGGTAGGAATAACTATGGCAAACAAGTGTTTCAAGTTTTTGTCATGAGTTTCTTTTTCTTAAGTTATAAGCTTAACTTGGTATACAGAGTTTATTGTAGGTAATACCTTGATATAATTTTTAGAAGATTAACTATTCATCCTTGAGTTGTTGTTTGGAATACCATGTAATGATCTCTAGAAGATCCAGTACTCCTTATTAACTAGTGTGTTATGACTTAGTTTTATTACATTTGATCTACCCTTAGATCAAATTTATATTACCCAAAGATAAGGTTTTAGCAAAGGTCATATTGAAACTTATCGTAGTCAACTTGATGATCTACTTCAGTTCCACGAAGTTAAGAGAAGCTTTAATCACTTTGACAAGTTTTATTTAAAAGCACAAAAATTATCCGGATTTTCTATGCATGAATGCAATGCACACACCTATGTTCAGCTTATTTCTAAGCTCTAATGCTGGGGTGTTATAGACTCTCCCCCTTAAAGTAAACTTCATCCCCGAAGTTCATACTCTCTTGCATTTCGGAATGAGGAGTTAACTTGTATTGATCACATCATTTCTCAAATTCTATTGTGATCACATTTGGGGATAATTGTGGTATCCCGTATCCAGATCTGTTTCCTTGAATCATCTTCATACTTGGAAACTTCGAACTATCATTCCTAATTTATCCTATGGTTTCTGTTACGATAATCCCTTGGATTATGTCCTTATAGTTCTATTTAGAATTGGTTGTGGACACATTTTGTCCATTCCAATCTGTTTTTCCTATAACACTTTAGTGATATATCTTGGAATACTCTCTTCACTCTTAAGGACAACTTATGAGCTGTTTCCCTTATATAACTAGTCCACTAGGGTTAAGCAGTTATATCTCCTTCGGTCTTTCATCCGGACATACTCTTAGAAATACCTTATAATGATGGCTTCTTCTAACCTTATGAGAATAAGGCTTACTCCCATCATGACTTAGTACTTCTTTTCCAACCTTTAGTCAGAGAGTTAGACAACAACACTTCAATGTTTATTTTTTACTCTCCCCCTTGGGGTTTTCTAGTGGTCTCTAAACTTCATGTATAATACCCTTTAACTCAATAGTAAGGAGATTGGTCTTTGTCTAAATTATACTTTATCTCTATAAGGCTTCACGAAAGAATTTGTGGTACACCCACACAGTTATGGATTTCCGAAATGAATCTTCCAACACTATTTATCTTACTCTTAACCTTCTGGACATTTTCACTTTGGTACGCCCAATTTCGTGAAGCGTCTCGAAAGACGATCTTTTAATTTCATACTTCCTTAGGTCTAACTTAACTTAGGCCAAGTTTTATACTCTTTAAATTACGCAAAGATGATCTACTTAGCTAAACCGCTAGGATACCAACTACAGATACCAACTATGGATACCAGCTGCGGATCCTCCTAGGTGTATGGATTACCCTATGGTTTTTGACTTCTTACTGGCATTCTCTCTGAATTCTCAGAGCTTGAATACCACTTTTGTTTCAAGACTTATTCCTTACACTGATTCATGATACTTCCATGAACCTGGTACAACTACTTCATTAGCTTCTTAGCAACATCACCTATCTTAAGTGAACTTAAATTGATCCTTCATGTTGCTCTCTGATGTCTACGCACTTCTATTCTTGTAGACAGTTGTTGGGCCTCCAAGTGCAGAGATTTGTAGAACAACAGCAAGTTTTCCCTTAAGTGGATCACCCAAGGTTTATCGAACTCAGGGAGGAAGTGGTCAAAGGTATCCCCTCTCAAGCAACCCTGCAATCAAGATACAAGAAGTCTCTTGTGTCCCCAACACACCCAATACACTTGTCAGGTGTATAGGTGCACTAGTACAGCGAAGAGATAGTGAAATACAAGTGGTATGGATAATTATAAGTGGTAACAGTGATTGAAGATAGCTTGATGGCGTGGAAGAGACTAAAAGCAAACTGAAATAAAGATGGAAGCAAGCAAACATGTAACAGATCTAGTAGCAAACGGTGTATCAATGCTTAGAAACAAGGCCTAGGGATCATACTTTCACTAGTGAACACTCTCATATAAATATCTTCTCTTTATGGTACTACTCTTAACTACTCTCCAGTTGAACACTCTAATGGATGGTAGGGCTATAACAACACACCTCAAAGTAAGTCTTTCCCATCTAGAAAACCCCACATTGTCACCTTGAGCACTAGATGGTTCTAACAAACACCACAATTTCGTGAAGACATCCAGCTCCAAATATAACTCATAACAAGTATTTGTAATCTCTAGCCTAAGTGCCTCCATGGTGTGCACACTGTCAACTTCACACACATGGGGAGAGCAGAGATCTATTAAAGCACTTGAGTAGCAAAGTAGATCTATAGCTTACAAGCTCATGATCACAATATGATCACGCATAGAGAGAGAGATGAACACATAGCTACCGGTATACCCTTAGCCTCGAGAGAGAACTACTCCCTCCTCATCATGGGAATCAGCAACAGTGATGGAGATGGTGGTGGAGATCGATGGAGATGGCTCCGGGGGCACTTCCCCGTCCTGGCAGGGTGCCAGAACAGAGACTTTCTATCCCTCGAATCTCCCCTTCGATGGCGGCGGCGCTATGGAACTTTTTGTGGATTTCTGATTGACGATCTAGGGTTTTTGCCTCGGGGGGAATATATACGCAAAGGAGGCAAGGTCGGTGGCCATCTAGGGGGCCCACACCATGCCCTGGCGCGGCCTGGGGGGACCCGCGCCTAGGGGTGGTCTGGCCACCTTGTGGCCCCTCTCTGGCTCTCCTTCTGGCTCCGTGAATCATCCGGGAAAATATCAACTTTGGCTTTTGTCCGATCCAATTCTAAGAATATTGATTTTCTGACTTTCCTGGAACCAAAAATAGCAGAAAACAGGCAACTGACACTGTGGCTCTTGTTAATAGGTTAGTCCAAGAAATCATATGAAAAGTACTCCAAAGTTGGAACAAAACACAAGAAAGTGGATAAAACCAAGCATGGAACATCAAAAAATTTAGATACATTTGCAATGTATCAACATCCCCAAGCTTAACTCCTACTCGTCCTCGAGTAGGTAAGTGATAAAAAGAAAGAATAATTTTTGAGGTGACATGCACCATCAAAGACTTGATCAAAGTATTTGTAAAACATTCAAAGCTGGGATCATAGTACTTCAATCATAACATGAGAGACAAGGTTCTAGCAATAAGACAAATAAACTATGATGCAACATGAAAAGGCACAAACAAAAGATTCATGAATAACAATGCTTTGCAAGACGTTTGTTTGTTTCACATAAAGAAAACATAGCATAATAGTATTCAGCTTGTCCCTCAATACAATAGCAAATATAAATGCATAGGACACCTTCAAAGTTTCGTAAGAGTGACTAGAAACAAATAGTTTAAAACAAGAAATATCAAGGTATGCATCAATCAACTAGTCTTGGGACAATGCACATAGAACTAAGAATGGCCACTATGCTCTCAAAGTAAGTGCATAAAGAAAGAAAGTGGAGACTCAATATAATGGTGGAAGAAGGGCCTTCATAGAAGGAAGCAGAGATTCAAGTTTCATAAAGAGCTTCCAAAAATTATGGTACTTATAGCTTTCAGCTCTCATTGCCCCTATCATAAGCATCTTGAAGTGATTAAGGTTAAAGTCAATAAACTATGGTGTACATGCTTGACGAAGTATAAGTTAGAAATCTCATGTCCCTTGAATTCGAGGGACGCTCCTCATGCTACTCAAGTTTAGTCACCGGTAAGTTCTTGTCATCGTAAGTACATATGTACCATAGAGAACCGCCAACGGGGTACCCCTTGCTTGATGATACGGAAGAATCCCCATATCAAAATGACAAGGCAAGCAAACAACGATCATCTCAGTAATCTTCTTATTTACCATGGGAATATGGTGCTTTTTTCTCTCTTTCCTCTTTTCATAATCTCTTTTTTTTCTATTTTCTCTTTTTTCTCAATATAGGACTCATTTTTTTATAAGAAGAATGCTTCATAGACAACTCATTATGGTTACGCTGTAGCTTTCCACCATGTCTGCATGGATTAGACTAGCGGCCCAAGCGTTTCTCCAACACATATACATAACTCCATGGACTTACAAGCTCCCCTTTCATTTCACACCGACGACATCCATATACAAAAGAGCATGATATCAACTAGGTACAAGTACCAAGTGCAATGTTGAAAGCGTTCCCCATGAAAGCATGGTTCTGCTAATTCCCAACAAATAAGTGCAAGCTTATACAATATAGACGACACAATGGTTCAAGTTTATTAAGGGCAAGAAAATTAAAGTGTGTCATCAAGTTCGTGAGAGCTTTAATCACTAGTTTTCTCATAACAAGTTTAATTTGGAAGGTAAACAAAAGCATGAATATACTTGGAATAGCATAAGCTAGTAGGTAGGTATGGTGGACTCTTTGGAATAACTTGGTTTAGGGAGTTGGATGCATGAGTGGAACTCATACTTGGTTGTGGAGGCTAGCAAAAGACTGGGAGCGACAAACTAAGAGAGCAATAATGGCCATAATCATGCAGAGCGACAAAACATCATTGATCAAAGCATAAAGTGACACTACAAGTTGAAAACTAAAGGATCATCAAGGCTATGGTGACTTGGGATAGTCATAACATGGTGTGAGCATGCGCCAAGTCAACCCAAATAAAGCATCAAAGGAGAATACCACAATAGTATGCTTTAATATGCTAAAACAACGCATGATTCATCCAAGGCACATTAAGCAATCTCAATTGTTTATAACATGGCATGCTACAGCAAAGAATACTAAGCCTAAAGCTAAAACAATATCAAGCATGGCATGACAAAGCATAGGCCACAGTCAAAAACAAACTCTTTTTAACACTTAAGCGTGAGCTTTCCTACTCTTTTCCAAACCAAACCAAACTATTTGAAAACCAATGTATGAAAGAGGGGGTCCAACCAATTTATTCAGAAAACTAAGCAAACGAAAAAGGAAAACAAAAACGGAAAAGAAGACGCTCCAAGAACAACACAACTCTGCATGAAACAATAAAAAATAAAGCGTTTGGAAGAAACCTGGGATTTTTATTGATGAAGAAGGGGATGCCTTGGGCATCCCCAAGCTTTGACGCTTGTACTTATTGGATATTTCTTGGGGTGACACACGTGGCATCCCAAACTTGAGCTTTAGTCCATTTTTCATCTCATTACTCATTCCATCCACACACCTGCAATTTTTCCTTCATACAAACCTTCACACAATCTTTATTAGCAACATTAGTGCACTCAAGATAATAAGTCTTTGGGTTCAGTTTCAACACCAATAAAACTTCCATTAAAACACAAGATACTGCAGCACTTCCCTCAAAAATCTCAATTCCCCAAAAGAACTCAAAAAGGAACCAACAAGAAGCAAATGCAGAAAATGGCAGAAAGCTGTCAAAACAGACCAGCAGGTAAAGACGATTTTTTTAGAAGACCTTATGTTGCTCAAATCAAAACGTGTTGAACTAACGAAAGTTAGATAACAACCTGGGGCAGAAGCACAAGAATTCACGCCTCAACAGGACGTACAGAGATTTTACACGATTTTTTGCGGTCAAGCACAGAAATCTGTTTCGGGACAACAACTTTCCCAATCATTACTTCTCTCTCATTAGAGGTTACTCTTGGCACAAAAAGCAAATAAAAAGAATAAGGAGCGGTTATTACAGAAGTAATAACTTCCAAGACTCATCTAAAACTTTTGGGTTATCTCCCAATAAGTACTTTTCTTTAAAGCCTTTAAGTTAGGCATGATAGTTTGAGAAGAAGCTCACATGAGAAATATGAAATGAAGTAAAAGAGAGCATCAAGCAGCAAATTCAAAACACATTTAAGACTAACCCACTTCCTATGCATAGGGATCTTGTAAATAAACAAGTCATGAAAGCACAAAGTAACAAGCATAGGAAAGAAAAACAAGTGCAACTTCAAAAATTTCAACATAAAGAGGGGAAACTTAATATTATTGAGATTCATAAAACCATATTTCCCTTTCTCATTATGACTTTCAGTAGCATCATGAATAAAATTAACAATATAACTATCACATAAAACATTCTTATCATGAGCCACATGCATATAATAATTATTACTCTCCACATAAGCATAGTCATTCTTATTAATTGTAGTGGGAGCAAATTCAACAAAATAGCTATTATTATTATTCTCATCACCATAATCCTCAAATATAGGAGGAATATTGTGTTCATTAATTTTCTCCTCAATAGTAGGTGGACTGAAAATATCATATTCATCATTGTAATCATCTTATATTAGAGGTTTGGGATCATCATAAGCAATAGAATAGCTATCTTCCAAAGCTAGGGAACTAAAAAGATCATTTGCATAAAACTAGCTTCCCCAAGCTTAGACTTTTCCATAGCATTAGCAATAATGGTGTTCAAAGACTTCATACTAATAATATTGCTATTAGCATGCAAATAAAGTTCCATAGGATATTAATTTTCTCTTCAAACACTTCATGTCCTAACTCAAGATAAATATTATAAAACTCTCTATTTTTTTGTTGTTTTCCATTAAGCCTAACTAGTGAAAACAAGAAACAAAAAGTCAAAATTGCAGAATCTAAAGGAAATAACTTCGAGCATTCACACCGGAGGATGTGAGTACCTTTTACCTTACCTCCCCGGCAACGGCGCCAGAAAATAGCTTGATGTCTACGCACTTCTATTCTTGTAGACAGTTGTTAGGCCTCCAAGTGCAGAGGTTTGTAGAACAACAACAAGTTTTCCCTTAAGTGGATCACCCAAGGTTTATCGAACTCAGGGAGGAAGTGGTCAAAGGTATCCCCTCTCAAGCAACCCTGCAATCAAGATACAAGAAGTCTCTTGTGTTCCCAACACACCCAATACACTTGTCAGGTGTATAGGTGCACTAGTTCAGCAAAGAGATAGTGAAATACAAGTGGTATGGATAATTATAAGTGGTAACGGTGATAGAAGATATCTTGATGGCGTGGAAGAGACTAAAAGCAAAATGAAATAAAGATGGAAGCAAGCAAACAAGTAACAGATCTAGTAGCAAACGGTGTATCAATGCTTAGAAACAAGGCCTAGGGATCATGCTTTCACTAGTGAACACTCTCATATAAATATATTCTCTTTATGGTACTACTCTTAACTACTCTCCGGTTGAACACTCTAATCGATGGTAGGGCTATAACAACACACCTCAAAGTAAGTCTTTCCCATCTAGAAAACCCCACATTGTCACCTTGAGCACTAGATGGTTCTAACAAACACCACAATTTCGTGAAGACATCCAGCTCCAAATATAACTCATAACAAGTATTTGTAATCTCTAGCCTAAGTGCCTCCATGGTGTGCACACTGTCAACTTCACACACATGGGGAGAGCAGAGATCTATTAAAGCACTTGAGTAGCAAAGTGGATCTACAGATTACAAGCTCGTGATCACAATATGATCACGCATAGAGAGAGAGATGAACACATAGCTACCGGTAGAACCCTTAGCCTCGAGAGAGAACTACTCCCTCCTCATCATGGGAATCAGTAACGGTGATGGAGATGGTGGTGAAGATCGATGGAGATGGCTCCGGGGGCACAGGGTGCCGGAACAGAGACTTTCTGTCCCCCGAATCTCCCCTTCGGTGGCGGCGGTGCTGCGGAACTTTTTGTGGATTTCTGATTGACGATCTAGGGTTTTTGCCTTGGGGGGAATATATAGGCGAAGGAGGCAAGGTCGGTGGCCAGCCAGGGGGCTCACACCATGCCCTGGCGTGGCCTGGGGGGACCCACGCCTAGGGGTGGTCTGGCCACCCTGTGGCCCCTCTCCGGCTCTCCTTCTGGCTCCATGAATCTTCTGAGAAAATATCAACTTTGGCTTTTGTCCGGTCCAATTCCGAGCATATTGATTTTCGGACTTTCTTAGAACCAAAAGCAGCAGAAAACATGCAACTGGCACTGTGGCTCTTATGAATAGGTTAGTCCAAGAAATTATATGAAAAGTACTCCAAAGTTGGAACAAAACACAAGAAAGTGGATAAAACCAAGCATGGAACATCAAAAATTATAGATACATTTGCAATGTATCACTCCCCTTTTTCCGCACTAATAATCCTTCTTATTGCCAGGTCATAGTGAGTTGGGGTTGATCCATCCTTCAAAACAGTGTTGATACTCATTATATTTAGCTTTACTCGTCATGCAAGTCTTCATCTTGATCTCCGGAACTCGTCACTCCCTTACATGAATTCCCTTTTCTATCTAGGTCTATAACATCAAGTAATAACTTGATGATGCAACATGCATTTGCACATCAAGTCAAACTTCATGTACAGATCTAGTCAATCAAGAAGATGCAAGAAAAAACAAAAATCCAAATGTGGTACATATAACACACATCATTCTAAGCCCGGAATATCGTAGTTGAGTATAATACCTCTAGAATTCAGGCTTAGCTGTGTAGTATATGACACCTCCTAGTATAGGTTTACTTTGTGATACTTAGAACTTAGAAGCCAAACTACTCTTTGTCTCCTTATTTACCCAAACTACCAAATTGTACTTAGATAATTTTTGAGAAAAGGGGTCTCACTCTGGTTTTGACTAACCACTTACCTTTCTTTCGGGGCTACTTAAGACTACCAAATTTCCATTTTATCATAAACTATCCTCACATGTTCTCTCAAAACTACTAACAAAATTGTAGTTACTACCTTAATTCCAAAATTATTGTAATATTATAATATCTATGACTTCTATCATGGACCTACACTGTTCTATAGTTTCTGTTATTACAAGATTATTTACTAAGTACTTGTTCTAGTTATAGACTCATCATGGTCTCGGAGCTATTCTCACCACGAACTTGTCTAGATTTACCTAGTCATCATGATTAAAGAGCTAATCTACTATGACGACTATTTTTCTTGGCTTACTATTAATGATTCTTTACAAAATTATACTCCATCACATGGAATTATCAAGTGGATGCCACATGATTTACTTCCATTAGTATCTATACATACTCTGATGGTCTACCCTATGTGGTATAGTGGTATCCACTAATGGTAAGACTCTGCTACTTCACAGGGGTTCTAAATATAGACTCCATCACGAACACTACTCCACATGATATCCTAATCTTGGTCGTAATCTTCTTTGATATTTTAACTTACTTAAGATATCTTAGTGGTGTTATACCTATTTAGATCAATACTAAAATGACATTTCTCTAGAGAATATATATATATAAATAATCCTTAAGAAAGATGATAGAGCATCCAACTTAAGTGTGACAAGGTTTATCCTCAAGTGGATATCCATCACAAGTCTTGGTTTAGATAAGATGGCTCCTATAGTCACTATCCAACCTAGAGATCTTCCTAAAAGGGTTTTAATCCTAAGGTCAAAGCATATGCTCTGATACCAGCTGTGGTGACCCAGCATACCACTACATGTTGTAGTACACTATAGTCGTTGACATAACACCAATGAAACACCGTTCACTAGTATTACATCCCTCAGAGTGGTACAACAGAAACACAGCAGGTCCAAGACATGACTATAGATTACAACTCGACTCTTTACAAAAGATCCAGAGAACACTCTCGGTTAAATAGAGAGAAAGAACTTCTTACAAAGAAGAACCATAAATAATAACTCAGAACTATCTAGTAACTATGACTAATATATAAACTATTTGGCTTGCCATTGCTGCTATTGCAATGCTCTACAGAAGTAGGTTTTATGGCTAGAGAATCTACTTCTATCTACTTAAGAACTTAGTCTTTGCTTCGTTTGACGTGTATGTTGACTTCATTGACTCTGTTGAGAACTTGAGTTGTTGATGATGGTTCCTTGAGCAGAAATTGATGTTGACGTCGTCTTCAATGGCTTAGAACCTAGCAAGGGTTAAGAAGGTACAGTTGAGTATGAGCGTACTCAGCAAGTTCACTAAAAAGGAGGGTATGATGCACTATCTCTACAGCCACAGACCATAGGTCGTAGGCAATGCAGCTTTTCGTAAACATTTCTTCAAAGGTTGCTTTTATTCTGAAAACTATGTCCGATAGCCTTCACAGGTTGACCAGAACCATAGTTTAAAAAACCGGACCGGTGATCGAACCGGTGAGGCTATTGGTTCAGGTTTTTATTGGTCGGACCAGTGGTTCATTCAGTTCGATGGAGACAAAAAAAACCGTTCTTTTTAATTAAAATTTACGCAAAAAGTTGGAACAAAATGACAATAAAATGTATATTAGCCGTATATTTCAATACGTAATCACAAAACATGTCAATACGTAATCACAAAACATGGTGTGTCTAAGTGGTATTGGGCCTTATTTGATGCTATTTCTATCTAGGATAAGGCCTTGAGTTCGATTCTTCTTGCAACTTCTTCTTTTTTCCTGGTTTTTTGCAATTTGTACCGGTGCCTCTTAAAAAACCGGTGATGTCATCGGTTCAGGTTTTTTCTGGTTAAACCACTAAACCGGTCCGGTTTTTAAAACTATGACTAGAACTTCATGGAGTTCCTTTCCTACGGTGCTCGTAGATCATTTCTGGAACAGGGAGTAACATGTCACAATTCTTACACTCTGCAGAGGTGCGTTGCTTTACCCATGAGAGACCAACTCCTTATTGCACAACCGGGCGATCTTTCCCGTCCACAATTCCTTGATGTGGGGCCCAGTAGGTGATCCAAGCCAATCACTGCCCTCTCCGCGACCCCATATGTCTGCACGATCCTTCAGGGCTGACTACACCTCTGTTAAGCCTCCAACTAGGGCAAGCTATAACCCTGGTGAGTTCCTGAAGACTCTATAAAGTGGTGATGCCCTGGTACGCTCTATAAAAGGCCCGACTATACCTCCGGCAGCCACTCATAAATAATCTAGATACCAAAATTGTGGGGCCTAAGGGTGCCCACCCATATGTTGGATCCATACCAGGAATCCCAGGATCACGATAAGGTCATCTTGCCTCCATATGAAAGGAAGAAGATACATCTGACTTCTCTGTCCCATTCCAAATCTCATGGTTAACGCGTATTATACAGCGCTAGAATCGCTGGCGACATTGGTTGTTAAGTCCTAGATATTATGCTCCTTCACCATCGGAACTGTATCAGAAGATTATTACCTCTTGGTAAATAATCCATAATCATGTTATTGTGAAAATAGTGTTTTCTAAACTTTTTGAAATACAGGTGATGACAACATTTTAGTTAAAAGCATTTGATAGTAAATAATCAAAGGACATGAGCAAGTTATGAACTTGCCTTTTGTGATTACAAGATTATGCACTCACGGTCTTTGAACAATAGAAGATCCAAATTCTGTAAATAGCATCATTGGTCCAGTAAGGACTAATGTTTAAAGAAGCTAGATGCAACGATGTATAAGTAATGTAATGCAATTTGAGAAACGCGAATCCCCGGAATAGTCGTATCTAATCTAGGGTTTGGAAATTGGGAATGAGTTCTTTAGAATGTGTTGCACATTTATAACAGATTCACACGTGTGCTTCTTATTAAGGCTTGTGAGAGTGTGTGTGAAATAATAAGTAAATACAACAAGTAAAAAGCAATATTAAAACACTCAAATGGGTATGGTATTTGAAATATTGCTTAAACAAGATTAAGAATCAATTAGAGATTTTAAAGAAGTGTTCAAGATTTACTTTTAATGTTGCTTAAAAGAATAGCTTTTGAGGAGAGATTACTTTTACAAAGTAAAAAAGTATTCAAACTTAAAACTAACACTTTAAGGTTTTCTTATTCGCTAAGATTATTAAAGAGGAAAACATTACTACATTAAACAATCTTAGCATAAGTGGTGGAAATTTGCTTGCATTGAATAAGGCATCACATTGTAGATGGTTTACTTGTTAACATTCCACAAAGTTAGATTTTAAATGTTATTACTTGAATGAGTTTGTATTTTATTAAAGTTATAAGTGAATAGGATTCTTGTGATGAACAATATATTATTTTAGTTGATTTTATAATTGATAAAATATTTTTAGGAAAATTAAAATACCCTTAATTGAGATGATAGTTTTAGTAGTTACATTTTAAAATGTTTTTACTTATTTTAACTTCACTTAAACATTAAATTGACTTGTTATTACATTTTTAGACATCAAACAAATAATGTTAAAGAGAATAGTGAAGGTTTATATATTTTAATGAATTAAAATAAAAGAAAAGGGTTTAAATAGGATTTATTAGACCTTTACCTTTTATTTCACTTCAAAAGTGATAGTTGACATTTTTAATGTGTAGAATTTATTTTTGTGATCATTTTGGTATATTATAAGTATTTTTGTGATTTTTAAATCATAGGATATGATTTTTATAAGTTTAATCCCTTGATAAAACTAAATAAATAATAAATATTAGTTAAATGATACAAAAATAATTTAAACAAGTTTGTAAATGTAGATTTTGTTTTTATAAGAATTTTGGTATATTATTTATATTTTTCTCATTTACCAATATTAAAATATGAATGTTCAAAGTATTATTACTTATAAAATCTTTATTAAATAATAATTATTTAAATAGTTATCACAATAATATTTGTTAATAGAGTTAAACTATAGATTTTATTTTTCTTAACATTTTGATATATAACATGTATTTTTATGAATTATAAAACAAAAGATATAGAATTAACAAGATTTAATCCTTTTATCAAATTTCTGGAATTATATTTATATTAAACTGATTTGGTTTTATTTATTTACTAAACAGAGAATACTTTTTACATCTGGAGCTAACCTAGACCCAGCCACTGACCAGTGGGGTCAGGGCCACATCAGATGCCACCGAGGCACTTACCGGGTTAACCTAGCTGTCTAGGTATGGAGTGATGTCACTTGACTTGACCATGACGTCAGCACAGTTGCTAGGTTCATTTTATACTGAGACTTGGTTAGCCTCTGAGGCTGACAGCCAGGCCCCACTGCCACATGGGCAGACCGTGCTAACGTGGTCAAGGTGGGTCCACTAACCCCACCTGGCCACGTCGGCTCACCGGAGAGTGCGCTAGTTGCCATCGATTACGGCGGAGGAGGGCGAGCGTGGGTGCGGAAACAAGCGCAACTTGGGCTACCTAATGGTGGTGGCTGATACATTGCAAATGTATCTATAATTTTTGATGTTCCATGCTTGGTTTTATCTACTTTCTTGTGTTTTGTCCACACTTTGGAGTACTTTTCATATGATTTCTTGGACTAACGTATTAACAAGAGCCACAGTGCTAGCTGCCTGTTTTCTGCTATTTTTGGTTCCAGGAAAGTCAGAAAATGAATATTCTCGGAATTGGACGGGACTAAAGCCAAAGTGCCTATTTTTCCGGAAGACATCTGATGCTAGAATACGAGACAGAGAAGGGCTGGGGGCCGGCCACACCACCTGGCCACGTAAAGGATCGAACTACCTACTCATTATTCAGCCCATCTCACCTTCTCTTAGTCTTTAAGGAGGAAAACTCGGATATGTCAAATATTATGACATTTCAGTGGATCTTGTCCGATAAGAAGGCCTTTTTCACTAATAAACCTCGTGTTACCCTTTTTAGGAAACCCTTATTTTCGGATAACTCAATTATTCGAGTTGTCGGGACAGCTATTATTGATAGGTTTGCCAGGCCTGTCCCGCACTAGGGGGTGGTCTGGCCGACTCCAGCACCCCTCGGCCTCTCTTTCCACCTATATATTGCCCTCGGGACGAAAACTCTAAGCACCCGATCAAAATCCACGAAAGAGTCTGTAGCCGCCGTCATCTCCATCCCTAGATCGGGAGGGATCTGAAGCTCTTCCCAGCACCCTGCCGGAGAGGGGAATGCACCCTGAAGGCCTTCTTCATCATCATGCAAGCCTCCGATGTGATGCGTGAGTAGTTCATCTCTGGACTACGGGTCCATGTAGTAGCTAGATGGCTGGTTCTCCTCCTTTGTGCTTTCATGTCTAGATCTTGTGAGCTCCGTTCATGATCAAGATCATCTATTTGTAATTCTGCATGTTGTGTTTGCGGGGATCGGATGGATATTGAGATGCTATTCCAGATTGATTATTGATTCTATCATGTCTTTGTTATTTGTGATCTTGCATGCTTTCGGTTGTTGGTAGCTATCTTGGCCAAGTAGATGCTAGCAACTCCAAGAGTTAGTATTTATGCTCGATAGTGGGTTCATGCCTCTGGTAATCTGGGGAAGTGACATAAATCTCTAAGGTACTAGATGTGATGTTGCTACTAGGGAGAAAACAAAAATCCTTTGTTCATAGAACAATCGTATTGTTTACTTTACACGCAGTTTGTAAAGCAATAATCTGTTGCTTGCAACTTAATACTGGTGGGGGTTTGGATGATAACCTGAAGGTGGATTATTAGTCATAGATGCAGTTGGATGGCGGTCTATGTATTATGTTGTAATGCCCAATCAAGTCTCAAAGGAGTCAAGATGATTAGTATATGCATGTATTGCTTTCTCGGTGTTTGTCAATTGCCCCGCTGTAATTTGTTCACCAAGCATGTTATCTATCTAAGGAGAGCCACCTCTAGTGAACTATGGATCCCGGTCCTTTTTCTTTACATAGAATCTACAATCTTTTACTGCTTTGTGTTTACTTTCTGCAAACTTTTACTTCTTTCCATTCGATACGTTTAATCCTTTGTTTTCCGCAAAACATGGTGAGATTGACAACCTCATCGCAAGTTGGGGACAAAGTTCTGTGGTTGTGTTGTGCAGGTCTCCACGTTGCTACTAGCACCGGTAGTGCGCCCTGCCAAAGCTCAGCTAGTAACACCTTTGAGGTGTTTCCTTGCTCCTACTGGTTTGATTAAACCTTGGTTTCATAACTGAGGGAAACTTGCTGCTGTGCTCATCATACCTTCCTCTTGGGGTTCCCCAACGAGCTCGATATATTTTGGGCCATCAAGTATTTTTTCTGGCGCCGTTGCCGGGGGTCAAGGACATCTTCACAAGGGGAGTCCCTCATAACCAATCTCTTTACTTTGTTATTTTTGTTTTGCTTTGTTTGCTTGTTTCTTTATCAAAAACACATACAAAATTTACAGGTTTGCTTTCTTTATTGAAAACACACAAAAATGACTACTCTTGAAAACACTAAGTTGTGTGACATCACTAGCACCAACAACAATGATTTTATGAGCACACCTATTGCTCCACCTATGCTTGAAGATAGTTTCTTTGAGATGAAACCTGCTTTACTCAATCTTGTTATGAGAGAACAATTTTCTGGTATTGGTAATGAAGATGCTGCTGCCCATCTAAGTAACTTTGTTGAACTTTGTGAGATGCAAAAGCATAGGAATATAGATGGTGATATTATTAAGCTGAAATTGTTTCCTTTCTCTTTGAGAGGAAAAGCTAAAGAATGGTTGAATTCCTTAACTAGGAATAGTATTGATTCTTGGACTAAGTGCAACGATGCTTTTATTGGAAAATACTATCCTCCTGCTAAGATTATATCTATGAGAAGTGAAATAATGAAGTTTAAATAATCTGATAATGAACATGTTGCTCAAGCTTGGGAAAGAATGAAATCTTTGGTTAAGAATTGTCCCACTCATGGACTGACTACTTGGATGATCATCCAAACCTTTTATGCAAGATTGAACTATTCTTCAAGGAACCTATTGGACTCTGCTGCTGGAGGTACCTTTATGACCATCACTTTAGGTGCTGCAACAAAGCTTCTGGATAATATGATGGTTAATTACTTTGAATGGCATACTGAGAGAGCTCCACAAGGTAAGAAGGTAAATTCCGTTGAGGAAACCTCCTCCTTGAATGATAAGATTGATGTTATTATGTCTATGCTTGTGAATGGGAGAGCCCATATTGATCCAAATAATGTTCCCTTAGCCTCTTTGGTTGCTCAAGAAGAGCAAGTTGATGTGAACTTCATAAGAAATAACAATTTTGGAAATAATGCTTATAGGAATAATTTTGGTAACAACAATTATAAGCCATATCCTCCCAACAATGGTAATGCTTATGGAAATTCTTACAACAATAATAGGAGTGCACCCTCTGAACTTGAAGTTATGCTTAAAGACTTTATTAGTAAACAAACTACTTTCAATAAAACTATTGAGGAAAACTCTCTAATGCTGAAAGAAATATAGCATATTTGGCTGAAGCTCAATCTTCTTTGAATAAAATGGCTGCTAAACCTGAAACTAATCCCTTTGCAGCTACTAATGCCATACAACTAAGAATCGATGAAAATGTTAGACTATTAGTTGAGTTGCATGCTAAGTGGGAAAGGGAAGATGAAATTGCTAGAAACATTAGTGTTTCTACTATCACTACCACTAGTGTTGAGGCTAGTAATAGTTCCACTACTTTAGATGATAGATTTGATTTTGATCTTGATGGTTGCAATACCTCTGAAGTTATTAAGTTCCTACAAAAGCTTGCTAAGATTCCTAATGCTAGTGCTATGAACATGGCCTTTACAAAACACATTACTGATGCTCTCATAAAGATTAAAGAAGAAAAGATGAAACATAAAGCTTCTATTCCTATAAAACAAGAAGATGGTTGGGAACCCATCATTAATATGAAAATGAATGACTTTGATTTCAAAGCTTTATGTGATCTTGATAGTAGTGTTTCTATTATGCCTAGAAGGATTTATGATATGCTTGATTTGCCTCTACTTGAAGATTGTTATTTGAATGTCCCACTTGATGATAATGCTAAAAATAAACTCATGGGGAGTATTAATGATGTTCTTATTATGGTTAACAATGCCTATGTCCCCATTGATTTCTATGTTTTGGATGTTGAATACAATGCTTCTTGTCCTATTACTTTGGGAAGACCTTTTCTTAGAACTGTTGGTGCCATAATTGATATGAAAGAAGGTACCATTAAATATCAACTCCCACTCAAGAAAGGTATAGAACACTTCCCTAAGAAGAGAGAGAAGATTTATTTTGCTTCTCCTATGAAAACAAAATTTGGTCTTAATGCTTCTTCATTTGAGAACACTTGATCCTTTTTCTTGCTTCTTATGCCTAACTTAAAGGCGTTAAAGAAAAGTACTTATTGGGAGATAACCCAAAAGTTCTAGATGAGTATTGGAAGTTATTACTTCAGTAATAACCGCTCCTTATCCTTTTTATTTGATTTTGTGCCAAGAGTAACCTCTAATGAGAGAGAAGTAATGATTGGGAAAGTTGTTGTCCTGAAACAGATTTCTGTGCTTTACCGTAAAAATTTGTGTAAAATCTTTGAAAGTCTTTTTGAGGCGTGAATTTTTGTGATTCTGCCCCAGGTTGTTATCTAACTTTTGTTAGTTCAACACTTTTTGATTTGAGCAACAGAAAGTCTTCAAACAAATCGTCTTTACCTGCTGGTCTGTTTTGACAGATTTCTGCCATTTTCTGCATTTGTTTCTTGTTGGTTCCTTTTTGAGTTCTTTTGGAGAATTGAGCTTTTTGAGGGAAGTGCTTCACTAGCTAGTGTTCTAATGGAAGTTTATTGGTGTTATAATTGAACCATAAGACTTATTATCTTGAGTGCACTAATGTTGCTAATAAAGATTGTGTAAAGTTTTGTATGAAGGAAAAAATTCAGGTGTATGGAAAGAATGAGTAATGAGATGAAGGATGGACTAAATCTCAAGCTTGGGGATGCCACGCGTGTCACCCCAAGAAATATCCAAGAAGTACAAGCGTCAAAGCTTGGGTATGCCCAAGGCATCCCCCTCTTCATCAATAAAAATCCCAGGTTTCTTCCAAACGCTTCATTTTTATTGTTTCATGCACAGTTGCGTTGTTCTTGGAGCGTCTTCTTTTTGGTTTTCGTTTTGGTTTTTTGTTTGCTTGGTTTTCTTAGTTTGCTGAATAAATTGGTTGGACCCCCTCTTTCATACATTGGTTTTCATATAGTTTGGTTTGGTTTGGAAAAGAGTAGGAAAGTCCATGCTTAAGTGTTAAAGGGAGCTTGTTTTTGACTGTGGCCTATGCTTTGTCATGCCATGCTTGATATTATTTTGACTTTATGCTTAGTATTCTTTCCTCTAGCATGACTTGTTATAAACAATTGAGATTGCTTAATGTGCCTTGGATGAATCATGCGTTGTTTTAGCATATTAAAGCATAGTATAGTGGTATTCTCCTTTGATGCTTTATTTGGGTTGACTTGGCGCATGCTCACACCATGTTATGACTATCTCAAGTCACCATAGCCTTTATGATCCTTTAGTTTTCAACTTGTAGTATCACTTTATGCTTTGATCAATGATGTTTTGTCGCTCTGCATGATTATGGCCATTATTGCTCTATTAGTTTGTCTCTCCTAGTCTTTTGCTAGCCTCCACAACCAAGTATGAGTTCCACTCATGCATCCAACTCCTTAAACCAAGTTATTCCAGAGAGTCCACCATACCTACCTACTATCATATGATATTCCAAGTATATTTGTGTTTTTGTTTATCTTCCAAATTAAACTTGTTATGAGAAAACTATTGATTAAAACTCTCATGAACTTGATGGCACACTTTACTTTTTTTGCATATAATAAACTTGAACCATTGGGTCCTTCTTTGTTGCGTATATGCTTGCGCTTTATAAGTTGAAATTAGCAGAACAATGTATCATGGGGAACGCTTTCAACATTGCACTTGTACTTTGTACCCCGTTGATATCATGTTATTTTGCTTATGAATCCCGGCGGTGTGAAATAAAGGTGGAACTTGTAAGATCATGGAGTTTGTATGTGTGTTAGAGAAAAGCCTAGGCCGCTAGCCTAAGCCATGCCTAATCATGGTGGAAACTTGCAACATCACCATAATGAGCACACTATGAAGCATCCTCAATAAAAACCTATGCAAATAGCAAATAAAAAGATCGCTGAGATGCTCATTGCCTGCTTGCCTTGTCATTTTGATTACGGGATAGCTCCTGTATCATGTGCAAGGGGTACCCCGTTGGCAGTTCTTTATGATACCTATGTACTTACAATGACAAGAGCTTACTTGTGACTAAAGTTGAGTAGCATGAGGATCGGTCTTCGTAAGTAAGGGGCAGGAGATTTCGGTTTATAACTTGTCAAGCATATCCTCTTACTTGTGTCACTTTAACCTTAATCACCTTCAAGATGCTTATGATAGGGGCAATGAGAGCTGAAAGCTATAAGTACCATAATTTTTGGAAGCTCTTTATGAGACTTGAATCCCTACTTCCTTCTATGAAGGCCTTTCTTCCACCAATATATTGAGTCTCCACCTTCTATTTTTATGCACCTACTTTGAGAGCATAGTGGCCATTCTTAGTTCTATGTGCATTGTCCCAAGACTAGTTGATTGATACATAACTTGATATTTCTTGTTTTAAACTATTTTTATCTAGTCACACTTATGAACTTTGAAGGTGTCCTATGCATTTATATTTGCTACTCTACGAGGGACAAGCTGAATACTATTATGCTATGTTTTCTTTATGTGAAACAAACAAACGTCTTGCAAAGCATTGTTATTCATGAATCTTTTGTTTGTGCCTTTTCATGTTGCATCATAGTTTCTTTGTCTTATTGCTAGAACTTTGTCTTTCATGTTATGATTGAAGTACTATGATCCCAGCTTTGAATGTTTTACAAATACTTTGATCAAGTCTTTGATGGTGCATGTCACCTCAAAAATTATTCTTTCTTTTTATCACTTACCTACTCGAGGACGAGCAGGAGTTAAGCTTGGGGATGTTGATACATTGCAAATGTATCTATAATTTTTGATGTTCCATGCTTGGTTTTATCTACTTTCTTGTGTTTTGTCCATACTTTGGAGTACTTTTCATATGATTTCTTGGACTAACCTATTAACAAGAGCCACAGTGCCAGCTGCCTGTTTTCTGCTATTTTTGGTTCCAGGAAAGTTAGAAAATGAATATTCTCGGAATTGGACGGGACAAAAGCCAAAGTGCCTATTTTTTCGGAAGACATCCGATGCCAGAATACGAGACGGAGAAGGGCTGGGGGCCGGCCACACCACCTAGCTGCGTGGCCAGGCCTGGCCCGCGCCAGGGGGTGGTCTGGCCGACCCCAGCATCCCCTCGGCCTCTCCTTCCGCCTATATATTGCTCTAGGGACGAAAACCCTAAGTACTTGATCAAAAATACAAGAAAGAGTCTGTAGCCGCCATCATCTCCATCCCTAGATCAGGAGGGATCTGAAGCTCTTCCCGGCACCCTGCCGGAGAGGGGAATTCACCCTGTAGGCCTTCTTCATCATCATGCAATCCTCCGATGTGATGCGTGAGTAGTTCATCTCTGGACTACTGGTCCATGTAGTAGCTAGATGGCTGGTTCTCCTCCTTTGTGCTTTTGTGTCTAGATCTTGTGAGCTCCGTTCATGATCAAGATCATCTATTTGTAATTCTGCATGTTGTATTTGCGGGGATCCGATGGATATTGAGATGCTATTTCAGATTGATTATTGATTCTATCATGTCTTTGTTATTTGTGATCTTGCATGCTTTCGGTTGTTAGTAGCTATCTTGGCCAAGTAGATGCTAGCAACTCCAAGAGGTAGTATTTATGCTCGATGGTGGGTTCATGCCTCTGGTAATCTGGGGAAGTGACAGAAATCTCTAAGGTACTAGATGTGCTATTGCTACTAGGGAGAAAACAACAATCCTTTGTAAATAGAACAATCGTATTGTTTACTTTACACGCAATTCGTAAAGCAATAATCTGTTGCTTGCAACTTAATACTGGAGGGGGTTCGGATGATAACCTGAACGTGGATTATTAGTCATAGATGTAGTTGGATGGCGGTCTATGTATAATGTTGTAATGCCCAATCAAATTCCAAAGGAGTTAAGATGATTAGTATATGCTTGTATGCTTTCTTGATGTTTCTCAATTGCCACGCTGTAATTTGTTCACCCAGCATGTTATCTATGTTAAGGAGAGCCACCTCTAGTGAACTTTGGACCCCGGTCCTTTCTTTTACATACAATCTATAAATTGTTTACTGCTTTGTGTTTACTTTCTGCAAACTATTACTTCCTTCCATTCGATATGTTTAATCCTTTGTTTTCAGCAAAACCGGTGAGGTTGACAACCTCATCGCAAGTTGGGGACAGAGTTCTATGGTTGTGTTGTGCAGGTCTCCATGTTGCTGCTGGCACCGGTAGTGCGCCCTGCCAACGTTCAGCTAGCAACACCTTTGGGGTGTTTCCTTGCTCCTACTGGATTGATAACCTTGGTTTTGTACTGAGGGAAAACTTGTTGTTGTGCTCATCATACCTTCCTCTTGGGGTTCCCCAACGAGCTCGATATATTTTGGGCCATCACGTATCCATAATTTTTGATGTTCCATGCTTAGTTTTATCTACTTTCTTGTGTTTTGTTCCAACTTTGGAGTACTTTCTATACATTTTCTTGGACTAACCTATTAACAAGTGCCACGGTGCCAGTTGCCTGTTTTTTGCTGTTTTTGGTTCTAGGAAAGTCAGAAAATCAATATTCTCGGAATTGGACGGGACAAAAGCCAAAGTTGATATTTTCTCGGAAGACTCACAGAGCCAGAAGGAGAGTCGGAGAGGGGCCATAGGGTGGCCACACCACCCCTAGGCACGGGTCCCCCTTGGCCGCGTCAGGGCATGGTGTGGGCCCCCTGGCCGGCCACCAACCTTGCCTCTTTCACCTATATATCTCCCCCGAGGAAAAAACCCTAGATCGTCAATCAGAAATCCACGAAAAATTCCGCAGTGCCGCCGCCACTGAAGGGGAGATTCGGGGGACAGAAAGTCTCTATTCCGGCACCCTGTCGGGACGGGGAAGTGCCCCCGGAGCCATCTCCAACGATCTCCACCGCCATCTCCATCACCGTTGCTGATTCCCATGATGAGGAGGGAGTAGTTCTCTCTCGAGGCTAAGGGTTCTACCGGTAGCTATATGTTCATCTCTCTCTATGCATGATCATAGTGTGATCATGAGCTTGTAATCTATAGATCTACCTTGCTACTCAAGTGCTTTAATAGATCTCTACTCTCCCCATGTGTGTGAAGTTGATAGTGTGCACACCATGGTGGCACTTAGGCTAGAGATTACAAATACTTGTTATGAGTTATATTTGGAGTTGGATGTCTTTATGAAATTGTGGTGTTTGTTTGAACCATCTAGTGCTCAAGGTGATAGTGTGGGGTTATCTATATGGGGAAAGCGGACTTTGAGGTGTGCTGTTATAGCCCTACCATGGATTAGAGTGTCCAACTAGAAAGTATGATCCCTAGGCCTTGTTTCTAAGCATTGATACACCGTTTCCAATTAGATCTGTTACATGTTTGCTTGCTTCCTTATTTATTTCAGTTTGCCTTTAGTCTTTTCCCACGTCAACCACACACTAGCAAGCTATTTTCTAGCACCGTTACCACTTATAATTATCCATACCACTTGTATTTCACTATCTCTTCGCCGAACTAGTGCACCTATACACCTAACAAGTGTATTGGGTGTGTTGGGGACACAAGAGACTTTTGTATCTTGATTGTAGGGTTGCTTGAGAGGGGATACCTTTGACCACTTCCTCCCTAAGTTCGATAAACTTTGGGTAATCCACTTAAGGGAAAACTTGATGTTGTTATACAAACCTCTACACTTGGAGGCCCAACAACTGTCTACAAGAATAGAAGTGCATGGACATCAAGCTATTTTCTGGCGCTGTTGCCGAGGAGGTAAGGTAAAAGGTACTCAGATCCTCTGGTGTGAGTGCTCGAAGTTATTTCCTTTAGATTCTGCAATTTTGTCTTTTTGTTTGTTGTTTTCACTAGTTAGGCTTAATGGAAGAAAAAAAATTAGAGAGCTTTATAGTATCTATCTTGAGTTAGGACATGAAGTGTTTGAAGAGAAAATTAAAAAACCTATGAAACTTTATTTGCATGCTAATAACAATGTTGTTAGTATGAATTCTTTGGACACCATTATTGCTAATGCTATGGAAACGTCTAAGCTTGGGGAAGCTAGTTTTTATGAAAATGATCTTTTTAGTTCCCCAACTTTGGAAGATAGCTATTCTATTTCTTATGATGATACCAAACCTCCAAATTATGATGATTACAATGATGAATATGATATTTTCAGTCCACCTACTATTGAGGAGAAAATTAATGATTACAATATGCCTCATATATTTGATGATTATGGTGATGAGAAATAATGATAGCTATTTTGTTGAATTTGCTCCCACTATAATTAATAAGAATGGCTATGCTTATGTGGAGAGTAATAATTATTATATGCATGTGGCTCATGATAAGAATGTTTTATGTGATAGTTATATTGTTAATTTTATTCATGATGCTACTGAAAGTTATTATGAGAGAGGGAAACATGGTTTTATGCATCTCAATAATATTAAGTTTCCCCTCTTTATGTTGAAAGTCTTGAAGTTGCACTTGTTTTGCTTTACTATGCTTGTTGCTTTGTGCTTTAATGACTTGTTTCTTTACAAGATTTCTATGCATAGGAAGTGGGTTATACTTAAATGTGCTTTGAATTTGCTTCTTGATGATCTCTTTTACTTCAATTCATATTTCTTATGTGAGCATCTTCTCAAACTATCATGCCTAACTTAAAGGCGTTAAAGAAAAGTACATATTGGGAGATAACCCAAAAGTTTTAGTTGAGTCTTGGAAGTTATTGCTTCAGTAATAACCTATCCTTATCATTTTTATTTGCTTTTTGTGCCAAGAGTAACCTCTAATGAGAGAGAAGTAATGCTTGGGAAAGTTGCTGTCCCGAAACAGATTTTTGTGCTTCGCTGTAAAACTTCTTGTAAAATATCTGTATATCGGTTTGAGCTGTAATTTTTTGTGCTTCTGCACCAGGTTGTTATCCAACTTTCGTTAGTTCAACACTTTTTGATTTTAGCAATAGAAGGTCTTCGAAAAAATCGGTTTCTATCTGCTGGTCTGTTTTGACAGATTTCTGCCATTATTTGCATTTGCTTCTTATTGAGTCCTTTTTGAGTTCTTTTTGGGGAATTGAGCTTTTTGAGGGAAGTTATACAGTAGATTGTGTTTTAATGAAAGTTTTATTGGTGTTGAAACTGAACCCAAAGACTTATTATCTTGAGTGCACTAATGTTGCTAAGAAAGATTGTGTGAAGTTTTGTATGAAGGAAAAAAATTCAGGTGTATGGAGAGAATGATGTAATGAGATGAAGAATGGACTAAAGCTCAAGCTCGGGGATGCCATGCGTGTCACCCCAAAAAATATCCAAGAAGTACAAGCGTCAATGCTTGGGGATTCCCAAGGCACCCCCTCTTCATCAATAAAAATCCCAGGTTTCTTCCAAACGCTTTATTTTTATTATTTCATGCACAGTTGTGTTGTTCTTGGAGCGTCTTCATTTTTGTTTTTGGTTTTCATTTGCTTGGTTTTCTTAGTTTGCTTGAATAAGTTGGTTGGATCCCAACACACTTCTTTTGGAGAGAGGCACACCTCGTTATTCATTGCCTAGAACACTCTAGTTTTCATTTTTCATTCTTATTGTTTTGTGAGTGTTCTATTTTGCTAGCACTGTGTTTAGCCTTAGTTTTCTTTTTCAGCTTAGACTTTTTATTTCTTCTTTGTGGATTTGTGAGACAAGCTCACTGATCTTTATTTATTATTATCTTTGTGAGTTGTTTTAAATAAGTTGATTGGTGTTGGAAGAGAGTAGGAAAAGTTTCATGCTTAAAGTGGTAAAGAGAGTTTGTTTTTGACTGTGACCTATGCTTCGCCATGCCATGCTTGATATTGTTTTGGCTTTATGCTTAGTATTCTTTTCTATAGAATGACTTGTTATAAACAATTGAGATTGCTTAATGTGCCTTGGAAGGAGCATGTGTTGTTTTAGCATATTAAAGCATAGTATTGTGGTATTCTCCTTTGATGCTTTATTTGGGTTGACTTGGCACATGCTCACACCATGTTATGACTATCCCAAGTCACTATAGCCTTTATGATCCTTTAGTTTTCAACTTGTAATATCACTTTATGCTTTGATTAATGATGTTTTGTTGCTCTGCATGATTATGGCCATTATTGCTCTCTTAATTGGTCGCTCCCAGTCTTTTGCTAGCCTCCACAACCAAGTATGAGTTCTACTCCTACATCCAACTCCTGAAACCCAGTTATTCCAAAATAGTCCACCATACCTACCTACTAGCATATGCTATTCCAAGTATATTCATGTTTTTATCTACCTTCTGAATTAAACTTGTTATGTGAAAACTAGTGATTAAAGCTCTCACAAACTTGATGGCACACTTTACTTTTCTTGCCCTTAATAAACTTGAACCATTGTGTCGTCTATGTTGTATATGCTTGCACTTATTTGTTGGGGATTAGCAGAACCATGCTGTCATGGGGAACGCTTTCAACATTGCACTTGTACTTTGTACCTAGTTGATATCATGCTCTTTTGTCTATGGATGTCGTCGGTGTGAAATGAACGTGGAGCTTGTAAGTCCATGGAGTTATGTATATGTGTTAGAGAAACGCCTGGGCCGCTGGTCTAATCCATGCCGTCATGGTGGAAACCTACAGCGTAACCATAATGAGCTGTCTATGAAGCATTCTTCTTATAAAAAATGAGTCAGATATTGAGAAAAAAAAGATAAAAAGGAAAAAAAGAGATATGAGAAAAGTTGAAAGAGAGAAAAAGCATCATTTTCCCATGGTAAATAAGAAGATTGCTGAGATGCTCGTTGTCTTCTTGCCTTGTCATTTTGATATGAGGATTCTTCCGTATCCTCGGGCAAGGGGTACCCCGTTGGCGGTTCTCCATGATACACATGTACTTACTATGACAAGAACTTATCGGTAACTAAACTTGAGTAGCATGAGGAGTGACCCTCTTATTCAAGGGACATGAGATTTCCAACTTATACTTCGTCAAGCATATACTCCATAGTTTGTTCACTTTAACCTTAATCACTTCAAGATGCTTATGATAGGGGCAATGAGAGCTGAAAGCTAGTAAGTACCATAATTTTTGGAAGCTCTTTATGAGACTGGAATCCCTACTTCCTTCTATGAAGGCCTTTCTTTTACTTTTATGCTGAGTCTCCACCTTCTATCTTTATGCACCTACTTTGAGAGCATAGTGGCCATTCTTAGTTCTATGTGCATTGTCCCAAGACTTGTTGATTGATGCATAGCTTTGATATTGCTTGTTTTAAACTATTTGTATCTAGTCACTATTATGAACTTTGAAGGTGTCCTATGCATTTATGTTTGCTACTCTATGATGGACAAGCTGAATGCCACTATGCTATGTTTTCTTTATGTGAAACAAACAAACGGCTTGCAAAGCATTGTTATTCATGAATCTTTTGTTTATGCCTTTTCATGTTGCAACATAGTTGCTTTGTCTTATTGTTAGAACTTTGACTTTCATGTTATGATTGAAGTACTATGATCCCAGCTATCAATGTTTTACAAATACTTTGATCAAGTTTATGATGGTGCATGTCACCTCAAAAATTATTCTTTCTTTTTATCACTTACCTACTCGAGGACGAGCAAGGGTTAAGCTTGGGGATGCTGATACGTTGCTAACGTATCCATAATTTTTTATGTTCCATGCTTGGTTTTATCTACTTTCTTGTGTTTTGTTCCAACTTTGGAGGACTTTCTATACACTTTCTTGGACTAACCTCTTAACAAGTGCCACAGTGCGAGTTGCTTGTTTTTTGCTGTTTTTGGTTCTAGGAAAGTCAGAAAATCAATATTCTCAGAATTGGATGGGACAAAAGCCAAAGTTGATATTTTCCCAGAAGACTCGCGAAGCCAGAAGGAGAGTCGGAGAGGGGCCACAGGGTCGCCACACCACCCCTAGGCGCGGGTCCCTCTTGGCCGCGCCAGGGCATGGTGTGGGCCCCTGGCTGGCCACCGACCTTGCCTCTTTCGCCTATATATCTCCCCCAAGGCAAAAACCATAGATCGTCAATCAGAAATCCACAAAAAGTTCCGCCGTGCCGCCGCCACTGAAGGGGAGATTCGGGGGACAGAAAGTCTCTGCTCCGGCACCCTACCAGGATGGGGAAGTACCCCCGGAGCCATCTCCATCGATCTCCACCGCCATCTCCATCACCGTTGCTGATTCCCATAATGAGGAGGGAGTAGTTCTCTCTCGAGGCTAAGCGTTCTACCATTAGCTATGTGTTCATCTCTATCTCTATGCATGATCATATTGTGATCATGAGCTTTTAATCTATAGATCTACCTTGCTACTCAAGTGCTTTAATAGATCTCTGCTCTCCCCATGTGTGTGAAGTTGACAGTGTGCATACCATGGTGTCACTTAGGCTAGATATTATAAATACTTGTTATGAGTTATATTTGGAGTTGCATGTATTTATGAAATTGTGGTGTTTGTTTGAACCATCTAGTGCTCAAGGTGACAGTGTGGGGTTATCTAGATGGGGAAAGCGGACTTTGAGGTGTGCTGTTATAGCCCTGCCATGGATTAGAGTGTCCAACCGGAGAGTAGTTAAGACTAGTATCATAAAGAGAAGATATTTATATGAGAGAGTGTTCACTAGTGAAAGTATGATCCCTAGGCCTTGTTTCTAAGCATTGATACACCGTTTGCAATTAGATCTGTTACATGTTTGCTTGCTTCCTTCTTTATTTCAGTTTGCCTTTAGTCTTTTCCCACGTCAACCACACACCAGCAAGCTATCTTCAATCACCGTTACCACTTATAATTATCCATACCACTTGTATTTCACTATCTCTTCGCTGAACTAGTGCACCTATACACCTGACAAGTGTATTGGGTGTGTTGGGGACACAAGAGACTTTTTGTATCTTGATTGCAGGTTTGCTTGAGAGGGGATACCTTTGACCACTTCCTCCCTGAGTTCGATAAACCTTAGGTAATCCACTTAAGGGAAAACTTGTTGTTGTTCTACAAACCTCTGCACTTGGAGGCCCAACAACTGTCTATAAGAATAGAAGTGCGTAGACATCAGTGCTCATTGTATGCTTGCCTTGTCATTTTGATATGGGGATTCTTCCGTATCATCGGGCAAGGGGTACCCCGTTGGCGGTTCTCCATGATACACATGTACTTACTATGACAAGAACTTATCGGTAACTAAACTTGAGTAGCATGAGGAGCGACCCTAGTATTCAAGGGACATGAGATTGCCAACTTATACTTTGTTAAGCATATACTCCATAGTTTGTTCACTTTAACCTTAATCACTTAAAGATGCTTATGATAGGGGCAATGAGAGCTGAAAGCTAGCAAGTACCATAATTTTTGGAAGCTCTTTATGAAACTTGAATCTCCGCTTCCTTCTATGAAGGCCTTTCTTCCACTTTTATATTGAATCTCCACCTTCTATCTTTATGCACCTACTTTGAGAGCATAGTGGCCATTCTTAGTTCTATGTGCATTGTCCCAAGACTTGTTGATTATTGCATAACCTTGATATTGCTTGTTTTGAACTATTTGTATCTAGTCACTCTTATGAACTTTGAGGTGTCCTATGCATTTACGTTTGCTACTCTATGAGGGACAAGATGAATGCAACTATGCTATGTTTTCTTTCGGTGAAACAAACAAATGTCTTGCAAAGCATTTTTATTCATGAATCTTTTGTTTGTGCTTTTTCATGTTGCAACTTAGTTGCTTTGTCTTATTGCTAGAACTTTGTCTTTCATGCTATGATTGAAGTACTATGATCCCAGCTATCATTGTTTTACAAATACTTTGATCAAGTTTATGATAGTGCATGTCACCTCAAAAATTATTATTTATTTTTATCACTTACCTACTCGAGGACGAGCAGAAGTTAAGCTTGGGAATGTTGATACATTGCAAATGTATCTATAATTTTTGATGTTCCATGCTTGGTTTTATCTACTTTCTTATGTTTTGTCCACACTTTGGAGTACTTTTCATATGATTTCTTGGACTAACCTATTAACAAGAGCCACAGTGCGAGCTGCCTTTTTTCTGCTGTTTTTGGTTCCAGGAAGTGAGAAAATGAATATTCTCGGAATTGGACAGGACAAAAGCAAAAGTCGATATTTTACTGGAAGACTCACGGAGCCAGAAGACGAGACGGAGAGGGGCCACAGGGTGGCCACACCATGTGGTGGCGCGGGCTAGCCTTGGCCGCGCCACCAGGTGGTGTGGGCCCCCTGGCCGCCCACCAACCTTGCCTCTTCGCCTATAAGATGCCTCCCGATGCAAAAACCCTAAATCTTCAAGCCTCCAGCCACGAAAAGTTCCACAGCGCCGCCGCCACCGAAGGGGAGATTCAGGGGATAGAAAGTCTCTGTTCGGGCACCCTGCCGGGACGGGGAAGTGCCCCCGGAGTCATCTCCATCGATCTCTACCACCATCTCCATCGCCGTTGCTGATTCCCATGATGAGGAGGGAGTAGTTCTTTCTCGAGGCTAAGGGTTCTACCAGTAGCTATGTTATTCATCTCTCTCTCTATGCATGATCATATTGTGATCATGAGCTTTGTAATCAAGTAGATCTACCTAGCTACTCAAGTGCTTTAATAGATCTCTGCTCTCTCCATGTGTGTGAAGTTGACAGTGTGCACACCATGGTGGCACTTAGGCTAGAGATTACAAATACTTGTTATGAGTTATATTTGGAGTTGGATGTCTCTATGAAATTGTGGTGTTTGTTGGAACCATCTAGAGCTTAAGGTGACAGTGTGGGGTTATCTAGATGTGGAACGCGAACTTTGAGGTGTGCTGTTATAGCCCTACCATCGATTAGAGTGTTCAACCGGAGAGTAGTATCATAAAGAGAAGATATTTATATGGGAGTGTTCACTAGTGAAAGTATGATCCCTAGGCCTTGTTTCTAAACATTGAAACACCGTTTGCTACTAGATCTATTACATGTTTGCTTGCTTCTGTCTTTATTTCAGTTTGCCTTTAGTCTCTTCCAGGCCATCATGCTATTTTCTAGCACCGTTCTCTTATTTCCATACCACTTGTATTTCAATATCTCTTCGCCGAACTTGTGCACCTATACACCTGAAAAGTGTATTGGGTGTGTTGGGGACACAAGAGACTTCTTGTATCTTGATTGCAGGGTTGCTTGAGAGGGGATACCTTTGACCACTTCCTCCCTAAGTTCGATAAACCTTGGGTAATCCACTTAAGGGAAAACTTGCTGCTGTTCTACAAACCTCTACACTTGGAGGCCCAACAACTTTCTACAAGAATAGAAGTGCATAGACATCAGTGGCGCCGCCGAGTATGGACCACCGGAGCTTGTCCAACAGCAAGCTATGGTGGCGGCGGACGACTGATGAATGGTGTGAGCATGACATAGGGTAAGACAGAGAAAAAGGATGGGTGCTGGAGCACCGGTTACTCACCCAGATGCTGATGGAGGGGTTGGTGTGACCGGAGAAGGTTGGAGTCAATGGGAATCGCGGCGGCTGGACTTCGGGAAGGAGATCGCGATTCCGGTATCAGGGACCTTCCCAGCTAGCATGATTCATCGGATAGGACGATGAGGATGCGGCGTTCTCGATGGCGAGCTTGTCTGGGCTCGGGGAGGCTTCTTGCTACGGAATATGGCGATGTCGGTGAGCTAGGTTTAGAGGTGGAGGAGGAATTTGGAGAGCAGAGGAAAAGAGTGAGGATGAGGATGGGGAAGAGAAGAAGGTGAGCATGGCGTGAGGTTCTTATCCTCACCTAGGGTCGAGGCGAGTGATGACCCACAAGTATAGGGGGTGTATCGCAGTATTTTCGATAAGTAAGAGTGTCAACCCAATGAGGAGCAGAAGGTGCTGGCTAGTGGTATGGATCAGGAATTCTCTGCAAATACTTAGCAAACAAATTTTTAGGGGTTTTTGATAAAGCAAGTAAATAAAGTACGAGTAAATAAAGACAATAAGAATAGATGCAGCAAGTGGCCCAATCCTTTATGCAGCAAAGGACAAGCCTGTTGTACTACTTAAGACGACCAAACGTTCTCGAGGATACATGGTAAGACTGTCAAGTGCTTTCGCTTCATATAGTTGATTAATCTTCTTAAGCTTGCTAAGTATTGTGTGGGTGAACCTGTGCTAATGTACCGACGTTCCTAGGACTAATACATACTTGTGTTTATACCCCTTGCAAACATCCGTAAGTACAAGAAAGTAATTAAGGTAGAAACCTAACCACGGCTTTAAACTCTAATACCCTTACGTCCCTTGTGCAATGGTTTCCTAATGGGGGTTCAGGTTTCTGTCACTCCGGCAACCCCTATGATTAGTAGCCAAATACACAATGCATTCCCCTAGGCCCATATAGGTGAAGTGTCATGTAGTCGACGTTCACATGACACCACTAGAAGAAGTACACCACAACTTAAATATCAAACTATTGAATCTTTCTCAACACAATTCCACTACTAACAACATGACTTCTCCCATGTCCTCAAGAACAAAACAAACTACTCACAAGACATCATATGGATCATGATTGGAGATGGAATAATGATGTATAACAATCTGAACATAAACAATAATTCAATGGTTCACTCAATAGCATCAACTACAAAGAGTAATCAACACCGGGAAAGTTTCCCCTATGAACTATGCAAGATTCAACCCAATTGTTACAGTAGTATGAAGTGGTGACGATGGTACTGGTGGAGATGATGGTGGTGATGATGATGATCCCGATGAAGTCCAGCTTGATGGTGGTGTTGATGGCGATGATCTCCCCTCTCCGAGAAGGAATTCCCCCGGCAGAATTCTGTCTGCCGGAGAGATCTTTATCTCTCGGTGTTTTCGGCCCTGCAGAGGCGGCGGAATCTTTTTGTGGTCCCTCCCCAATATTAGGGTTCCGTGGGGATAATATACGCAACAGGGGAGAGCCTGGAGTGGACCAGGGTGGCCACACCACATGCTGGCATGGCGTAGGGCTGTCCGCGCCAGGGGGTGGTGTGGGCCCCCTGTGGCCCATCTCCACTTCCCCCTTCTGGCAATCTTCGTCTTCTGGAAAAATAGAATTTTCCATGTATTTTCCTGGATTTTCTGATCTTCGTGAATTTCGCTTCCAAACAACCCCTTTTCCATCAGAATCCTGACCGCAGCGGTCCATGCTCCAAAAGTCATCAACCATGCAAAAAACAGATGAAATAACATAAGTATCATCCCTTAATATGAAATATACCAATGAATAAAAGTAAATATATGGAGATGGTGATGAGGGTGCTAATGATGATGGTGGTGATGATGATGATCCCGATGAAGTCCAGCTTGATGGTGGTGTTGATGGCAACGATCTCCCCTCTCTGGGAAGGAATTCCCCCGGCAGAAATCTGTCTGCCGGAGAGATCTTTCTCTCAGTGTTTTCCGCCCTACAGAGGCGGCAGAATCTTTCTATGGTCGCCCCCCGAGTCTTAGGGTTTCGGGAGGATAATATACGCCAGAGGGGAGTGCCAGGGGTGGACCAGGGCGGCCACACCACCTGGTGGCGCGGCCCAGGGTGGCCCACGCCAGGGGGTGGTGTGGGCCCCCTGTGGCCCATCTCCAGCCCCTCTTCTGGCTTCCTTCGTCTTCTGGAAAAATAGGATTTTCCGTATATTTTCCCGGATTTTCTGATCTTCGCGAATTTTGCCTCCAAACAGCACCTTTTCCATCAGAATCCTGACTGCAGCGGTCCATGCTCCAAAAGTCATCAACCATGCAAAAACAGATGAAATAACATAAGTATCACCTCTCAATACGAAATATATCAATGAATAACAGTGAATTATGGCATAGAATAGTGATGCAAAATGGACGTATCAACTCCCCCCAAGCTTAGACTTCGCTTGTCCCCAAGCGAAACTAATCTCAATAAACATGACCTCAGGTTTATGGAGTGAAGAGTCGATAAAAGAATACGGACAAGAAGCATCACATTCATCAATACATAGATCATAATAGAAGATAACTCACTATTATATAACTCAACTTGCAATGAGTAAAGGAAACACAATAAAGATACATAAAGTAAATCATAACTGGTAATGGCAAACTTAGCTCTTGGTCGAAGAATAGTTGATAATTTGCTGGAGTTCACAAATAACTGGTTTTCAATGATAGCTTTCAAAGTACTAAACATCAAGATAAGAGCAATGTGCAAAACAAGGAACATAAGAAACATGATTGAATAAATCATATGAATGAATGAATGAATGAATGAAACACAACAACTCAAAATACTTGCTGAGATAGAAGGGAGTAGGTTTACTGACTCGACTAAAAATAAAAGAAAGGCTCTTCACAGAGGGAAGCAGGGATTGCAAGTCCCATAAAGAGCTCCCAAAAATTATGATACTTACTAGCTTTCAGCTCTCATTGCCCCTATCATAGGCATCTTTAGGTGATTAAGGTTAAAGTGATCAAATATGAGGATATACATTGACAAGTTGTAAATTGAGAATCTCATGTCCCTTGAATACGAGGGCCGCTCCTCATGCTACTCAAGTTTAGTCACCAGTAAGTTCTTGTCATCGTAAGCATATGTGTATCATAGAGAACCGCCAACGGGGTACCCCTTGCCCGATGATACGGAAGAATCCCCATATCAAAATGACAAGGCAAGCACACAATAAGCATCTCAGCAATCTTCTTATTTACCATGGGAATATGGTGCTTTTTCTCTCTTTCCTCTTTTCATAATATCTTTTTTTTCTTTTTCTCTTTTTCTCAATATCAGACTCTTTCTTTTTTTATAAGAAGAATGCTTCATAGATGCTTGTTATGGTTACGCTGCAGGTTTCCACCATGTCAGCAAGGATTAGACCAGCGGCCCAGGCGTTTATCTAACACACATGCATAACTCCATGGACTTACAAGATCCCCTTTCATTTCACACCGACGACATCCATAGACAAAAGAATATGATATCAACTTGGTACAAAGTACCAGTGCAATGTTGTTCCCCATGACATCATGGTTCTGCTAATTCACAACTTACAAAGCGCAAGCATATACGCAACATAGGTGAGCACAATGGTTCAAGTTTATTAAGTGCAAGAAAGTAAAGTGTGCCATCAAGTTCGTGAGAGCTTTAGTCACTACTTTTCACATAACAAGTTTAATTTGGGAGGTAGATAAAACAAGAATTTACTTGGAGTAGCAATAATGCTAATAGGTAGGTATGGTGGACACAAATGGCATGGGTTTTGGTTTAAAGGAGTGGATGCACGAGAAGAATTCCCTCTCAGTACAGGTTTTTGGCTAGCAAGGCTGGGTAGCAAGTATAAGAGTTGAAGGAAACAAACAAACATACAAGCGATAAAAATAAACATGCAATCTTCCTTGTAAGCACAAAAGATCTTAACTATAGAATACTAAACTTATGAGCAAATCAAGAAAGAAAGATGATGAAATTATATTTCTTTAGAGTACTTCTATCTTTTTCATTCAACTCTCAAAAATAGCATTGCTACTGAGCGAGCCAGGTTTGCCAAAACCAACTAAATTGTCGTGGTGGTGTCATGGCAGATGCCATGGATAGGGTAAAGGTGGGGACAATATGCACTAGAGGAATCCAGGGAGGGATAGTGTGGTGATTCCACACACAGATGCTTTGTATTCAATAGGTTTCCAAGGTTTACAAGTGCTCCTTGAGTTGTATTGGGGAGAGGAGGAAGAAGGAACTCTCTTACTCTCTCCACTAACTAGCTCTCAGGAACCAACTAGAGATCAACCAAGTAAAACTCAACCCTCTCTATAGATGCCCTAACCCTCCTTATATAGGGGTGGCTAGGTCACCAATTAGGGCATGCGTGGAGTCATATTCCAGGGAATATGCCTCTTCCCAAAATAGCAAACCGACCGGATCACTTTTTGCCATCGTAAGCCATGCAAGCCTCTGCGGCGCCAGCGTCATCCGACATAGGCAGCGTCACCCTTGTCGGCCACGCCTCGGTGGTCCTAGCCTCTATCCGCTTTGCTCACGCTCCAGCATACAGTGTCCTCCTTTTGACCAGCGAGATACCTTCCTTTTCTTGCAAGCCTAATATAACCCGGATCGTGCCTGGTTAATCCGGCTACACTGGTACCTGCATACAAGTTACATAAATCCTACCGGCATACGACATACGTCGGCCGGGACTCAGTTAGGTGGACATCCTCCGGTCCGGGTTACTCCGTGATTCGGCCTGCCTTGAGGTGACTCGGCCAGCACTTGCTTCGACCTTGCCGTACCTCGGCTAACTCGGCCTTTATACCCCGGCGTGACCCTACCCGGGGTATCCCCCCAACCTTAGTCCCCGAAGTTGGTGCGGTCTTAGCAGCTCTAGCTGCTAAGGCCATGGCAGGTTCAACTTACTGAACCTTTTGCTCCTTTTTCCGAGTTATCACATAGTCCGGATTCCACAGGCTAACTTTCCCTTGGCACATTCCGAGTTATCACTCGCTGGCTGGGTCACCCTTTGATAGCTGGTTATCCTTCCTTCTCTCGTATGCTTCCCCACGTCCCACGTGGAGGGTAATCATTATTTTGCCTCATTTTAAGGGCCCGCGCCAGTTACTACTACAATTAATGTTAGGTGTTACTGTTGCACATGTCACGTCGTGTCTGTCTCCTCGTTAACTGTATCACCATGTCGCGTCGTGGGATTCCCTGCGCCCTGTGGTCCTTCCTATGGCTCGCCTCGGATTGGCTGACCCAGCAAATACACGGCCACACCATGTGGCCTTGCCGCACTGCACGATCCCACTACCCCAGCTGGGGCGTGGTTAAATAGGGGAGGGGCGCGCCCCTTGGTATTTTTCCCCATTCTCACGCCCCTCTGCCTCTTCTTCTTCTTCCTCCTTGCGACAGCGCCACCGCCGCACCTGCCTTGCTGCCGCTCCCGCAGCTCCACCGCCACAGGTCCGCGCCAGTCCAAGGCACTGCCCCCACCTCCGATAGGGCTAGTGAGGACATCGATTTGGACATGACAGAAGAGGAGCTCACCATCACGGAGGCGGAGATGGAGGAGGGAGCGGAGAACGCCGAACACGGCGCCTAGGTTGGCTCCTAGGTGTGCCAGGACGACCTCGACTGGCTCTACCGCACGCGCCGCATCCCAGAGGGCGTGGTTGCCCGCCTCGCCTCCGAGGAGCTCGCACCCTCACCCAATCCCGGTGAGTTCGTGGTGTTCCTCTCCCATTTCCAACGCGGGTTCGGCCTCCCCGTTAGTGATTTCTTCCATGATTTCCTTGACATCTATGAACTTCAACCGCACCACCTTCCGGTGAACGCCATCACTTCCCTTTCTTCCTTTGCCTCCACCATAGAGGGGTATGTCGGATTGTGGCCCACTAAAGAACTCTGGATCCGGTTTTTCGGTCTATGCCGGAATGTGATTCCGAATAAGGCGCTTGACTCGGAGGACAAACATCTTACGCAGTTCGGTGCTGCTTCTATTTGTCCCCGGAAACAATCCGTCTTTCCCCGGGTCACGGGGCTTGATTCGTGCAAGGGCTGGGCCCGAACCTTCTTCTACGTCAGAAATGGCATGAATGAAGATCTGATCTGGCTGCACCCCTACGCTCCGGGTCCTCCTAATCCGGATCTGTGGGACTGTATCTCCAAGACACGCATTGTCTTGGCAAACCAAGTCAACAAACGGTTCAAGGAGTTGAAGGACGCGGGGCTGCGCAACGAGGATGCCATGATCACCTTCGTCCGTAGCCGAATCCCCCCCTCCAGAAGCACACACACAAGCTTTGCCACATGAGCTGGCGACTTGACCCCAACCGGACTTCCTCATTTGAACTGAGCAACATCGAGATATTCCGCCGGGTCAAGGCTCTCTTCCCAACCGTCAAAGACTTCTCCGCTGATTGGGAGTGGGGGTGATGGCTCAATGCAGGGCGCCCAGAAAATTGCTTGATGGCGGTGTTGATGTAGAGCTCGTTGGGAACCCCAAGAGGAAGGTATGATGAGCACAGCAGCAAGTTTCCCTCAGTTATGAAACTAAGGTTTAATCGAACCAATAGGAGCAAGGAAATACCTCAAAGGTGTTACTAGCTGAGCTTTGGCAGGCGCACTACCGGTGCTAGTAGCAACGTGGAGACATGCACAACACAACCACAAAACTTTGTCCCCAACTTGCGATGAGGTTGTCAATCTCACCGTGTTTTGCGGAAAACAAAGGATTAAATGTATCGAATGGAAAGAAGTAAAAGTTTACAGAAAGTAAACACAAAGCAGTAAAAGATTGTAGATTCTATGTAAAGAAAAAGGACCGGGATCCATAGTTCACTAGAGGTGGCTCTCCTTAGATAGATAACATGTTGGGTGAACAAATTACAGCGGGGCAATTGACAAACACCGAGCAAGCAATACATGCATATACTAATCATCTTGACTCCTTTGAGACTTGATTGGGCATTACAACATAATAGATAGACCGCCATCCAACTGCATCTATGACTAATAATCCACCTTCAGGTTATCATCCAAACCCCCTCCCGTATTAAGTTGCACGCAACAGATTATTGCTTTACGAACTGCGTGTAAAGTAAACAATACGATTGTTCTATGAACAAAGGATTGTTGTTTTGTCCCTAGTAGCAACAGCACATCTAGTACCTTAGAGATTTCTGTCACGTCCCCAGATTACCAGAGGCATGAACCCACTATCGAGCATAAATACTAACTCTTGGAGTTGCTAGCATCTACTTGGCCAAGATAGCTACTAACAACGGAAATCATGCAAGATCTCAAATAATAAAGACATGATAGAATCAATAATCAATCTGAAATAGCATCTCAATATCCATCGGATCCCCGCAAACACAACACGCAGAATTACAAATAGATGATCTTGATCATGAACGGAGCTCACATGATCTAGACATGAAAGCACAAAGGAGGAGAACCAGCCATCTAGCTACTACATGGATCCGTAGTCCAAGGCTTGTGGTGATAAAGAAGGCCTCCAGGGTGAATTCCCCTCTCCGGCAGGGTGCTGGGAACAGCTTCAGATCCCTCCCGATCTAGGGATGGAGATGACGGCGGCTACAGACTCTTTCGTGGATTTTTGATCAGGTACTTAGGGTTTACGTCCCGAGGGCAATATATAGGAGGAAGGAGAGGCCGAGGGGGTGCCGGGAGCGGCCACACCACCCCCTGGCGCGGGCCAGGCCTGGCCGCACGGCCAGGTGGTGTGGTGGCTTCCTGACCCCTCTCCGTCTCGTATTCTGGCACTTGATGACATCCGGAAAAATAGGCACTTTGGCTTTTGTCCCGTCCAATTCCGAGAATATTCATTTTCTGACTTTCCTGGAACCAAAAAGAGCAGAAAACAGGCAGCTGGCACTATGGCTCTTGTTAATAGGTTAGTCCATGAAATCATATGAAAAAGTACTCCAAAGTTGGAACAAAACACAAGAAAGTGGATAAAACCAAGCATGGAACATCAAAAATTATGGATACATTTGAAATGTATCAGGGGGATAGAGCATTTCTGCTGAGACAAGCTTCCTCCTACGGTAAATCTCGTATTCCAATCTTTTTCCGAGTTATATCATATGTCAGAATTTGTTGTTTGTTTGATCCCTTTGCCTTTTCTTCTTAGTTGTTTCTTTAGCAAACCCTCGAGGATGGCCCTGAGCCCTCTGTCAAATGGGCGAAGGATCGAGATGCCCCGGATGAGGAGGAGCCGGATCAGGAAATGTTCCTGCCATTACCCGATGCGACCAAGCGACCCACCTTTAACTCCTCTTCCTTAAGAGATTGGCCTAATGATGAAGATGATTCCGACATTGAGGTGATGGAAGCATTTGACGTTGTCCCCCTTTCTTACGCCTTTCCGGCATCAGCTAACTCGGGTGGGCAGATCCACGAAGATCCTCCTCTCGCCACGGGCGAGCTTGTCCCGGCCGCGTCAAAGAAAAGGGGAGCTACTTATGCTTCTTCTTCCGGAACTTCTAAGCCAACCAAGAGGCGAAAGAAGTCCGCAGACAAAGCCGCCACCAAGCCTACGACTAAGGCCATAACTCGGAGGGCTCGGAAGCCCAAGGAGCCATTGACCTCTGATGAGTAAGTCACTTTTCTCTCTGTCCAATCCTTTGGTTCATGCTTTTCTTCTATTGTAACTTATTGTTTGTCGTTTGATTCGGCAGGGCTGCGGTGGAGGTTCCTCAGAGCGGATCCAGCATCGCTTTGCCCCTCCGGCATAGCCCTTCTCCCCCTTGTGGCAATGATACACACCCGCTAAGCCCCATTCAGGAGGGTTCTGCGGCTGCTCTAGGTTCTAGCCCACCTCGTCCAGAGGAGGGCAACCTTGGTGCAGGGGGAAGTGGCTCTACCGAGGCAGCAAATGCTCCCAGCTCCACTTCGGCTCAGCCGCAACCAGCTACCTCCGAGGTACCAACAGCACCCCTACTAAGACAAGCACCAGCACCAGTATCAGCATCAGTACCAGCGCCAGCACGAACAATAGCAGCACAAGTACCAGCAGCAGTACGAACTCCTTCCGCCTCGTCCGAGTCTTCCAAGACTCGGCGAGAAGGCCCAGCTAGCACCAAGGCTGCGCCCAAGCCTAAATCCGCAGCTCAAACCTCAACTTCTCAGCAGCAGCCCAAGGCCAAGAAAGCTTTTGACGCCGCTAGGGCGGCATCTATCGAGGCTGGATAGCGCACGCTCGCGTCCATGCTTCCGAAGAAGACCCCACCGAAGAAAGATGCCTCCGCCGGGTCAGTTAGCGCACAACTTGCATTGCACACTAGCCCTGCTGCTGCCCAAATTGAAAGGAGGGAAGCCCATGCCATCTGATTGCGCCCCATATGCTCAGCGGAGAGCGCTATCCTCCGGCCTTGATTGAGTTCGTCAATAACTGGAACAAGGCGGAGTTCGTCCATAACGACGATCTCCCGGAGAAATTTGGGCCAGCCGAGTTTGCCACACAGATGAACACCGCCGCCAAGGCTATCAACCTTTCCGGCCGGATGATGGAGGTACGCTACCTTGTCTTTTCTTTAACATGTACTAAATATTAGTGATATAACCATTAGTCCCCGAGCCTCCGGGGGAGTAACTTGTTACTCGGCCGGATGCTCCTTAGAGAACTAGCGTAGCTCCTTAGTAACTTCTGATATGCACACACCTAGAGCCGGGTTAAGTTCCACTTGGCCCGGATCTTGTACACTTCGAATATGCACACACCTAGAGCCGGGTTAAGTTCCACTTGGCCCGGATTTTGTACACTTCAAATATGCACACACCTAGAGCCGGGTTAAGTTCCACTTGGCCTGGATCTTGTACACTTCGAATATGCACACACCTAGAGCCGGGTTAAGTTCCACTTGGCCCGGATCTTGTACACTTCGAATATGCACACACCTAGAGCCGGGTTAAGTTCCACTTGGCCCGGATTTTGTACACTTCAAATATGCACACACCTAGAGCCGGGTTAAGTTCCACTTGGCCCAGATTTTGTACACTTCGAATATGCACACACCTAGAGCCGGGTTAAGTTCCACTTGGCCCGGATCTTGTACACTTCGAATATGCACACACCTAGAGCCGGGTTAAGTTCCACTTGGCCCGGATCTTGTACACTTCGAATATGCACACACCTAGAGCCGGGTTAAGTTCCACTTGGCCCGGATCTTGTACACTTCGAATATGCACACACCTAGAGCCGGGTTAAGTTCCACTTGGCCCGAATCTTGTACACTTCGAACATGCACATGACTAAGCTATCCTTGCTCTTTTCAGGTGACTACCAATCGCCGGAGCGCTGAGTTTCAGCGTCTCTTGGACACACATAAGGCGCTACGCTCGAAACATTCTACACTTCTCGCTGAGTTCGAGAAAAGGGGTAAGTTTTCTCCTTGGCTTTTTTCCCATATTTCTTTGTCTTTTCCCGCTGAACTAATTTGTTATTCGGGTTGGGCAGCCAAAGTGGAAGCCAAAAACACCATCATGAGGAAGAACTTGGAGCAAATAAAAGGTAAGTCATTTCGGTTAATCTTGTTCTGCGCTCTCTTTCCTTTCTCCTAGGCTTGGCAAATATTCATACCTCAGCTTTGCCGGGTCAACAAACTGTTTCAGCACCTCTTGAAGATAGTGTGCCCGTGCCTGATATGATGCTGCATTTTCTCGAACAAGCAGGGGAGCATCAGGCCGAACTTAAGAAGAAGGACGATGAGCTCGCCCTCCTCCGGACTAAAGATGATGAGATTGCCAAGCTCAAGGCAGAAATGAAAAAGCTCAAGGCGCTCCACAAAACCGAGATGGATAAAACTGGCCAAGATTTCACTAAGGAGCGAGAACGTCTCAACCTCCAAATTGCCAAAGATCAAGAACTACTGAAGGAGGTCGACGTTAAGCTTGAGTCGGCAAATGCTGAACTTGTGCAACTTCGGGAGAGACATGATAACTGCACCAAGGAGCTGACCCGGATCCATAGTCACATTTCTCGTAAGTTCTTTTCCTTCAGCCGAGATGACTCTCTCTGGATCAACCTCCTTTATCTCATTTGTCTTGTTTTCAGACAAATTTCCAGAGGGTGATGCCATTGCAGCTACTGCCGTTGCCAAGTTCCGCCAGAAGAGGGGTACCCCAACTGGTCCTGGCACTGAAAAAATTCCTTATGACATGGAGGACCTGCTGGTCAGCTTATCTTCTCGCATCGAGATTGTGAAGAACTACGGTTCGGGTCTCTTAGATGCAGCAGTCCAGATCTTCAATGCCCTTTGGCCTGGTGAAGATACTCCAGAGGGATCCACTGCTCTAATTAACAAGTTAATGGAGTGTGAGACCCAGCTTGATCTTTGGAGGGAATCCGCTGGACGCGCTGGAGCTGAATCGTCCTCCACTACATGCTCACATGGTATGAGAAAATAAATCTGAATCTTCTTGAGCGCATGCGCACCGGATCAAGGTGGTCCACTATTCCCGATTGGATAGCTCGACGCAAGGCTTGCGCCCATAGCCTCATTCAGTTTGCCCCCATCCATCAATTGAACAAGGGACCAAGCTTTCTCGAAGCCGTTGACGACGAATATGTGGAAGATGGTTTGGATGAGGAGGAAGAGGACAAAGCCTCGGACGTCGAAGAAAATGAAGATGACGCTGAAGCTGAGGCCGGAGTTCCACCTGCTGGTGCAGAGTTACCTCCTCCTGCTGCTCCTTGATCACCAACAAACACTTTGAAGTTTATCAGATCCCCGGTATGCCGGGTGCAAATGTATTAAGCACACAAGTTATATTTTTCTACTAAGTTGCTCGTGCCGGATTAACTTGGGTGTAGTCCCCGAGTTTCATTTTCTTGTTTCTCCAATTTCCTGGCTCGGCTCGTGTCTACCTTGATTCGGTTTTATGACTTACGAGTCTGAGTTTCAAAAATTGACTTAACAATACTTAGAAACTTTAGGACTAGCTCAAAATAATTCAGCATAGTAAAAACAAGGCAAACGTAAAGTTAGTCCAAATAACAAATGTCGGCTCGATTGCGTTCTTTTCCTTAGTCGTTTTTCGTGTGCTACACAATTCCAAACTTGTTCTCTTGCTTGCCATGAAGCCAAACCTTGTTGGACAGCAGCAAGTCAAAGAGTTGAATTTTTGGTGCTCACACACTACTAATCCGGCTTAGGCAGAAGCAACTTAAATCAGCCGACATAAAATAAATAACAAGTACAGAAGACAACCAATATTATTAAGGCAGTCTCCGAGTTACTGCTCGAGGTGCCACGATTTCATTGATAGACTCATTGCCAGCATACACACCGACGTATGAGAGACTCAGATACGCACACTTCTTTGCTAAGTGTAGAACGGATGAAGTAGAGCTACATTCCATGGATGCTTAGATTCCTCGCCGGACATGTCCGCCTTGTTCTTCTCCTGTGGTTTTGCATCAATGAGATAATAAGAGTCATTGTGCAATGCTTTGCTCACAATGAATGGCCCTTCCCATGGGGGGGATGGCTTATGCATGCCAGCAATACGTTGTACCAACTGGAGTACCAGATCACCTTCCCAGAAGACTCGGGGGTTTACTTTCCGGCTATGATAACGTCGGAGATTTTGCTGATATATGGCGGATCTGGACAATGCCAATTCTCTCGGTTCTTCCAGCAGATCAACATCATTTTGCCGGGCTTCTCGCACTTCGGCTTCTATGTATTGGGTGACCCTAGGCGAATCATGCTCTATGTCGGCTGGTAGTACAGCTTCTGCCCCATATACCAGAAAAAATGGCGTATAGCTTGTTGATCGATTTGGAGTTGTTCTTAAACTCCACAGTACCGCTGGTAGTTCTTCTATCCAGCACCCCGCTGATCTTTGTAGTGGCTCAATGAGCCAGGGTTTTATCCCAGATAACACTAATCTGTTGGATCTTTCAACTTGTTTGTTCGATGCGGGGTGGGCTACCGATGCAACGTCCAGCCGGATCTTCTTATCTCGGCAGAATCGCGCAAAAGCTCCTTCAGCAAAATTTGTGCCATTATCTGTTATGATACTGTGAGGATAGCCATATCTCAAGATGATATCTTTGAGGAATGTCACGGCGGTACACATTTTCTTATTGGCTTCACTTCAATCCATTTTGTAAACTTGTCAACCATGACTTCCAAGACTCAAAACGGATAAGGAGCGGTTATTACCGAAGTAATAACTTCCAAGACTCAAAGAAAGAAAAACAAACTAAAAGCAAAAATAAATTGGGTTGTCTCCCAAAAAGCTCTTTCTTTATAGCCATTAAGATGGGCATGATAATTTTGGAGATGCTCACTCAGAATATGAATTGAAGTGAAAGAGAGCATTAAGAAGCAAAAATACACACATTTAAGTCTAACCCACTTCCTATGCAAGGGAATTTTGTAAACAAACAAGTTGTTGAAACCAGAGGCTACTAGCATAGGAAGGCAAAAGAAGTGCAACATAAAAACTTTTAGCATAAAACGAGGAAACTTGATATTATTGAGATGCATACGAACACTTTTTCCTCTTTCATAGTAAATTTCAGTATCGTGCATAAACTCAACAATATAACTATCACAAGGGCCATCGTAACAATGATCACTTATTCTAACAGTAAACACAGGAATACTAGCTCTCATAACACTACTTTGTGAAACAATATTAGAGGTATCCTTACAAAGGATAGTGTGTCCCTTTTCTTCATATTTAGTAACAAAGTCTTTCACATTTGCTATAATAGGTTCATCAACCTTTTGTTTATCAGGTTCAACAGCTTCATTCGTACTTTCATTAACCATACTAGCTATCATAGAATGTTCCTTTATCTTAACTGGGAAAGGCATTTTCTCAATATAAGGTTCAGGTAAAACATGATTAGCAGTATAAACTTCAGTATTTCTTGTAGGAACACTCTTAGCAGTATCTTTATAAGGTTCATGATACTTATTCCACTTCTTTTTAGGCACTTCAATATAGGAAGCAAAAGCCTTAAAATAAGAAGCAATAGCTTGAGAGTCTAGACCATAAGCATTTTTAATATTTTGAAAGTCATCAGTTCCCACAAAAGATTCAATGCATTCATAATCATAATTTATACCTGACTTCCTACCTTTGTCATTCTCCCATGCTTCAACATTGTCTTGAATACGGTCCAGAAGATCCCATTTAGCTTCTTCTTCCATGCGAGTGAATGATCTAGCACAAGAAGCATCCAATAAATCCTTGTCATGTAGAGGGAGCCTTGCATAAAAGTTATTGATAATAATATTGTTGGGGAGCTCATGAATGGGACATTTGAGCATTAGTAACTTCAGTCTCCCCCAAGCTTGAGCTGTACTCTCTCCATCAAGAGGCCAAAATTTGTATACTTGATTCCGATCTTTATGAATCTCACTAGGAGGATAAAACTTTGAATAAAAGAGAGGCGCTATTTCCTCCCATTCCAGAGCTTGACCATTCTTCAGCAGCTTATAACATTCCTCAGCTCTTCCTTTCAGCGATAATGATAATAACTTCTTCTTAACGTGATCTGTAGTAATACCTGCACACTTGAACAACCCGCATAATTCGTGTATAAAGAGTAAATGATCACCGGGATGGACAGTTCCATCTCCAACATTGTAGTTATCCATAACACGATCAATAATTCTTGTAGGTATTTTAAAAACATCATTCTCAGCAGGTGGTGGCTTATCTACTACCTTAGCAGTGGTAGTAGCATTACCAAATAAGAAACTCAGTGAATTATCCTTAACGAAAATAAAGCAACTAGCATAAGTAAACAATACTCACAGTAGAAGTTTCCTTTACCAGTTCCACTCTTCAATAGCGCTTCACTCCCCGGCAACGGTGCCAGAAAATAGTCTTGATGACCCACAAGTATAGGGGGTGTATCGCAGTATTTTCGATAAGTAAGAGTGTCGAACTCAACGAGGAGCAGAAGGTGCTGGCTAGTGGTATGGATCAGGAATTCTCTGCAAATACTTAGCAAACGGATTTTTAGGGGTTTTTGATAAAGCAAGTAAATAAAGTATGAGTAAATAAAGACAATAAGAATAGATGCAGTAAGTGGCCCAATCCTTTATGAGCAAAGGACAAGCTGGTTGTATTACTTAAGATGACCAAACGTTCTCGAGGACACATGGGAAGACTGTCAAGTGCTTTCGCTTCATATAGTTGATTGATCTTCTTTAGCTTGCTAAGTGTTGTGTGGGTGAACCTGTGCTAATGTACCGACCTTCCTAGGACTAATACATACTTGTGATTATACCCCTTGCAAACATCCATAAGTACAAGAAAGTAATTAAGGTAGAAACCTAACCATAGCTTTAAACTCTAAGACCCTTACGTCCCTTGTGCAACGGTTTCCTAACGGGGGTTCAGGTTTCTGTCACTCCGGCAACCCCTACGATTAGTAGCCAAATACACAATGCATTCCCCTAGGCCGATATAGGTGAAGTGTCATGTAGTCGACGTTCACATGACACCACTAGAAGAAGTACACCACAACTTAAATATCAAACTATTGAATCTTTCTCAACACAATTCCACTACTAACAACATGACTTCTCCCATGTCCTCAAGAACAAAACGAACTACTCACAAGACATCATATGGATCACGATCAGAGATGGAATAATGATGTATAACAATCTGAACATAAACAATAATTCAATGGTTCACTCAATAGCATTACCTATGAAGAGTAATCAACACCGAGAAAGTTACCCCTATGAACTACGCAAGATTCAACCCAATTGTTACAGCAATATGGAGATGGTGATGAGGGTGCTGATGATGATGGTGGTGATGATGATAATGATCCTGATGAAGTCCATCTTGATGGTGGTGTTGATGGCGACGATCTCTCCTCTCCGGGAAGGAATTTTCTCGGCAGAAATCTGTCTGCCGAAGAGATCTTTCTCTCTCGGTGTTTTCTGCCCCGCAGAGGCGGCGGAATCTTTCTGTGGTCGCCCCCCGAGTCTTAGGGTTTTGGGAGGATAATATACGCCAGAGGGGAGTGCCAGGGGTGGACTAGGGCGGCCACACCACCTGGTGGCGCGGCCCAGGGTGGCCCGCGCTAGGGGGTGGTGTGGGCCCCTGTGGCCCATCTCCAGCCCTCCTTCTGGCTTCCTTCGTCTTCTGGAAAAATAGGATTTTCATATATTTTCCCGGATTTTCTGATCTTCGCAAATTTTGCCTCCAAAACAGCACCTTTTCCATCAGAATCCTGACTGCAACGGTCCATGCTCCAAAAGTCATCAACCATGCAAAAAATAGATGAAATAACATAAGTATCACCTCTCAATATGAAATATATCAATGAATAACAGTGAATTATGGCATAGAATAGTGATGCAAAATGGACGTATCAGCGAGCATCATAGCGTCGAGAGGATCAACGGCGAGTGCACCGCCACACAGCTTGCCACCAGACGCGAGGAAGAAGAAAAGAAAGAGACGCGAAGGGATACGGGCTGGTTTGGGCTGCGATGGGCCATGCCCAACTAAGAGGGGTGTTCCATCTCCTACTAGCGAGTGGCAGGTAACACTGGAGCTGATTGGGCTGTGGCCGGACGGCTGGCTGTTCCTTTCTCTTTTTCTTATTTTTTCTTGTTTTATATTTCTATATCTATTTAAAGTTTAAATTTAGTTGGTGATACTTCGGGAATATGTATTGAACATTTATATATCTATTTGTATCCTTGGACTTCTATTTTTTAGTATTTACACTAATCATGATTATAGAAAGGATTATTTTTGTTAGAGAATATAAATAGGGATTAGGGTTTTAAAGATTTACTCTTTATAATAAGATCTTTTAAAATGACTCTCACTTCCATTAAAAGAATGTAATGGTGATGGTTTAAGATGGATAATTATGTGTACATAATCTTATTAATACTTAACCTTCTAAGGGAATTGTATATACATTATAAGGTATTAAACCTTGTGGTTCATAATATGATGATTTGGTTTTCATGGTCCTCCATATTTGGTGATTTGCCAAATCCTATTCTACTTGATTTGTAGAGTTTGGAATTACCACATAACACTTTTGGTTAGGTCATTATGAATCAACAACAATCATTGGTAGAGAAATACTAATGTTTATTCAAACATAGATATGGTTTATTATTAAGGTTTAGACATATTGCCACCATGTTTTGTAAACCTAAATAACATCTCAACTTAAAATGAGTTATTGGAATTGCTTTCAGAATGTGATCTTAATAACACTATGAGATTAGGTCTCTATTAGGGTTAAGACAATCAGGTAGACAAGGCTTCTCAAACACTCACATGGTTCTCTAATTATCTTCTGGAAGCTTTAATTGTCCAAGAGGTATTGTTCAATAGTTACCTAGGAATAGGAAATGGTTTCACTATCCATTTGATTCTAGGGTCTTGAATAATACAGTAGACATGGGTCTTGTCATGGTTTGATATATTCTTGGTTAAGGCTTCTAAAGAATCCTTACCTTAATACCTCACCAAGGTTATCTTTAGATAAGGAATTCATTTCCTAAATATACTCTATATAAATCTCTCTTATCTTATTCACAAAGATCTCATCTTCCTGAATAAGACAATCATTTGACTCCACCATATCCATCATCATATGATGACATGGTCATGTAACTTCTACAATACTCCATTCTTACTCCTAATATATAACTCCTCTTAAATAACTACCATTGATATACCAATCAATGTAGCTACTACTAACTCCATCTATTAACTTCCTTAACTTCATCTTGCAGCTTCTTCCAAGGCTTGCAAGATTATAGTTCTTTTTATATATCACATGTGATAACAATCCTCTAGAATAGGTATGGTACTACTCTCCACAATACAAGTTTGTTCTTGTATTATCTTGATTAATCTACTACACTTCCAACTACTCCATATGTTCATGTTATATACTTCATCATACTCTAGCTTGACTTCTAATGATCAAGCTAGATGATTCAGCTTACTAGGACTTCCCTATCTTGGTATATTCATAACTCTTCTTGAATACCTAATCATCTATTCTCAAGTGACTTGAGAATAATGACCACCATCCTTTGATCAAACTAAGCTTAGGCTTCTAATTGTCTGATCAAGATCCATACTCAACTAAGTAGTAAACTTGTATTAGTCTCTCTATAGACTTATCTTGTTAAGCAAGCTTATTCTAAGTCTATATCCACTTGTCCTAACAAGATTATTATCTAATGTACTAATACTACTAGCTTTCTCATAGCTCCTCAATTACTAGCTCAACCCTTGAGTTTTGGGCACTGCTTCTAGTTAACTCAGGAGTGAGTTAACTCCTCCAACATCAAATGGTTTGATCTCCACTAAGGATCACATTCCATTGATGATGGTACACTCAACCATATCTAGTTCTTCCTTCAGATTAATTTACTTAAGGTATTTGAAAGGTCAACACAATGGGTCAAAGGCTATGAGTCAATAAGTTCTAGGTCAAGAATTGATCACACACATTGATGATCAATAGACACTAGAATTTGGTTAAATGGATATGGCACCTCTTAATATCATATTAAGAATATGTGTTGGATGGTCTTGGCTTGACTTTCCTTTCTACTCTATTTGTAATAAGAGTAAATGTTTAAGAACTACCACGATACCCATGGTAGGAATAACTATGGCAAACAAGTGTTTCAAGTTTTTGTCATGAGTTTAATTTTCTTAAGTTATAAGCTTAACTTGGTATACAGAGTTTATTGTAGGTAATACCTTGATATCATTTTTAGAAGATTAACTATTCATCCTTGAGTTGTTGTTTTGATTACCATATAATGATCTCTACAAGATCCAGTACTCCTTATTAAGTAGTGTGTTATGACTTAGTTTTATTACATTTGATCTACCCTTAGATCAAATTATATTACCCAAAGATAAGGTTTTAGCAAAGGTCATATTGAAACTTATCGCAGTCAACTTGATGATCTACTTCAGTTCCACCAAGTTAAGAGAAGCTTCAATCACTTTGACAAGTTTTATTTAAAAGCACGAAAATTATCCGGATTTTCTATGCATGAATGCAATGCACACACATGTGTTCAGCTTATTTCTAAGTTCTAATTCTGGGGTGTTACATTGGTCTTGGGTGGTGCACGGTTGAAGTTGTTGGAGTTGCCAGGGTGGTTGTTGTTGTTTCCTCCGGACTTCACATTTCCTCTGCTACGATTGGGGTAGCTCGGGCGAGACATTGGTGGTCGATTGTTCCGCGGGGCATATCTAGCAGACGGGTTGGGACGATACTTCTGGTGACTGTTGGATCCAGCTTGGTGCATCATCCGACGTTTGCGGTTGTCGTTCGCTTGATTGATCTTCTCTTACCTCTGAATGGCAGAGTCGACTAGATCTTCGAGATCCTCAAAACAGATGTTGACTAGCACCGTATGCATCTCATCATGCAACCCGTTCAAGAATCTCTCCTTCTTCTTGGCCTCCATGTTGATCTCATCAGGTGCATACCTGGCGAGGGACAAGAATCTGTCACGGTACTCCACCACAGTCATTCTGCCTTGCTTTAGTTCTCTGAATTCATCTCTCATTCTGGTGACTAAGCCCTAGGGCACATGGGTGTGGCTGAACTTGACTTTGAAGGCTTCCCACGTCATCACTTGACCGTGGTTCATCGTGCGGGTGTTGTTCCACTATGCTCTTGCATCTCCTGCCAGATAGTGGGTGGCAAAAAGAACTTTCTCGTTGGCATCCACTCCTGGGACTTCTAAGTTATTCTCCATGGTCAGTAACCAATCATCAGCATTCAGCGGGCCTTCAGACTTGCTAAAGATTGGGGGATTGGTATTCTAGAAGTTTTTGAGCTTGGATCCATGATGATCCTGATTTCCATGGCCTTGATTATTGTGAGACATCTGGGCGATCTGCTGCAGGGTGGCTAGATTTGCTTGGTGCTCTGCCCTACTAGCTTCGCGGTCTGCAATGAGCGTCTGCAGAATCTGCAGCATAGGGTCCTGCGATGAGCTTCTCCCTCCTTGGTTTCCACGAGTCATCTGAAGATTGAGGTAGATAATGGGGTAAGACGGAAAGTTCTAAGGTTCATGGTTTTGTTTTCAAAGCTAAAACTTTGAGTTTGACTCAGGTTTTGCAACTAACTCCTTTTCATTCATTCAAGCAAAGCACACGATACAAACACACACACCACAACAAAAGGAAAACATGTGGTTTTAAGAACCATTCTGTACGCTAAGATACAATGGGACTAATACTTCTCACTCCTACAATAGTGCTCTAGTGCATCTACATTTTCGATGAAGTCGGAGTCCTCATCGTCGGTGTAGAAGTCCATGGCATCATCCTCCAGGTAGTCATCATCATTGTTGAGGTACGAGTGAATATCCCCTTGGATATCTTCACCTTCCTCCTCTTCTTATTTTGCTGCAAGCTAAGCTTCTTGCTCCTTGATGGTCTTCTCGAGGTCGGCCACCTTCTTGCCAAGACGGTCGATGGTGCGATCCTTCTTGGTGCATTGACGATGCAAGGATTGACGATCCTTGACGAGCAGTGCAAAAGTCTGGGCCTTCTGGGCGGCAATGTCGAGGTTGTGGTTAGCGAACTCTCGAGCATTGTCCAATTCCTTCTGTCTGTCGTACAGTAGGAAGTCAAGGTTCTCCACTTGACGCTTCAACTCCGGGTGACTTGGCATTTCTAGAGGCATTCCCATCGAATCATGCCTTGCATAGTGAGCAAAGCGAGTTCCCTGGATCAAGTTGACATTCTGTGCGCAAACACGAGCGAGAGCTTCATGCATTGTCAGGCTAATCCATCTAGCCAGTTCTTCTCTCTTACGGTGAATTGAATCTTCTCGGAAAGTGGTGCTTCCATCTTGCCTCGAAGATCAGCAACTACTAGCCATTGTAAATCTCCTCCTAGGGGACCATTGAGTTGAACTCCGAAGAATTCCGGATACAGACGTTCAAGGTACTCAGACAGTGCATCAAGATCCCTCTCGAAGATCAGTTGGCCTCCGTTGCCTAGCTGGTAGAACTTGCAGTACTGAACTTCCATCTATAAGAATTTAGGATGAGAAAGTTAGTGAGGTGATCAAGTGTGTCAAATTTTATGGAGTAATGCAAAAAAAATTGAGCAACATGAATCTTTTTGAAAGAATCTCTAGGGTAAGAGGGGAAATAGATTTTCACAAATACTCACTTTGGTTTTGAAACTAAGTTTTTGTTCGGACAGCCATTCTAACTAGGGTCTCCTATGGTCAGGATGGCTCTGATACCAACTTGTCAACACCCGGATTTTTAATCCCAGATGCGTGTTATGTCATACATCGCAATCCCAGGATTACCATTTTTGTGAGACATAACAGATTAGATATCACAGTACATCATCCATTACAAACCATAATAAAGTCTTACACAAATAAAGGATCTCATGATACAGTCTTAGTACAAACAAGTAGCAGAATAATAAGCGTAGCGGTAGACTCCATCTTCAGTTTCACAGGCAATGTTGACGATGGGAGATGATCCTTGTTGTTGTAGACGTCCTGATGTCCTCCTTCCGGATAGTCCTCCTCATAGTCTGGCCATGGGAATAGCCAGGGACAAAGCCATGAGTACTCTTAAAATACTCGCAAACTATCACTAACAAGTAAAGTAGTTCTAGTAGGAATGCTAAGTTCTAAGTTTATTTGTAAAGTTAAGTTTGAAACCTAAGCTGAGTTCAGAAACAAAGAAAGATAAAATAAAGTTCTAAATCACCTAAGTGGGAACTTGGTTGTCATAGTCACAACCATGTTATGGTCAAGTCGTGTCACAATTCATTTCATAAGTCATTTTGAAAACATCTGACAACGGAACAGTATGGCCACTCCAACTATCCATAACCGCGGACACGGCTATTCGAATAGTTTTACACTCTGTAGAGGTGGTACACTTTCACCACAAAATTCGATACATCTGTCAAGGATAACCCTGAATCATCATACTTAGTATGGAGATAATCAAACATAACCTTTCCTTTACACACTCTAGTATAAGCATCTCTCCTATGAGCTTGGCCTCCCAGCCATGGCCATCTGCCATCCCGGGCACTGCATAGGTGGACAACATCGAGAGGTAGCCTCAGCTCAAACCTCTCCCGTGAGGGAACTCATACTAATGCATATAAACTTCCGGCTAAGCCTTACCCAATTCAGGTATTGTGGTTGTACGGTAAAATTGGAATGGTATCGCATCCGAACCCAACCATCAGTTTTAAAAGGTTAAGGCTCATGCCTCAACATTTTCATCATCATAAACCATTTGTGTTTCTCAACACATGTCAAAACATCTCAATAGAATGACTCATCATTCCAAGGTTTTCACAAGTCATTTTCACCAAGTATTCCCATCTAAAGTGATCAAGTTTTTGGTTTAGCTCTAAACTACTAAGTTAAGAGTGTTCACTAAAGTGGGATGCTAATATCAATATCATGCCATAGAATGACATCTAAGTTTAACTAGATAGGCAAGTTTTATACTCTTTATGCTATCTATAAACAAAGTAAAGAACTTTGGTAAAGTAAAATAAAGTAAAGCTTGTAAGTAAAACTTGGGATTGGTATACATCAAAAAGGGTATAACCAAAAAATGCCTAATGCATCTTTCTTAGGTTATCTGTTACATCCCAAATCTTTAATCAAGGTTAATCAAGATCCAAACTACCCAATTTAGGGTTAACAAAACCTTTTTCCATTTAAAATCTTTAAGCATTCATATGTGTGTGATTTAAAATAGGAGTTGTTTGAAATGCCATGATTGTTTGTTCTAATGGTTGTAAAATGATTCTAAGGTGAATGTCACATCATCTAGATCATTCCCAAGAAAAAACCAAAGAAAAAGAAATCAAAAGGAAATAAATAAAGGAAGTGGTCACTTTTGCCATTTTAATCACCTAGCCCACTTTGGGTATTCCTAGCACTCAAATTCCAACAGAAACAATTGTGGATCTTTGCACCCCTTACTAGTACAAGTAGTGATGTGCCAAGGCCCACTTTGTGATCTCCCAAAAACATTCAAACTCTAATTTTAAATAAAATTTGAAAATGGAATCTAGTTCATATGTATAGATCACCCTTTTTCAAAAACCATCCAAATGAATTCCATTTGACAAATCCTAGCAACCACAGATGCTTAAGCATGTGACAAATCACTCCGCCGAAAATCTCTGAAAAATTAAGAAGTTTTCTTCATGCGGCCATTTAATCAAACACTTGGCATGCATTGATCACACTCTAGTTTAGGTTCACTGTTTCTATAGGGTTTTGCCACCTATTTGAACCCAATTTAATCCCTCTGTCCCTCTTTGATCTAACCAAGCCGAAACCAACCCATCCCCTAGTCCCTAGCGCCAGTGCCACGCCGCCCCAAGGCCATGCTTGCTGGCCAACCTTGCCAATGCCACAGCAGACTGCCAGCCCCTCTCCGCCGCTCCAGAAAGCAAAGCGCGACCTCACCGCTGTCCACGATCCACCCCACGACAACTGCCACGCCCTGGACCACCGAGGACAAGCCCTGCCCTTTCCTCTCTGCGCCGCGCCAGAGCACGCCAGAGCGCCATCACCACCAGCACGCCACACGCCGTGCCTCGACACTAGACCGCACGCGCCACTCCGCCTTGACCACCTCACCCTGCCAGACACGGCCGTAACCCGCCGCACGACCCACACTCGCCGGGAACCGCGTAGAGCACCACCTCTGTCCCACAGAGCATGCGATGCTCCCGACTGTTAGCCACCGCCCCTAGCATCGCCATAAAGCCGTAGAGGACGGCCAGGAGGCAAGCCACCGTCCGCCTACGTCGCCCATGCCGATAGCACCCTGTATCATCATCATCGACGAGCTCGCCGTCGCCCCCTCGGTCCCCTCCTTGAGCCTATATAAGGAGGCCTTCCCCAGCCTCAATCGCCACACCGTTCAACTCCCCTCTCACCACCTGTCCTTCCCTACCTCTCGCCGGAGCAGCTCGAGCTGCCAGTCCCCGGAATTGAGCCGGAGACAGCCGCATCAGAGGAGGAGACGCTGCCGTTGATTTCGTCCACCACAGCCTCTACCACGACTTCGCCTGAGCCTACCGTCGTTATCTCGTTCATTTTCCCGCCTCGCTGCACTAGCTGGAGCCCTGGTACGTCCCCACTGCACCCCCACCGAGCCGCTAGGGTTCAGCCACGCCGGCGACGAGTCCGTCATCGATGATAAGCCCTAGCCATAGATCTGCATTCTAATCCTACGGTCCATCTCGCCCCATACCGCTTCGCGTGAAATGAGCCACTGACAGGCGGACCCCCCTGGCAGCAGTCCTCAGCTCCGCAGGATGAATTTGGGTCGGCCCGTTAGTTTTCCCGCGCAACCCAGTTAATTCAAATTAGGATTTTTTTTCTTTTTAGACTTAAACTTAGTTTTGTCCCTTAATTTGACAATCAATTCAGAGAGTTATACAAATCCAAATTGAGTGTTTCCAATTTTGTTGGAAAGTTAATGAAAATCTCTATCCAAGCCCGTTGGATTTAAATCATTTAGAGTTAGAGATCTCTCCTAGTAAAAATAACAAGGCAGAAGCTTTTGCACATTCAAATATTTTTATAAAATCAACCACAATAGCTTTTGAGTTGATTCCAACTCTAAAAAATCGCATTTAACCATACCTATCTGAATATGTAATAATATTAAGGTTTGCATGCAGTGACTTTGGACTAGTACCAAAATAATGTTATATAGGCATTTCTAGTCACTTTAAATCATTAAATATTAAACTTAAACTTATTAAAATATGACCAACCCTTAAATCACGTTCCCATATGTTAGAATATGTGGTGATGACATGTGTCCACATGATCCCATATTTTAATTGGAGAATATTAAATCTTAGTTAATTTCAATGAGTAGAAATTACTTTTCTCAAATAAAAAGAATCAAACTAGTTCATTAAACCATGTGATGTTTGTGATGATACTAGATCATCAAATGTGTGCCTTAGTGTGCTAAGTAGACTAGTTAAGTATTGTTTGGTGATTTTGTATTCTGTATGTATTTATAGACGATAGTACCGACCAAGTCTACGAAGAGGAGGAGTTCTACTAAGAGGAGGAGGAAGAGAATTTCAACCACTGCACTACATAAGTCAAGCTATTGTTAGAAAGCTAGAATTAAGCTAGATAACCTAAGCAAATGCACTAGACATGCTTTGGTTATACCATTTTGACTTATACCTACTCCAAGTTTTACTTACAAGCTTTACTTTCTTTTACTTTACCAAAGTATTTTACTTGTTTAAAGGTAGCATAAAGAGTATAAAACTTGAGCTATCTAGTTAGACTTAGATGTCATTCTATGGCATGGGATTGATCTTAGCATCCCACCTTAGTGAACACTCTTAACTTAGTAGTTTAGAGCTCAACCAAAACTTGATTCACTTTAGATGGGAATACTTGGTGAAAATGACTTGTGAAAACCTTGGAATGATGAGTCATTCTATTTAGATGTTTTGACATGTGTTGAGAAACACAAATGGTTTATGATGATGAAAATGTTGAGGCATGAGCCTTAGCCCTTTTATAAAAACTGATGGTTGGGTTCGGATGCGATACCATTCCAATTTTTACCTTACAACCACAATACCTGAATTTGGTAAGGCTTAGCCGGAAGTTTATATGCATTAGTATTAGTTCCCCCGTGGGAGAGGTTTGAGCTAAGGCTACCTCTCAATGTTGTCCACCTATGCAGTGCCCAGGATGACAGATGGTCATGGCTGGAAGGCCATACTCATAGGAGAGGTGCTTATACTAGAGTGTGTAAAGGAAAATTATGTTTGATTATCTGCATACTAAGTATGATGATTTAGGGTTATACCTGATAGATGTATCGAATTTTGTGGTGAAAGTGTACCACCTCTGTAGAGTGTCAAACTATTCGAATAGTCGCGTCCGCGGTTATGGATAGTTGGAGTGGCCATACTGTTCCATTGTCAGATGTTTTCAAAATGACTTATGAAATGAATTGTGACTTGACTTGACCACAATAGAGTGGTGACTATGACAATTAAGTTCCCACTTAGGTGATTTCAAACTTTATGTTATCTTTCTTTGTTTCAGAAAGCTTAGGTTTCAAACTTAACTTTACAAATAGACTTAGATTTTAGCATTCCTATTAGAACTATCTTCCTTGTTAGTGGTAGTTTGCGAGTACTTAAAGAGTACTCATGGCTTTGTCCCTGGCTATTCCCGTGGCCAGACTATGAGGAGGACTGCCCTGAAGGAGGACAGCAGGACGGCTACGACAACTAGGATCATCTCCCATCGTCAGCATTGCATGTGACTCTGATGATGGACCCCACCGCTACGCTATTTATTCCGCTACTTGATTGTACTAAGACTGGATCATGAGATCCTTTATTTGTGTAAGACCTTATATGGTTTATAATGGATGATGTACTGTGATATCCAATTTGTTATGTCTCACAAAAATGGTAATCCTGGGATTGCGAGGTATGGCATAACAGGCATCTGGGATTAAAATCTGGGTGTTGACAAGTTGGTATCAGAGCCATCCTGACCATAGGAGACCCTAGTTAGAATGGACATCCAAAACAAAAAGTTAGTTTAAAAAACCAAAGTGAGTATTTATGAAAACTATTTCCTCTCTTACCCTTGGGAATTATTTCTCTCAAAAAAATTCATGTTCCTCCAAATTCTTACATTACTACATAAAACTTTGACACACTTGATCACTTCACTAACTTTCTCATCCTAAATTCTTATAGATGGAAGCTCAATACAGCAAGTTCTACCAGTTGGGAAAGGGAGGCCAACTGATCTTCGAGAGGGATCTTGATTCACTGTCTGAGTACTTGGAGCGTCCTCATCCGAAAATCCTTGGAGCTCAACTCCCTGGACCCCAAGGAGGAGATTTACAATGGCTAGTAACTACTGAACTTCGAGGCAAGATAGAAGCACCAATGTCTGAGAGGATCCAGTTCTCAGTGAGAGAGAACAACTGGCTAGATGGATTAGCCAAGGCAATGCATGAAGCTCTCGCTCGTCTGTGTGCCTAGAGTGTCAACCTAATCCAAGGAACCCACTTTGTTCACTATGCAAGGCGTGATTCCATGGGAATGCCAATAGAGATGCCAAGTCACCCAATATTGAAGCGTCAAGTAGAGAACCTTGACTTCCTACTGTACGACAGACAGAAGGAATTGGACAATGCTAGAGAGTTCACCAACCACAACCTCGCCCTTGCCGCCCAAAACGCCCAGACTTTCTCACTGCTAGTCAAGGATCGTCAGTCTCTTCGCTGTCAACGCGCAAAGAAGGATCACACCATCGACCATCTTCGCAAGAAGGTGGCCGACCTCGAGAAGACCATCAAGGAGCAAGAAGCTCAGCTTTCGGCAAAACAAGAAGAAGAGGAAGGTGAAGATATCCAAGGGGATATTGACTCCTACCTCAGCAATGATGATGACTATCTGGAGGATGATGCCATGGACTTCTACACCGACAATGATGACTCTGACTTCATCGATGATGAGTAGATGCACTAGAGCACTAGCATAGAGTGAGGAGTATCGGTCCCATTGTATCCTAGCTTACAGAATGGTTCTTAAAACCATCTGTTTTCCTTTGATGTTGTGGTGTGTGTGTGTTTGTATCGTGTGCTTTGCTTGAATGAATGAAAAGAAGTGAGTTGCAAAACCTGAGTCAAACTCAAAGTTTTAGCTTTGAAACCAAAATGATGAACCTTAGAACTTTCCCTCTTACCCCGTTATCTATCTCAATCTTCAGATGACTCGTGGAAACCAAGGAGGGAGCAGCTCATCGCAAGACCCAATGCTACAGATTCTGCAGACTCTCATTGCAGACCGTGAAGCTAGTAGGGCAGAGCGCCAAGCAAATCTAGCAACACTGTAGCAGATCGCCCAGATGGCTCACAACAATCAGAACCATGGAAATCAAGATCATCATGGATCCAAAGTCAAAAACTTCCAGAATACCAATCCCCCAATCTATAGCACTTCGGAGAACCCACTAGATGCTGATGGCTAGTTACAAACAATGGAGAACAACTTAGAAGTAGCTAGAGTGGATGCCAACAAGAAAGTTCTTTTTTCCACCCACTATTTGGCAGGAGATGCAAGAGCATGGTGGAACAGCATCCGCACGATGAACCATGGTCAAGTGATGACATGGCAAGCCTTCAAGATCAAGTTCAGACGCACCCACGTACCGCAGGGTCTAGTCACCAGGATGAGAGATGAATTCAGAGAATTGAAGCAAGGCAGAATGACTGTAGTGGAGTACCGTGATAGATTCTTGTCCCTTGTCAGGTAAGCATCGGATGAGATCAACACGGAGGCAAAGAAGGAGAGATTCCTGAACGGACTGCATGATGAGATGCAGATGGTTCTCGTCAACATCCATTTCGAGGATCTCGAAGAGCTAGTTGACTCTGCCATTTAGATGGAAGGGAAGCGTAAACGTCGAATGATGCACTAAGATGGATCCAACAGTCAGCAGAAGTACCGTCCCAACCCGTCTGCTAGATATGCACCGTGGAACAATCGACCCCCAATGTCTCGCCCAAGTTACCCCAACCGTAGCGGAGGGAATGTGAAGTCCGGAGGAAACAACAATCACCCCGGAAACTCCAGCAATTTCAACCGTGCACCTCCCAAGCACAACAACAACAGCAACAACAAGACTGCACCCAGAACTGGAAGCAATGTTGTCCCCGTGGCAGCAAAAGACAAGTCTCAGATCACTTGTTTCGAGTGTGGAGTGAAGGGTCACTACTCAAATGAGTGCCCCAAGAAGATTGCCGCCACTGCCAATGTGAATGCCCCAGATCAACAGCAGCATCGTGTTCAACCAGTAAGAAGATTCGCCCCAGGGAACCCTCACAACCGCAACAGCCGTCTCTTCCACATGAACGCCGAAGAAGCCCAAGAAGCGCCAGATGTAGTGCTGGGTATGTTTTCTGTCAACTCCGTTTTAGCAAGAGTGTTGTTTGATTCTGGAGCATTGCACTCATTTGTCACCGAAGAATTTGCATGCACTAGTAAGATTCACCCAACCAACTTGAAGCATGTCATGATAGTTCAAATCCCCGGTTCAACTACAAAAGCTAGAAAACTTTGCAAAGCTATGCCTATCAGGATACATGGGATAGACTTTTATGCCAATCTAATAGTACTTGGAACCAAAGGTTTGGAAGTAGTACTATGAATGCATTGGATGTCAAAGCATAAAGGATTGATTGACTGTGCCAAGAAAGCCATCGCCATGACCAGTAGATCTGGAGTCTCAGTAGAGCATATATCTGAAACCTTACCCCGTCAATTCAAGTGCAACAAGAGTCTAGCTCTACCCACCATAGACCAAGTCAGAGTAGTCTGTGAATACCCCAACGTATTCCCAGATGAATTCCCTGGTATGCCCCCGGATAGGGATATCGAGTTCATTATCGAACTGATCCCCGGAACCGGACCCATAGCCCAGAGACCCTATAGTATGAACCCCTCAGAGTTAGTGGAATTGAAGAAGCAGCTGGATGCTATGTTGGCAATGGGCTTGATTCAACCAAGCGCATCTCCATGGAGATTGCCAATGTTATTCGTCGACAAGAAATATGGAGGCAACCGTTTGTGCATAGATTACATGAAGCTGCATGACGTCACAATCAAAAACAAGTACCCTTTGCCAAAGATAGAGGATCTATTTGATCAGTTGACTAGAGCCAATGTGTTCTCTAAGATCGACCTTAGGACTGGTTATCACCAACTTAAGATTCGTGCAACGGATATTCCGAAGACCGCCTTTACTACTCGTTATGGATTATACGAGTATACGGTCATGTCTTTTGGATTCACCAATGCCCCTTCTTATTTCATGAATCTCATGAATAAGATCTTTATGAATTTTCTGGATAAGTTTGTCGTTGTGTTTATTGATGATATCCTTATCTACTCCAAGTCAGAACAAGAGCATGAGCAACACCTGAGAATCATTCTTGAAACCCTTAGAGAGCATCGGTTGTTGATACGTCCAAAACGTATCTACTTTCCCGAACACTTCTGCTATTGTTTCTCCTCTATACTTGTGTGATTTGGATACAACTAATGCGGACTGACGCTCTTTTTAGCAGAAATACCTTGGTGTCTACTTTTTGTGCAGAAAATCAACTATCAGGAAAAATCCGGGAAAATATGCCAAAAATCCTATTTCACCCGAAGACTCTAGGAGGCAGAATATGAGACGGAGAAGAGCCAGTGGGTGGCCACACTACCTGGTGGCGCGGGCTAGGCCAGGCAGCTCCAGGGGGTGGTGTGGGCCCGCCAGGCACCCCCTCGGCCTCTCTCTTCGCCTATAAGGAGCCTTCTGACCAAAAAACTTCGGGGGGTTCGACGTTTTTCCAGAAGGAGTTCCGCTCCACCGCCACCACCAGATTCCACGAAATAGCACCAGAAACTCCATTCTGGCACCCTGCCGGGATGGGGAATTGGAGGAGATCACCGCCATCATCATCACCATCGCTTCTCCATCGACCATCCATGTTTCCCCCATTAGATGGGTGAGTAATCCCCCGCTGTAGGCTATGGGGATGGTAGGGATTGGATGAGATCGTTCATGTAATAGCATCAGATTGTTAGGGCATGGTACCTAGTATCTTTTATTAGTGCTTTATGACTTTGTTGCGACTTGTTGTGCTTAATGCTTGTCACTAGGGCCCGAGTGCCATGATTTCAGATCTGAACATGTTATTGATTCATTATGATAGTATTGTTTATGGTCTTATCTACAAGTTGTATACACACGTTGTTGTCCGACACCTATGGCCCTAAAGTGTCAGAAATCGAGATAACCCGAAGAGAATGGCTTTGATGTGAGGATCACATGTGTTCATATAGTGTTAATGCTTTGCTTCGGTGCTCTATTAAAAGGAGCACCTTAATTGCCAGTAGTTCCCTAGAGGCCCCGCTACAAACGGGCTGGCAGGACAAAAGATGTTGTGCAAGTTCTCATTGCGAGCACGTATGACTATATATGGAACACATGCCTAGGATTGTCTAGTACTTGGATCCTTTATCTTATTTATCTGCAATTGTCCTATGTTCTGATTGATATGTGAATTGTCTTGTCCATGCAACACCCGTACATCCATCCCTATGCCTACCGCACTCGAATCCCACTGTTTACTGCTTTGTTTCCTACTGTCTTTGCTTTACTACTGCTGTTACTTTACTATTCCTACTAGAGAACGGGAGTTGAACTCTAGGAGGCCGAATCCCCCCCTGTTCCTCAGTAGCTCAGTGGTAGAGCGGTCGGCTGTTAACCGACTGGTCGTAGGTTCGAATCCTACTTGGGAGGAAGCTCAGGCGGAAGCCCGTTTACTTATGTTTTCTCATATGAATCTCTTATCTCCCGCTATTGGAGATCCTATTTGCGTACCAACCCAAGACATGCTTATCGGGCTTTATGTATTAACGATTGGAAACCGCCGAGATTTTTCTCTTTTTTCCATTCATCATTAGTCTATTTATTCTGACCTCTATACTTTGATCGAGATATTGGACATAGAATGCCACTCTTTAAAAAGAAAAAAAGGTTGCTACTGATAAACTGTTGTGAGCAAGATTGTTTCCAGGTGCAGCTGAATTGACAACTCAGTTGTTAAGGCTTATAAATATTCTTTGGCTCCCCTTGTGTCGAATCAATAAATTGGGTTTCACTTCCCTCGAAAATACTGCGAGACACCCCCTATACTTGTGGGTCATCAAGACTATTTTCTGGCGCCGTTGCCGAGGAGCATAGCTTTATTTATCAAGTTCACTTGGATTCTCTATTGTTCGCTGCTATCCATGCATCATGGGTAAGTCTTGTGATGGCAAGGTTCCTATTTTACCATCCACTACAAGAAGACGTACGGTTCTGAACACCTCTGCTACTCTTGATTCACCGTCTGTTTTGAGTAAGTTCCTTACACCACCACATACACATGCTACACACACTGCTACTACTGCTGAATCTGAAACTTCTGATGCTTATGATGCTGCTTCTACTATGCTCGATAAGAGTGGTTCATTAGGTCCTTTCCTAGATGCTACGATTGCTAGAACTATAGCTGGAAATACTAAAACTCCTAATGAAGACACTACCACACCTGTTAGCTCACCTGAGTCTAGTGAGAGTTATGATATTGAAGATGGCTATGTTGAGATGACCTATGAGTTTATTAAAGAATGTAAGAACACCCATGATAGGAGCGCTGCTAAGAGTCTCCTTGAGAGGCGTACTATTAGACCAAAATTATATCTTGCTGCTAAGTTTGTTGCTTCTCCCATAAACATTATAGATGAAGATTATGATTTCTCTTTCGATCTATCTTACATAGCTATTGTCGAGAAAGAACCTTTTTGTGGGACTAAGAATGAAAGTGCGGTAGCACATATGAATGAATTTTCTACCATGAGTGGCTTGTTTTCTGATGATATTAAGATGCATACTTACTTTGTTGCTAAGATTTTTCCCTTTTCACTGAAAGGAGAAGCTAAAACTTGGTTTAGTAATTTACCTCCTGGATCTATTGATAGCCCTAAGTGCTTGATTAGTACTTTCCTGCAGAAATATTTTCCTCCCAGTGCTAGACATGCTAGTTTGCAGGAACTTTTTGATTTTAAACAGGGAGAAAAAGAGGTATTGCCCGAATCTTGGGCAAGGTTTTGTGCTTTGATTCATGCACAGGCTAGAAGTCCATTACCTAAGAATGAGCTTCTTGATATATTTTATAATGGACTAACCGAGGAATCTAGGACATACCTAGATAGTTGTGCTGATTGTGTTTCCAGGAATAGGACTCCTAAGGAAGCTGAGGAATTAATGGCTAAAATAAGCAAGAATTATGAAGACTGGACTCCTCCTAAACAAGCTATACCTGAAGTAATTGTACCTGAACCGTCTATTCCCGTGCCTATTCCAACATCAAAGAAGAGGGGAGTTATTGAATTAAATGATGAAGTGATGAAGGAAGCTAAGAAATGTCTTAAGGAGAAGGGAATTAAAGCTGCAGATGTCAAGAATTTACCTCCTATAGAAGAATTATGTAAGCCTATTCCCTACTCATCCACTATTGAGGTACACTCTCTCCAACACTTTGATGAAGGTGATATCCCTTACTCTAAACCTCCTGATCAATGCTTAGAAGAATTTGATATCTTTATTGGTAAGCAAGATAACTTTAATAAAAGGGTGCAAAATCATCTAATGGAAAACACTAGAGCTATTGTTGAGTTGAAAGATATTGTGGAAAGAACCTCTAATGATGTTAAAATGATTGTTAAACATTTTCAAATGGTTCAAACTCAAATAGATCAACTCGTTAAAGTGCAAAATGACTTGCTAGTTAATGCTGCTAAAGAAAAACATGCTTATGAAATTAGAACTAGAAGTGGTGCTGCTACCCAGGATCCTCTATATCCTGAGGGGCATCCCAAAAGAATTGAGCAGGATTCTCAACAAGTTGAAAATAGTGGTTCTACTCATAAGAAAAGGAAAAAGAAACATAAAATTGTTGTAGAACCCTCTGAACCTGCTATAGATCCTAATAGTATATCTATCTTTGATGCTGAAACTGAAAGTGGAAATGAAGAAAATGTTGCTACTAATGAAGATAAAGTTGAAGAAGAACCTGAAAACCACACTAAGAATACTAAATACACCAAAGAGGATTTTATTGCTAAGAAACATGGTAGTGAAAGAGAACCTTGGGTCCAAAAACTATGCCTTTCCCTAATAAGAAACAGAAGTCAAAGGAAGATGAACACTATAATAAGTTTTGTGAGAGGATGAAGCCTTTATTCTTGCAAATTCCTTTGACTGATGCTATTAAATTGCCTCCTTACTCAAAGTATATGAAGGACATTGTCTCGAATAAAAGGAAGATCCCTAATGAAGAAATTTCTACTTTGCTTGCAAATTATTCCTTAAATGGTAAGATTCCTAAGAAACTTGGAGACCCAGGGATTCCAACTATCCCTTGCTCTATTAAGAATAGTTATGTTAGAAATGCTTTGTGTGATTTGGGAGCTGGAGTTAGTGTTATGCATTTCTCTCTCTATAAGAGGCTTCAGCTTGAAAAATTAATACCAACTGATATATCTTTGCAAATGGCTGATAAATCTACCACTATTCATGTGGGTATATGTGAGGATGTACCTGTTCAGGTGGCTCACAATTGCTTGATATTAACTGATTTTGTTGTGCTTGAAATGCCTGAAGATGATAATTAATATGTCTATTATTCTTGGGAGACCTTTTCTTAATACTGCAGGAGATGTTATTAATTGTAATCAAGGAAAAGTGACCTTCAATGTTAATGACAAGGAACATACTGTCTATTTCCCCAAGAAGATTGAAAGGACTTATGGTTTGAATTCAATTGAACATGTTAAAGGCATTCAAGTTGGAGAAATATATTGTCCCATACCAAGAGAAAAAATTGAAACTATGATGATTGGGACCATTGCTATCAAGGTTAAGGTAACATAATCATTAGTGGAGTACAAAGGTTTGTCTCATATGCAATTGTTTTGGTAGCAAGACTTGATCAACCTTGCTAACAAAAGGATTCCATTGAACAAAACAATGTTTTCATTATGATTATCTCCGTTTATTTCTATCCTTTGCATTTTAGTTTTTTCTTTCGTTTAGTTTTTGTTTTTGTTGTTAGTTGCTTGCATGTTAGAGTGTCTTAGAACTTCTGTAGTTCTAGCTTTGTTTTGTCCTTGCATCATGTTTCCAAACAAAATCTGTCTGTCAGAAAAATCATTCTTCTATTTCTGAAAAATGCCCAAAAATAAAGTGTCTCGAAAAATTCCAGAAAATTCATATTAAATTTTTTCGTGAAAAAAGGGGCAGAAAAGTACCTGGTAGGTACCAGGGGGGCCACCAGGCAGGCACACCACCTGGTGGCGCGGCCAGCCCTGGGTGGCGCCATGCCCTGGTGTGGGTCACCCCTGGCCCCCCACTAACTCTCTCACCTACCACTTTCTTCTCTCTCCCGAGTAAGCTCCAGTTCATTGCTCAAAATCGCGTTCTTGCTGTGCTTGCTCTCAATTTTTTCGATCTCCTTGTTCAGCCCATCTTTCTTGCTGATATTTGGAGCATTTGTTCCCTGGTATGTGACTCCTCCCCTTGTCCAAGTATATTTGTGTTTAGTGGATTATATGTTGAGTATTTTGCTGTTGTAGGTGACTGGTTATGAGATCTTCTAAGATTGTTTGATGCTTAGAGATATAGTTTTGATGCATGTTTAGGCCTCTTGCAAGTCCCTATGAGTAAAATCCTTCATTATATTTACTTTGCAATCACTTGTTTAATAGGTGTTTAAATTTCAAAATAGAAGATGAGTGAACACCACCTAAACCAACATGAGCTTTGGGTGCTTGAGGTCATGAAGGTCCATCGGGAGGAGGAAGTTTTTCCCTCCATTTATCCATGCCCTAAGTTCATGAGAGCTGCAGGAATTCTACAAGATTTCCACACTTTGGTTTCTAATGCAGGGTTAGAGCACTTTTTGGAAGATGAACCTTGTCAATTTGTGAAGCTAACCATGTCTGTGGTGCAGGATTTCCAATTTAGCCACTCTTTGCCTAACCCCATGGTCCATTACAAAATTTACAATATTGCTGTCAACCTTTCTCTTGATGATTTTTGTGCAGCTATTAAGGTACCTCAATGGGGATCATGTAGGAAGATTAAAGAGAGACCAGAACCACTCATGGATTTATATGCAGAAATTTGTCAAGGGAGTAGCTTCTCGAAGGAGAGTGGAAAAATCTGTAACATTCATCTTCCCTCCATTCGCTACTTTGCCTACTTTATTGCCAAGTGTGTTCTTGCTAGGAAAACTGCCAATAAGTTATCTTCGTTTGATTTAGCATTTATCTCTGCCGCTCTTAGACGAGATAGGTCTTACAACTTGGGTGCTTTGATAGCTTTCCGTCTTGCTGCTAACCGTGAGAAAGGTGGAATTTGTGGAGGCCTCATTGCTTCTCGTTTGCTAGCATTGCATGGTTTAGTGCCTCATCATCTAGACCTACAGTTTCCCATAGAGAGACTTGATTTTAATTCCATGATACAGCATAAATTTATTTCCTCGTGGGCTAGTTTGAGTGAGTTATCTTATGAAATAACCTTTCTCAAAGCTGGTTGGAGAAAGAGCAAGTCCGAGCGTGTTGTTTTTTTGCCTGCACCTATTTTGTTTAACCTTGATAACAGGAAAGGATGGTCCCTCACTGAGGAGGAGCTTGACACGTACTTGGGAGAGCTCTCCCAACAGGAGCAGGACACTAGAAGGGAGGTCACAGATGATTCGGTCCAGCCCTCGAATGAGGGAGAGTCTTCATATCAGCAGCCCGCTTATGATTGGGGAGCTTCCTCTTCTTCTCATGGGCCCAGCTACGACCATTCTTACCAAGATCTGCCCGCTTGGAACCCCTATTCGTACATGGATTGATACCCACTTAGGCCAAAAGCCTAAGCTTGGGGGGAGGTACGCCGACACCGCACTCATCTTCATATCATGTTGCGCCGGTACTTTGTATATTCATGTTTTCGTTCTCTTTTTAGTTTTCGTTCTTCTTTGCTTTTGCTTTCTAAAAACACAAAAAGACCAAAAATATTTTTGTTGTTTCTCTTTGGTTTGCTTCTCCTTTTTGCCTTGGTTTGCTTTTCCCTTTTTGCTTTGTTTGTTTTTCCCTTTTGGTTCTTATTTAAAAATCGAAAACACCAAAAATCTTTGCCGTTCTTCTTTGGTTTTTGCGAGTTTGCTTCAGGGTTCGGCAGTCCTCAGTGGATATTGGTTTCATATTATTATTCAAGCCACACAAGTGAAGAGCAATAATGAGGATCAATGACAACTTGAGGCGTGGTAAGAGGCTGGTAACGAACTCTATTTGTTTTCATTTTTGTACATATACTCATCACTGTGGGCATGCTTAGTCCGTTCATGTAGAGTGTATGTTTTCTTTGGATGCTTAATAGTTCTTGCTTTCTTATGATTAGCTCCAGCTCGCTAAGAGTTTGTAGCATGTCTTATGAATGTTTGCTTGCATTGCTCTATTCATAAATTGGTATGACACCGCGGTATCCTCCTCTGAATGTTTCATTTGAATTGACTTGGCACATGCTCACGCATGCACATGACTGTGATAATCAGTTAAGCCTTGATGAAATATTTTGCCTTGAGGATCTTGAATCACTTTCATGCCATGAGTAGTCCTGTTTTGTTGCAAGCATGATAATGACAGCTATTGCTCTCTCGTTTGTCGCTCCCTTACTATTGCTAGCCTTCACTTTCACTGAGTATGTTTTACTCATGTTCCCAACTCCCTAAACCAAATATTTCCAAAGTGTCCACCATACCTACCCATTAGCATCATTTGCTACCTCCGTGCATATTCAATATGCCTTGTTTTCTTCCGAATAAAATGTTTGCTTGTTATGAGAAAGTTAGTTAGTAAAGCTCTCACGAACTTATGGCACACTTTATTTTCTTGCACTGAATAAACCCGAACTATTGCGTCCTTCTTTGTTGCGCATATGCTTGCGCTTTATGAGTTGAAGTTAGCAGAACCATGTATCATGGGGACCCCTTTCAACGCTTCATAGGTATTTTGTACCTAGTTGATATCATGTTCTTTTGCTTATGGATCCCGGTGGTGTGAAATAAAAGTGGAACTTGTAAGATCATGGAGTTTGTATGTATGTTAGAGAAACGCCTGGGCCGCTAGCCTAAGCCATGCCTAATCATGGTGGAAACTTGCAGCATAACCATAATGAGCATTCTATGAAGCATCCTCAATAAAAATCTATGCACATAGTAAATAAAAAGATCACCGAGATGCTCATTGTCAGCTTGCCTTGTATTTTGATTATGGGATAGCTGCCGTGTCATGTGCAAGGGGTACCCCGTTGGCAGTTCTCTATGATCTGTATATACTTACAATGACAAGAGCTTACTTGTGACTGAAGTTGAGTAGCATGAGGATCGGTCTTCGTAAGTAAGGGGCATGAGGCTTTGATTTATAACTTGTCAAGCATATCCTCTTAGTTGTGTCACTTTAACCTTAACCACATTAAAGATGCTTATGATAGGGGCAATGAGAGCTCAAAGCTAACGAGTACCATACTTTCAGCATTTGGAAGCCTTTCAAAATTATTCAAAACATTTTCTTCAACTTGTTGAGTCTCCACATATTCTTTGAACACCTTCTTGAGAGCATAGTTGTCATTCTTTGTGTTTGTTCCACTACTTGATTATTTGTGTTATGACTTTGATGCTTGTATCCTTGATATCTTTACTTCTAGTCATCACTTGAACTTCAGAGGTGCCTTGATATTCATAATCAAAGGCAAGCGAGATACCACTCTATCATACCTTTCTATGACCATTGCAATGTTGCTTATGTTTGTGCCTCATGCTACTTATTATTCTTGAGTTGGAATCTCTTCATAGCTTGCAATGACTATTAAGTAGACTCAGTTGCACACTCTTTATTATGAACTGTCTAAGTAGTTGATCACATTGCTGAGAATATTTACATCATATGAAGCAAATGTGTTCGTGAAAGTTCTTTTATCGCATTCAGTTTTCAACTGAATTGCTTGAGGACAAGCAATAAGCTAAACTTGGGGGGAGTTGACACGTCCAAAACATATATACTTTTCCGAACACTTTTGCTATTGTTTCTCCTCTATACTTGTGTGATTTGGATACAACTAATGCGGACTAACGCTGTTTTCAGCAGAATTGCCTTGGTGTCTACTTTTTGTGCAGAAAATCAACTATCAGGAAAAATCCGGGAAAATATGCCAAAAATCCTATTTCACCTGAAGACTCCAGGAGCCAGAATACGAGACGGAGAAGAGCCAGTGGGTGGCCACACTACCTGGTGGCGCGGGCCAGGCCAGGCCGCTCCAGGGGCTGGTGTGGGCCCGCCAGGCACCCCCTCGGCCTCTCTCTTCGCCTATAAGGAGCCTTCTAACCAAAAAACTTCGGGGGGTTCAACGTTTTTCCAGAAGGAGTTCCGCTCCGCCGCCACCACCAGATTCCACGAAACAGCACCAGAAACTCTGTTCTAGCACCCTGCCGGGACGGGGAATTGGAGGAGATCACCGCCATCATCATCACCATCGCTTCTCCATGGACCATCCATGTTTCCCCCATCTATGAGTGAGTAATCCCCCGCTGTAGGCTATGGGGATGGTAGGGATTGGATGAGATCGTTCATGTAATGGCATCAGATTGTTAGGGCATGGTGCCTAGTATCTTTTATTAGTGCTTTATGACTTTGTTGCGACTTGTTGTGCTTAATGCCTGTCACTAGGGCCCGAGTGCCATGATTTCAGATCTGAACATGTTATTGATTCATTATGATAGTATTGTTTATGGTCTTATCTGCAAGTTGTATACACACGTTGTTGTCCGGAACCTATGGCCCCGAAGTGACAGAAATCGGGATAACCGGAAGGGAATGGCTTTGATGTGAGGATCACATGTGTTCACGGAGTGTTAATGCTTTGCTCCGGTGCTCTATTAAAAGGAGCACCTTAATTGCCAGTAGTTCCCTAGAGGCCCCGCTGCAAACAGGCTGGCAGGACAAAAGATGTTGTGCAAGTTCTCATTGCGAGCACGTATGACTACATATGAAACACATGCCTAGGATTGTCTAGTACTTGGATGCTTTATCTTATTTATCCGCAATTGCCCTATGTTCTGATTGCTATGAGAAATGTCTTCTCCATGCAACGCCCGTCCATCCATCCTTATGCCTACCGCACTTGAATCCCACTGTTTACTGCTTTTGTTACTACTGTCTTTGCTTTACTACTGCTGTTACTTTACTATTCCTACTACAAAACTGTTGCAACTGATAAACTGCTGTGAGCAAGATTGTTTCCAGGTGCAGCTGAATTGACAACTCAGTTGTTAAGGCTTATAAATATTCTTTGGCTCCCCTTGTGTCGAATCAATAAATTGGGTTTCACTTCCCTCGAAAATACTGCGATACATCCCCTATACTTGTGGGTCATCAGTTGTATGTCAAGTTCAGCAAATGTGAGTTTTGGCTAAAAGAAGTAGGATTCCTAGGACATATTGTGTCTGCCGGAGGATTCGCTGTTGATCCCGCCAAGATCAAAGATGTCGAAGAATGGGAAGCCCCAACCACTCAAACCCAAGTCCGTGCATTTCTCGGATTAGCGCAAGTTCGTCGATGGATTTTCGAGCATAGCAAGACCCATGACCCAATTGTTGAAGAAGGACAAGAAGTTTGAATGGATCGACAAATGTGAAGCCAGTTTCCAAGAGCTCAAGAAGAGATTGATTTCAGCCCCAATATTGACCATGCTAGATATCAAGAAGCCATTTGATGTGTATTGTGATGCATCCAAGATTGGTCTCGGATGTGTATTGATGCAAGAAGGCAAAGTCATCGCATATCTATCTCGACCACTGAAGCTGCATGAGAAGAACTATCCTACCCATGATCTTGAGTTAGCAGCCGTAGTTTTGGCACTAAAGACATGGCGTCATTACCTTATGGGTAATCGCTGTGAGATTTATTCAGATCACAAGAGCTTGAAGTATATTTTCACTCAAAAGGAGCTGAATATGAGGCAAAGGAGATGGATAGAATTAATCAAGGATTATGACCTTGACATTCACTATCACCCCGGCAAAGCCAATGTGGTAGCAGATGCTCTTAGCAGATTGCCGTGTAGGCTAAACACCATGATCAAGGAGAGGTAACCAAGTTTGTATGAGGAGTTGGAGCAGTTTAGAACTGACCTAGTTAGCAAACGATTTTTAGCTAGCATTGAACTTCAACCCAATTTGATTAGCAAAATCAAGGAAGCCCAGAAGGGAAATGAAAGTATCGACGGAATCAAACATCGTATTGGTACAGGAAAGGTACCTGGATTCACCGAAGACGAAGAAGGAGTTTTGTGGTACAAAGGACGTATCTGTGTGCCAGCAGATTCGGAGCTGAAGCAAGTCATCATGCAAGAAGCTCATGATACTCTTTATTCTATCCACCCCGGAGGAACGAAGATGTATCAGGATCTGAAGGAGCAATTTTGGTGGCATAAGATGAAGAGAGAAATCGGAAGCTACATCACCAAGTGTGATATCTGTTAGAGAGTCAAAGCGGAACATCAGAGGCCCGCGGGACTGTTGCAACCATTGCAGATTCCGGAATGGAAATGGGATTCCGTCGGAATGGACTTTATCACCGGTTTGCCTACTTCGAGTAGGGGAAATGACTCAATCTGGGTCATCGTTGATAGGCTGTCCAAGGTAGCCCATTTTATACCTGTCAAGACAACCTACCAGAGTTCGAAGCTAGCAGAGTTGTACATTGCTAGAATCGTCAGTTTGCATGGTACCCCCAAGACCATAGTATCGGATCGAGGAACCCAATTTACCTCAAGATTTTGGCAGAAAGTCCAAAAAGGATTAGGAACCAAGTTGAATTTCAACACCGCTTATCACCCGCAAACTGATGGACAGACTAAGAGAGTCAACCAAATCTTAGAAGATATGTTGAGAGCTTGTGTGTTAGAGTATGGATCAAAATGGGAAGATTGTCTACCTTTCACAGAATTCTCATACAACAACAGTTATCAAGCCAGTTTGCAAATGGCACCATTTGAATTCCTATACGGAAGAAAGTGTCGTACCCCTTTGAATTGGTCGCAAGTAGGAGAGAGTCAGATTTTTGGACCCGACATTCTCCGAGAAGCCGAAGAGAAGGTTCACAAAGTCGGTGAGCACCTCAAGACAGCCCAATCCAGACAAAAGAGTTATGCTGACAAGAGAAGGAGAGACCTGACTTTCAACGTTGGAGATTTTGTGTATCTCAAGGTTTCACCATTAAGGGAACCCAACGTTTTAGTCTAAAAGGAAAGTTAGCCCCCAGATATATCGGAACCTTCAAGATTATGAATTGCTGAGGAGAAGTATCTTATCAACTAGAACTGCCGGAGGAGATGTCAGCCATCCATAATGTGTTCCATATCTTGTTACTTCGCAAATGCCTAGAAGTGCCGGAGAAGACCGAAGTTTTCAAGAACATCGATCACCGAGCTGTTGATATCAACAGGGATCTGACGTATCGTGAAGTGCCCATCCGTATCTTGGAGGAAGCCTACAGAACCACCAGGACCCGGAGTATCAAATTTCTCAAGATCCAATGGAGCAACCATACCGAAGAACAAGCCACTTGGGAGCGAGAAGATTACATTAGGACTGAGTTCCCAGATCTCTTTAGTTCCTAGTTTTCTTTCTTAAATCTCGGGACGAGATTTTTGTTTAAGGGGGTGATGACCCACAAGTATAGGGGGTGTATCGTAGTATTTTCGAGGGAAGTGAAACCCAATTTATTGATTCGACACAAGGGGAGCCAAAGAATATTTATAAGCCTTAACAACTCAGTTGTCAATTCAGCTGCACCTAGAAACAATCTTGCTCACATCTGTTTATCAATGGCAACAGTTTTGTAGTAGGAATAGCAAAGTAGCAACAGTAGTAAAGTAAAGACAACAGTAACAATAGCAGTAAATAGTAGGATTCGAGTGCGATAGGCATAGGGATGGATGGACGGGCGTTGCATGGACAAGACAATTCACATAGCAATCAGAACATAGGGCAATTACAGATAAATAAGATAAAGCATCCAAGTACTAGATAATCCTAGGCATGTGTTCCATATATAGTCATACGTGCTCGCAATGAGAACTTGCACAACATCTTTTGTCCTGCCAGCCCGTTTGTAGCGGGGCCTCAAGGGAACTACTGGCAATTAAGGTGCTCCTTTTAATAGAGCACCAGAGCAAAGCATTAACACTCCGTGAACACATGTGATCCTCACATCAAAGCCATTCCCTCCGGTTATCCCGATTTCTGTCACTTCGGGGCCTTTGGTTCCGGACAACAATGTGTGTATACAACTTGTAGATAAGACCATAAACAATACTATCATAATGAATCAATAACATGTTCAGATCTGAAATCATGGCACTCGGGCCCTAGTGACAAGCATTAAGCACAACAAGTCGCAACAAAGTCATAAAGCACTAATAAAAGATACTAGGCACTATGCCCTAACAATCTGATGCCATTACATGAACGATCTCATCCAATCTCTACCATCCCCATAGCCTACAGCGGGGGATTACTCACTCATAGATGGGGGAAACATGGATGGTCGATGGAGAAGCGATGGTGGTGATCTCCTCCACTTCCCCATCCCGGCAGGGTGCCAGAACGGAGTTTTTGGTGCTGTTTCATGGAATCTGGTGGTAGCGGCAGAGCGGAACTCCTTCTAGAAAAATGTCAAACCCCCCAGAGTTTTTAGGTCAGAAGGCTTCTTATAGGCAAAGAGGGAGACCGAGGGGGTGCCTGGGGGGCCCACACCACCCCCTGGCGCAGCCTGGCCTGGCCCGCGCCACCAGGTGGTGTGGCCACCCCCTAGCTCTTCTCCGTCTCGTATTCTGGCTCCTGGAGTCTTCTGGAAAAATAGGCACTTTGGCTTTTGTCCCGTCCAATTCCGAGAATATTCATTTTCTGACTTTCCTGGAACCAAAAACAACAGAAAACAGGGAGCTGGCACTATGGCTCTTGTTAATAGGTTGGTCCAAGAAATCATATGAAAAGTACTCCAAAGTGTGGACAAAACACAAGAAGTGGATAAACCAAGCATGGAGCATCAAGAATTATAGATACATTTGCAATGTATCGGGGGGGAGGTTTGTAACATCCCAAATCTTTAATCAAGGTTAATCTAGATCCAAACTACCCAATTTAGGGTTAACAAAAAAAATTCCATTTAAAATCTTTAAGCATTCATATGTGTGTGCATTTAAAATAGGAGTTGTTTGAAATGTCATGATTGTTTGATCTAATGGTTGTCAAATAATTCTAAGGTGAATGTCACATCATCTAGATCATTCCCAAGCAAAAACCAAAGAAAAAGAAATCAAAAAGAATTAAATAAAGGAAATGGTCACTTTTGCCATTTTAATTACCTAGCCCACTTTGGGTATTCCTAGCACTCAAATTCCAACAGAAACAATTGTGGATCTTTGCACCCCTTACTAGTACAAGTAGTGATGTGCCAAGGCCCACTTTGTGATCTCCCAAAAACATTCAAACTCTAATTTTAAATAACATTTGAAAATGGAATCTAGTTCATATGTATAGATCACCCTTTTTCAAAAACCATCCAAATGAATTCCATTTGACAAATCCTAGCAACCATAGATGCTTAAGCATGTGACAAATCACTCCACCAAAAATCTCTGAAAAAATCAACAGTTTTCTTCATGCGGCCATTTAATCAAACACTTGGCATGCATTGGTCACACTCTAGTTTAGGTTCACTGTTTGTACAGGGTTATGCCACCCATTTGCACCCCATTTAATCCCTCTGTCCCTCTTTGATCTAACCAAACCGAAACCAACCCATCCCCTATTCCCTAGCGCCAGTGCCACGCCGCCCTGAGGCCATGCTCGCCGGCCAACCTTGCCAACGCCACAGCAGACCGCCAACCCCTCTCCGCCGCTCTAGGAAGCAAGGCATGACCTCACCGCCGTCCATGGTCCACCCCATGACCACTGCCACGCCCTGGACCACCAAGGACAAGCCTCGCCCTTTCCTCTCTACGCCGCGCTAGAGCATGCCAGAGCGCCATCACCGCCAGCATGCCACACGCCGCTCCTCGACACCATACCGTGCGCGCCTCTCCGCCTTGACCACCTCACCCCACCAGACACGGTCGTAACCCGCCGCGCGACCCACACTCACCGGGAACCGCGTCGAGCACCACCTCTGTCCCTAGAGCACACGACGCTCCCGACCGATAGCCACCGCCCCTAGCATCGCCATAAAGCCATAGAGGACCACCAGGAGGCAAGCCAACGTCCGCCTACGCCGCCCATGCCGATAGCACCCTGTATCATCGTCACCGATGAGCTCGCTGTCGTCCCCTCGGTCCCCTCCTCGAGCCTATATAAGGAGGCCTTCCCCAGCCTCAATCGCCACACCATTCAACTCCCCTCTGACCACCAGTCCTTCCCCACCTCTTGCTGGAGTAGCTCGAGCAGCCAGTCGCCGGAATTGAGCTGGAGACAGCCGCAACAGAGGAGGAGACGTTGCCGTCGATTTCGCCCACCCCAGCCTCTGTCGTGACTTCGCCTGAGCTCGCCATTGTTGTCTCGTTCATTTGCCCACCTTGCCGCACTAGCTGGAGCCCTGGTACACCCCCACTACACCCCCACCGATCCGCTAGGGTTTAGCCTCGCCGGCGATGACTCCGTCGTCGACGATAAGCCCCAACCGTAGGTCTACATTCTAATCCTACGGTCCATCTCGCCCCATACCGCTTCGCGTGTAATGAGCCACTGATAGGCGGACCCCCCTGTCAGCAGTCCTCAGCTCCGCGGGATGAATTTGGGCCGGCCCGTTAGTGTTCCCGCGCGACCCATTTAATTCAAATTAGGATTTTCTTTTTAGACTTAAACTTAATTATGTCCCTTAGTTTGAAAATGAATTCAGAGAGTTATACAAATCCAATTTGAGTGATTCCAATTTTGTTGTAAATCTAATGAAAATCTCTATCCAAGGCCGTTGGATTTAAATCATTTAGAGTTAGAGATCTCTCCTAGTAAAAATAACAAGACAGAAGCTTTTGCACATTCAAACAATTTTAGAAAATCAACCACAATAGCTTTTGAGTTGATTCCAACTCTCAGAAATTACATTTAACCATACCTATCTAAATATGTAATAATATTAAGGTTTGCATGCAGTGACTTTGGACTAGTACCAAAATAATGCTATATAGGTATTTCTAGTCACTTTAAATCATTAAATATTAAACTTAAACTTATTAAAATGTGATCCAACCCTTAAATCACATTCCCATATGTTAGAATATGTGGTGATGACATGTGTCCACATGATCCCATATTTTAATTGGAGAATATTAAATCTTAGTTAATTTCAATGAGTAGAAATTACTTTTCTCAAATAAAAAGAATGAAACTAGTTCATTAAACCTTGTGATGTTTGTGATGATAATAGATCATCAAATGTGTTCCTTAGTGTGCTAAGTAGACTAGTTAAGTATTTTTTGGTGATTGTGTATTCCGTATGTATTTATAGACAATAGTACCGCCCAAGTCTACGAAGAGGAGGAGTTCTACCAAGAGGATGAGGAAGAGAATTTCAACCACTGCACTACACAAGGCAAGCTATTGTTAGCAAGCTAGAATTAAGCAATATAACCTAAGCAAGATGCATTAGGCATGCTTTGATTATACCATTTTTGATGTATACCAATCCCAAGTTTTACTTACAAGCTTTACTTTCTTTTACTTTACCAAAGTTCTTTACTTTGTTTATAGATAGCATAAAGAGTATAAAACTTGGCCTATCTAGTTAAACTTAGATGTCATTCTATGGCATGATATTGATATTAGCATCCCACTTTAGTGAACACTCTTAACTTAGTAGTTTAGAGCTAAACCAAAAACTTGATCACTTTAGATGGGAATACTTGGTGAAAATGACTTGTGAAAACCTTGGAATGATGAGTCATTCTATTGAGATGTTTTGACATGTGTTGAGAAACACAAATGGTTTATGATGATGATAATGTTGAGGCATGAGCCTTAACCTTTGATAAAAACTGATGGTTGGGTTCGGATGCAATACCATTCCAATTTTACCGTACAACCACAATACCTGAATTGGGTAAGGCTTAGCCAAAAGTTTATATGCATTAGTATTAGTTCCCTCACGGGAGAGGTTTAAGATGAGGCTACCTCTCAATGTTGTCCACCTATGCAGTGCCCAGGATGACAGATGGTCATGGCTAGGAGGCCATACTCATAGGAGATGTGCTTATACTAGAGTGTGTAAAGGAAAGGTTATGTTTGAGTATCTGCATACTAAGTATGATGATTTAGGGTTATCCCCAACAGATGTATCGAATTTTGTGGTGAAAGTGTACCACCTCTGTAGAGTGTCAAACTATTCGAATAGCCGCGTCCGTGGTTATGTACAGTTGGAGTGGCCATACTGTTCCGTTGTCAGATGTTTTCAAAATGACTTATGAAATGAATTGTGACTTGACTTGACCACAACCGAGTGGTGAATATGACAATTAAGTTCCCACTTAGGTGATTTCAAACTTTATGTTATCTTTCTTTGTTTCTGAACTCATCTTAGGTTTCAAACTTAACTTTACAAATAGACTTATATTTTAGCATTCCTATTAGAATTATCTTCATTGTTAGTGGTAGTTTGCGAGTACTTAAAGAGTACTCATGGCTTTGTCCCTGGTTATTGCCATGGCCAGACTATGAGGAGGACTACCCTGAAGGAGGACAGCAAGACGGCTATGACAACTAGGATCATCTCCCATCATCAGCATTGCCTGTGACTCTGAAGATGGACCCCACCGCTATGCTATTTATTCCACTACTTGATTGTACTAAGGCTGGATCATGAGATCCTTTATTCGTGTAAGACCTTATATGGTTTGTAATGGATGATGTACTGTGATATCCAGTCTGTTATGTCTCGCAAAAATGGTAATCCTAGGATTGCGAGGTATGGCATAACAGGCATCTGGGATTAAAAATTCGGGTGTTGACATTATCTTGCTTAATTCTAGCTTGCTAATAATAGCTTGCTCACTTTACTTGAAGTGCTAGGCTTGCCTTGGTTGGTGCGGTGGTTGAAATTCTCCTCTTCTTCTTCGGGGTAGAACTCCTCCTCCTCGTAGACTTAGTCGGTACTATTGTCTATAAATACATACGGGATACACAATCACCAAACAATACTTAACTAGTCTATTTAGCACACTAAGGCACACAATTTATGATCTAGTATCATCACATTCATCACAAGATTTTAATGAACTAGTTTCATTTATTTTATTTGAGAAAAGTAATTTCTACTCATTGAAATTAACTAAGATTTCATATTCTCCAAGTAAAATATGGGATCATGTGGACACATGTCATCAGCACATATTCTAATACATGGGAATGTGATTTAAATGTTGGATCACATTTTATAAAATTTAAGATTAATATTTAATGATTTAAAGTGACTAGAAATGCCTATATAGAATTATTTTGGTACTAGTCCAAAGTCAATGCATGCAAACCTAGTTATTATTACATATTCAGATAGGTATAATCAAATGTGATTTTTGAGAGTTCGAATCAACTCAAAAGCTATTATGGTTGATTTTTGAAAAATATTTGAATGTAGAAAAGTCTCTGTTTTGTTATTTTTGCTATATGTGATCTATAACTTTAATATATTTAAATCCAATGGGCTTGGATAGAGACTTAAATTATCTTTCCAACAAAATTGGAATCATTCAATTTGGTTAAGTAAATCTTTCTGAATTGATTTTTAAACTAGTGGACTAAACTATATTAAGTCTAAAAAGAAAAACACTTATTTGAATTCTAGGGCCAGCGTAGGAACACTAACGGGCCGGCCCAGTTACACTCCACGGCGCAGAGGACAGCTGACAGGGGGGGTCCCACATGTCAGCGGCTCTTCTAACGCGAAGCGGTATGGGGCGATGTGGACCGCACGATTAGAACCTAGATCGACGGTGGTGTCTCGTCATCGACGATGGACAGGTCGCCGGCGAGACGGAACCCTAGCGGCTCGGTGGGGGTGCAATGGGGGCATACTAGGGCTCCAGCTAACGTGGCGATGGGGGCGATCGAACGAGGCGGCGACGACGGACTCAGGCGAGGTCGCGGCGGCTCCTAGGGTGGACGAAATCGTCGGGGCCCTTTCTTCTCTGCTACGGCAAACTCCTGTGCAATTCCGGCAAATGGCTGCTCGAGCGGCTCCGGCGAGAGGTGGGGAAGGATCAGTGGTGAGATGGGAGTTGAGTGGTGTGAGGAAATGGTGCTGGGGAGGGCTCCTTATATAGGCTCGACGAGGAGACCGTGAGGGCGACGGTGAGCTCGTCTATGACAATGGTATAGGGCGCTAGAGGCATGGGCGGTGTAGGCGGACGGTGGCTTGCCTCTTGGCGGTCAGCCACGGCTTGATGGCGATGCTAGGGGTGGTGGCATTTGGTCGGGAAATGGCGATACTCTGCACGGCAGAGGCAGTGCTCGACACGCCGTGTGGTGGCTGCTGGTCGTGCAGCGGGAAAAGGGCGTGGCTAGGGACGTGCTGGGGTTATGGCAGAGGGGCGCACTCGAGCTGAGGGCAAGGCGCGGCTTGTGCGGGCCTGCTGGGTACAGCGCTCTGGCGTGCTCCGTGCATGGCGCAGAGGCGGTGGGCGCAAGCTTTCCTCGGTGGTCCAGGGGCTAGCTGCGTCTGTGTGGTGGACAGGGGGTCGCGGTGTGGTCTGGCCTACCTCCTAGACATGGCGAGAGAGGGCGGGGTGGTCTCCTATGGCTTGGGCACGGTTGGCCGGCATCGACCATTCTCGGGCGGCACGGTACTGGCGCTACGGTAAAGAGGGGAAGTTGTCTGGGGCTGTGTGAGTGTAGAAGGGGATAGAGGAGAGATGAGAGTGTCCAGAGGGGGACAAGAACTTAATTTGCAACAGTATTAGTTAGGCGAGAAGATTTTTGCCTACCAAGTGCTCGACACAATGGCCACAAGAGATCAAACTTTGAATTTTGAAAAGATTTTTGGTGGGTGTGTTAGTCATATGCTTAAGCATCTGTGGTTGCTTGGTATTGTCAAGGTGAACTCATTTGAGTGGTTTTTAGAAAAGTGTGATCGATGCCTATGAAATGGATTCCATTTTCAAATGCCATTTAAATTTAGAGTTCAAATGTTTTTGTAAGATTTCAAAGTGGGCCTTGGTAGATCATTACTTGTACTAGCAAGGGGTGCAAAGAGTTAGAATTGTTTCTGTTGGACTTTGAGTTCTAGGAACACCTAAAGTGACCTAGTGGATTAAAATGGCACAAATGACCATTTGCATTTATCAATTACATTTGATTTCTCTTTCTTTAGATTTTGCTTGGGAATGGTCTAGATGATGTGGTATTCACCTTAGAATCATTTTAAAACCATTAGAACAAACAAACATGGCAATTCAAAACAATTCCATATTAATGCAACACACATATGCATTCTTAATTATTTAAAAGAGAAAAGTTTTTGTTAATCCTAAATTGGAGTGATTGGGATCTTGATAACCTTAATTAAAGATTTGGGATGTTACACTTAACAGCCTAAGAGAAGTATGGGTGCTAAGGGAGATGGGAGTGAGGCTATGGACAAGGTCACAATGGATGATCTCAAGACATTGGAAATAACCTTATTGAAATCCTTTGAGTCCAAAATGGAAGAGATGCAGCAAATGATTGCTCATCTCACTTCATCTACAACCCCACCTCCATCTACCTCTGAGGGATCCACTCCGCTATCTAAGGATAAAGCTAATGCTAACTCCAAAGAAGACGAGTTGGTGGGTGAGAAAAATAATGGTTCCTCTTCCAAGAACGGAAGCGACAAGGAGGACTATAGTGAGGTCTCTCACCTATATTCTCCTGACCCACCAATCCTTCCCCCTCATATAATCAATAGGGGTGATCCACCCAAGCTTACTGCATCTTCATTTAATCTATGGCAATTCTTAATGAAATCTCATGTGTGTAGTTCGTCCATTGAGCTTTGGAGGATCATTCAAGATGGCCTCCACATTGGAGAATCCACTAACTTGACAATACGAGAAGTGGTGGACAGTCAACTCAATACAACAACTCTTCACATGATTCAACTTGGTGTGGGTCCCAAGGACATGCCACATATTGAACACCTCAACACCGCCAAGGAAGCTTAGGATGCTCTCACCGACTTGTTCATCGGTAATAAAAGCATGAGAAGAAATAGGTATGATGCTCTAAGCAATGAAGCTAAAGGATTCTACATGTTGGATGGTGAGGACCATGAATACATGTATAAAAGGCTTAAGAGCATTGCAACACCATTTAGAAAGCATGGTGCCACTCATATTGATGATCCATGGATCAAAAGGAAATATGTGAGTGCCCTCATGCCATTTGAGCCCATGGACTTGAAGAGTTTGCAAGGTAGACACAACTACCACCAAATGACTTCCAATGAAGTCATGCAAGAAATGGCGGCCTTTAAAGTGGCAGCTAAGAATGTCGAAGATGCTCACGCTCGGGCAATTGGGATGCAAAAAGGCGTAAATGTTACATTAAAGGCCAATGTTGTTGAACAAGATGAAGATGATAGAGGGTTTGATATTGTCTCCATGAGCTGTCCCGAGGAGGTCAAGCGTGCTCATGGTGAGTACATGGCCTTCTATGCAAGGAACTTTTGGAAGGACCCAGCTAAGGCTAAATCTAAACTTGAGTGCAAGAATGGGTCAAGTGGGCGAAAGGAAAACGGTCCAAAACTGAGAACTTGCTACAATTGTGGAGACCGTTTGCACTTTGTGGCTGAGTGTCCCTATCAAAGTAGAGAAGACAATGGGGGCAGGCTCATTCTGAAGGAAAAGTCCAAGGCACCTCGAAAGAAGCCATTCGTCAAGAAAAATGGTCCCTACAAGAAGCAACCTAGGATTGTTTTGGTGGCACGAGAAGAGTATTCATCCACAAGTGAAGATGAAGAGGATGAAGATAGCACTCGAGAGGTGGCTGCAATAGCCACCACATCTATCCCCACATTTCTCTTCGACTCTCCCAATGAAAACATCATCAACAACAACGTCACTTGCCTTGTGGTAAGAGGTTCCGAGGTATCATCTTCTATCTTCTATTTTCCTAAGACTACTATGAATGTTGATAGGGATGATCATACAAGTCTTAGAGTAAAGGAAGAAGTTATTGCTTTGGACCATTTTATCACTAACTTGCAAGGTGAGCACAAACTACATTTTGAGGCTCTCATGAGCCAACTTGCTCACTCCGAAGAGCTCCTCGAAGAAAAGGGAAGAATTGAAAGAAAGGATGCCATGGAAATTGCATCCTTGAAGAGTGCTCTAGAAGTGGAAGAATAGACTCAAGTCTCTCTAGAGGAAAGGCTTGAGTCTATTGAGGAGTCACATGACGAGGTTGTAGCCCAACTCATAAAGGAACGTGACTATGCTCTTGCCAAGGTAAAGAAATTAAAGAAGGAGACTGCTCATGCTAGACTCTCTGAGAAATTAGAGAAACTTGACATTGCCTACAAGGCATTGGAGAGTGAACACTCTACTCTAAATGAGTCTCATGATCAGCTCCAAACTCGACTGGACAAGTATGATATGCCTAGCACCTCTACACCATCATGTGGAAATGAAGATGTCATTGAAGAAAATGCTAGGTTGAAACATGAACTTATCAAGGGATCCCAACCCAAAAGTAAGGAAGTCCTAGATGAGATACTTGGTAAGCAAAGGGAAAGCAATGGAAAAGAGGGACTTGGCTATGTTCACAAGACCAAGAAGAAGAATAAGAAGAAGAAGAATAAGAAGACCAAGAAGAAGAAAAGCAAAACTGCTCAAGCAAAGACAAGCACCGTCACAAAGGATAAGACTAACTATATTGGTTTTGCAGGGTCTAATAATCCTAATTATGAATTATTTTGTGATTACTATGGTGATGTCTATGCTAGTTATGTTGGTCCATTTGATAATTATATTTCTTGGTCTATTTGGGTCCCAAAGACCATTGTTACTAACATGAGAGGACCCATTGAAAAATGGGTACCTAAAACCAAGAAGTAATTTCCTTGCAGGGCTATGCTTCGGGTGGGTCCAAATGGGTGCTTGATAGCAGGTGCACGAGTCATATGACCGGAAGCAAGGAGATCATCATGGAGATGCGGCCAAACCATGACCATATAATCGTCTCCTATGGTGATAAGTCAAAATCTGAGGTATTGGGTCTTGGCAAGGTGGTGGTTGCCCACGATATTTCTCTCGTGGATGTCATGCTTGTTGAGACCCTTGATTACAATTTACTTTCTGTTCATGCCCTTGGTAAGATGGGCTTTGCAGTTTCTATTGATGGTGATTTAGTGGTACTCTTGTGGAGCAAGTCTCTAAAGGTCGCTTTTGTTGGATATGTCGAAAATGACATGTATGTGGTGGACTTTTCGGGGAAACCCACAACAGGTCCGATGTGTATTTTCAGAAAGGCCGGCGCGGGTTGGTTATGGCATCACCGTCTACCCATGTCAACATGAGAACTTCGCAAAGCCTTCACAAGGGTGGCCACATTCTTGGACTAAAAGAAAGTGTTTCCTTTGCCAAAGATCGTGTTTGTAGGGTTTGCGTTGAAGGGAAAATGCCTGACTCTCCCCATCGAAGGAAGACAATTATTTCATCAAAGAGGATTTTGGAGCTCCTTCATGTGGACCTCTTTGGTCCTCCATCTCATGAGAGCCTTGGTGGGAAGAAATATTGCCTCGTAATCATCGATGATTATTCAAGATATACATGGGTTTACTCCTTCAAGTTGAAGAGTGAGACTCAACAAACGGTCATCGATTTCGCCAACGAGGTTCAGCTTCAACACAATGTCCCTATATTGGAAATTAGAAGCGATAACAGCTCCGAGTTCAAGAAATACACTTTGAATGAATTCCTAAGTGAAGAGGGGATAAGACATCAATATTCTGCTGCGTACACCGCTTAACAAAATGGTGTTGCCGAGAGGAAGAACCATACTTTAATGGATACGGAAAGGTCTATGTTGGCTGAATTCAAGTCACCATATAACTTTTGGGCTGAAGCCATTCACTCATCCAACCGGCTCTACCTCCGCAAAATCTTGGACAAGACACCTTGTGAAATACTTATAGGTAACAAGCCCAACATCTCATACTTCCGGGTATTTGGTTGTAAGTGTTTCTTTCTTATCAAAGGAGTTATTTTATCTAAATTTGAGTCTAAGGCTTTATAAGGAACTTTTGTTGGTTATGGTGCTGAATCCCACACTTATAGAGTCTACAATAAGCTCTCCGAAACTATTGTAGAATCTTGTAGTGTGATGGTCGAGGAAAATGATGGCTCAAGTGCGGGGCAAGTTGATGTTTGTGATGCAGATGTTGAAATACCCCAAGATGACATAATAAGAATGGGCATGGGATTTTTCCGCACCATTGAGGAATCCCTTGTGGCGGATCGGGAAGGATAATGCTCTACTCAAGTAGAGACCTCATCAACACAAGATCAACATGCTCCACTCGCTGGAGAAACCACTACACCAACACCTCCACCTGCTGAAGGCCATCCATCATCTAAAGTTTCTGGAAGCTCTAGGCCGGATTATCCGGTGGACACCGTATTATCCGGGCATACTAACTCGAATGCAAGGACCAAATAGATCGACCAAGAAATTGATGCAACTCCCATGCCAGATTTTCCGGGCGATGCTAGATTTTTTGGCCCTTCTCCAACTCGTGCCAGAAGCATCCAAGATAATGAAGAAGGACCAAGTACTCCTAGGCCGGATTATCCGGCCACTCCCTCGGCCAGATTATCCGACCCTGAAGACTTAGAACAGCAGCAGTCTCCTGTTATGGCTGCTGATCAAAATCAAGGGCAAGGTTCTTCATCTCTTGTTCACGCTGAACAAGTGGTTGATCAAGGTCAAGCTAATGGTCCCGACGAAGACTCAAATGATGAAGAAATTCCTCCTAGAAACAATAAGTTGATTGAACTTCGCCATAAAGCTCGTGCAGAAAGGAATCTTGAATTGAGAGGTCACACTCTTGATAAAGTTGTAGGTGATCTTAGACGGAGGGTGTCCACAAGAAGGGAGCTAGCAAGCTTTGTTGAGCATCATGCTCACATATCCATGGTGGAACCCTAGAAAGTGTTTGAAGCTCTTGAAGATCCGGACTGGGTTGCTTCTATGCATGAAGAGTTAAATAATTTTGAGCACAACAAAGTCTAGAAATTAGTAGAGAAGCCCAAAGATTATCGCAATGTTATTAGCACAAAGTGGATATTCAAGAATAAGCAAGATGAGAATCGAATTGTTGTAAGAAACAAGGCAAGACTCATGGCACAAGGCTATTCACAAGTTGAAGGCGTCGACTTCGGTGAGACTTATGCTCCAGTGGCTCATCTTGAGTCCATCTGTATCCTCCTAGCTTATGTAGCTCATAATAATTTTAAATTATAGCAAATGGACATTAAGAGTGCTTTTCTTAATGGTCCTCTACATAAGTTGGTATATGTAAAGAAACCCCCAGGTTTTGAGGATTCCAACTTCCTGAACCATGTTTACAAACTCGATAAGGCGCTCTATGGCCTTAAACAAGCCCCACGTGTGTGGTATGAGCACCTTAAAGAGCTTTTGCTAGACCGTGGCTTCGAGGTTGGGCAAATCGATGCCACTCTTTTTACTAAGAAGGTTAAGGGGGAGCTCTTCGTATGCCAACTATATGTAGACGACATAATTTTTGGCTCTACTAATAAAGCCTTTAATGACGAATTTTCAAAGCTTATGACTGACATGTTTGAGATGTCTATGATGGGGGAATTATGGTTCTTTCTTGGATTTGAGATCAAACAACTTAGAGAAGGAACCTTCATAAATCAAGAAAATACATCCAAGACATGCTCAAGAGGTTCAAGATGACGGATCTTAATGGCATCGCCGCACGGATGCAAACTAAATGCCATCTTGAACTCAATCCCAATGGTAAAGATCTGGACCAAAAGGTATTACCGTCCATGATCGGCTCTCTCCTTTACCTCTGTGCATCTAGACCCGATATTGTGTTGAGTGTAGGTGTGTGCTCAAGGTATCAAGCAGCTCCTAAAGAAAGCCACTTAGTGGCGGTCAAGAGAATCTTTTGATATTTGGTTCATTCCCCTAATTTTTTGGTTTATGGTTCCCAAGGGCTCCAATTTCTCTCTATGTGGTTATACTGATTCAGATTGGGCTGGTGACAAGGATGATAGGAAATCAACTTCTGGAGCTTGTCAATTTTTGGGAAGGTCTTTGGTATGTTGGTTTTCTAAGAAACGGAATTGTATATCTCTCTCCACTTCGGAAGCTGAATATGTGGCTGCTGCAAGTGCATGTACTCAATTATTGTGGATGAGGCAAACTTTAAAGGAATACGGTGTCAATTGTGGAAAAGTGCCTCTTTTTATGTGATAATGAAAGAGCAATCAGAATTGCGTAGAATCCAGTGCAGCATACAAGGACAAAGCATATTGAGATTGGCAATCATTTTATTCAGGATCATGTTGCTTGTGGTGATATCGACCTATCCTTTGTGAGAACGAAGAACCAACTTGCTGATATTTTCACGAAGCCACTTGATGAAGCAAGATTTTGTTATTTGAGGAATGAGCTAAATATTGTTGATTCAAGGAGTTTGTCTTGATTACTCATGCACACCCACTTACATCTCCTCCTTTATTTGGTTTAGATGTGGGCATGGATATAGAGGGAGTGTGGTCCTAATTGATTGGGCTAGCCCTCCCCCCATAATTCTGAAAGCAAGTAAAATCATTTCTCTTAATATCATTTTGTGATACGTGAGCTTATTGATGAGTATTGGTCATGAATCCAAGATATATCTTCGCGGTGTCATACCATGCACTCCAACATGGTGGCCTCGGCCACCGCCCTCTTCCTTAAGAAGAGTTGGTTCCGCATGGATTTTTTTGGATTTTTTTGCACATCTTGTGTTCTTATGGAAAACACACCCAATTTTGGCTTTTATTTGATTTGGTTCTTGCAATCTTGGGGGTGCAGTACCATCTTAGTTTGGTAGTCTAAACCCAAGACTTTTTCCATCCTCGAGCCATCTATTCTTGCACACAAGTCCGTTGTTTCCTTTGTGGGGGTTTGTTTGGGGGTGCACGGGCCTGAATCTGTGTACAACAGAATTGCAGAAAATGGGTCGGATAATCTGCTCTAAGTGGGGGGCGTATAATCTGCCCCTAGCGATTTCTATCTACTAAGGGCAGGGCGACTGGGGGAAGATCTCAAACAGAGCAGTTCTTCTCCCCCGACCCCCTCTCTCTCCCCAAGCCGCCGCCTATCGCTCCCACTCTGTATGCTCAGTGGAACTCTTCTGGACTCAACTATGGAGAGCTCAAGCACCACCTGTTTCCTGCCCCGACAAGGGATCCCACTCCACCAGCTGATGAGGAAGAGGAAGATGATGAGGAGTATGATGAGGAGGACGAGGATGAGGAAGATGATGAGGACTATGAGTGATATCTTGGAGTGCTAGCTTCACTCTACTTCCTTTTTAGCGTTTCGATTCCAAAGGGGAGAAGTAGTTCTATTAGGTTATCGTGGATTTGCATGGGTCGGGCGCAAGCATTCACACTTTATCGTTTCGTTTTTTCTCTCGCGTGTGCCCATTTAGCGTTGAACTTTTATTCGTGAGTTTGTGTGAGACTATGCTTGTGTGATGGTTCAGTTGTGGATTTATCACTGGAATTATCTTATGGATTTATCTCTTGGTGATTATGGATTCATCTATCATATTAGCTACATCTTCTATCACACTGGCTATCTATAATGGTTATCATGTTGGAAGGCCTCAATAATGGTTATCATGCTAACTATCTTTATATTATATTGAGGAATTCTATCTCACGGCGGTATGATGTTCTTATCTAAAGTGTCATTTGTATGTGTATTCCATTCCAATGAAATCGCCTTGTACCTATTCATGTGCATTTGTATTCAAATTCAAATATTCTAATCATGCACACACTAAGGGGGAGTCTCTTTCATCCTTGATATTTTGTTGTTAGGAGAACTATATTGCAAATCCTAGTATTGTCATCTAACACCAAAAAGGGGAGATTGAAAGAACATTTAATGATCTCTAGTGTGGTGTGTTATATAACAATACCATGGATTATCTCATGTGTGCTAAGTGCTGCAGATGTTTATTCATATGAAAAGCAGCCAAATTCTGTTGTTGGGGGTGGATTATCTGCCCTTGCCAAGGGCCAGATAATCTGGCCTAACCCAATCGACAAAGGGAGCCAAGGCGCGTCATGTTGTATGGGGGCGAATTATTGTTCGGATTGTCCGGCTAGGGACGGAGGTTTTGCCCGGGGCGGATAATCCGCCCCTATAGGGGGCAGATAATCCCCCCCCCCCCCCCCCCCGAGGATTTTTTGCAAAGGGTGCCAAGGAGCGCCGTGCAGTATAGGGGGCGGATTTCCTCCCGGGAAATACGAATCTAGGCGGTGATTTTCCCTAGCCGGATAATCCGTCCATCACTTGGGCTAGATAATATGGCCCCCATCTTCACCAATGGTCAAGTCTGGACAGGGTATAAATTCCCCCAATCACCCCCTGTCAGATCTCTTGATTCATTCGAAAAAGTACTGGTATGTTCAAAAATCTCTCAACCATTATCTCTCACTTCAACCACCTGAAGGCTCCGATCTTTGGGGAATCGAAGGAGGAGACTTCAATCATCAACATCACGAATCAAGCACATCACCTCCCTCCATTCACTTGGAGATTTCTTGATCTAGTATTACTTGTTAATATCTAGATCTTGTGTTTCAGTTTTGATAATATTTGTTCTTGTGGCAGCTTGTTGTCATTACGGAGCCTCCAATTCGGTTGTAGAGTTGTGCCCTGCTAGTTGTGTAAAGGCATCGGTTCCCGCCTCGAAGGGTACCAATAGTGGACAGGTGGACCAGGCCTTTGGTGGCGAGATCCATCGGAGAACAGGGTGAGGCATATTGTGGCATGGTGGTCTTAGTACCGCCCACCCCTCCAACGCAGATGTACTTCCCTTAACAAGGAAGGAACTATGGTAAAACAAATCCTATGTCTCTGTGTGCTTCACTATGGTTTCCTCGCTCCTCACTCTTACTTGCCTTTACTCGCTAGTAGTTAGGTTTACATATAGGGAAATTCTTCGTGTTGCATATCTAGAGAATTTCCTTTTATGTCAAGCCTAAAATTGAAAAGTATTAAAATTTGGAGTAGCACCTATTCACCCCCCCCCCCCTCTAGGTGCCCATATGATCCATTTCAGTGTTTACATTAAGTTTGTTGATGGATCACTGATGAGTGCATATTTGCATCATGTTTTATATTATTATTTTGCATTATAGATGTAGGATCTTGGTATTTTACAGCGCTCGTGCGCACGTTTTATGTCTATTTTTACCAGGATCAGGACATATGATGGATGCAATGGACACAATTCTTGGAGCAGTTGTATTGGGGAGAAAAGGAGTCAAAACAACGTAAAATTCTTATTTGAGAAATATCATTAACACCAGAAGAAAACCCGAAGCAATCGAGGCATACTGACGGTTCAACGACCAACTATACGACTGGAATACTTTTTCTAGCCGTATAGTTCCGGTCGTATAGTTGGCGCCGCCACCGCCTCTTCAAATAGTTTCACCCCGTGCTACTGGATCGAGAGGACGACATACAGAACACCCAGAAATTGCCGAAACCTCACCTCCTGAAGGAATATGGAGGGGGAACTCGTCCACCGGGGATCCATCTTCGCCCTGCACAGATCCAGGAGGCTAAGGCATCGATCCTCATCATCAACCATTTCTTCACCACCATCTCGATCCATCCCATCTACATCTTGTCTAGATCTTGTTGTAATTTCCATACTTGTTGTGGATTTATACAAGTACTATTCATCTATGATAGATACCATTACCATTGCCATGATTTTTATTGCCTCCATGTCTGGGTAGATCTCTAGTTCTTGGGGAGATGAAGAAACCCTAGCATATGATTGAGATGAGATAGAGATTATTATGTTATAAATCATTATGTGTATGTGTTAATTGTCTTCATCTTGATGTTGGGAGTTGTGCACCTCCTTAATATTTGCCTCTTATAGGGACTCGATGAAGGGGATTACTTGTTGGTAGACGGAGATATGATAGCACTTACTATGACTATAAAGCTATTGTCATTCTTTACGCGCTAACTTGGGGAATCAAGGAGAATTCATAAAGCCATGTCCATGCCACGAGAGAAATCCCTTAATAGCGGGATAATATGATTGATGTCGTTTATTCGTCAGCTGTGGTTATGAAGGATGATGTGATCAGTGGTTGCTGCCTATTTGTCCATATATGGAGCTCCTCCCACATACATACATATTATGAGAATATTTGTTATAATAATCTTGATTGCTTAGTCTAAATTGCTAGCGGTGTATCCACCACTCCCTAAGGACGCCTTTTTCCCTATTTCAGTTCCAAAGTTCTTTACACACGCGATTCTCACTTTCTGCATTAAGTTTAGCTTTATTTTAAATTACCTTGTTCAATCAAAAACCCAAAAACAACTCTACTTTTCTTGTATCTTAAAGTTATTTCTTAAGTACTTCGTTTAGTTGTAGTTAAAAGCATTTTAGTTTTTCACCTAATGCTCCATGTGGGATCGATATCTTTATTTCTAAACTAGCTACAAACGATCTGTGCACTTGTAGTCATCAAGCTATTTTTGCTGGGGAGCTTAGCGCTATAAGTCACTTTACTTTTAGTTATTTAATTTTGTTGTACTAATTTTTACTTAAGTTGCAGGACCACAATAATGGACAACACTCAGCATTTAAACCAGCTTGAGCCAGTAAGGAAAATGGGTTCGCCCATGGACGCTTTTATAGCCGTCAATAAAAGCATAAATCCGGATGGAATTGAGATCCACCCTTTATTATTTGAACTACTACACTCTAAGAAATTTGCAGGAACTAATGAAGAGAGTCCATATGGACACTTACCATTTTTTGAAGATGTTCTCTGTTCCTTTATATTCGATGACTGTAATCTTGATATGGTTAAAACCCAGTTGTTTAGACAAACTCTCTCTAATAATGTTTGCGACTGGTACAGATCTTTTTGTGCAGAAGCACCGAGGACTTTGAAGGAATTGACAACCAATTTCCTATTAAAATATTACTCCGAAAGCAAAGCTCACATGATGAGAGGTATTATTATCTCATTCAAAAATAATCGTGGTGAGGGTTTATATGAAGGATATCTAAGGTACAAAAGCTACCTAGATAATTTCCCCTATCATCGTTTGCCTGATTGGTTAATCACTCATACTTTTTATGGAGGGCTAAATATTGAAAATAGAATGAATCAAGACACGGCTTCCAATAGCAGTTTTTTATCTTATACCTATGACGAAGCTTGGAATCTAATAATAAAAATGAGGGAAGCAACGGAAAATCTTAAAGATAGGGAAAACATTACAAATAGTTTTTCTGAATATGCTTGCGTTAACGATTTCCTTGTAGATGAAAGGACTGGTGAAATGATTAAAACCCTCGGTATTGATTCTTACTCAGTAAAGAAAATTATTGAGAATTATGCAGGACATTTGTAGGTACCAATAGAATGGGAACCATGTAAACCCCTTGAAGAAAAGAAGCGTGCAAGAGCGCTAATGGAAGAATTCTCCTCAGTACCTATTCAAGAGATCATCAAGAAAAGGCAAAAAGAGGAAGAACAAATAAAGAAGAGACCAAAGAAAACAGAAAAGAACCCCAAAGCTACAAATATAAATAATGTTATATTAAAGGATCTTATGGAAGCACGAATAGTAGACAATGAAGTGGTTATGCTAGACCTTGAAACCTCAGAGTTCATCGAAGGTAAGGTATGAGGTAATGAAACTTCTAAACCAATGACTCCTATATATTATGGAGGAACTTTCTTATACGGAATTTGTGAGCTGATTTCCACTATAAATATTATGCCTTCATCACTTTATGAGGAACTCCGCTACAATTTAAATAATCTAGATGTGGAACCAGTAGACACTACTATTAAATTTTCTAATAGGACCAATATAATACCTAAAGGTGTAATCATAAATATCTATGTCTTTATTGGATCACTCATGTACCCCCTTGATTTTCATATTATTGATATGCCACGAGATTCTTTTTGTCCTATTCTTTTAGGTAGGCCTTTTGTTTCCATAACCAAAGCTCGAGTTGATAATAAGAAGGAGACTATTTCACTGATGTTTGGAGAAGAGGAAATGATATTCCACTTCGCCAAACTAAAGAAGAGGCCATATGAAGTGGAAGATATCAAGGAAGAGAAAACGATTGCCGAGCTGGCAATAATTCATTTCAGGACTCCATAAGATGAATTAGAGAGGATCCTGATTAATTGGGAGGAAGCACCAGATGATGAGGAGAGAGAAGACATGGATGATTACCTTGATTCAGTTCTGGAAGAACAAAATCCACATGACTATGAAGAACTGGTAATAAAAGGAGATGAAGAGTCTCCACCAATTGAATTGAAACAACTTACAAACAATATGAGGTATGGGCTTTTAGATAATGAAAATAAATGTCATGTTATTATTAGCAAAATTTTATCAGAGAATGAAACAAATAAACTCATTTCAGTTTTGATTATGCATCGTGAAGCCTTTGGATATACACTAAGTGATATTAAAGGAATAGATCCATCTATCGTAACACATAAGATTACCATGCTTGATGATGCTAAACCTGTAGTGGATACACAAAGAAGGCTTAATCCGAAAATGAAGGAAGTAGTAAGAAAAGAGGTTATACGCTTATTAGATGATGGCATAATATATCCTATTTCTGACAGTAAGTGGGTTAGCCCAGCTCATTGCATACCAAGACATGGTGGTCTTGATGCTGCTATGAATGAGGATGGTGAGCTAGTTCCTGTAAGGCCTGTTGTAGGATATCGTATGTGCATTGATTTTAGGAAGCTAAACCGTGAGACACAGAAAAATCATAAACCTATACCATTCATGGATAAAATTCTAGAAAGACTTAGTAATAATTCTTATTTCTGTTTTCTTGATGGTTATTCTAGATATTCTCAAATTGCCATACAATCGGAAGATCAAGAGAAAACAACTTTCACTTGCCCTTATGGCACAGATGCTTATAGATTAATTCCGTTTGGCTTATGTAACACAGCAGAAACGTTTCAAGAATGTGTTCTAAAGATCTTTGATGATTTTGTTGAGAAAACTATGGAAGTTCTAACAAATGTTTTTGTTGTTTGTGGAAGAACTTTTGATAATTGCCTCTACAATCTAACCAAAGTCTTGCAGAGATGCAGGCAATCAAATTTGGTTTTGAATTGGGAACAATGCCGTTTCATGGAAAGAGAAGGTAAAGTTTTCAGGCATAAGGTTTCGAAGAAGGGAATAGAAATAGATAAAACTAATATAAATGCTATAGAAAATCTTACAATACCTCAGGACATTAAAAACTTGAAAATGTTTCTGGGACATGCAGGTTTTTACAAGCGTTTTATAAAAGATTTTGCTAAATAGCTATGCCTCTCACTAACCTTCTTGATAAAGAAACTCCATTCTACTTAGATCATGACTACATTGAAGCTTTTGAGAACCTTAAGAATAAATTAGTTTCAGCACCTATCATGCAATCTCCAAAATGGGATAAACCTTTCGAAATCATGTGTGATGCTAGTGACTATGCTTTAGGGGCTGTGTTAGGACAGCGAGACGGAAATAATTTGAATGTTATTTATTACGCTAGTAGACCTCTTAATAAGATTCAGAAACATTATGCTACTACAAAAGGAGTTCCTAGCTATAATCTTTGCTTGCGACAAATTTAGATATTACATCATTAATTCTAAGGTAATAGTTCATACAGACCACCAAGCTTTGCGTCACCTCCTTGTGAAAAAGGATGCGAAGCCAGGTTGATTAGGTGGGTTTTATTACTATAAGAATATGATTGGCAAATAGTAGATAGGAGGGGTAAAGATAATCCGGTAGCAGATCATCTCTCTAGGATGGAGGGAATAATTACGAACCCTGTACCTATAAATGAATCATTTCCAGGAGAATATTTAGCAAATATTGAAATTGCTGATCCATGGTATGCAGATTATGCTAATTATCTCGCAACAAAATTTATACCTCCTGGTATGACAAGAAACCAAAGGATGAAATTCTTCAATGATCTTAAATATTACTTTTGGGATGATCTGTATGTATATCATCATGGACCCGATTTGGAATGATTCGAAGTGTGTTCCTAACCATGAAATGAATGCAATATTGAAAGCTTGTCATGACAATCCGTATGGAGGGCATCATGCAGGTAAGCGAACTGCTGCAAAGGTACTTCAACCGGATTCTATTGGCCCACCTTGCTCAAGGACGCACATAGGTATGTGGAATACTGTGATGCTTGCCAAAGAAGAGGTAATATAGCTAGGAGACAAGAAATGGCAATGAATTATAGTCTCATAATTGAACCTTTTGATGTATGGGGAATGGATTACATGGGACCCTTTATAGAATCGAATGGTTATACTCATATTCTTATTGTTGTTGATTATGTTACTAAATGGGTTGAAGCTATTCCAACAAGTCATGCAGATGCAACCACCTCAGTGAAAATGATCAAGGATGTCATAGTCCCCAGGTTTGGAGTTCCTAGATTTTTTATCACTGGCGATGGTTCTCACTTTATGAAAGGAACTTTCAAGAAAATCCTCAGCAAATATGGAGTAACTCACAGCGTTGCTTCACCATATCATCCTCAAACAAGTGGTTAAGTGGAACTCTCTAATAGAGAATTAAAGACCATACTCGAGAAGACAGTGGACAAATCAAGGAAAGATTGGTCATACAAGTTAAATGGCACTCTATGGGCATATCGTACTGCGTTTAAAAATTCAATGGGTATGACACCTTATAAGATGGTGTACGGTAAGGCATGCCATTTACCTTTAGAATTGGAACAAAAAGCTTCTTGGGAAATCAAGAACCTAAATTATGATCTTAAAGCAGAAGGAGAAAAGTGTTTATTAGATATTCATGCTTTAGATGAGTTTAGAAGTGAGGCCTATGAGAATGCTAGGTTTTTTAAGGAAAAAGTGAAAAGATGAAATCATAGAAAAATAGAGAATAAGACCTATAAAAGTGGAGACAAAGTGTTGCTCTATAATTCTCGTCTTAAGTTGTTTCCAGGGAAGCTCAGCTCAAAGTAGGAAGGCCCATATATAGTTGAAGAAGATTATTCATTGGGAGCAGTGAAGCTCTAGGGAAAAACACACAACTCTTGCATGGGTGGTAAATGGACAATGCTTGAAGCATTATTGAGTAAAAGAAGATATAAGTGCAGTCACCATACAAGTGATCACCCCAGAAGAAGTGATTAAGCAAAGATATACAAGGAATGACAACTGCAAGAAGAATGGACTCGAGACGGAATGAGCAACACTCCGGTCAAGCTATTGACCATAAAAGAGCACTTCGTGGGAGGCAACCCATGCGAAGTAAAGGTTTGAGTAAGTTTTTAAATTTTTAATTAAAGTTTTGTTTGAGCATTGTGTTAAATAAGGAACATTTGATGCTCTAGCGAAGAAGAAGGAATATTGATAATGGCAAAATTGGTCGAAAATCTAAGCTGACATTTTTCTATCAAAACTTGATATTTTGTTAAGTTTCGGGTTAATAAAGAATCCTTGGAGAAGCAGAAATTTTTTGGTGGACACAAAGGGTTTAACGACAAACTACACGATAGGAATAAAAATTTCGGTCGTATAGCTGCGGTCGTATAGTTGTTTCGACATCACCCCTTCCATCCACGAAAAGTACTGTTAGTTTAACGACCAACTATATGGTTGGAATTAAAAATTCCGCCCGTATAGCTTACATCGTATAGATATCGATGCCTTTGACAAAACTATTTTCTGAGTACTAATAGTTACGGCGGGAATAAAAATTCCGCCGTATAGTTGCGGTCGTATAGATATCAGCCCATCTCCAAAAATCTTATTCAGAGTCCAGAGAGTTTAACGACTAACTATACGACGGAAATAAAAATTCCCACCCGTATAGTTCCGGCCATATAGTTGGTTCCACCGTAGATGTAATCTATAGTCGGTTCATAACTATACAACAAGATCTATACGGGTCGCACCTGTATAGTTGCTCGTTATGAAAGGCGTCTATGGTTTTTGACCTCCCCTTTTAAAGTTGATCGCATCTAACCTTTTTCATTAAGTTTTCGCAGAGCTACAACCTCCAACCTCAAAAAATACTCGCCATCCCTATACAAGCCCCTCTAACAACATCCGTGCAGCGAAGCCATGCAACCCTTCCATGTCAACAAGATCTGGAAGAAGAAAGAAGAGAAGCCCGTGAAGAGGATTGAAGAAGTAGAACCTAAAGGATCATCGTCATCATCTAGCTCGAAGATCAAGCCTCTCCCAAATTAGGAGGACATGTTCCCGCAAAGGATGGAGATGATGAGGCAAGCGGAGCAGGGAAAGAGCAAGGATGAGTATCTCCCTAATACCTATCATCACAACATAGGATCCTATTATAAACCTCCTCTTGGTCCATCCCCTCTTAAACCTAATAAGGTGTGGTAAGATGAGATTCATGATAAGATCTATGAGTTGGAAAAAGCTTCGAAGGCATGCGTTGAAACAATTGGAGAAGGGATTGACTCCTACTGGATGATGATCAAAGACTTTGCTAAAAAGGTCGATAACATCGATGGTAGAGTTGATTTCTTGATTAAAACTGTCTTTGAGTTGATAGATGAGAAGAAATTCCTCAAGAAGAAATGCTGAAACTTTAGTAAGACATGGCCGAGCTCAGCATCCGCTTTGCAAGCATAGTTAAAGAAGGCAACACAAAAGAAGAGGGTAACACTCTTCCTACCCAGGAGGAGGAATAGGTACCAACAAGGAGTTATTTGATCCCGCCTGGCTTGATTCCAAGCTTGGGGAGAGCTTTAAAGACCTTGTAATCTATCTTATAAGTTTTATATCACTATTTTTGTTTTGCATTAGTTCAAACTAGAAATAAAGTTTGCATCATTAGAATTCCCTTCAGGAATAGTCGATCCCTTTAATGAAATTCCGAGTTTATTATTATATATGGAGCAATATTGAGTTTGTGCTTGTCTTATTGGATATATGAATGGCTTGGATATAATTTTACTTGCACTCGATGATAGCAATAGTAGTCTTCCACACCATTGGTATTAATGGAACATATAAAGATAATTTGGTAAATATGTTGTAAGTCTACAGTTTGATTTACAAAGAAAAATTATCTATGCAATTAAGTTGAAAAAGAAACCTCGAACAAAGGAAAATAAAAAGTGTTATCAAAATAGAGTGAGAACAAGTCGAGGTAGAATCTTCAAGTCATAAAAATGCTTCATATACAATTGGAATTTGATAATTGAGATTGTTAAACTTTTAATTCCTACATGAAGTGGAATGTATGCTTAGCTCCTTTGCACATCACTTAAACAAAAGTGTGAGCATATACACAAAAGGAAGAAGAAAAAGAGTGAGTGTGCAAAGAGCAAATAAGCATACACCACTATAATGTAGTATGACAAATATACACTTTTGAGATGTTGAATCCCAAGTGAATACGTTGATCCTAAAACACTTGGGACTACCTTGCTAACTCATTCGGTTGAACCAGATACTTTTACATTATGTTGAGATTCATCTTTTGTAACTATTTATCACTAAGGTGTGGAAGCCTGCTAATACTATTCATATGGTTCGAGTAAGGTACTATTCATGAATTTATTCCTACATATCATATATGATAATCACATGTTGCAACTGCCTCATTTATTTTATCGACTCAGCTTCATGAATATGAGGATCACATCAATCAAGCTGAACTTGCTCGGCATGAGCGAGAGTCTAAGCTTGGGGAAGTTGATGAGTGCATATTTTCATCATGTTTTATATTATTATTTTTGCATTATAGATGTAGGATCCAATGGACACAATTCTTGGAGCAGTAGTATTGGGGAGAAAGGGAGTAAAAAACAACATAACATGCTTATTTGGGAAATATCAATAACACTAGAAGAAAACCCGAAGCAATCGAGGCATACAGACGGTTCAACGACCAACTATATGACCGGAATACTTTTCATGGCTGTATAGTTCTGGTCGTATAGTTGGCGCCGCCACCACCTCTTCAAATAGCAACTTGATCGAGAGGACAACATACAGAACACCCAGAAATCACCGAAACCTCACCTCCGGGAGGCATCTGGAGGGGGAACTCATCCACCGATCCATCTTCGCCATGCGCAGATCCAGGAGGCTAAGGCATCGATCCTCATCATTAATCACTACATCACCAACATCTTGATCCATCACATCTACATCTTGTCTAGATCTTGTTGTAATCTTCGTACTCACTGTGGATTTATACAAGTACTATTCATCTATGATAGATACCATTACCATTGCCATGATGTTGATTTCCTCCATGTCTGAGTAGATATCTAGTTCTTGGGGAGATGGAGAAACCCTAGCATATGATTGAGATGAGATAGATATTATTATGTTATACATCATTATGTGTATGTGTTAATTGTCTTTATCTTGATGTTGGGAGTTGTGCACCTCCTTAATATTTGCCTCTTATGGGGACTCGATGAAGGGGATTACTTGTTGGTAAAAGGAGGGATGATAGCACTTACACACTAACTTGGGGAATCAAGGAGAACTCATAAAGCCATGTCCATGCCACGGGATAAATCCCTTAATAGCGGGATAATGCGATTGATGTCATTTATTCGTCAGTTGTGGTTATGAAGGATGATATGAGCAGTGGTTGCTGTTGGAGATATTCCCAAGAGGCAATAATAAAAGTGATTATTATTATATCTTTGTGTTTATGATGAATGTTTACATCCCATGCTATAATTGTATTATTAGGAAACACTACATGTGTGTTTTGTAAACATAAGAGAGTCCCTAGTAAGCCTCTTGTTGAACTAGCTTGTTGATTAATTGATGATCATGGTTTCCTGATCATGGACATTAGGATGTGATTAATAACAAGGTTATGTCATTAGGAGAATGATGTGATGGACACACACCCATAGTAAGCGTAGCATAAGATCAAGTCATTAAGTTCGTATTGCTATAAGCTTTTAAATGCATAGTAACCTAATCCTTCGACCATGAGGTTGTGTTAATCACCATCACCGGATGGGTACTTTGATGACATCAAACACCGCTTCGTAACTGGGTGGTCATAAAGGTGTCATTGGGTATTCTGAAAGTATGTGTTGAAGCGCATGGACCAAGATTGGGATTTGTCCATCCATATGACGGATAGATATACTCTGGGCCCTCTCGGTGGAATGTCATCTAGTTAGCTTGCAAGTATGTGACTGGGTCACAAGGGATGACATATCACGGAACGAGTAAAGAGTGCTTATCAGTAACGAGGTAGAACTAGGTATGGAGATGCCGACGATCAAACCTCGGATAAGTATAGTATCGCGTGACAAAGGGAATTGGTTTCGTATGTAAATGGTTCAATCGATCACGAAGTCATCGTTGAGTATGTGGGAGCCATTATGGGTCTCCAGGTCCCGCTGATGGTTATTGATAGGAGATGTGTCTCTATCATGTCTACATATTCACGAACCGTAGGGTGACACACTTAAGGTTCGAAGTTGTTTTAAGTAGATATGGAATATGCGTTGGAGACTGAATGTTGTTCGGAGTCTCGGATTGGATTCGGGACATCACGAGGAGATCCAGAATGGTCCGGAGAATAAGATTCATATATAGGAGATCATTTTCTGAGTTAGGAAATGTTCTGGAGTATTTGTATGAGGGTTCTAGAAGGTTTCGGAATGTTCCGGAAGGTTCTAGAAGATATCTTGGAGTTTGCTTGAAAATCAAGATAGGGATCAAGGAGTCCTGGTGGGTCAAGACTAGGAGTCGTGGGGGAGGAGGACTCCTCCCCCCACTCCCCAACCCGCCGGCCATAGAGGAGGGGAGTCCTACAAGGACTCCCCCTCCCCAAGGCGCCCTCCCCCCTTAAATAGAAAGGCAGGGGCGCCCCCTCCTACCCCTGCTCCCATAACTCCAATCTCTGCCGCCTCTCTCCTCCACCTTTCTTCTGCACAGGCATAGGCGAAGCCCTGCAGAATTCTCTACTCCACCACCACCACCACGCCGTCGTGCTGCTGGGATTCCGTAGAGAAGATCTACTACCTCCGCTGCTCGCTGGAACAGGGAGAGGAAGGTCTGCTTCGACTCCGCACCTGTGACCGACTGCGGAAGCACTGCCGAAACGTGGCGCCGGAAGGATCGTCAACTTGACCGACGGCGGAAGCGCTGCCGGAACGCGACGCCGGAAAGATCGTCCACACGATCTTGAGATCGGCAAGTGATCGACTACATCAACCACGAGATCTAATCTCGTTAACGCTTTCGGATCTACGAGGGTTAGTTCCTATCTATCTCGTTGCTCATGTCTAATAGATTAGATCTAGGCTTTTATCTAGATTAGATCTGGGTTTTGTTCGTTCTTGCGGTAGAAATTTTTTGTTTTCCATGCTACGAACCCTACAGTGGTATCAGAGCCGTATCTATGCGTAGATCTGTTGCACGAGTAGAACACAATGTTTTTGTGGGCGTTGATGCTTTTGTTGTCGGTGTCTTAGCGTGTACTTTGCATCTTGCGGCATGGTGGGATGAAGCGGCTCGGGCTAACATTACATGTCATCGCACATGAGACTTGCTCCACGCTTGACGTGCAACTTGTTTTTGCACAAGTGGCTTTGCGGGTGTCTGTCTCTCCCACCATAGTTAAGATTCAATTTACAATGAGCATCTTGACAACACTTGTATCAACGTTGTGGTCCTTGTTCGTAGGTAAGATCGGTCTTATGCGAAAGGCCCAAACCACGTAAAACATGCAAAGAAAATTAGAGGCGTCTAACTTGTTTTTGCAGGGGTTTTGTGATGTGATATGGCCATCATGTGATTGTGATTGTATTTGATGTATGCAATGATCCTTGTTGTAATATGGCAACCGGCAAGAGCCTAATGGTTGTCTTTAATTCTGTTAAGACCTGCGTGTCTATTCATCTTGTAATAGCTTTATTCCAAGTAGTTGTAATAGTTGCTGGTGATGATGGACAACCATGAAGCGGCGCCACTGACCTTGACGCAATGCTGGTGATGATGGAGATCATGTTCGTGCTTTGGAGATGGAGATCAAAGGCGCAAGAAGAAAAGGCCATATCATATCACACTAATTATGAATTGCCTGTGATGTTAATCCTTTATGCATCTTGTATTGCTTAGATCGCGACGGTAGCATTATAAGATGATCCCTCTCACTAAAATTTCAAGTAATAAAGTGTTCACCCTTAGTTGGCACCGTTGCTAAGACTCGCCGTTTCGAAGCATCTCGTGATGATCGGATGTGATAGATTCTACGTGTGCATACAACGGGTGCAAGCCAGATTTGCACATGCGGAAACTAAGGTTATCTTGACGAGCCTAGCATGTACAGACATGGTCTCGGAACACGGAATACCGAAAGGTAGAGCATGAGTCATATAATTGATATGATGAACATGAAGATTGTTTGCCGATGAAACTACATCTTCTCTCGTGAAGATCGGACTTGGTGTAGTGGACTTGGTTCGTGTAATCACTAAGACAATGTGAGGGATGTTATTTTGAGTGGGAGTTCACCTAGTTAGTTTAAGAATTAAATTAGAACTCAATTTATCATAAACTTAGTCTAAACTACTTGCAAATTGTTGTAGATTATGGCGACCCCCTCCATCAATTTCAATGCGTTCCTAGAGAAAGAAAAGCTTAAGAACAATGGAAGCAATTTCACGGACTGGTTCCGTGGACTGAAGATCGTCCTCAGGGCTGTTCAGTTGACCTATGTGCTCGATGCACCGCTAGGTGACCCACCTGCAGATAATGCCACCGATGACGAAAAGAATGTTTTCGCCACTCGGAAAAATCATTACTCCACAGTTCAGTGTGCCATCCTGTACGGTTTAGAAGCGGAGCTCCAACAGCGTTTTGAGCACCACGACCCGTTCGAGATCATTAAGGAGCTCAGGCTAATTTTTGAGACTCGCGCGGCCATGGAGAGCTATGAGGCCTCCGAAAAGTTCTTTAACTGTAAGATGGAAGAAGGAAGCTCCGTTAGCGAGCACGTGCTCACCATGTCTGGGTACGCAAAGAAGCTCCAAGAGTTGGGAATATCGATTCCTAATGAATTGGGGATTCACCGTCTCCTTCAATCACTACCACCAAGTTACAAGAACTTTGTGATGAACTACAACATGCACTGCATGAACAAGACGTTGTCTGAACTATCGTCCATGCTGAAAACTGCTGAAGTGGAGATCAAGAAGGAGCACCAAGTGTTGATGGTCAATAAGACCACCAATTTCAAGAAAAAGGGCAAGCCTAGGAACAAGGGAAACTTCAAGAAGGATGGCAAGAAAGCTGCCGCACCTGCTAAGAAGCCCAAGGCTGGTCCTAAGCCTGAAACTGAGTGCTTCTACTGCAAGGGAGCTGGTCACTGGAAGCGTAACTGCCCCAAGTACCTGGCCGATCTGAAGAACGGTAACATCAAGAAGAAAGGTATATTTGATATATGTGTTATAGATGTGTATCTTACTAGTAATCGTAGTAGTGCCTGGGTATTTGATACTGGTTCGGTTGCTCATATTTGTAACTCGAAACAGGAGCTGTGGAATAAATGAAGACTGGCAAGAGACGAGGTGACAATGCGCGTTGGAAATGGCTCCAAGGTTGATGTGATCGCCGTCGGCACGCTCCCTCTACATCAACCTTTGGGATTAGTTTTAAATTTAAATAATTGTTATTTGGTGCCTGCGTTAAGCATCAACATTATATCTGGATCCTGTTTATTGCGAGACGGTTACTCTTTTAAGTCCGAGAATAAAGGTTGTTCGATTTATATGAGTAATATCTTTTATGGTAATGCACCTGAGATGAATGGTTTATTCTTACTGAATCTCGATAGTAGTGATACACATGTTCACAACATAGATGCTAAACGAATAAAATTGAATGATAATTCTACATACATGTGGCACTATCGTCTTGGTCACATTGGAGTGAAGCGTATGAAGAAACTCCATTCTGATGGACTTCTTGAATCACTTGATTTTGAATCACTTGAAAGATGCGAAGCATGTCTAATGGGAAAAATGACTAAGACTCCATTCTCTGGTATAATGGAGCGAGCTACAGACTTATTGGATATAATACATACCGATGTGTGCGGTCCAATGAGTGTAGCATCGCGTGGTGGATATCGTTATGTTCTCACTTTCATGGATGACTTGAGTAGATATGGGTATGTCTACTTTATGAAACATAAGTCCGAAACTTTCGAGAAGTTTAAGGAATTTCAAAGTGAAGTGGAAAATCATCGTAACAAGAAGATTAAGTTTCTGCGTTCTGATCGCGGAGGTGAATATCTGAGTTATGAGTTTGGCATGCATTTAAAGAAATGTGGAATACTTTCGCAGTTGACACCGCCGGGAACACCACAGCGTAATGGTGTGTCCGAACGTCGTAATCGAACTCTCTTAGATATGGTTCGGTCTATGATGTCTCTTACAGATTTACCGTTATCATTTTGGGGCTATGCATTAGAGACAGCCGCATTCACTTTAAATAGGGCACCATCTAAATCCGTTGAAACGACACCGTACGAATTGTGGTTTGGTAAGAAACCTAAGTTGTCGTTCCTTAAAGTTTGGGGTTGCGAAGCATATGTAAAAAAGTTACAACCTGATAAGCTAGAACCCAAAGCGGAGAAATGCGTCTTCATAGGATACCCTAAAGAAACGATTGGGTATACCTTCTATCATAGATCCGAAGGCAAAGTTTTCGTTGCAAAGAATGGATCCTTTCTTGAGAAGGAGTTTCTCTCGAAAGAGGTGACTGGAAGGAAAGTAGAACTCGATGAGGTTATTGAACCTTCTCTCAGATTTGAGAGTAGCGCAGCACCGGAAGATGTTTTTGTGCCACCTGCACCAATTGGAGAGGAAGCTAAGGATAATGATCATGAAACTTCAAACGAAGTTACTGCTGAACCTTGCAGGTCAACGAGGGTTCGTACCACTCCTGATTGGTATGACTCTGCCTTGAACGTCATGTTGGTGGACAACGATGATGACCCTGCGATGTATGAAGAAGCTATGGTGAGCCCAGATTCCGACAAATGGCTAGAAGCCATGAAATCCAAAATGGGATCCATGTACGAAAACCAAGTGTGGACTTTGGTGGACTTACCGGATGGCCGTAAGGCTGTCGAGAACAAATGGATTTTCAAGAGAAAAACAGATGCTGATGGTAATGTTACCGTCTATAAAGCTCGACTTGTCGCGAAAGGGTTCCGACAAATTCAAGGAGTTTACTATGATGAGACTTTCTCACTAGTAGCGAAGCTAAAGTCTGTGAGGATTTTGTTAGCAATTGCTGCATATTTCGATTATGAGATTTGGCAGATGGATGTCAAAACGGCGTTCCTTAATGGTGACATTGAGGAAGAGTTGTATATGGTACAACCCAAGGGTTTTGTCGATCCTAAAGATGCTGACAAGGTATGCAAACTTCAGCGCTCCATTTATGGACTGAAGCAAGCATCCCGGAGTTGGAATCAACGTTTTGATAAAGTAATCAAAAACTTTGGATTTATACAAACTTATGGAGAAGCTTGTATTTACAAGAAAGTGAGTGGGAGCTCTGTAGCATTCCTAGTACTATATGTAGATGACATATTGTTGATTGGGAATGATATAGAACTTCTTAATAGCGTCAAAACCTATTTGAATAATAGTTTTTCAATGAAGGATCTTGGCAAAGCGGCATATATTCTAGGCATCAAGATTTATAGAGATAGATCAAGACGCCTAATAGCGCTTTCACAAAGTACATACTTGGACAAAGTTCTAAAGAAGTTTAGAATGGAAGATAGCAAGAAAGGGTTCGTGCCCATGTTGTCAGGTAGGACCTTGAGTAAGACTCAAAGTCCAGCTACGGCAGAAGATAGAGTGAAAATGAATAATATTCCCTATGCCTCGGCCATAGGTTCTATCATGTATGCCATGCTGTGTACAAGACCGGATATAGCACATGCTGTTAGTTTGACTAGCAGATATCAAAGTGATCCTGGAATGGAGCACTGGACAGCGGTCAAGAATATCCTAAAGTACCTAAATAGGACTAAGGATATGGTTCTTTCTTATGGAGGTGATGAACAGCTTGTTGTAAACGGTTACACCGATGCTAGTTGGAACACCGATCCGGATGACTCAAAGTCACAGTCGGGATACGTATTTATTTTGAATGGTGCTGCAGTGAGCTAGAGGAGTGCGAAGCAAAGCGTTGTGGCGAAATCTTCAACTGAATCGGAATACATAGCTGCTTTGGAGGCTGCACAAGAAGCCGTTTGGATGAAGGAATTCATTACTGAACTTGGCGTGGTTCCCAGTGCGTTGGACCCGATGGCCATTTACTGTGACAACACAGGTGCCATAGCTAATGCACAGGAGCCAAGGTCACATAGCAAGCTGAAGCACATCAAGCTACGTTTCCACGCTATTCGCGAGTATGTCCGAGATGGTGACATAAAGATTTGCAAAGTATACACTGATCTGAATGTGGCAGATCCGTTGATTAAACCTCTCCCTAGGGCAAAGCATGACCAACACCAAAACGCCATGGGTGTTCGGTATATTACCATGTAATCTAGATTATTGACTCTAGTGCAAGTGGGAGACTGTTGGAGATATGCCCAAGAGGCAATAATAAAAGTGATTATTATTATATCTTTGTGTTTATGATGAATGTTTACATCCCATGCTATAATTGTATTATTAGGAAACACTAATACATGTGTGTTTTGTAAACATAAGAGAGTCCCTAGTAAGCCTCTTGTTGAACTAGCTTGTTGATTAATTGATGATCATGGTTTCCTGATCATGGACATTAGGATGTGATTAATAACAAGGTTATGTCATTAGGAGAATGATGTGATGGACACACACCCATAGTAAGCGTAGCATAAGATCAAGTCATTAAGTTCGTATTGCTGTAAGCTTTTAAATGCATAGTAACCTAATCCTTCGACCATGAGGTTGTGTTAATCACCATCACCGGATGGGTACTTTGATGACATCAAACACCGCTTCGTAACTGGGTGGTCATAAAGGTATCATTGGGTATTCTGAAAGTATGTGTTGAAGCGCATGGACCAAGATTGGGATTTGTCCATCCATATGACGGATAGATATACTCTGGGCCCTCTCGGTGGAATGTCATCTAGTTAGCTTGCAAGCATGTGACTGGGTCACAAGGGATGACATATCACGGAACGAGTAAAGAGTGCTTATCGGTAACGAGGTAGAACTAGGTATGGAGATGCCGACGATCAAACCTCGGATAAGTATAGTATCGCGTGACAAAGGGAATTGGTTTCGTATGTAAATGGTTCAATCGATCACGAAGTCATCGTTGAGTATGTGGGAGCCATTATGGATCTCCAGGTCCCGCTGATGGTTATTGATAGGAGATGTGTCTCTATCATGTCTACATATTCACGAACCGTAGGGTGACACACTTAAGGTTCGAAGTTGTTTTAAGTAGATATGGAATATGCGTTGGAGACCGAATGTTGTTCGGAGTATCGGATTGGATTCGGGACATCACGAGGAGATCCGAAATGGTCCGGAGAATAAGATTCATATATAGGAGATCATTTTCTGAGTTAGGAAATGTTCTGGAGTATTTGTATGAGGGTTCTAGAAGGTTTCGGAATGTTCCGGAAGGTTCTAGAAGATATCTTGGAGTTTGCTTGAAAATCAAGATAGGGATCAAGGAGTCCTGGTGGGTCAAGACTAGGAGTCGTGGGGGAGGAGGACTCCTCCCCCCACTCCCCAACCCGTCGGCCATAGAGGAGGGGAGTCCTACAAGGACTCCCCCTCCCCAAGGCGCCCTCCCCCCTTAAATAGAAGGGCAGGGGCGCCCCCTCCTACCCCTGCTCCCATAACTCCAATCTCTGCCGCATCTCTCCTCCACCTTTCTTCTGCACAGGCATAGGCGAAGCCCTGCAGAATTCTCTACTCCACCACCACCACCACGCCGTCGTGCTGCTGGGATTCCATAGAGAAGATCTACTACCTCCGCTGCTCGCTGGAACAGGGAGAGGAAGGTCTGCTTCGACTCCGCACGTGTGACCGACTGCGGAAGCGCTGCCGAAACGCGGCACCGGAAGGATCGTCAACTTAACCGACGGCGGAAGCGCTGCCGGAACGCGACGCTGGAAGGATCGTCCACACGATCTTGAGATCGGCAAGTGATCGACTACATCAACCACGAGATCTAATCTCGTTAACACTTTCGGATCTACGAGGGTTAGTTCCTATCTATCTCGTTGCTCATGTCTAATAGATTAGATCTTGGCTTTTATCTAGATTAGATCTGGGTTTTGTTCGTTCTTGCGGTAGAAATTTTTTGTTTTCCATGCTACGAACCCTACAGTTGCTGCCTATTTGTCCATATATGGATCTTCTCCCACATACATACATATTATGAGAATACTTGTTACAATAATCTTGATTTCTTAGTCTAAATGGCTAGCGGTGTATCCACCACTCCCTGAGAACACATTTTTCCCTATTGCAGTTCCAAAGTTCTTTACACACGTGATTCTCACTTTCCGCATTAAGTTTTTCTTTACTTTAAATTACCTCGCTCAATCAAAAACCCAAAAACAACTCTACTTTTCTTGCATCTTAAAGTTATTTCTTAAGTACTTCGTTCAGTTGTAGTTAAAAGCATTTTAGTCTTTCACCTACTGCTCCCTGTGGGATTGATATCTTTATTTCGAAACTAGCTACAAAGGATCTATGCACTTGTAGTCATCAATCACCTATATACTTGTTGTTATATGTTGATGATATATTAATTGCTACAAGAGCATGGAAGAAATCACTACTTTAAAGGCACACCTAAGTAGTGAGTTTGATATGAAGGATCTTGGTGCTACTAAGAAGACCTTAGTTATGAAGATTACCGAGATAGAAATTTTGGTTTGTTATTTCTTAGTCAGCAAAGTTATATTAAGAAAGTTTTTCGTCGTTTTAATATAGATGGTCCCAAGTCAGTTAGTACTCCTATTGCTCCTTATTTTAAATTGTCAGTTTCACAATGTCCTACTACTGATAAAGAGTTTTAGTACATGTCAAAGGTGTCATATTCTACTATTGTTGGTTCTTTGATGTATGCCATGGTTTGCTCTCATCCTGATTTATCATATACTATGAGTTTTGATAAGTAGATACATGGTTAATCCTGGTAAAGAACATTGGAAGGCTGTTTAGTGGGTTTTCCGGTACCTTCTTTGCACTTCCAATGCTTGTTTGAAGTTTGGAAGGACTGGTGAGGTACTCGTTGGCTATGTGGATTCAGATTTTGCTGCCGATTTGGATAAGAAAAGATCCCTCACAGGTTATGTGTTTAATGTTGGTGGTTCTGCTATTAGCTGGAAGGCTACGTTGCAGGCTGTTGTTGCATAATCTACTACTGAAGCTGAATACATGGCTATTGCTGAAGCTTGCAAAGAATCTGTTTGGTTGAAAGGTTCATTTTCTTGCATTACTTTGTTTTGTGACAATCAAAGTGCCATATACCTTACGAAAGTTCAGATGTTCCATGAGAGAACTAAGCATATTGATGTCAAGTACCATTTATGAAAGCTATGCAAAATTAGCACTCATGATAATCCTGCTAATATGATGACTAAACTTGTTCCTTTTGCTAAGTTTGAGCTTTGCTTGAACTTAGTTGGTTTAACTGATTATCCCAAGTGGCTATTGGCGCCAAAAGTATTTTCTTTGTTTGTTCATAAAGATGATTGTTGTTGATGCTACAAGAAGGAATTTATCTCAAGGTGGAGTTTGTTGAAGTATAATCCAAATTCAATTAAAGAGGCTAACTTCCGACGAGCGGAGTGAGGCTCGTTGCCGGTAGGTTTCTACCGCTATATATACCTCTTATAAGCGGCCGGCTAGGATAAGTTACATCTGTGAAAATTTCGGCGTTGTGTAAACACTCTCGTTATAGTGAAGTTTCGCTAGATGGCGCCCGTGATTTTTTTCCTCTCTTTGTTGGGGAGGTTTTTCTCCATTAAATCTGTGTCCCTTTGCTACGATTTCTTTTTCGTTCTTCGTTATTTGCTTGTCACGATTATAACAATAGGGTAATGATTTTGGTGTTGTGGAGCTTGTGTTTCATCGAGCTAGACACATAGTCTCTCATCAGATTGTGCATATTAGAGGCGGTGACATTTTTCTTGTCAGAAGAAAAAAATAGTCAGCCGTGTTGATCTTGAAACAAGTTGTTAAGGAGAGTCAATGCATAAAAAATAATCAACCATTAAAAATTCTTAAACCCTATTATAGTAAAGCCACGATCGATTTGTTACCGATCACATGGAGGTTTTTTAAATTTTCGAAAATGCTATATGGTAATTGTAAAGCAAAATCGCTTGTTTTTTTATGGACTAGTTGAATACCCACGTGTTGCTACGGAATAAGATACGTGCTCTTAGGTCTATGATTTCACAAGGGATTTACGATTACAAGTACAACACACTTAAAAGAACTCACAAAAATCAGATTATCATTTTCTCAAAAAAATCATGTTACCATTATAGTATCTAGTGCGCACTTAATCTACCTCACATCTATCTTAGCAACATGTGATGAAGAAAGTCAACACATAAGATACATTAAACCTTTAGAGTTTACCATCTCTTCACAACTTCTTCACTTTTTCCAAAGAACTTTGTTACCTAACTAAGCTTTTAGGTCATGTTTCTGTGGAGACGAAGAGTTTATGTGAATTTACAATTTAGAGAAGTACACAAAACTATAATCACCTGCCCGCGTCTACAGATTCTCGGTTTCCATGCTAGCATATGCCCAAACCTCATCTTTTATTCTTGTTACAACAAAATGCATCATCCTTTCTTTTTGAGAGGAGTATATTTTTGGTCCACTAAGAATTTAAAGGTATACATCACACACCCAAAGACCGCTACCAAACTACGAAAATGTTTTGATTAGATAAAAATTATTAAGTTATGTTAAACAATATGGAATACATAAAATCAAATCTAAATAACAACATCACACTGAACAAAGAATAAAATCACAGGAGTAATGTAAGAAAATATCAGCATCCCAAGATTGACCCAAAATTAACCAAACACACTCGAGCGCGGACTGTTGGGCCACGATGCGACATGGATCCTTTTTTCTGAACAATTCAAAACTTGCTTTTTAAAGTTCCAAAAGAGGGCAAAAACTTTAGACACAAAAAATACTCTACCAACATGAAAAAACCCGGCACTAACTCCTAAACCACATTGACATTGATGTTGTCTTATCTCGTGAATTACTCTGAGCAATAAAACCAAGCATACATGAAGTCAACGTATGTAAAAAAAGATAAGTAGCTGAAGTGAGATTGCTCCGGCTTCCTTTAATCTCATTGCTCCATCCATCGATGGGATCACGGCAGCTGTCGGACCACTATTGCATGTGTCTTCAGTTGCCACTTCCACACAAGCGAGATATCTTGCTAGTGTTGCACGATGCCAGTCTTCATCGCCGCAGGAGTTTGGGTGTAGAAGAAGTCGATCTGCCCAATGGTGGCGAGCATCTCGTGTATGTCCACCAACGCGTACTATGGCGTGCGCAAGCCCGTGATATGCTAATCTTCCTTAGCGCCGCACGGAGGTGCTCTGTCTCCAGAAGCTCCACGACAACCATGGAGAGTACGGGCATGGCGAGGCTAGAGCCGAGCTCCGAGACGACATTATTCCTCTAGGCGAGCCGCCTGGTATTTGGCACGAAGACCCGGTCCTAGAGCGGGACCAAGAGTACGATGGCGACCACGTCAAAAGTGGACATGGACGGGCAGAAACATCGACGACACATGTGCTGACACCGTGTACATGCACCAACGAGAAACTTGAGCTCCTTCACATGCAACATGACGCATAGCCTCCATGGGTTGCCGGGAACCGACGCGAATACCTGCTTGTCCAAAGCGGTGACAATGGCAGCCTTGTCAAAGAATCTGATCAAGGAAGAGGTAGATACACAGATACGTCTAGAGTCAAATAAAGCGAAAACAGATGCGTATCAAGTAAGAATCTGGTCAAGAAATTCAAATCTACGGTACAAGAAAATCTTGCAGAAATCATTGAACTAACTGACCAGAAATCAATGGTGTGCTCAATCATCTAGATCCCTTCATGTCGCGGTCGTATTTTGGCAGCTCGTACAACAAAGATCTATCGGCCGATACCAAAGGACATCAAGCACGGCCAGAGCTACCACATGCCGGACGGCCGCCAGCTCGCCAGCTTGACGAAGAGGATGAGTAAGAGGTAGTTAGAAGTTTGAACACGGGGCACCTAGCTTATTGTTTGTTGGAAAAAGGCTGTTGAGATTATAGAGATTATTGTTAGGGATGTGTGCTTGGATTATTTTGTTTGTTATGGGTTGCATGTTGGTTATTAGGGGTTAGGGGCTACTAGTAGTTGTTAGTTGCAGATTACCGGTGCGCTAATAAAAAGGAAGCGCAAACGCAAGATTAAACGGGATATAGGCTGTGGTGGCATTTGGCATGTAATTTATGTGAAGTGTGACACCGTGTGATATCACCGCTTTGCTTTTAATAATAAAGATCCATGCACGTCGTATAATTTTTTTACTCCTGCATGTATAGACCTTCACATATCTGTTTTGTTGTGCAGATCAGACATCTGAGAATATATGCTGACAAAAATTAGTGCAAACAGTACTTGCATATTCTTGTGAGTGTTGAAAATATGGGGTCAGCAGTCCATTTAGTTCGGGCGAACTTTTCGGCGAGTTTTCCGTTTTTCATATTGGGCACCTCTGCTTCAGCCCGGCTACCGTGACCAGTATGGTGAGATCTCTGATCTCCTGCCTCGATTCTCCACCGCCTACGACGCTTTCGGTTCGCCATTTCGTCGACGTTTTGGACTGAAAATCGATCGTGTTTTAGAAGAGTAGCAGAACCAAATGCGCTGAAAAAAAAGCTGTCAAAAAAGGCGGAATCAAATGCAAATAAAATTCAAATGATATCCAGCCATCCAGGACAGGCTTTGGTGGCAAGTTTTAGCACGTTGGGCGCCCCCTGGAACGTCCTGGCTTTATCGGCCGGCACGACAGCAGCTGGCCAGCCGAGTTTGCGACTTGCAAAATCGCCTCGGTTGTAACGCGTGGCGCGGCGTCACGTAATCACGGGCCCTACCCCTACCGATCGAGCCGGACGTCGTGGACGGGAGCGGTGGTTCCGTTCGCCTCACCGCCGCACCCTTGAGCCAGCAAACAAAGCAGGAGCCAGCTCTGGAAACTGCAAGATTCCCCTACCTCGCGTCACAATAATACTAGGCAGTTTTGGCAGCAATTCTCTGCGTCCCTACCATGCTACTGCTAGTCACCGACCATTCTAGCCCATACAAACTGTTGCATCAATCGAGCCATTATTTAGGTAGGAGTACACATTTTCGTGTTTTTTATTTATTTCATTTGAATGGAAGAGATTTCTGAGACGTGATATCATTGTGCTGGTGAAACGCCGGCTCCAGCCTTGCGTGTTTGTTTATCACCACTTAAGCTGTCGTCTAGGCATACCTTTTTCTGGGAAAGGATATACTCCGCGACTTCAGTGCACGACGAATGTCTCATAGTATGTGATGTATAATATATAATAATTTCTCAAATTTTGGAGAGGTCAGGTCACCATCCGTGTCTAGTTGTTTCCAACTTTACCTTGAACGATCCGACAGGCCCTCTCGAGACGAATCGCAAAGCACCGAAAGGCTTGGGCACCCCAGTAGTCCCCGATGTTTCCCAATCCTGCATAAGAGCATCTTCAGCAGCGGCGCTAAAAATTGCGCGCGTCCAATAAACCACTTGTTTATCGAGCGGAGCCTTGTTTTCGACGCTACAACAGCGACTGCAAACTAGCGCGCGGTAAAAAAATTCCAGCGTGCAGTATATGCGCTATCGCGAGCGTCACATCTGGGGCTCCTGGTTCGGCGCGCTGGAAACGCACACTCGCGCGCAGAGCTGAAATCCCCCCCCCCCCCCCCCCCCCGCGCCCGCGCTTCCTCTCTCACCATTCCCAAATCCCGTCGACGCCGACAGCGCCGCCGCTGCCGCGCCGAAGCTTCCCCCGCCCCCGTCGCCGCCGCGCCGAAGCTTCCCCCGCCGCTAATCGACGACCGTCGCCGCGCCCCCGTCGCTTCCGCGCGACCACCGGCGCCACTCCCCGCCGATTCGAGCTCCGCGAGCACAGATCCGTCCACCGCCGCCGCCGTCGCTTCCGCGCCACCACCGGCGCTACTCCCCACCAAGGTATGTAGTGTCCTCCATTGCCATACCTTCTCGTTCTAGAATATTATTTAGACGTAGCCGCCCTATGTAGATGGTGCGTCGCCGGTCGAAGGAAGAGTCCGATGATGAATGGGATGCGGAAGAAGAGGAAGATCTTGCTATCATTTTGGCCGTTCGCGCTAGGATGAAGCGCCCGAAGCATGGTGGTTCCGTGATTGGTCGAGAGAGATTATGGAGGGAGGGGTTGGAAGGCCATGCCAAATTGATGAGAAGCCCATCTTCCCCGAGCGCTACTTCCGGCGCCGGTTTAGGATGAGCACAAGATTGTTCAAGAACATCGCCGAGAGTGTGATGGAGTTTGATCTTTTTTTGAGCAAAGGAGGAATGCCGCCGGAGAGCTTGGGCATAGCACCTATGATTGATGTTCTCCTATGATTGTTGTATGTTCTTTGAGATACATTTGTTGTATGATTGTTGTATGTGTTGTTGTTGTATCGGTACTTTGAACTATTCATTTGTGTTGATGTTGTATGAATATTTGAACTATTTATTCTTGATTTATTGTGTGTGTTTGATCTTTGTTTTTATTTGTATGTGATTTTGTTGTTCCTGCGCGCGCTGAAAATTTACAGTGCCTGTCATTTCGTTTTATTTTGCCGCGCGTACTATAACCTGTTTTTAGCGCTTCTGTCTTTTGACAACCAGAGTTGCGCGCAGCAAAACGCGCGCCAAGTGACTTATACAGCTCCAATTTTTAGCGCCGCTGTCTCTAAGCCCGCGCCGCCTGCCGCCCAGGAAGCTTGGCCATCTTGTTGCGCCTCGTCGCCACGCACTCGCACTCGCACTCGTCGCCCGCCTATTCTTCCTCCTCCTATTTAGGCACCCCCTCACGCCCCAACTCCTCTCCCCTCCTCCCCGCTCCCTTTTTCTTCTCCCACCGCACCGGTACCAGACAAACTCGAAATCCCCTCGCCGTCAGGCGAACCGTCCCGAGCCTTCTCCCCGCAATGCAGCCTCTTCACTCCGGGGACGACGCGCGCGAGGCGGCCGCGCTCCTCGAGCGGAGCAACTCCATTGGCCGCCGCCGCCACTCGTCGCCGGTGCTGTCCGCGTCCCCGAGGCCCCCGGGCTGGGGTGATGGCCTCAGAAGGCAATCTTCGTCCTTCCGCGAGGACGTCGGCCACGCCGCCTCCGAGACGTACCTCGTCACGCGCCTCGCCTTCACCCTACTCCAGTACCTCGGGTAAGACGAATAATTCATTCAGCCTACTAATCTACTACTAGCTCTCACCCCGTCTCCCATCCCTGAGAATTCAACCGGTCGACGGCGCGGTGGTGACGGTTTTGATGCTCTGGCAGACCCAGTACTCATGTTTTACTACTCGTATCATCATAATAAAGTTCTTTATTTATGGTTGGTGGTCGTTGAGATGATTGAGTTGCCAGGGCAGCTTTTCAAATCCAACACCAGGGACAAATTTGATGATCATACTCATACAAATACAATTGCGTGCGATGGACTCTAAGTACTATATGTTCCGGGACCACACGACTGTTCAATGTTTTTTGTGTTTCCCTGCCGTGCAGTCTTTCTTGTTGTTGCGTAACACAACACATTTCTTCAGCAAAAAATAAATGAAATACACGCTGTTTACATGTTCCGTGTAAACTGCGATATCGATCTTCTTTCGGTGATGACTTGCCAAACATTCTTTCATAATAGACAGGTTAAAAAAACCAGGGTAATCATATTCTGCCTTGTGAAATTCGTTGGCCTCGAAAACCATGTTTCACATCTTCACTAGAACAATACAGCTATTACTGGCTAGAACAAGCTTTAGAAATGAGGGGTGGATCTGGCGACTACTTTTACTGAAACAGAAATAAACTCCTAATACAGCCACCACAGTAGACAGCCACGTCCACTTGGCATAAAAGTATACAACTTTAGGTAGTATTGAAAATTACAGGGAGTATTTTAAGGCATTTGATTCTGAAGTTTGCACGGCGAATCCATGCAAATTGTAGTTTAAAAACTGCATTTATCTTGCTACATTAACAACTTGGAATCTTTTTGTCACAATGTATAGACGAATACAACTGCTATTGGCATTTTTCACATCTCTTCTATTTTTTTTACTGTTCAGGTTAGGTTACCGCTGGATAAGGCAACTTCTTGCCCTCACAGTCTATGCTATCTTACTTATGCCAGGTTTTTTGCAAGGTAAGTTACAGATAACCCCTTTTTTTTTGACAGATAACCCGTGGGGGTTGTGCTGCCAGTTTTTATTATGCACATAAAACAGCATGCAGGTCGATATTCTTTGTTATTTCTCATATTCATGTGGTCTCCTCGAATGGACCCTTGCATGGTTGGCTCATTTCATTAGAATACAGTGTCATCAATATCCTATAGCATTCTGAAAACAGAATCTTTCCTTGTTGCAGTTGGATACTACTATTTCTATTCAAGTCAGGTTCGTAGAAGTATTGTTTATGGAGAACAACCAAGAAACAGGTAACATCAACCAACCCCGCACCCCAACCTCCCAAGAGGCTTTCCTATGTTTGTTTAGATTTAATGACATTTGTTGTACTGTACAGGTTGGATTTGTATATGCCCAAAGATAACAGCAGGCCATGTCCTGTGATGGCCTTTGTAACTGGTGGGGCCTGGATTATTGGGTGAGTGCTGATAGTTTTGCAACTAGGTATGGCATTAATCCTTTGTGGTAGCTTCCTTTGTTGACGAGCTTGCTCGAAATTTTCAGATACAAGGCCTGGGGTGCCCTTCTTGGCAGGCGGTTGGCGGAGAGAGGAATCATAGTTGCTTGCATTGATTACAGGTGCTGCTGCTTTTTATCGAATCCACTCCATTTTATTTTATTGATAGTATGAATTGTTTTAATTTTCATTTGCTTGACACTTTATACATAAATTTATTTCAGAAATTTTCCGCAAGGAACAATAAGCGACATGGTTACTGATGCTTCTCAGGGGATTTCATTTGTGTGTAACAACATTGCTAGTTACGGTGGTGATCCTAATCAGTAAGATAATCATTCTCATTTTGCAAAGGCTACTATTTAAGTTTCATACAGAGCATTTTTTTTCTTATGTTATGTTTACGTGCCAATTCATGGCCTTTGCTTAAGTAGATGTGTGATTTAGTTAACCCATGACTGTCAACTAGATAGCCACAGACTATTGATGAATAACCTGGAAAAGTTGACCTCTTTTGATGTGCATGTCACTGAACACTTTCTCGAACTTCACTTAAAGCCCTTGTGCTAGATTTTTTTTTAAATATTTCCATATACTTGTGCGGTAGTGTTGATGGCATATATTTGCATCATTCTGTTTATTATCCTTACTTACTGACTTATTATTTGATAAGATTAATTCCATAGTTATGTTTTGTTATATATGCATGGCAATTCAGTTAGTATAACTCTGTTTAACCTATTTGGATTTACAATAAACCTGTAGGATCTACTTGATGGGTCAGTCAGCAGGAGCACATATTGCAGCATGTGCCCTCATGGAGCAGTCAGTAAAAGAGTCTAGCGGGCAGCCCATTTTTTGGAGTGTTACACAAATCAATGCATACTTTGGTTTATCTGGAGGGTGAGATCTTTGGTTGCTTGCTTTCTTTAGGGGATCTTCGGTTGCTTGCTGATTAGCTTTTGTGGAATGAATTTTTGACTACTGCTCAAACTGAAGATAGTACAAGCATCAGAGCCCTGTAAGCTCTGATGGCTTTTTAGTGCTTCCCTATTCTTCTTAAAACCCATAACCAATGGTTAGATATCACATTTTTCACAGAATATTGAGTGATTGCTTTGGAAGATATCATCTTCTTCCATATTTGGTCTGATAGTGAGTAAAATTAGGTTGCTTTCCATATATTCAAAAAGTAATTGCAGAGATAGTTTATTATGTTTTGGATTAGAGTTAGTTCACACATGTAGATATGGGAACTAAGATTAAAATAGGATACCAAACCAATCTTAGTCATTGTATTGCATCCAGACGTCTCATGTTTGTCATCGAGAATGCATAAGCGGAGATGCCTTACAAAGATCTTATGAATTACCCCTTGTTGCAGCCTCCCAGGTTTGTCCTATACATTGTAGTCTCACTTTCTTCTGCAAATAATCACAATAAAAGTTTGGCCCGCAATCATGGTTTTTGAGTCGTGACTCAAAAGTGAGTCGCAAACCCCTGCGACTCAGTGATAGTCGACAAAAATCGCTGTATAGTTGCCATAAGTCGCTGTATAGTCGCGAGTCGCCATGATTTTTGGAAAACGACTTGGCGATTAGTCGGCGACTATTCAGCGACTCAAAAACCATGCCCGCAATATTGGAATGACGGCACTACCAACTGCCCAAACTGCTTCACCTAGTTTCCATTTTGATATGTGCAACCATTAATAGTTATCTAGGTTGCACTATACTCATTATGATTTATCATCTCAACCTCTTGCAACCTGGATTTAGTCAACTATCAGTGTAATAAGTTGCTTGTAATCTACAAAGGGGATACCATCACATCCCTAATATTACGTGGAGTATGATTGATTTGTACTTCAAAGTTTCTTACAAATATGTTTAGTGATATTTCTTTTTCTTCGGACTACTAAACCTTGGCCTATTTTGTGTTCTCCTTTCTGAGTATGTATACTTGACATTATTTAGTAAGTACAGTAACATTAATGCTTTTGCAGATACAACCTCCATAGTTTGGTCGACCATTTCCATCAGCGTGGTCTGAATCGTTCAATATTTCTCAGGTAGTGATATGACTATGCTTTGGTCCATTTATTTTATAAGAAATTGATACGATTACCAAGCACAATATTGAATTACTGTTTCAGCATAATGAATGGAGAGGAATCGTTGTCATATTATTCTCCTGAAATTTCTGCCAAGGAGTCAAGTCCCCAGACAATAGCTCTACTACCTCCTATTTATCTTATGCATGGAACAGATGATTATTCAATACCATCATCTGCCAGGTTTGTTCATATGCCTTTTGGAGATATTTATTTAATACCATCATCTCAACCGTACACACCTGCCCTTCAAAATTTCTGGATGTTGTGGTAAAAGGAAATCCTTCTATTGCCGAAGTCCATTTGCACTCTAATTTACTAAAACAAACTTTCCTTAGCTTTTAATTAAGGCAAGGTATGTTCATCTGATCTAAATCATATAACTTCAGTGAACTGAGAAGACTACAGAAAATATTGCTGTTGTGTTCCATAAGCAATAAGAAAGCTGGGGTAGGGTAACATACTCTTCTGCAGTTGCAGTGTCAAACTTTTCTAACTTAAATGTCTTTACATTTCCTTCTCCAGCATTAGGCTTTTAGCAGGTAATTCTTCAACATGAAATAAACTAAAACAGAAACTACACATAAAGACTGGAAAGTTGAAAGATACCATTCAAAGCTTTCGATATGAAAAATACTAGAACTTTTCATACAACACTCTTCGTTACTCTCCAGATGATAGTAATTTGTCCAAATACTAGTAAATTAGGGGATATACTGGCTAGAACACCAAATATGTGGGAATATTCAGAGCATTAGCTGTCGACTATTTCCCATGTAACCATAGGACTATGGTTTGAGAATTCTTGTTGACTTCGTACTCATCTATATTTAGCTGCTTCTAGTGCAAGGTTGATCTATAGTTTGTTGTTTGATTGTATTGATATTTTTTTAATTTTCCCTTGTTAAACCAACATAATGTTTCCCAATTTCACGATTCAACTTAGCTCTGCTTCTTTCATGTGCAGTCAAACTTTTGTAGACGTCCTTCAACAAGTTGGTGCTCAAGCCAAGTTATTATTGTACGAAGGGAAAACACATACAGATATATTCTTACAGGTGAAAAATGTGGATTTTGACAATGATTGAGTTTTCCATGTAGTGAGAAAAGGGGCATGAAATTTTCTTGGCAACCATTCAAATTCCAAACAAGGACCAAATTTCTCATCCTGACCAAACTATTGGTATCGCTGGTTTTAGTCACAAACGAAACATACCTTAAATACCTTTGCCTTTATTTTCTAAAGAGTTTTCTTGTACTGCTGTTGTGATACAAGGATTTTATTGTGAGGCGATCGTGAGTGTTGTAGTATGTCTTGCCATAGCCAACAAAATACTGATTGTCTTAATTAGGCCACATGGAGTAGTAATTATTTTATGAAAACATTATTTAGAGTTACTAAGGTGTATTTGGTAAATTGATGTATCTGATGTTCCATACAAAGAGCCACTCCTACTGGTTTCTGAACAGTTCCTAACTGAAACGTAAGGGTGAGTTCCTTTGCTACCCTGGGACTGTTAAAGCATTTAAGGTAAACTAATATTAACCGATTTTCGGGGATCAGGTTCAAGAAACCTTGCACCAAACGTGTACCTGTATCAGTTACAGTATCATAATTCATGATCCCTACTATTAGTTACTAAAAGCAGATCTTATCATGTCTAAAAAACCTATAGCCCTGTGGATTGGTAGCTGCAGAACTTCTGTATAACTTATTCAGTTGTGGGCTTAAAACATCTCGCCTAATTATGAGCTCTTATAGTTGTTGACTTGTTACTCCGAGTTTTGATTTAACTTGTTTATTTTAAAAAATCGCAGGATCCTCTTAGGGGTGGAAGGGATCCTTTGGTTGAAGATGTATTTTCTCTTATTCATACTGATGATGTAACTTGTCGAAATATAGCTTCCGCGCCTACTCCAAGGCGCATGGTTTTTGAGTGGCAATTGCGGTTGGCCCGCTGGATTAGTCCCTTCTAATAGGTATTTGTTGTTTCCGCTTTTATCTTTTACCCAATCACTTCCCCTGCTAGAATTCATTTTGCATAGTAATAATTTGCTATGATTCTCATTAATTAACTATAAAAGGTATAAATTGTGCTGAATTGTTCAAGTGTCAAAATTTTATTATCCTATGCTATAGATCTTCTGTTATGGGATTCTGATGAGTTCATTCACTTGATGTGTTAAGAGTACTTATTCTCAGTCAACGTTGGTATTGACATGGAAATTCTGTGTTATCCATCAGTTATTCATTCTAAGGAATAAGTTATATCAATTTTGATGATGTGCTGAACTTGTGTTTGTTCGGATAGTTGAAACCATTGCTTGTTTGGTCCTTTAGAACCAAAGTGAGAAAATTCCATGTTTCCTGTATGGACAATATTAGTTAATTCTGCTGTCCTTCCCAAATTGATACGGAGGGGATCCTGATCTTTACTAATTGAAACGATAACTAGTGTAGCCCCAACAACACACGGCAACGCGATAGCCTTTGGGAATTGAACTCAAATCAATACAATCTCTCAATTGAAACCGAAATCCCTCAATAGGTCTGTTCATCCATTTGAATCCAAGAGCAAAGATTGAGCAAGGGCAGAGTTCTTTTCCTTAGAGGAGGTCTCTCAAATCCTGAGGTGGAGGCACATGTCTCTCTCAAGTCTAAACATCATGTCTGTCTAAGGAGAGGAGGTTAAGGGGTATATATAACCCTAAATTTCGATGGGCAAAATGCCACTTACAAGCCAGTGGGTCAACTTTACATATGCAGAGTGGTCAGGATTGGTTGAAATAAAGGCAAAGTGATCTGGAGGTTCCGGGCGGTGTGGTCTGGTGGTTCTGGCGGCAATGCTTGGCAGTTCCATAGGGATATGGATTCTCTGAAGCTCTATGTCTTGAGTCCAGAAGTTCCGCGTGAGCTGCTCCGTAGTTCAGGAAGTAACTTGGAGTCGCAGGGGCACTCTGTTGAGTTTGGTAGTGCGCAACTCAGTGGTCCCAGAGGAAGCCTAGAGGTGTAGGGTCTATGTTACTTGCATCTCTATGTTTGAGACAACATCAGTTTTTAGAGTGATTGGTTGTGACATCGTACCAGTTTTGTTTACTCAACTTTCTGTCTGTTTGATGATTGTGGTTGTGTGTGATCCTGACGGTCGTTTTCCATGTAAAAATGAGGGATTCACTTTCTTTTTCAGGTGTCATCATGGAGATGATGGATTCCTTAAGATTTCAGGCGGACGGTGTATATTAGCCAATTGAACCCGAACAAAAGCACATAAAATGGGAGAAGGCACTGAAACATGAAGCAGCATAAGGTGAAGCAGATGATAGAACTATGTGTCTTATTTGTAATATTCGTCACATGGGTTCGTGCACACACTGTCAACTCATGTCTAGGCATGATCGGCATCGTGGGAGACAGAGGAAGGGAAAGACGGGATTCATATATAGGTCACGGCATCATGGAGATCGCTATGCAAGCTCCATTTCTCCTGCTGCGGTTATCAGTTTTTTGCCGCTGCTGACTTGCTGCTCTTCACCTGCTGTCATTGAAAAAAACAAGATAATCAGGGGAAGAACATGCAAGGTGAAGGTAATAAGGATCTCAATACAACATCAGCTGCAGGTTGTACCCTCTTCTTAGGCTCCCGGGGCTTCGACTCAGCCTTCTTGATGCCACCCTTGGCGGCTACTGGCTTGGTCGCCGTGGCACTGAGCTTTGCAGGCTCTTTGGTGGCTGCTGGCTTTGCCGCTGTGGCACTGAGCTTGGCAGGCTCCTTGGCCTGCCCTGCAGCTCCGGCGGGCTTCACGGCCTTCAGGGACGCCATTCCTGTATGCTGCTCTGTACTGGTGGTACTAAGGGAAGGCGCGGAGTCAGAAGCTTAAGCTGCTTGCTTACTTGATGAACTGGGAATGGATGGCACGAGGTATTTATAGGCTGCTTCTTGGATCTCGCAAGTGTGCAGAGTACAAATCCAAGATGGGCAAGAATAAAGTGTTCCTGAATTATTGTAGCAAGTGATCGATGCTGCTGGGTGCTTTTCTTGCAGAATTGGATGCCTTGTAGCCTGGTAGGAGGGTGCAAGGTACTGGACTGCCGGACGTGAGGTTTGCCATTCGAAATGTTTGAGGTACTATATTATTCCGTGAGTCAGTGACGCACAATGGCGTCTAGAAGAAGGTTCGAAAGGGGTAAAAGCTTGTAAACATTCTCAGTGTGGAAGGAGATCGAATTTGTGAGTGCGTTGTATCGCCGTCAGTAGATACATGGAACTGATCTATGGGGCATGATGCAATAGACAGTGAGAAGTCTGGATGCTCACGTTTTTACTCACTGCAGACAGGCGTGAGAAGATCATCCAGTAGTGGCCCATGTTCTAAATTTTGTCGATTCTTACTCATACATGAATCTCCCCTAGAAAACACTGTTGGTGAAGACAAAGAATCTTGAGCGTGACTAGGGCTAGCGGGAGGGCGAGTCATGGTAGCGTGGCAGCCTGCCTCGCCCTTAGTTTCTTTTCTTGCTATATTTTTTTTAATTTTTTCATGTTTTTCTGAGTTTTGTACTCCCTCCGTCCTAAAATAAGTGACTTGGACTTGTCTAGATTTGAATGTATTTAAACATGTTTTAAGACTAGATACATACGAATGACAAACCTAAATCACTTATTTTGGGACGAGTGAGTAATTTTTGCACGGACACATAACATGCATTCAAGGCAACACATTACGACATAGTAGATGGAGATATAACATATAACATGCACTTAGGTAGCTATCCACTCATACAGGCATATCTTTTTTATTCTGGTGAGTGCGTAGCGGCATATCCGAACACAATGCAAAAGGGAGAAAGTCCACTTTTGGTCCCTGAACTCTTAAGAGAGTTTATTTACTTTACTTTTCATCCTAAAACTTCTGCTTAGTCCAGAACAGACCTTGAACTCCTCAAAAAGTGCACATGTCGTCCCAACCAAGAAAATGGTGATTTACAAAGAAACCGGTTTTCCCAACAAAACCATGACACACCCTCACTGCGTCAAAAATATGAGAAAGATAACCGAGCTCTTAACCAAATTGCTCCTTTATCCCCAAACTCCATGGACGCCTCTCGTAGCCTGCATGAGGTCCACATAGGTTGTTGGCGACGAAAATGGACCGTTTGGTTCCCCACATGTCCCGTTTGGTTGTGCCAGCAGAGAAAATCCAACGGGAGGAATTCTACCACCGCTTGCGTACTCCGTCCCTTATTTAGATACGGCGGTGCCCTCCCCCTTTGAGATCCTTCACCATCAGATTGCGAGCAATGACGGGTGAATCTTCTATGTCGAGCGCGAAGATGGTGGGCCTGTCGGGTTCGCTGACGACAACGGCAACGGTGGGCATGCCAGCTTCACCCTCAAGCATCGTTTGTCCTACCGGCATCTCACTCGTCCACGGGGATGGTGGTCTTGACGGCTACTCCCTCGTCCACGGTGACGGTGATGTGCCGACATCTACCTCGCGCCCAACCTCTGTTGCATCAACTGGAACCGGATGTAAGAAATATCTCACCTTGTTCGTAGATGTGGGCACATGTGTAAGCATGTGGTAGATGTGTATAGATTCATGCTATGATGGTAGGTGTAGGCTATTATGCTTAGTGCGTAATCGGTTCTTCATGGTTAGCGACGTCATGTGCTCTAGATTCTCAATCTTACTATTGTTTAGAGCCATAATGCTTAGTATGTTCTTCACTACGAAGGATAAATTGCTGGATAGGTCTCCAGATCTCTGTGATTTCACTACTCCATCTTCCAAGCCTAGAAATGCAGTTCCGATTAGAGCTATGTATCCGCTGCAACCTCCCATGCATTGCACTACTAGGAAAAAGCCTACTCGAAGCGCATATGAAAAGCTATTCGAGTCGCATTATAGATGCGCCTCTAGCACCGCGCTGCTAGTATTTGTACATATGCGAGTCGCATATTAATATATAGGAGGTGCATATTAATATGCGCCTGGCATATGTATATTATACAAGGCGCATCTCTAATGCGACTCCAATAAATTTACAGATGCGCTTCCAATAAGTTGTAGCACCCCGATAAAATCACTACTAGAAAATCGCTTGGTGTTTCTGTTTTGTGCATCATCATGACCACATACTCATGTCATCATGCCACATTGTATTTGAGTATCGTCATCGTCGTGCAACTGTTTGTCTAAAACTATTTTCTAAAGTCTAGTTTTGTTTTCTAAATATCCCCCCGTCTTTATTTTAATAAAAACCTCGGGCTTGTCCGGAGTATTTTGTTTGTCTAAAAACTATTTACAACAGTCTTTGTAACTAAAATAAATAAAACTTATATTATTTTTAGGAGGCAGCCAGTCAGGCCCAAAAGCCCAGCCGGCTACCTCCAAACCCTAACCCACACCTAGACCTAACCCTAATTCTACCCAGCCGTCCCATCCCTGTCCCATCCCTCCAACCGCCGCCGCTGTGCACCCCGCACACCACCCTTTTCCCTGGACCAACCACTCACCAACCGATCTAACCAAGTGGACACACGCCCAGCCCCACCCGAACGCACACACACATGCACCTGGGACTCACGCACGCAGCACGTGGTACGCGGACACGCTCCACGATCGCGCCCAGCCCCACCTACCTGCCCTGTCTCTTTCTCGATTCCAATCCCACGCCACGACCTCGTCTCCTCTCTCCCCTGTCTCGCTACCATCCACCTCCGCCGCCGCCTGCGCGAGATCCCGCCTCATCCGCCGCCGCCCTCCTCTCTGGCCTGCATGGCGCCGCCATCGTCCGCGTGGGGTCGCGCGTCCTCCTCGTCGCAGCATCTGGAAGCCCTCGACCTCGCCTCCAGGCCGCCGTGCGACCTCGCCCCGTGCCACCTCTCCAGCCCCTGCTGTCGGCCTCCTGCAAGCTCGCGCCGTCCCTAGCGACCTCGATCCAGCAACGTCCGCCACCGGCCTCCTTGTCTCGTTGGCACCTCGCCCAAGCTCCTCGCGGGTCCCCTCCTCCTCGACTCCCAAGCCCACGCCCTTCCTCTATGAGCGCCCGCCCCCAGCGTCGCCGCTCGCTGCAAGCCCTGCCGCCATCGTCGAGGTCCTCACCGTCCTCAGCATCTTCCGGCCACGCGTTCCTGCGTCCCTACGTGTCTCTCTGGAGCACCGTTGGCCGCCCTCCTCCCTTACTTGTCGGCCGCCGCCGCCAGCGGTCGCCTGCTTCGGCCTGCAGCTGCGCGGGAGTCCGCCCCGCGAGTGACCTCTCTGCCCTGCCGCGTGTCGCTCCTCTCGCAGCGCCTCGCGCCTCCGTCGTCTGCAAGCCACGACGCCGTGGTGCCCCGCAACTTCGCAACCCTACTGTCGATCGCGGCCTCCAGCCGCCAACCGCCAGCCGCTTTCCCTCTGCTGCCTCTAGTGCGCGCTCGGTGCCCCTGTTCATTTAGGCACATGTGCGTGCAGAGCGCGTTGCCGCGACTTGTTTGTCCTTCTTTGTCACATGGTGGTGTGGTTGCTGCACCGTGGCACGTACTAGTTGTCGCACCGAGCTTGTGTTCAACTGGAGACCTTCCGCCTCAACTACCATCGCCGTGTAGGCCCTCACATCAACTTATGCTATGCGCTGTGAAGCCACCCGCATGTCACACTAACGCAAGATCCTCGTGCAATTGTGTCCCGAGACCCCAAGATGGCACTACAAGAATTCCCTCACCGACAAGCAAGATCGACGCTGACCCAGACGCATCCGATGAACCATCGGCGACGAACCCGAGTCCGACACCAACACCCGAGAACTTCGACAAGGACACCAAGGTCTCCCTCATGAAACGCATGATCTCCATCGCGGACCCGAAGCCCCGATTCGAAGACCGATCCCGACGAGACCGATCCCTCCAACCCTCGGAACCCCAAGATCACCGGAACCCTATGTGACCCTTTTTCTGAGCCCTATTTTATAAATACCATCTATATAAATTGTTGCATATTAAATTGTTCATGCTTGCATACATCTCATCATGTGGGTTTGGGGCATTATGCCGTTTCACTCATAATTAAACATGGAGACCATATGCGGCCTATTTTAGTCTTATATTGGTTCCATTTAACTTTATGTAGCGAACCGATGCCATGTTTTGCCTTATTAAGATAACATTTAAATTGCGGGGTATCTAAACAACTTGAACTGTCTAATTAATTGTCGGGGCCCCGGTTTCGCTTAATATTGTCTAGTTGCATTGCATCTTTGCCATGTCATGCATCATACCATGAACATGCCCGATCTTCTTCCGTAGTATTAAATAGTGCATCCGGTGTTGCTTCTAGTGCTTTGGTTCTTCGCGAATTAGGCCGTTGAGTTGATGCGAGTATCGACAAGTTCTTCGGATATGTACCATCGGCATTCTCCCTCTTTCTACCTATTTTGCATTTATAGTCTTTATTTTCTCATGTTGATCTATTGCTATCCGTGTCGCGATGCTTTAGTGTTCCGTACCAGATATATTCCGTGCAACCTTTATATTGCCTTGGACACCTCCTATTACCTGTTGGTTGGTAGATAGATGGTCTTGCGAGTCGTAGTCGCTTGCTCAGGTGCGATCTCGTGTCGTGAAGTACCACATAGTTGTTGCAATGTTGTCATATGCTTTACGGTGGAGTTGATCATGACTTTAAATACAACTATTAAATTGCTGGGATAACTAATGAAAGAGGCACCTGTGGTCAATATATGCTATTTGGTTTTTCATGTTCACTTGTGTCCCGTAGGCCCCGAGTACTTGATACCTGTTCCTTGACTATTCGCACTATCCACATACGGGAGACTCTATGAATCCCCCTTAGCTAGAGCTTGATTCATTTCTTATTTCTTGGAGCCACAAACTAGTTTGGGGCTTTATTACTACCATGTACTTATGCCATGCTTTCCTGCTTTATTTAAGATTGTGCGTGGAGCACCTGTACTGTTTTGGATCGTGCCACGTTTTCGCGGTATCGACAAGCCCAGTCACACTTTCGGGTTCCCAGTTGTTTACAGCCGTTGTCACAAACCTTGGGTCCGTTCCGGAGCCGGCCAACTTCGTTGCGGGTAGCTTAGTAGGGTGGCCCCCTGAAATATTTTATGAATCCTGTGATTGCTTTGTCGTGAAAGCCTCGTTGGGTTTTGATTTGGTTTTTCAGAGGTTGATCGTGTGTGTGTTGCTATTTGTGCACCCCTGCAGGGTAAATCTTTCTGAAAGCCGTGTCCACGGTTATGGACGACTTGGAGCACAGTATCTCGATCATAGACAAGCATAACTAAAGTAGTGCTATAAATTTGACTTAATATGTGACTAGTAATCCGCTTCACTACGATGGAATGGATAATAAAAGTGCCAACAACTGGTGGAACTAGGGTGTATCGTGTTATGTTATACCTGCCTAGTAAGTATCGCAACTCCAATGGAATGAAATAAAAGTGCCAACAACTGCTGGGTTTGGGGATGTCACGTGCTAATTGTATCTAACTAGTAAGTACTGCAACTACAACAAAACGGTTAACTAAAACTGCCCACTACTTATGCTATCAGGATGACTCATGCTATCTATATCTGACTAGTAAATGCTGCAACTATAACGGAATGAATAAAACTGCCAACTGTGTGAGTTCCTCGGTTTGACTTCCTCGTTTGGTCTCGAGGGGGGATACCAGGATGGGTATGATTAGTGTTAGTATCAGGTTGGTCCCAAATAGGTCTTTCTTATCTCTCTCTAATAGCCGGCAGTTTATCGAGTCTCTATAGGTTGTTTAGTGCATGCTTCGCTGCCGCTTCAGTCCACCATACCTATGTAGGCGAGAGCCGCCGAATTCTAGCCTCGCCGTGTACTGGCCTCAGTACTGACGCTCCTCTTTTTCCTTTGCCCTTTGTCGGCACCCCTTTTGTTTTAGCAGGTTTGAGATCGACGTCGTTAGCAGGGTTACCCTTCCGGCTTGGCCTGGGCAGGGTTATGGACGCCATTGGTTATTCTTCAGGGCTCTTAGCCCCATTTGCATCTTGTCCGTACTCGGATGTTCTATTGTTTTCCAGGTGATTTGGATCTTTGTATTGTACTAGCGAAAGAGCCCGTGTGTTGCACCGGGAGAAAAATATTCTGCACTCTCCTACTAAAAGAACAGGCACAATATGTGAGAATATGACTCTCATTTTTCTTATTAATAGACTCATCCATGGTCAATACTAATGTGTATTTGAAGGCGTATGTGTGAAATCTATACCTAATACACTAATTCCCATGTTTATATTTCTAAATTATTACTAATCCTAACTCTAACGCAAGTTGCACGGTGCACGCACACAGAACCCCACACATAGAGGCACACATGTGGCCGCAGCACACAAACGCACATCATCGCCACCAACCGCCCACGCCATCCCTATCTCCACACGCACCCAGTCCCCACTTGCCCCGTCCCTGCCGCCAGATCCCACGCGCAGACGCGCCTCTCCCTCGCCCTTTCTCCTACACAGATGCGCCGCCGCCTGCATGCCTCTACCAGCTCGCCGCGGTCTCGCCGAGCAGCCGCTGCGCTCCTCCCGCTCCCTCATCATTATGCCTCAGCGCTCAGCGTTGCCGTCCCTCTTGGTCAAGCACGCCCACCACCGCCGCTGGCGCTCAAACGACTATGTACATGATGTCGATCCCCGCCAGGAGCCGACCTAGCCCAGCTCGGTACTCGTTCCTAAGCGCCGTCGTCCGAGCTCGCGGCCACTGCTCCGCTCTCCTCCTTCATGGACCTCGTGGGTTCGTGCTCGTCGCCCCTGCCCGACCTCTGATGCATGGGTCCTCCCCGACCTCGTCCCTGGCGACTCTCATCCCTTGAGTTCATCCTCGACCAGTACACCTCGTGCGGGCGTGCTCCCAGCATCGCCGCGACCTTCAAGCTCCTATTTGTCAAGCCTGACCACCACCAGCAGCTGCGCCGTGGCAAGATTCGACCGTTGTGTCCTGTCCTCTGCATCCCAGTTGTTCCTTCGCGCCACAAGAATGATAGAAGAGCTAGCCACATCATCCGTCTTGTCCCCCGGACAACGCACCTCCGGCTGGGCCGGGCTGCTCGAGCCCTCTCCACCTCTGTCCAACGCCCTACAGCCACACGCATGTCCCAGACAGCGCACCACCGGCCACTCCGCAAAGAAATCTGAACCGTTTTTTACTTGATAGTGGCAGGGGTGGGTAATATCTCTAAAATATTAGGGGCAAAATTGTCTAAAAACAGACTGGTTGACAGAAGCGTTCCGTGCTTTATTATTAGGTATAGATATATGTATTCTTGACTCATGGAGTCGTTGTTGTATATATATGTTCTGTGGGTTCCATCGTGGACTAATGTGTAATGGTATTACTTCGTTATCCACCCGCATGCAAGTGCCTGGTGGGAGTCTTTGAATCGTTTCTATGCGGGTTTGGCGGGAAGCGCTAAAACTTGCATAGGGCCGATCCGTGGGTGTTACAAAGTGGTATCAGAGCTCAGTAGTTGCGATACCCCACTAGTCCAGCCTGTAGGATAACCTAGCTAACGGACGTTGTAGAGTGTCAAAACTATTTTGAAAAATCAGTTGGATAGATCTGATTAGGTCTGATTTTACTCCTTACCCCTATGCTATTCTCCTCTTACCTTTGCGAGTTTGAATCTGTTCTCTTACCTTTCTTCAAGTTTAGGATTCCTCGTGGTTGGGTTTCTGTCGTACCTTCAGGGTTTAGATTCCTTTCTCTTGCAATGGTGTTTCCACATCCGGTCTTCGTGTTATCTGGGTAACCCTTCATCTGTTGTACCATTCGGTGGATCAAAATCCACTGACATCTTTCTTTTGTATCTTCCGGTGTTTTCCCAATGCGACGACGTCTTCTGCGTCAGATTCGATGAAGAGCCTACATCACTCCTTGGTTTTCCAAAGTTTTCCGAACATCGCTCGTCAAGATCTTCAGTCTAAATTCGAGAGTTGGTTGCATAATTCTTCTATTCATGTACAGAGTAATGCTTTGGATGCGCGATGGACTGATCACCATCCGACTACTCTTATTATTCGCACTTGTACATTGAATGGTGGATCGATGCAATCTTTACTCCTTCCGCGGAAGTTAGAGGTGGCCTTTTCTTTCGATACCTTTACATTCGTCTTTGTTCTCCAGAGTGTTCTCTCGATGAACATGAACAACACCCGCTTGTTGGAGGTGTCGCTGATTTCAAGATGGAGCGAGATTCCTTGTTAGTGGTGTCACGAGGATCTACATGAAGTGAGAAGACTTAGATCATCGGCCTTCTTCCTCGTACCATGAGGCAGATCTCGAGGGTGAGATCCATTGTTAGTGGTGTCAAATTGTAGCACCCCGATAAAATCACTACTAGAAAATCGCTTGGTGTTTCTATTTTGTGCATCATCATGACCACATGCTCATGTCATCATGCCATATTGCATTTGAGCATCGTCGTCATCATGCAATTGTTTGTCTAAAACTATTTTCTAAAGTCTAGTTTTGTTTTCTAAATATCCCCCCGTCTTTATTTTAATAAAAACCTCGAACTTGTCCGGAGTATTTTGTTTGTCTAAAAACTATTTACAACAGTCTTTGTAACTAAAATAAATAAAACTTATATTATTTTTAGGAGGCATCCAGTCAGGCCCAAAAGCCTAGCCGGCTACCTCCAAACCCTAACGCACACCTAGACCTAACCCTAATTCTACCCAGCCATCCCATCCCTCCAACTGTCGCCGCTGTGCACCCCGCACACCACCCTTTTCCCTGGACCAAACTCACCAACTGATCTAACCAAGTGGACACACGCCCAGCCCCACCCGAACGCGCACACACATGCACCTGGGACTCACGCACGCAACACGTGGTACGCGGACACGCTCCACAATCGCGCCCAGCCCCACCTACCTGTCCCGTCTCTTTCTCGATTCCAATCCCACACCACGACCCCGTCTCCTCTCTCCCCTGTCTCGCTACCATCCACCTCCGCCGCCTCCTGCGCGAGATCCCGCCTCATCCGCCGCCGCCCTCCTCTCTGGCCCGCATGGCGCCGCCAACGTCCGTGTGGGGCCACGCGTCCTCCTCGTCACCGCATCTGGAAGCCCTCGACCTCGCCTCTAGGCCGCCGTGTGACGTCGCCCCATGCCACCTCTCCAGCCCCTGCTGCTGGCCTCCTGCAAGCTCACGTCGTCCCTAGCGACCTCGATCGAGCCACGTCCGCCACCCGCCTCCTTGTCTCGCTGGAACCTCGCCCAAGCTCCTCGCGGGTCCCCTCCTCCTCGACTCCCGAGCCCGCGCCCTTCGTCTATGAGCGCCTGGCCCCCAGCGTCGCCGCTCACGGCAAGCCCTGCCGCAATCGTCGAGGTCCTCATCATCCTCAGCATCTTCCGGTCGCGCATTCCTGCGTCCCCACGTGTCTCTCTGGAGCACCGTTGGCCGCCCTCCTCCCTTACTTGTCGGACGCCGTCGCCAGCGGTCGCCTGCTCCGGCCTGTAGCTGCGCGGGAGTCCGCCCCGCGAGTGACCTCTCTGCCCTGCCGCGTGTCGCTCCTCTCGCAGCGCCTCGCACCTCCGTCGTCTGCAAGCCACGGCGTCGTGGCTCCCTGCAACTTCGCAGCCCTGCCGTCGGTTGCGGCCTCCAGCCGCCAACTGCCAGCCACTTTCACTCTGCTGCCTCTAGTGCGCGCTCGGTGCCCCTGCTCATTTAGGCACATGTGCGTGCAGAGCGTGTTGCCGCGACTTGTTTGTCCTTCTTTGGCACATGGTGGTGCGGTTGCTGCACCGTGGCACGTACTAGTTGTCACACCGAGCTCGTGTTCAACTGGAGACCTTCCGCCTCAACTACCATCGCCGTGTTGGCCCTCACATCAGCTTCTGCTATGCGCTGTGAAGCCACCTGCATGTCACACCGACGCAAGATCCTTGTGCAATTGTGTCCCGAGACCCCAAGATGGCACTACAAGAATTCCCTCACCGACAAGCAAGATCGACGCTGACCCAGACGCATCCGATGAACCATCGGCGACGAACCCGAGTCCGACACCAACACCCGAGAACTTCGACAAGGACGCCAAGGTCTCCCTCATGAAATGCATGATCTCGATCGCGGACCCGAAGCCCCGATTCGAAGACCGATCCCGGCGAGACCGATCCCTCCAACCCTCAGAACCCCAAGATCACCGGAACCCTATGTGACCCTTTTTCTGAGCCCTATTTTATAAATACCATCTATATAAATTGTTGCATATTAAATTGTTCATGCTTGCATACATCTCATCATGTGGGTTTGGGGCATTATGCCGTTTCACTCATAATTAAACATGGAGACCATATGCGGCCTATTCTAGTCTTATATTGGTTCCATTTAACTTTATGTAGCGAACCGATGCCATGTTTTGCCTTGTTAAGACAACATTTAAATTGCGGGGTATCTAAACAACTTGAACTGTCTAATTAATTGGTGGGGCCCTGGTTCCGCTTAATATTGTCTAGTTGCATTGCATCTTTGCCATGTCATGCATCATACCATGAACATGCCCGATCTTCTGCCGTAGTATTAAATAGTGCATCCGGTGTTGCTTCTAGTGCTTTGGTTCTTCGCGGATTAGGCCGTTGAGTTGATGCGAGTATCGACAAGTTCTTCGGATATGTACCTTCGGCAATGTTTCCCAGGCGAGCATTCTACCCTTTCTACCTATTTTGCATTTATAGTCTTTATTTCCTCATGTTGATCTATTGCTATCCGTGTCGCGATGATTTAGTGTTCCGTACCAGATATATTCCGTGCAGCCTTTATATTGCCTTGGACACCTCCTATTACCTGTTGGTTGGTAGATAGATGGTCTTGTGAGTCGTAGTCGCTTGCTCATGTGCGATCTCGTGTCGTGAAGTTCCACACAGTTGTTGGAATGTTGTCATATGCTTTACGGTGGAATTGATCATGACTTTAAATACAACTATTAAATTGCTGGGATAACTAATGAAAGAGGCACCAGTGGGCAATATATGCTATTTGGTTTTTCATGTCCACTTGTGTCCCGTAGGCCCCGAGTACTTGATACCTGTTCCTTGACTATTCGCACTATCCACATACGGGAGACTCTATGAATCCCCCTTATCCAGAGCTTGCTTCATTTCTTATTTCTTGGGGCCACAAACTAGTTTGGGGCTTTATTACTACCATGTACTTATGCCATGCTTTACTGCTTTATTTAAGATTGTGCGTGGAGCACCTGTACTGTTTTGGATCGTGCCACGTTCTCGCGGTATCGACAAGCCCAGTCACACTTTCGGGTTCCCAGTCGTTTACAACCGTCGTCACAAACCCTGGGTCCGTTCCGGAGCCGGCCAACTTCGTTGCGGGTAGCTTAGTGGGGTGGCCCCCTGAAATCTTTTATGAATCCTATGATTGTTTGGCGTGAAAGCCTCGTTGGGTTTTGATTTGGTTTTTCCGAGGTTGATCGTGTGTGTGTTGCTATTTGTGCACCCCTGCAGGGTAAATCTTTCTGAAAGCCGTGTCCGCGGTTATGGACGACTTGGAGCACAGTATATCGATCATAGACAAGCATAACTAAAGTAGTGCTATAAATTTAACTTAATATGTGACTATTAATCAGCTTCACTAGAATGGAATGGATAATAAAAGTGTCAACAACTGGTGGAACTGGGGTGTATCGTGTTATGTTATACCTGCCTAGTAAGTATCGCAACTCCAATGGAATGAAATAAAAGTGCCAACAACTGCTGGGTTTGGGGATGTCACGTGCTAATTGTATCTGACTAGTAAGTACTGCAACTACAACAGAACGGTTAACTAAAACTGCCCACTACTTATGCTATCAGGATGACTCATGCTATCTATATCTGACTAATAAATGCTGCAACTATAACGGAATGAATAAAACTGCCAACTGTGTGAGTTCCTCGGTTTGACTTCCTCGTTTGGTCTCGAGGGGGGATACCAGGATGGGTATGATTGGTGTTAGTATCAGGTTGGTCCCGAATAGGTCTTTCTTATCTCTCTCTAATAGCCGGTAGTTTATCGAGTCTCTATAGGTTGTTTAGTGCATGCTTCGCTGCCGCTTCAGTCCACCATACCTATGTAGGCGAGAGCCGCCGAATTCTAGCCTCGCCGTGTAGTGGCCTCAGTACTGACGCTCCTCTTTTTCCTTTGCCCTTTGTCGGCACCCCTTTTGTTTTAGCAGGTTTGAGATCGATGTCGTTAGCAGGATTACCCTTCCGGCTTGGCCTGGGCAGGGTTATGGACTCCATTGGTTATTCTTCAGGGCTCTTAGCCCCATTTGCATCTTGTCCGTACTCGGATGTTCTATTGTTTTCCAGGTGATTTGGATCTTTGTATTGTATATCTGTATTCTTGACTCATGGAGTCGTTGTTGTATATATATGTTCTGTGGGTTCCATCGTGGACTAATGTGTAATGGTATTACTTCGTTTTCCACCGGCACGCAAGTGCCTGGTGGGCGTCCTTGAATCGTTTCTATGCGGGTTTGGTGGGAAGCGCTAAAACTTGCATAGGGCCGATCCGAGGGTGTTACATAAGTTTTCAAATTTCAAAAAAAAGCTGGCCAGATCTGGCCGGAGGTGGGGGTCGCCGAAGAAGGACTAGGCTAGGTCGGAGGTGGGTGAACGAGGGGGCTCATCAGAGGAGAAGGAGGGGGTCGTCGAAGGAGAAGGAGGAGGGTCGCTGGAGGAGGTCACCGGGGTGGTTATCATCGTCGTCGGAGGAGGAGCTCGCCGGGGTAGAGGAGGAGCTCACCGGGTAGAGGAGGAGGAGCTCACCAGGGTGGAGGAGGAGGAGCTCACCGGGGTAGAGGAGGAGGAGCTCACCGGGGTGGAGGAGGAGGAGGGAGGAGCTCCCCCTGGGTAAAGGAGGAGGAGCTCACCGAGGAGGAGGAGGAGGAGGAGGAGGAGGGAGGAGGGAGGAGCTCACCGGGATAGAGGAGGAGGAGCTCACCGAGTGGAGAAGGAAGAGGGAGGAGAAGGGAAGGAAGAAGGGGAGGAGAAGGAGAGAAAAAATGGAGGGAGGAGTAGAGTGGAGGAGAGGAAGAGGGGTAAAGGAGAAAATAGAGGGAGAATGATTCAAATTTTCTCCCTCCTTTTTATTTTTTTGCAGAAAAAAACTTCTGTCTGCCATAACTTTTTACTCTTTTTGAATTTGGGGAATCTGTAAAATCTTCAACGGCTTCCAGCGGTTGAAATCAAGTAGCAAATTTCGAGACGATCATTTTGATATATTAAAAAAAATTCTGACATCGTATGCAAAAGTTAGGGCCGTTTTACCGTTCCATGACTTTTTTTTGCAAAATACATTGAAATTCATGTTTTTCAATTTTATCTACAACTATACCCTAAAATCTAACTACAACTCAAAGGAATTATTTTTTTGAAGTTTTTATCATTTTTGTTTATTTTTTACAAAACTTAAAAGGCGATCCGGGGGGTGGGATCTGTTTACTCGAGTTGCATCCCATTCAATATGCGTCTCCTATATTCATAAAATATCCGAGGCGCATCTACATTCAATATGCGCCTCCTATATTCATAAAATACTTGAGGCACATCTGGTAGATGTGCCTCGAGTGTCTGGCGCCAGCCACCCCCCGGGACCACATCACTTACTCAAGGCGCACGTCAATACTTGAGGCGCATATATGCTGGTGCGTCTCCTATATTTTGGCACCTACCACAACTAGGCTCACACAACTTACCAGAGGCGCATCTGCTCCATATGCACCTCAAGTATTTGAACTACTCGAGGCGCATATGGAGTAGATGTGCCTCGAGTAAGTGGGCGCAGCCAGATCTGGTCCATACATGAGATATAGGAGATGCACCCTTTAGACATGCGCCTCAAGTAATAAAATACAGGAGGCGCACTGTTTAGACATGCGCCTCAAGTATTTAGTGGAGGCGCATGCTTGAGGGATGCGCCTCCTATAAGCATGTCTCCTATAGGCCTTTCCCTAGTAGTGTTGGGAGCCTTCTTTGTCCCTCTTCGTCCTAAACATGCTTTGTAAGTTGGTCAGAAATGGGATTAGGTGTGACAACTGCTTCAAAGAGATCCACCTGCAACATGTATGCAATCATGTTCTTAACTTCACTTGAAAGACGGTCACCGCATCTCAGATTTACAACCATCTAAGGAAGTGGAAGAAGAAGTCGGTGCTGTTGCACGTGATCAAAGAAACTAACGAAGTTTGTTGTTGTCAAGACACAGTGACCTGCCTGATGGACAATGTTAGGATGAGGAAACTCACGAAGGTTTGGATGAACTGCTTAATGTTTACTTCTTGCAGGAGTTTCGGGGGTGTTGAACTAACAGATTTTTCTTGATCTTAGGTGTTCCCGATGGATCTCCTTAACAACCCGGTGGCCAACTATGCTCATATGGAGCTCATCGTCACTCCTTCTAGGCTGATGTATGACAAGAATATGTATGCTCCCCGCTTACTAATCAAGGTTATGAACCACCTTGCTGACCACAATGTCCAGGGTTGGTTGTATGCTTCGATGTGTCAAGCTGACAAGAGGATCTGGATGATTAACTGGCTTCGCAAGAACTATTTAGTCCTACCACCTACCTTACTCTACTGCTATGTGTTGTTGTTTATGAACTACTCCAAGAAGAACTTGTATATTTTGGGAGGTGGTGAAACATCCCCTCCATTAGCTAGGGCTTGATGAAACAGTGGTCAGAGGTGGTATCTAGTAATCCCTCCAATGGTGACCTGCTTATGATGAACTGCTTTGAGTATTGGGTAACCTCTCCACTCCAATGTGCAAGGTAATCACAACAGTTCCGTTGCAAGCAACAAACCACGTTGTTTGTGTAGTCACTAGGATACTGCGGGGAAACCAAACACATGGACCTTGTCTCTCTACTCGTGCAGACTCGTGCAGAAAAAGTGTATGCAGGTTACCAAACACAGGCTACAAAGTTGGCCCAGAGGCTATTTGAGCCTGGCACTACCCACCTAGAAACTGCTCAGATGGGCCGATAATTGCCTACAAGCTACCAAATGCGCCCTAGTTGTATGACACATTGTCGGTTGGCATGCCATGCCAGGTGCGCCCCCACATGCTCAATCATATCTACAAGGTGCTTACTTCCCTATTAAGCAACAACTCACCATCCTGCATATTTCCCTAGAACCTTCGCGACCATTTCTCATAGCACAACCCCATATTGTCGCCCTCTTGATCATCGAATAGATGTGGCTATCCACTTAAGGAAAGAGCATGTTGGCATGAAGTGGCCATGTGCTTCCTCCAATTAATAGGACGATGTCACGAGCTTGACATTGGTTCAACGAGCGGCGAGATGTATATTTTTTGAAAAAAGTGACCTTTTGTGTAACTAATCCTACATCTAACCCCTCCAGGAAACTATTTTGGAATCTGACCCCTCCGTTCGGCGCCAACTAGAGTGGTGCCAAACCTATGCAGCTCGACACCAAGAGCTGCTAGCGCTGAAGTCCGTAAGCGGGCCCAAAAATCCTACGAGGCCGAGGTGACTCTGGGCCCATCTATCTACGGCTGTGGGTAGAGGTATCCTCGGTATAAAAGGTATCCCCTATTTAGTAAATAAGTAAATCAATATAAATTTAAATATAAATGATTTCCAGGAATTTAAGAAAATGATTAGATCTTATTAAATCAATATCTTTTGTTTTATAATTCAGAAAAAAAAATATATCAAAATGTTTAGAAAAATAAACCCTATAATTTAAACCTATTATTATACTTTATTTTCCAACTTAAATAAAATAACTATTATTAAATAGTAAATAACCTATTAGCATAAATCTTAAATAAACATATTTTATTATTTGAAAATTCTTAAAAATAAGTATAATATATCAAAAATCTTAGAAAAACAAAATATACATTTATAAACTTATTTTGTATATTTTTGTGTCGATTAACTAAATGTTATTATTTATTAAGTCTTTATAAAATGATAAGACTTATAAAAATCATATTTTATTATTTAAAAATCACAAAAATACATATAATATACCAAAATGATCATAAAAATAAAGTCTACACATTAAAAATGTCCTCTTGCACATTTGAAGTCAAATAAAGGTGAAAGTGCAATAAGTCTTGATTAAAACTATTTTCTAATATTATAATGAATTAAAAATACATAAATCTTTACCTTGCCTTTGGCATTATTAGTTTGAAGTCTAAAATTGTAAAAACAAGTTCAATTGATGTTTATATGAAGTAAAAATTGAACCAACCATTTTAAAGTGTAGTTTCTACAACTACCATTCAAAATAATTATATTATGTTCCTTAAAAAGATTTTATCAATTATAAAATCAACACCAATAGTATATTGTTTATCAAAAGGATTCCAATCACTTATAAAATCATCAAGCTCATATTTAACAATTCCTCTACTAGTTTAGAAAACTACTTAAATTTAAACCAAGTTCTTAAGTGTAGCATCCCAATTGTCTAACAATTGTAATGCTACTTGGTATAGTAAAATATTGGCTACTTCCTATATATAATTGTTGCATCATAATTATATCATGCTCATGTCATCATGCCACCTTGCATTTGAGCATCATATAAAACCTTTTTCTTTTGGTTCTCCTCTCACATGCATTATTAATTGTATTTGCCTCTTGATATTGTATTTGGTTATTGATATATTGTTCAAATGCCCAAGTTGAGTTGGGGGCATATCTTTTATTTCAATTCCATCACCTTTCTTTTCCACCACTTTATAATTCCACCATCCTACTAGTCCATGAGCTTGTTTGTATTTATTTTGGTTTTATCTAGCTCATGGGAAATAGGGGGGATCTAGTTCTTTAAATTCTCTTGCTTGGCGTTGTTTCCACTTCTTGGGAATGCATAAGTATAATGCCATATCATTAGTTTGTTCTCACAAAATAAATCATGGCAATTATAATTTTGCATGGGCCATGCAACCTTCTTCACCACCTTTGCTCTCATTGGTTTTTACTTTGCTTTAGTGGATATTTTTTATGTGGTCCATCTCCATCCATTCCACCATCCCCATATTCCTATCCACATTATTTTATTTTCTTTCTATTTCTTCATGCATGATCAAATGAGGCTTATTCTTTCTCTCTCATTTTCTTTCTCTTTTTCTTGTTTTCTTCTCCACCTTAGTTTATGCTAGATCGAGCTCCCTTCCTCTTGGTTTGGTCTCTTAAACAAATCCAAAAATCTAAAACCCTAACTAAACTTAACTAGCTATTTTTCTCTCTAACTTCTTTTAAACCTAATTTACACTAAACCCTAACTCCACCTTACCTCTCTCTCTCACACCCCCTCTCTCTAACATGCTGGCCCCACCTGGCCCTCTCTCCCTGGCCCACACCCCAGCCACTCCTCTCTCCAACCCTAAACCAAACCCTAGCCCATGTCCTAAACTAAACCTAGCTACACCCGACTCCTCTCTCCTCTCTCTATCTCCCCACCTGCCATGTTGGCCCCAGCTGCGGCGCCTCCCCCTCACCCTGGCCCACCTGCAGCCTCCCTCTCCATGCCTACCTGCCCCAGCCCGACCTGCACGTGCTTGAGGAGGAAAAGAGAGAAGGGGCCGAGACCACCTTTATCTACCCTTGCCACGGCTGCCCCTCCTCTCCCTCTCTCGCTTTCCCTCGGCCACACGACTCTCTGGGCTCGCCCAGATCTGCCCGAGCCAGCCCTCCTCTCCTCCTTCTTCCTCTCCGCCACCAGCACCTGCCGTCGGTCGCCGCCAGCACCGCATCACCCCGTTGTTCCAGCCGGTCAGCGCGACGTGGAGGTAGCCTGGGAGACCGAGGCGACCACCTTGCTACTCCCTGCACGCGTCGACGAGGAGGAGAATCCCCAGATGCGCCAGTACCGCGCCATCCCGACGAAACCCTAGCCCGCCAAAGCGTCTGCGTCGTCGTCGATCCGCCGCGCTTCTCCACGATCCGACCACACCAGCCCACCCGCGGTGAGTCCCTCGACCGCCCTGACATCCTCCGCTTCACCGACACCGTTTAGCGCCGCCGTTCGTTTCGTCGAATGCCCACCGTGCGCCGGAGCTCGCCGGTGACTGCAGGCTTTCCACGCCGCAGCGAGCCTTACCTAGGCCCCAACCCTCCTACTGCCAGCTCCCCTAGGCTACGGCACTGGTCCCGCCCCTAAGCGCGCACGCCCGCGACCCGGGTTCGATCCCCCCGCTCTGCGCTGCGCGCCGATTTCCGCCAGACGGTGGAGACGAAGAACAGTACCGGGCCGTGGTCATTTTTCATTAAGCCCCCTCTTTTTATTTTCGCCTCAACCCGCGGTACCTCGTGGCCCACTAGTCAGCCGCTCTGGTAATCTTGCCGAAAACCCCCCAGATTTCTCCGGCCGTAACCCGCGCTCCAGCTCTAGCCCCACCTGTCAGTCGCTGCAGTCCCCCACCCCTGGCACGTGGGCCTCCAGCCGCTGGCCCCGCCTGTCAGCCTCAGTGGGCTAGCCCGAGCCGCGGTAGAAAAAGTATTTTATGCGCGCGTGGCCCCAGTCCGCTTGGTCCCACCCGTCAGTGACTAAGGCTGGGACGGGCTGAGTAAGAAAAGTTTTCCTGGCTGTCTGTTTTTAATTAAACCTTTTCCAAATTGATTTAAATTCAAATTCTATTCAGATTTAAATAACTTTTCAAATATAAATTCAAATAATACAAGTAATATATGTTTTGGAATCAGAAAGATGTGAGGAATTCAAATATGACATTCAAAATATTGTTTGAGCACTTTAAATTTCGAGATGGTTAAAATTACAATAAAGTGCCCTTTTCCTTAATTAATTAATAACTTTAATTCTATAACTCCAAATTGGGCAAATAATATGTCTAAATCGATCAGCGCGACGAGCCCGTTCTATCTATGAAGTCCTTGTTCTGAAGTGAAGCATGCATCATGTTGTTATTAAAAATCTGAACTGTTTATGACAATAAAACTTGGTTAAATAAATGCCAAAATGCTTTATTTCTTGTATTCACCCCTCGCCTTTGCCATGCTACTTTAATGCCATGTAAATTGTGCATCATTCATCATGGCATGCTTGTTTGCTTATCGCATTTTAATTCATATGCTTGTGCACTTTATTTATGTTGGCCCTTGTTTGTTTGGTTCTTCTTCGAATAGACGCCCATCAGGAGAATTACCAGGAATCACAGGAGTACTACCCAGATCCATCTCTTGCTTCAACTGAGCTGCCAGGCAAGCACTACCACATGCTTGCATACATACAGTACCTATTGCCTCTATCTTATTCTTGCATCATTGAGTCGCGTTGCATTAAATTGAATCCCAAGTACTGCATATCCTTTATTTTTAAACCCCACCAAAGCTTGTTCCTCCATCCCATGAGCCGTTACTACAGGAGTTGGTTGAGCCATGCGAGTCGTAGAAAAGCATGTTTAGGGTATGTGAGTGTCTGATGGATCACGAGGTACCTAAACAACTTAACCTGAGTAGTAATGGGATAACTAAAGAAAGAGGCACCGGTGAGCAATATCTGCTATTTGGTTTTTCCTGCTCACTTGTGTCCCGTAGGACCCCGAGTACTTGATTCCTGTTCCTTGACTATTCGCACTATCCACATCCGGGAGGCCTTATGGACCCCCCTGAGCCAGAGCTTGATTCATTCTTATTTCTTGGGGCCACAATTAGTTTGGGGCTTTATTACTATCCTGTACTTATGCCATGTTACTGCTTTATTTAAGATTGTGCGAGGAGCACCTGTACTGTTTTGGATCGCGCCACGTTTTCGTGGTATCGACAAGCCTAGTCCCATTTTCGGGTTCCCAGTTGTTTACAGCCGTCGTCACAAACCCTGGGTCCGTCTCGGAGCCGGCCAACTTCGTTGCGGGTAGCTTATTGGGGTGGCCCCCTGAAATATTTCTGAATCCTATGATTGCTTTGTCGTGAATGCCTCGTTGGGTTTTGATTTGGTTTTTCTGAGGTTGATCGAGTGTGTGTTGCTATTCGTGCACCCCTGCAGGGTAAATCTTTCTGAAAGCCGTGTCCGCGGTTATGGACGACTTGGAGCACAGTTTCTCGATCATAGACAACTATAACTAAAGTACCGCTTTTAAATTGGCTAAGTACTTGACTAGTAAATAGTGCAATCCTCACGGAATGGTTAATAAAACTGCCAACGGATGATGGGGGTTGTTCGTCCGCTTCCTCGTTGGTAAGCGAGGAGGAGGATGGATCTGTTAATTATACTGTTATAACTGTTGTTCTTAATTCACGGACATCCGTCTATCATTGGTTAGGCGGATGGTTAGCGAGTATCTGTAGAATTGTTAGGTATTATCTTTTGCTGCAATTGCGTCACCCCAGGTTGTGTCCCCTTTAGCGGCATAAATACTTGCTGAGTACCCCTAGGGTCTCACACGATAAATTGTTTGATTCAGATGAACAGGTGTACCCGCAAGATGGATACTGGGTGGAAGAGACAGATGATGTTGGCAACGACCGTTCGGTGTAGAGATTCCGGGAACGGGGATCCGTGAGATCTGTGGGCGGGATGTGTTTATTTATGGGGCATCTTATGCCAATTTGCTTCTTATCCATACTCGGATCTTGTTTTCCGCTTCCGCCTGATACTCTGATGTGTGATGTATGAGGAGTTATCCTAAATTATTATATCTATCTAGGACATTTGGATCTTGCCGTATGGCGTTGCAATATTTCTATTTCTTTTAGATGGAATGGCTCTAAGGACTGTTGTATGTGGCTTGCATACATACTCATTTGTGTATGTAGTTGATCCCTTCGCCTGCCGATTACGCCGCTCGTTCTTGTCCCGTTGTCTGAAAGTGGTTAGGACGGCCGAAAGGTCTACCGTGAGTGGCCCTGGGCCCCACTGTACTATTTTAACCACTTTCGTTCATCCAGGCATTAACTAAGAGCGTAATTCGCCGAGTTAGTTACATTAAGTAATTAAAATAATGCCTATTTTGTACTTATGAAGCATAACCCTAAGAAAACACCAATACCATAAAAACAATGTTACTTGTATTTCCTCCCTGTGAATCATTAAGAAGTAAACCACCTATAGGATGATGCCATATTTAAATTATATAAGTCTCCACTTGCTAGTGGAATGACTATTCAAAAATGCTAATTGTTTTCTTCTTTAATACTCATAACTGGTAAGAAAACCTTAAGGTGTTAGCTTTAAGTTTAAATGATTTTACTTTGTAAAAGTAACCTTTTTCTCAAAAGTTATTCTTTTAAGAAACATTAAAAGTAATCCTTGAACACTTCTTTAAAAGCTCTAATTGATTAATAATCTTGCTTAAGAAATCTTTTAGATACCATGAACCATTTGAGTGGTTTAATATTGCATGCTACTTGTTGTATTTATATATTGTTTCACACACACTCTCACAAGCCTTAATGAGAAGCAGAAGTGTGAAATTAGTATAAAAGTGCAACACATTCCAATGAACTCATCACAAGCTTCAAACCCTAGATCAGATACGATTTGTCCGGGGATTCACGTTTATCAAACTGCATTACATTACTTATGCATAATTGCATCTTGCTTCTTTAAACATTTGTCCTTACCAGACCAATGACGTTGTTTATAAAATTTGGATCTTCTATTGTCTTGAAGACCGCGATTGCATAATCTTACAATCACAAAAGGCAAGTTCACACTTGCTCACGTCCTTTGATTATTTTCTATCAAATGCTTGTAACTCAAATGTTGTCATCACCTACATTTCAAAAAGGTCAGAAAACACTATTTTCATAATAATATGATTATGGATTATTTACTAAAGGGTAATAATCTATTGTTACAGTTCCAGTGGTAAAGGAACATAATATATAGGACTTAACCAATCAATGTCACTAGTGATTCTAGCACCATATATTACACGTTAACCATGAGATTTGGAATGGGACGGAGAAGTCAGCTGGATCTTCTTCCTTTCGCATGGACGGATGACCTTAACGTGAGGTTGTAGATTTCTCGCGGAGAATCCAGCAGATGGGTGGGACTCCTAGTTCCCCGCGATATAGGTGTCTAGAATTTCTGTGAGGGTTGTCAGAGGTATATCTGCCTATATGGGGGTTGTTAGGGACATGATCTGCTCACTGGAGTCTCCAAGGGGTTGTCAGGGTTATATCTGCCTATATGGGGGTTAACGGAGGTATATCTGCTTAGGGAGGTCATGTCTTCATGTGGGGTCGTGGAGAGGGGCAGTGATTGGCTTGGATCTTAGACTAGGCCCCATACCAAGGAAGTGTGGACAAGCTCATGACTTGGATGTGCAAGAAGGCTAAGGTCTCTCATGGGTAAAGTAACACACCTCTACAGAGTCTAAGAACTGTGACATGTTACTCCTGTTCCGGGAAGGAGCTACGAACGTGATAGGAAAGCAACTCCATGAAAGTTTTAGTCAACCTATGAAGGCTGTGGGACATAGTTTTCAGAATAAAAGCAACCTTTAAGAAATGTTTACGAAAACCTGCATTGCCTACGACCTTTGGTCTGTGGTTGTAGAAATAGTGCATCATACACTCCTTTTTGGTGAACTTGCTGAGTACGCTCGTACTCAATCGTACCTCCTTAACCCTTGCTAGGTTCTAAGCCGTTGAAGATGACGTCAACACCAACTTATGCTCAAGAAACCATCATCGACAACTCAAGTTCTCTAGTAAAGTCAATGAAGTCAACATGTTCATCAACCGAAGTGAAGACGAAGTTCTGATTAGATAGGAGTAGGTACTCTAGCCATAAAACCTACTTATGTAGAGCGTTGCATTAGTAGCAATTGCAAACCAGATAGTTTAGATGCTAGTCTTTTTAGCTTGATAGTTTTGAGTAATTATTTCTAGTTCTGCTCTGGTAGAAGTTTCTTTCTCTCTCTTTAAACCTAGATTATTCGCTGGATCTTTTGTAAAGAATCAAGTTGTAATTCTATAGTCATATCTTGGACCTGCTGTGTTTCTGTTGTAGCACTCTGAGGGATGTAATACTAGTGAACGATGTTTCATTGGTGTTATGTCAACGACTATAGTGTACTACATCATGAAGTGGTATGCTGGGTCACCACAGCTGGTATCAGAGCATATGGTTTAACCTTAGGATTAAAACCCTTTTAGGAGATCTGTAAGTTGGATAGTGACTATAGGAAGCCATCTTATCTAAACCAAGATTTGTGATGGATATCCCCTTGAGGATAAACCTTGTCACACTTAAGTGGATGTTCTTATCATCTTTCTTAAGGATTAGTTATATGTCTTATCTAGAGAAATGCTATGTTAGTGTAGCTCTAAATAGGTATAACACCACTAAGATATCTTAATTAAGTTAAAATATCAAAGAAGATTACGACCAGTATTAGGATATCATGTGGAGTAGTATTAGTGATGGAGTCTATATTTAAAATTCCTATAAATTCGAAGAACCTTATCACTAGTTGATACCATTATACCACTTAAGGTAGACCATTAGAGTATGTATAGACACAATTGGAAGTAAATCATGTGGCATTCACTTGAGAATTCCATGTGATGGAGTAGAATTCTGTTAAGAATCATTAATAGTAAGCTAAGAAGAAGAGTCGTCATGGTGAGATTAGCTTCCCAATCATGATGACTAGGTAAATCTTAACAAGTTCGTGGTTAGAATAGCTCCAAGACCATGATAAGTCTGTAATTAGGACAAGTACTCAGTAACAAATCTTGTAATAACGGTAAGTTAAGAACAGTGTAGGTCTATGATAGAAGTCATAGGTGTCATAACATTACGATAATTTTTTATTAAGGTATTAACTACGATTTTGTTAGTAGTTTTGAGAGACCATGTGAGGATAGTTATGATAGAATGGAAAATTGGTAGTCTTTAGTAGTCCTAACAGAAAAGTAAGAGGTAAGTCAACAACCAAAGTGAGACCACTTTGCTCAAAATTATCCTGTTGCAACTGAGCAATTTGGGTAAATATTGAGACAAAGAGTAGTAAATAGTTTAACCCCTAGGTGCTAAGTATCACGAGGTAAACCTATACTAGGATGTGTCATATACTACACAGCTAAGCCTACATTTTCGAGATGTTTTACTCAACTACTATATTACGGGCTTAGAATAATGTGTGTTATATGTACCACATTTGGATTTCTTGGATATTCTTGATTGGCTTGATTTGTGCATGAAGTTTAACTTGATGTGCAAATGCATGTTGCATCATCAAGTTATTACTTGATGTTATAGACCTAGATAGAAAAGGGAATTCTTGTAAGGGAGTGACAATATCCGAAGATCAAGATGAAGACTTACATGAAGAGTGCAGCCAATATAAGGAGTATCAACACTACTTTTAAAGGATGGATCAATCCCAACTTATTATTAGTTGGCAACAAGAAGGAATACTAATGCAGAAAAGGTGTGGAGCAACAGGAAGGAATGAACTTTAGCTCACTCAAAATAGGTGATGATGCTAAGAAGCTAATGAAGTAGTTGTACCAAGTTCATGGAAGTATCATGAATCAGTGCAAATAAGAAGTCTTGGAACAAAAGTCGTATTCAAGCTCTGACAACTCATAGAGAATGCCAGTAGTAAGTCCAGAACCTATAGGTAATCCATACACCAAAGAGGATCCGTAGCTAGTATCCGTAGCTGGTATCCTAGCAGTTTAGCTAATTAGGTCATCTTTGTATGATTTAAAGAGCAGAAAAACTTGGCCTAAGTTACGAAAGACATAAAGAAGTATAAAGTTTAAAAGAACGACTTTCGAGACGTTTCACGAAAATGGGTTTACCAACGAGAGAACGTCCAAAAGGATTGAAAGAAAGAAAAATGATGTTGGAAGATTCATTCGGAGATCCACAACTGTGTGGGTGTACCGTAGACTCTTTCATGAAACCTTGTAGAGGTAAAGTATAAGCTGGATAGAGACCAATATCCTTACTATTGAGTTAATGGGTATTATACATGTAGTTTAGAGACCATTAGAAAACCCCAAGGGGGAGAGTAAACAATAAACACTGAAGTGTTGTTATTTGACCTTCCGACTAAAGGTTGGAGAAGAAGTACTAAACGATGATAAGATTAAGCCTTATTCTCATAAGGTTATAAGAAGTCATCATTATAAAGTATTCCTGACAATATGTCTGGATGAATGATCGAAGTAGACACATAACATCTTAACCCAGTGGACTAGTTTAAAAGGGAACAATTGGTAAGTTGTCCTTTAGAGTAAAGAGAGTATTCCAAAATAGACCGGTGTAGTGTAATAGGAAATAGGATGGGAATGGACAAAATGTGTCCAGAACCAATTCTAAATAGGAATATAAGGACATAATCCAAGTGATTATAGTAAAAGAAACCATAGGATAAATTAGAAGCGATAGTGGATATTGTCAAGTATGAAGAGAATTTGAGGAAAAAGATTTGGTGATGAGATACCACAATTACCCCCAATTATGATCACAATGGAGTTAAGAAATGTCGTGATCAATACAAGTCAACACCTTATTCTGAAACGTAAGAGAGTACAAACTTCGGGGACAAAGTTTATTTTAAGGGGGAGAGTCTGTAACATCCCAACATTAGAGCTTAGAAATAAGCTAATCTCAGGTGTGTGCATTGCATTCATGCATAGAAAATCTGGATAATTTTCGTGCTTTTAAATAAAACTTGTCAAAGTGATTGAAGCTTCTCTTAACTTGGTGGAACTGAAGTAGATCATCAAGTTGACTACGATAAGTTTCAATAAGAACTTTGCTAAAACCTTACCTTGGGTAATATAATTTGATCTAAGGGTAGATCAAATGTAATAAAACCAAGTCACAACATACTACTTAATAAGGAGTACTAGATCTTCTAGAGATCATTACATGGTATTCCATACAACAACTCAAGGGTGAATATTTAATCTTCTAAAGATTATATCAAGGGATTATATACAACAAGCCATGAATACCAAGTTAAGTATATAACTTAAGTAAAGAAACTCCATAACTAAATCTTGATACACTTGCTTGCCATAGTTGTTCCTACCATGAGCACCATGGTAGTTCTTAAACATTAACTCTTATCACAAATAGAGAGAAAATAGAAGTCAAGCAAAGACCATTCCTCACATACCTTTGTTGTCATATTAACATATGGCATTCCTACTTAACCAAGTCCTAGTGTCAGTTGATCATCAATGTTGGGTAACCAATTCCTGACCTAGAACTTATTGACCTATTATATTAACCTTCCAAAGACCTTAAGTAAATTAATAAGAAGGAGGAATTAGTTATAGTAGAGTGTACCATCATAAATGGAATGTGATCCTTAGTGGTGATCAAACCATTTGATATTAGAGGAGTTAACTCACTCATGAGTTAACTAGAAGAAGTATCTACACCTAAGAAGTAACTGGTGCTTGAGGAGCTATGAGAAAGCTAGTAGTATGAGTGTCAAATGATAATCTTGTTAATCCAAGTAGGTATAAACTTTAAGTAAGTTTTCTTAACAAGATAAGCTTGTAGAGAGACTATTACAAAGTCTACTACCCAGTGATAATAGATCTTGATCAGACAAATAGAAGCATAATCTTTGTATGATCAAAGGTTGGTGGTCATTATTGTCAAGTAATTTGAGAATAGATGATCAAATGATAAAGAAGAGTTGTGAGTATACGAAATTAGGTAAATCCCTAGTAAGATGAATCATCTAGCTTGATCATGAGAAGTCAAGATAGAGTATGATAAAGTATATACTGTGAATGGTATGGAGTAGTTGGAGGCATAGTAGTTTAACCAAGTTAATACAAGAACAACTTGTATTATGGAGAGTAGTACCATACCTATCCTAGAGGATTGATATCACATGTGCTATAGAGAGAATTGTAATCTGGAAAACCTTGGAAGTAAATGCAAGGTGAGTAAAAAAGGAGTTAATGGATGGAGTTAGTAATAGCTACAGTGATGGGTTCATGAGAGGTAGTTTAGAGATGGAAGTTATATGTAGAAGAATGAAGAATGAGAATTATTGAAGTGGCATTACCATGTCATCATATGATGATAGATATGGTGGAGTCAGATGACTAGTTCATTTAGGCAGAAGAAATCTTAGTGAAATGTGAGAATAGGAGTTCTTGTGAAAAACCTTAGCCAAGATTATAGCAAGCCATGACAAGACCCATGTCTACCTATTTGTCCAAAACCCCAGAATGAAATTAGCAGTAGGATCAATTCCTATTTTTAAGCAGTGATACATCCATTTTGCATCACTATTCTATATCATAATTTACTTTTATTCATTGGTATATTTCATATTAAGGGATGATACTTATGTTATTTCATCTGTTTTTGCATGGTTGATGACTTTTGGAGCATGGACCGCTGCGGTCAGGATTCTGATGGAAAAGGGGTTGTTTGGAAGCGAAATTCACGAAGATCAGAAAATCCAGGAAAATACATGGAAAATTCTATTTTTCCAGAAGACGAAGATTGCCAGAAGGGGGAAGTGGAGATGGGCCACAGGGGGCCCACACCACCCCCTGGCGCGGACAGCCCTACGCCACGCCAGCATGTGGTGTGGCCACCCTGGTCCACTCCAGGCTCTCCCCTGTTGCGTATATTATCCCCACGGAACCCTAATATTGGGGAGGGACCACAAAAAGATTCCGCCGCCTCTGCAGGGCCGAAAACACCGAGAGATAAAGATCTCTCCGGCAGACAGAATTCTGCCGGGGGAATTCCTTCTCGGAGAGGGGAGATCATCGCCATCAACACCACCATCAAGCTGGACTTCATCGGGATCATCATCATCACCACCATCATCTCCACCAGTACCATCGTCACCACTTCATACTACTGTAACAATTGGGTTGAATCTTGCATAGTTCTTAGGGGAAACTTTCCCGGTGTTGATTTCTCCTTGTAGTTGATGCTATTGAGTGAACCATCGAATTATCGTTTATGTTCAGATTGTTACATATCATTATATCATCTCTGATCTTGATCCATATGATGTCTTGTGAGTAGTTCGTTTTGTTCTTGAGGACATGGGAGAAGTCATGTTGTTAGTAGTGGAATTGTGTTGAGAAAGATTCAATGGTTTGATATTTAGGTTGTGGTATATTTCTTCTAGTGGTGTCATGTGAACATCGACTACATGACACTTCACCTATATGGGCCTAGGGGAATGCATTGTGTATTTGTCTACTAATCGTAGGGGTTACCAGAGTGATAGAAACCTGAACCCCCGTTAGGAAACCTTTGCACAAGGGACGTCGGGGTCTTAGAGTTTAAGCTATGGTTAGGTTTCTACCTTAATTACTTTCTTGTAATTGCGGATGCTTACAAGGGGTATAATCACAAGTATGTATTAGTCCTAGGAAGGTCGGTACATTAGCACAGGTTCGCCCACACAACACTTAGCAAACTAAAGAAGATTAATCAACTATATGAAGCGGAAGCACTTGACGATATTCCCGTGTGTCCTCGAGAACGTTTGGTTATCTTAAGTAATACAACCAACTTGTTCTTTGCTAAAGAAAGGATTGGGCTACTTGCTGCATTTATTCTTATTGTCTTTTATTTACTCGTACTTTATTTATCTGCATTATCAAAAACCCCTAAAAATTTGTTTGCTAAGTATTTATAGAGAATTCCTGCTCCAAGCCACTCGTCAACACCTTCTACTCCTCGTTGGGTTCGACACTCTTACTTATCAAAAATACTGCAATACACCCCTATACTTGTGGGTCATCAAGCAGCCAAAGAATAGTATTTCTTAATCAAATAAAATTTCTAAGAGATAATTAGAATGCCAGTTGAGAGTGTATTGATGAGAGGCTTGTCCACCTAATTATTTTAAACCCTAATAGAAACCTAGACCCACGAACTATCAAGGCCACATTAAGAAGTAATCTTTGTAGCTCACTCTAAATGGAGATAACATTCAGGATTATAAAGTTAGGAGCAATCCTTGAACCTTGATCCCTAGCAACATTCCCTAATAAACTTGAGGGTAGTTGTCAACACCCAGATTTTTAATCCCAGATACATGTTATGTCATACATTGCAATCCCAGGATTACCATTTTTGCGAGACATAACAGATTGGATATCACAGTACATCATCCATTACAAACCATAATAAGGTCTCACACGAATAAAGGATCTCATGATCCAGTCTTAATACAACAAGCAACGGAATAAATAATAAGCATAGTGGTGGGGTCCATCTTCAGAGTCACAGGCAATGCTGACGATGGAAGATAGTCCTAGTTATCATAGCTGTCCTGTTGTCCTTCATCTTGGTAGTCTCCTCCTCCTCGTAAGCTTGGTCGGTACTATCGTCTATAGATACATACGGAACACACAATCACCAAGCAATACTTAACTAGTCTACTTAGCACACTAAGGCACACATTTGATGATCTACTATCATCACAAGCATCACAAGGTTTTATTAACTAGATTCATTCTTTTTATTTGAGAAAAGTAATTTCTACTCATTGAAATTAACTAAGATTTGATATTCTCCAATTAAATATGGGATCATGTGGACACATGTCATCACCACATATTCTACATATGGGAATGTGATTTAAAGGTTGGATCACATTTTAATAAGTTTAAGTTTAATATTTAATGATTTAAAGTGACTAAAAATGCCTATATAGCATTATTTTGGTACTAGTCCAAAGTCACTGCATGTAAACCTTAATATTATTAAATATTCGGATAGGTGTGGTTAAATGTGATTTTTGAGAGTGAGAATCAACTCAAAAGCTATTATGGTTGATTTTATAAAAATGTTTGAATGTGCACATGCTTCTGTCTTGTTATTTTTACTAGGAGATATCTCTAACTCTAAATGAATTAAATCCAATGGTCTTGGATAGATCTTTTTAGTAGCTTTCTAACAAAATTGGAATCACTCAATTTGGTTTAGTAAATCATCCTGAATTGATTTTTTCATTAAGGGACATAATTGAGTTAAACCTAAATAGAAAAATCCTAATTTGAATTACTGGGTCAGCGCGGGAAGACTAATGGGCTGACCCAGTGACGCTCAGCACCGCAGAGGGTGGCTGACAGGTTGGCCCTGCTTGTCAGCGAGACTTAAAACCTGAAATGGTATCTAGCGATCTGGGCCACACGATTATAACGCGGATCAACGGCTCACAGTCGTCGTCGATGACGGACTCGTTGCCGGCGAGACCGAACCCGAAACGGACGGTGGGGGTCTACTGGGGACGTACCAGAGCTCCAGCTAGTGCGGCGAGGTGGGCGATCGAACTGGACGGCGACGGCGGACTTAGGCAAGGTAGCGGTAGGGGCTGAGGTAGACGGAATCGATGGCAGCGTCTCCTCCTCTGCAGCGGCCTCCTCCGGTGCAATTCCGGCGAACGGTGGCTCGAGCGGCTCCAGCGAGAGAGGGGAAATGGTCAGTGGAGATAGGGGAGTGGAATGGTGTGTAGAATGAGGCTGGGGGTTGATGTCTACGCACTTTGATGACCCACAAGTATAGGGGGTGTATCGCAGTATTTTTGATAAGTAAGAGTGTCGAACCCAACGAGGAGCAGAAGGTGCTAGCTAGTGGTATGGATCAGGAATTCTCTGCAAATACTTAGCAAACGGATTTTTGGGGTTTTTGATAATGCAAGTAAATAAAGTACGAGTAAATAAAAGACAATAAGAATAAATGCAGCAAGTGGCCCAATCCTTTATTTAGCAAAGGACAAGCCGGTTGTATTACTTAAGATGACCAAACCTTCTTGAGGACACATGGGAATATCGTCAAGTGCTTTCGCTTCATGTAGTTGATTAATCTTCTTTAGTTTGCTAAGTGTTGTGTGGGTGAACCTGTGCTAATGTACCAACCTTCCTAGGACTAATACATACTTGTGATTATACCCCTTGCAAGCATCTGAAAGTACAAGAAAGTAATTAAGGTAGAAACCTAACCACAACTTTAAACTCTAAGACCCTGACGTCCCTTGTGCAAAGGTTCCCTAACGGGGGTTCAGGTTTCTATCACTCTGGCAACCCCTACGATTAGTAGCCAAATACACAATGCATTCCCCTAGGCCCATATAGGTGAAGTGTCATGTAGTCGATGTTCATATGACACCACTAGAAGAAGTACACCACAACTTAAATATCAAACCATTGAATCTTTCTCAACACAATTCCACTACTAACAACATGACTTCTCCGATGTCCTCAAGAACAAAACAAACTACTCACAAGACATCATATGGATCATGATCAAAGATGAAATAATGATGTATAACAATCTGAACATAAACAATAATTCAATGGTTCACTCAACAGCATCAACTACAAAGAGTATCAACACCAGGAAAGTTTCCCCTAAGAACTATGCAAGATTCAACCCAATTGTTACAGTGGTATGAAGTGGAGACGATGGTGGTGATGGAGATTATGATGGTAATGATGATGATGATGATGATGATGTTGATGATCCCGATGAAGTCCATCTTGATGGTGGTGTTGATGGCGACGATCTCCCCTCTCCGGGAAGGAATTCCCCTGGTAGAATTCTGTCTGCCGGAGAGATCTTTCTCTCTCTGTGTTTTCTGCCCTGCAGAGGTGCTGGATTCTTTCTATGGTTGCTCCTCGAGTCTTAGGGTTTCGGGAGGATAATATACGCCAGAGGGGAGAGCCAGGGGTGGACCAGGGCAGCCACACCACCTGGTGGCGTGGCCTAGGGTGGCCCACGCCAGGGGGTGGTGTGGGCCCCCCTGTGGCTAGGGGTGGAATCGAGCCGAGCCGTCTCGTGGCTCGGCTCGCTAAAGCTTGCAGAAATCGAGCCGAGCCTAGGCTCGGCTTGGTGCTGAAAAAACACTACAAAGAGGGCTCGCGGCTCGACTCGGGAGGCTCACGGCTCGCTAGAACGGCTCGACGAGCCGCCCACCCCGCGCCCCATCCCCATCTCCCGTGTCCCTCTCTCGATCGATTTCTCGCGCAGCCAGAGGACCCCGTCGCCCTAAGGCTTTATTCCTCCTCCCATCGCCCCTCGCCCGCCACCAACACCGGCTGCTTCATCCAGCTCTAGTCCTCCTCCTTCCATTCTTCCATGGGCCATGGCTCCGCCGGTCCTGGAGACCCGGTCTGATTCCCTGCCCTCATCCAGCTAGGGATAGGGTTAGCCCCGAATCGAGCCAGCAGGGACAGAGTAGGCTCGCGGGCTCCGCCGGTCCGCCCGCGAGCCCTCCGGCTGCCCTTCGCCGGTCGCGACGCCGCCCAGAAACGACTCAGGCCTCATGCCTCCTCCACCACTAAGGCACCAACGGCGGCGGCTACATGCCTGCAGCATTCACAATAGACAACAGGTCAGTACAAGTACGAGTTAGTATTCAGTATCTTAGGCTTAGCTAGTTGCGTTTCTAAGAAGTTGTCTCCTCAGTATGATTGTTGTGATAAAATCTAGGTCTAAGAAATAAAATTTTGTTTCTTTTTAGTCTGGTCAGTACCATTGTTGTGATAAAATCTTGTTTCTTTTATGACTATCTAAATTGTGAAGGGTAGAGAAGATGCAACCGGGGCGAGAGAATGAAGGATCACAAGCACGTCCGAGGAAGCCGCAAGGGCAGGGAAGGAGGCATGCATACAACAAGGCAATGCAATCGCGGACTGTAGCTATGCTCGACATATCTTCAACTATACATGTATCATCTCAACCGACAGTAGCTAATTTGTCGCAGCCGACAGCAACAAATACGCCTCCACAAATGGTATTTTGTGTCACCTTTTCGTAATTGAACCCGTATCGTATTGTCTTGATTTAATCTTTGTGTTTACTCTATGTGCAGGCTGGGACAATTGAGTCCGATGAGGAAGAAAATTCTTATGACAAGAATGATGCCATGTCCGATGATGATGTATTTGTTAGTGGTCATTTTGATGTCTTTACTTGTGGTTGATGTTTATGATCAGATTTGCCTTATCATGCCTCTTGTTACTTTTGTTGAACTGTGTTCATGTGTTTGTCATGTATGAGACTCCTATTGGACTAAGTGGTTAATTTGTGTTATGAAACTTGTGTTGTAATGGTACTATTATGGTTATTGGTACTTTATGAAACTTGTTAGACTATGTTGTTGATGTATTTGTGAAATCATGATCAAAATCTCGTATAAAATTGTGAATTCTTACAATTTTAGCAAAGGTCATGGTGATTTCTTTTATTTCATCGAGCCTTCGAGCCGGCTTGCAAGCTTCATCGAGTTGGCTTGTCGAGCCTCGAGCTTGACTAGCAAGGTTTAGGCTTGGCTTGACCTTCCTCCAAGCCGAGTCGAGCCCGAGCCGAGCCTTGTCGAGCCCGAGCCGAGCCTCGAGCTACATGCCCACCCCTACCTATGGCCCATCTCCACTCCTCCTTCTGGCTTTCTTCGTCTTCTAGAAAAATAGGATTTTCCATGTATTTTCCCGGATTTTATGATCTTCGTGAATTTCGCCTCCAAACAGCCCCTTTTCCATCAGAATCCTGACTGCAGCGGTCCATGCTCCAAAAGTCATCAACCATACAAAAAGAGATGAAATAACATAAGTGTCATCTCTTAATATGAAATATATCAATGAATAACAGTAAATTATGATATAGAATAGTGATGCAAAATGGACGTATCAAGGTCGTGGAACGACATACCCCTATCGGTCGGCTTCCGCCATCGGGGTAGACTGTGACACGTAAATCAAGATGCAGTGATCAAAGCTCAAAGAGTTTGGTCAAATCGGAGTCCGGGTCGGATTTGGATAAAATTGTTTTATCCGATGAAGAAATCCATGTCCGGAATGCAGATGAGATGTACGTTTTTGGAAAAAATTGTTTTATCTCATGAAGAAATCTATGTCCAGAATGCAGATGAGATCTGCAGATCAAAGATGGGACCGCCGGCTTTGCCCTGTCGTAGCGCCTTAGCTGTCGTTGCGAGTTTCACAATGCCGGTAGATATCGTATCCATGCATAACTTGTTTTTGCAGGATGATGTTGTGAATGGTATGGCTTATGTACATGTGATGTGTGTAATCCATACGTGATCTGCGTATCATAGTTCTTGTCAGCCGGCTAGAGCCTAGGAGTTGTCATCTTATTGTATAACGACCTACGTGTCGGATTCTCTATGTAATTTGCTTTACTAGTTAGTGTAGCTGTTTGGAGAACCCGGATTCCATGCAAGTCGATGTATAGGTTGGCTACATGGTGTAAGACAACACGTGTCAAGAGTTGGCACAAGTCAGATTACAAGCTTTGTGGAGATGGAGATCGCCATGAAGAGAGCCATTCCATTTCGCAAGTAAACAAAGTGCGAGTAAACAAAAAACAGTAAGAATAAATGCAGCAAGTGGCCCAATCCTTATGCAGCAAAGGACAAGCCGGTTGTATTACTTAAGATGACCAAATGTTCTCAAGGACACAAGGGAAGATTGTCAAGTGCTTTCGCTTTATATAGTTGATTAATCTTCTTTAGCTTGCAAAGTGTTGTGTGGGTGAACCTGTGCTAATGTACCGACCTTCCTAGGACTAATACATACTTGTGATTATACCCCTTGCAAACATCCGTAAGTACAAGAAAGTAATTAAGGTAGAAACCTAACCACGACTTTAAACTCTAAGACCCTTACGTCCCTTGTGCAATGGTTTCCTAACGAGGGTTCAGGTTTCTGTCACTCCGGCAACCCCTACGATTAGTAGCCAAATACACAATGCATTCCCCTAGGCCCATATTGGTGAAGTGTCATGTAGTCGACGTTCACATGACACCACTAGAAGAAGTACACCACAACTTAAATATCAAACTATTGAATCTTTCTCAACACAATTCCACTACTAACAACATGACTTTTCCCATGTCCTCAAGAACAAAACGAACTACTCACAAGACATCATATGGATCATGATTAGAGATGGAATAATGATGTATAACAATCTGAGCATAAACAATAATTTAATGGTTCACCCAATAGCATCAACTACAAAGAGAAATCAACACCGGGAAAGTTTCCTCTATGAACTATGCAAGATTCAACGCAATTGTTACAGCAATATGGAGATGGTGACGAGGGTGCTGATGGTGATGATGGTGTTGATGATGATGATGATGATCCCGATGAAGTCCAGCTTGATGATGGTGTTGATGGCGACGATCTCCCCTCTCCGAGAAGGAATTCCCCCGACAGAAATCTGTCTGCCGGAGAGATCTTTCTCTCTCAGTGTTTTCCGCCCCGCAGAGGTGGCGGAATCTTTCTGTGGTTTCTCCCCAAGTATTAGGGTTTCGGGAGGAATATATATGCCCGAGGGGAGAGCCAGAGGTGGGCTAGGGCGGCCACATCACCTGGTGGCGCGGCCTATGGTGGCCCGCGCCAGGGGGTGGTGTGGGTCCCCTATGGCCCATCTCCACTCCCTCTTCTGGCTTCCTTCGTCGTATGGAAAAATAGGATTTTCCGTATATGTTCCTGGATTTCTGATCTTCGCGAATTTTCCCTCCAAACAGCACCTTTTCCATCAGAATCCTGACTGCAGCGGTCCACGCTCCAAAAGTCATCAACCATGCAAAAACAGATGAAATAACATAAGTATCACCTATCAATACGAAATATATCAATGAATAACAGTAAATTATGACATAGAATAGTGGTGCAAAATGGACGTATCACACTTCTATTCTTGTAGGCAGTTGTTGGGTCTCCAAGTGCAGAGGTTTGTAGAACAGGAGCAAGTTTTCCCTTAAGTGGATCACCCAAGGTTTATCGAACTCAGGGAGGAAGTGGTCAAAGGTATCCCCTCTCAAGCAACCCTGCAATCAAGATACAAGAAGTCTCTTGTGTCCCCAACCCACCCAATACACTTGTCAGGTGTATAGGTGTACTAGTTTGGCAAAGAGATATTGAAATACAAGTGGTATAGATAATTATAAGTGGTAAAGGTGATAGAAAATAGCTTGATGGCATGGAAAAGACTAAATGCAAACTGAAATAAAGATGGAAGCAAGCAAACATGTAACAGATCTAGTAGCAAACAGTGTTTCAATGTTTAGAAACAAGGCCTGGGGATCATACTTTCACTAGTGAACACTCTCATATAAATACATTCTCTTTATGATACTTCTCTTAACTACTATCCTGTTGAACACTCTAATCGATGGTAGGGCTATAACAGCACACCTCAAAGTAAGCCTTTCCCATCTAGATAACCCCACACTGTCACCTTGAGTACTAGATGAGTCCATCAAACACCACAATTTCATAAAGACATCCAACTCCAAATATAACTCATAAAAAGTATTTGAAATCTCTATCCTAAGTGCCACCATGGTGTGCACGCTGTCACTTTCACACACATGGGGAGAGCAGAGATCTATTAAAGCACTTGAGTAGCAAGGTAGATCTACTTGATTACAAGCTCATGATCTCAATAAGATCATGCATAGAGAGAGAGATGAACACATAGCTACCGGTAGAACCCTTAACCTCGAGAGAGAACTACTCCCTCCTCATCATGGGAATCAGCAACGGTGATGGAGATGGTTGTGGAGATCGATGGAGATGGCTCCAAGGGCACTTCCCCGTCCCGGTAGGGTGCCAGAACAGAGACTTTCTGTCCCCCGAATCTCCCCTTCGGTGGCGACGGCGCTGCGGAACTTTTCGTGGCTGGAGGCTTGACTATCTAGGGTTTATGCATCGGGAGGCTTCTTATAGGCGAAGAGGCAAGGTCGGTGGGTGGCCAGGGGGGCCACACCATGCCCTGGCGCGGCCTAGGTTTGCCCGCGCCAAGGGGGGTGTGGCCACCCTGTGGCCCCTCTCTGGCTCTCCTTCTGGTTCCATGAATCTTCCGGTAAAATATCAACTTCGGCTTTTGTCCCGTCCAATTCCGAGAATATTCATTTTCTGACTTTCTGGAACCAAAGATAGCAGAAAACTGGCAACTAGCACTGTGGCTCTTGTTAATAGGTTATTCCAAGAAATCATATGAAAAGTACTCCAAAGTGTGGACAAAACATAAGAAAGTAGATAAAACCATGCATGGAACATCAAAAATTGTAGATACATTTGCAATGTATCAACATCCCCAAGCTTAACTCCTGCTCGTCCTCGAGTAGGTAAGTGATAAAAAAGATAGAATAATTTTTGAGGTGACATCCACCATCATAAACTTGATCAAAGTATTTGTAAAACAATGATAGCTGGGATCATAGTACTTCAATCATAACATGAAAGATAAAGTTCTAACAATAAGACATAGCGACTATGTTGCAACATGAAAAGGCACAAACAAAAGATTCATGAATAACAATGCTTTGCAAGACGTTTGTTTGTTTCACATAAAGAAAACATAGCATAATAGTATTCAGCTTGTCCCTCATAGAGTAGCAAATATAAATGCATAGGACACCGTCAAAGTTCATAAGAGTGACTAGATATAAATAGTTTAAAATAAGCAATATCAAGTTATGCATCAGTCAACTAGTCTTGGGACAATTCACATAGAACTAAGAATGGCCACTATGCTCTCAAAGTAGGTGCATAAATATAGAAGGTGGAGACTCAACATAAAAGTGGAAGAAAGGCCTTCATAGAAGGACTCAGAGATTCAAGTTCCATAAAGAGCTTCCAAAAATTATGGTACTTATAGCTTTCAGCTCTCATTGCCCCTATCATAAGCATCTTGAAGTGATTAAGGTTAAAGTGAACAAACTATGGTGTACATGCTTGACGAAGTATAAGTTGGAAATCTCATGTCCCTTGAATACGAGGGTCGCTCCTCATGCTACTCAAGTTTAGTCACCGGTAAGTTCTTGTCATCGTAAGTACATGTGTATCATAGAGAACCGCCAACGGGGTACCCCTTGCTCGATGATACGAAAGAATCCCCATATCAAAATGACAAGGCAAGCAGACAACGAGCATCTCAGCAATCTTCTTATTTACCGTGGGAATATGGTGCTTTTTCTCTCTTTCCTCTTTTCATAATCTCATTTTTTTATTTTTCTCCTTTTCTCAATAGGATTCCTTTTTTATTAGAAGAATGCTTCATAGACAGCTCATTATGGTTATGCTGCAGGTTTCCACCATGTCAACATGGATTTGACCAGCGGCCCAGGCGTTTCTCTAACACATATACATAACTCCATGGACTTACAAGCTCCCCTTTCATTTCACACCGACGACATCCATAGACAAAAGAGCATGATATCAACTAGGTACAAAGTACCAAGTACAATGTTGAAAGCGTTCCCCATGGCAACATGGTTCTGCTAATTCCCAACAAATAAGTGCAAGCATATACAACATAGACGACACAATGGTTCAAGTTTATTAAGGGCAAGAAAAGTACAGTGTGCCATCAAGTTCGTGAGAGCTTTAATCACTAGTTTTCTCATAACAAGTTTAATTCAGAAGGTAGATAAAACATGAATATACTTGGAATAGCAAATGCTAATAGGTAGGTATGGTGGACTCTTTGGAATAACTTTGTTTAAGGAGTTGGATGCATGAGTGGAACTCATACTTGGTTGCGGAGGCTAGCAAAAGACTGGGAGTGACAAACTAAGAGAGCAATAATGGCCATAATCATGCAGAGCGATAAAACATCTTTGATCAAAGCATAAAGTGATACTATAAGTTGAAAACTAAAGGATCATAAAGGCTTATGGTGACTTGAGATAGTCATAACATGGTGTGAGCATGCGCCAAGTCAACCCAAATAAAGCATCAAAGGAGAATACCACAATACTATGCTTTAATATGCTAAACCAACACATGATTCTTCCAAGGCACATTAAGCAATCTCAATTGTTTATAACAAGTCATGCTACAGCAAAGAATACTAAGCATAAAGCCAAAACAATATCAAGCATGGCATGACAAAGCATAGGTCACAGTCAAAAACAAGCTCTCTTTACCACTTAGGCATGAACTTTCCTACTCTTTTCCAATCCAAACCAAACTATTTGAAAACCAATGTATGAAAGAGGGGGTCTAACCAATTTATTCAGCAAACTAAGCAAACAAAGCAAACAAAAAACCAAAACGAAAACGAAAAATAAGACGCTCCAAGAACAACACAAATGTGCATGAAACAATAAAAATGAAGCGTTCAGAAGCACAAAAATTCACGCCTCAAAAGGACGTACAGAGATTTTACACGAATTTTTACGGTGAAGCACAAAAATCGGTTTCGGGACAGCAACTTTCCCAAGCATTACTTCTCTCTCATTAGAGGTTACTCTTGGCACAAAAATCAAATAAAAAGGATAAGGAGCGGTTATTACTGAAGTAATAACTTCCAAGACTCATCTAAAACTTTTGGGTTATCTCCTAATAAGTACTTTTCTTTAACGCCTTTAAGTTAGGCTTAATAGTTTCAGAAGATTCTCACATAAGAAATATGAATTCAAGTAAATGAGAGCATCAAGAAGCAAATTCAAAGCACATTTAAGTTTAACCCACTGCCTATGCATAGGAATCTTGTAAGGAAACAAGTCATGAAAGCACAAAGCAACAAGCATAGTAAAGCAAAACAAGTGCAACTTCAAAATTTTCAACATAAAGAGGGGAAACTTAATATTATTGAGATGCATAAAACGATGTTTCCCTCTCTCATAATAACTTTCAGTAGCATCATGAATAAAATTAATAATATAACTATCACATAAAACATTCTTATCATGAGCCACGTGCATAAAAGAATTAATACTCTCCACATAAACATAGTCATTCTTATTAATTGTAGTGGGAGCAAATTCAACAAAATAGCTATCATTATTACTCTCATCACCATAATCATCAAATATAGGAGGCATATTGTAATCATTAATTTTCTCCTCAATAGTAGGTGGACCGAAAATATCATATTCATCATTGTAATCATCATATATTGGAGGTTTGGTATCATCATAAGCAATAGAATAGCTATCTTCCAAAGCTAGGGAACTAAAAAGATCATTTTCATAAAAACTAGCTTCCCCAAGCTTAGACTTTTCCATAGCATTAGCAATAATGGTGTCCAAAGTATGCATACTAACAACATTGCTATTAGTATGCAAATAAAGTTCCATAGGTTTTTTAATTTTCTCTTCAAACACTTCATGTCCTAACTCAAGATAAATACTATAAAGCTCTTTAATTTTGTTGTTGTTTTCCATTAAGCCTAACTAGTGAAAACAAGAAACAAAAAGACAAAATTGCAGAATCTAAAGGAAATAACTTCGAGCACTCACACCGGAGGATGTGAGTACCTTTTACCTTACCTCCCCGGCAACAGCGCCAGAAAATAGCTTGATGTCTACGCACTTTTGTTCTTGTAGACAGTTGTTGGGCCTCCAAGTGTAGAGGTTTGTAGAACAGCAACAAGTTTTCCCTTAAGTGGATCACCCAAGGTTTATCGAACTCAAGGAGGAAGTGGTCAAAGGTATCCCCTCTCAAGCAACCCTGCAATCAAGATACAAGAAGTCTCTTATGTCCCCAACACACCCAATACACTTATCAGGTGTATAGGTGCACTAGTTTGGCGAAGAGATAGTGAAATAGAAGTGGTATAGATAGTTATAAGTGGTAAAGGTGATATAAAATAGCTTGATGGCGTGGAAAATACTAAAGGCAAACTGAAATAAAGATGGAAGCAACCAAACATGTAACAGATCTAGTAGGTAACGGTGTTTCAATGTTTAGAAACAAGGCCTGGGGATCATACTTTCACTATTGAACACTCTCATATAAATATACTCTCTTTATGATACTACTCTTAACTACTCTCCGGTTGAACACTCTAATAGATGGTAGGGCTATAATAACACACCTCAAAGTAAGCCTTTCCCATCTAGATAACCCCACACTATCACCTTGAGTACTAGATGAGTCCAACAAACACCACAATTTCATAAAGACATCCAACTCCAAATATAACTCATAACAAGTATTTGTAATCTCTAGCCTAAGTGCCACCATGGTGTGCACGCTGTCACTTTCACACACGGGGAGAGCAGAGATCTATTAAAGCACTTGAGTAGCAAGGTAGATCTACTTGGTTACAAGCTCCGATCTCAATAAGATCATGCATAGAGAGAGAGATGAACACATAGCTTCCGGTAGAATCCTTAGCCTTGAGAGAGAACTACTCCTTCCTCATCATGGGAATCAGCAATGCTGATGGAGATGGCGGTGGAGATCGATGGAGATGGCTCCCGGGGCACTTCCCCTTCTTGGCAGGGTGCCGAAACAGAGACTTTCTGTCCCCTGAATCTCCCCTTCGGTGGCGGCGGCGCTGCGGAAATTTTCGTTGCTGGCGGCTTGACTATCTAGGGTTTATGCATCGGGAGGCTTCTTATAGGCGAAGAGGCAAGGTCGGTGGTCGGCCAGGGGGCCCACATCATGCCCTGGCGCGACCTAGGGTTGCCCGTGCCAAGGGGGGGTGTGCCCACCCTATGGCCCCTCTCTGGCTCCTTTTGGCTCCGTGAATCTTCCGGTAAAATATCAACTTCGGCTTTTGTCCCGTCCAATTCCGAGAATATTCATTTTCTGACTTTCTGGAACCAAAAACAGCAGAAAACAGGCAACTGGCACTGTGGCTCTTGTTAATAGGTTAGTCCAAGAAATCATGTGAAAAGTACTCCAAAGTGTGGACAAAACATAAGCAAGTAGATAAAACCACGCATGGAACATCAAAAATTATAGATACATTTGCAATGTATCAGGGGTGGCCTCCTTATATAGGCTCGATGGTGAGACCAAGAGGTGTGGGCGGAGCTCGTCGGTGACAGCGAAACAGAGGGGCTACCGGCGTGGCGAGATAGGCAGATGGTGGCTTGCCCCTGGCGGTCCTCTACGGCTTTATGGCGAGGCTGGGGCGGTGGCATTTGGTCGAGAGCGTCGCGCACTCTGGGGGACAGAGGCGGTCTGCTGCGTGTTGGCGGTGATCACGCTCTGGCACGCTCTAGCTGCGAGTAGAGAGAAAGGGCGGCGCTGCTAGGGAATGGTCCAGGGGCTGGGGTTGATCGAGGGGTGGACCGTGGGCGGCGGTGAGGTCACGCCGTGCTTCCTGGAGCGACGAAGAGGGGCTGGCGTTCTACTGTGGCGTTGGCAAGGTTGGCCGGCGAGCATGGCGTTGGGGCGGCATGGTACTGTTGCCCTAGACCATTGTGTAGGTCTTTGATGGCTTGGTTGGGTCTGTGGGAGACAAGGTACTTGAATTGGATTCAAATGGCTCGACCAAATTTGATCAAAAATAGTATAACTTAGGCCATTTTGATTCTGCCTGCCAGGTGTTCGACAAAATGGCCGCATGAACAAAATATTTGAATTTTGAGCTGATTTTTGGTGGAGTGATGTAACTTATGCTTGAGGATCCAGGTGTGCTTGGGTTTTTGAAATGGAATTCATTTGAGTGGTTTTTGAATTGGTGTGATCTATTCATATGAACTACATTCAATTTTCAAATGTCCTTTAAATTTAGTGTTTGAAAGTTTTTGGGATGAAACAAAGAGGGCCTTGGTACATCACTACTTGTACTAGCAAGTGGTGCAAATAACCACAATTTTTTCTGTTAAGATTTGAGTTCTAGGAATAGCCAAAGTAGGCTAGGTGAGTAAAATGGCAAAAGTGACCATTTGCTTATTTTATTTTATTTGATTTATTTTTCTTTGGGATTTGTTTGGGGATGATCTAGATGATGTTTAATTCACCTTAGAATCATTTTACAACCAATGGATCACTCAAACATGGCAATTCAAAACAACTCCTAATTTAAATGCACACACATATGAATGCTTAATTATTTTTAAATGGAAAAGTTTTTGTTAACTCTAAATTTTGATGATCTGGATCTTAATAACCTTGGATTAGAGTTTTGGGATGTTACAAACCTTCCCCCTTAAACAAAATCTCGTCCCGAGATTTACAAAAGAAAACTAGGAACTAAAGAGATCTGGGAACTTTGTCCTAATGTAATCTTCTCGCTCCCAAGTGGCTTCTTCTTCGGTATGGTTGCTCCATTGAATCTTGAGAAATTTGATACTCCTGGTCCTGGTGGTTCTGTAGGCTTTCTCTATGATATAGATGGGCACTTCACGATATGTCAGGTCCTTGTTGATATCAACAGCTCGGTGATCGATATTCTTGAAAACTTCGGTCTTCTCCAGCACTTCTAAGCATTTGCGAAGTAACGAGATCTGGAACACATTGTGGATGGCAGACATCTCCTCTGGCAGTTCTAGTTGATAAGATACTTCTGCTCGATGATTTAGAATCTTGAAAGGCCCGATATATCTGGGGGCTAACTTTCCTTTCAGACTAAAACGTTGCGTTCCCTTCAATGGTGAAACCTTGAGATATACAAAATCTCCGACATTGAAAGTCAGGTCTCTCCTTATCTTGTTAGCATAACTCTTCTGTCTGGATTGGGCAGTCTTGAGGTGCTCATGGACTTTGTGAACCTTTTATTCGGCTTCTCTCGGGTCCGAAGATCTGACTCTCTTCTACTTGCGACCAATTCAAAGGGGTACGACACTTTCTTCCGTATAGGAACTCAAATGGTGCCATTTGCAAACTGGCTTGATAACTGTTGTTATATGAGAATTCTGCGAAAGGCAGGTAGTCTTCCCATTTTGATCCGTATTCCAACACACAAGCTCTCAACATATCTTCTAGGATTTGGTTGACTCTCTCAGTCTGTCCATCGGTTTGCGGGTGATAAGCGGTGCTAAAATTCAACTTGGTTCCTAATCCTTCTTGGACTTTCTGCCAAAATCTTGAGGTAAATTGGGTTCCTCGATCCGAAACTATGGTCTTAGGGGTTCCATGCAGACTAACAATTCTAGCAATGTACAACTCTGCTAGCCTCGAACTCTGGTAAGTTGTCTTGACAGGTATAAAATGAGCTAACTTGGACAGTCTATCAACAATGACCCATTTCCATTCTGGAATCTGCAATGGTTGCAATAGTCCTACGGGTCTCTTATGCTCTGCTTTGACTCTTTGACAGATGTCACACTTGGCGATGTAGCTTCCGATTTCTCTCTTCATCTTGTGCCACCAAAATTGATCTTTCAAATCTTGATACATCTTCGTCCCTCCGGGGTGGATAGAATAAAGAGTATCATGAGCTTCCTGCATGATAACTTGCTTCAGCTCTGAATCTGCTGGCACATAGATACGGCCTTTGTACCACATAACTCCTTCTTCGTCTTCGGTGAATCCAGGTACCTTTCCTGTACCAATACGACGTTTGATTCCATCGATACTTTCATTTCCCTTGTGGGCTTTCTTGATTTGACTGATCAATGTTGGCTGAAGTTCAATGCTAGCTAGAAATCCTTTGCTAACTAGCTCAGTCCTAAACTGCTCCAACTCCTTATACAAACTTGGTTGCTTCTCCTTGATCATGGTGTTTAGCCTACACGGCAATCTGCTAAGAGCATCTGCTACCAAATTGGCTTTGCCGGGATGATAGTGAATGTCAAGGTCATCATCCTTGATTAACTCTATCCATCTCCTTTGCCTCATTCAGCTCCTTCTGAGTGAAAATATACTTCAAGCTCTTGTGATCTGAGTAAATCTCACAGTGATTACCCATAAGATAATGACGCCATGTCTTTAATGCCAAAACTAAGGCTGCTAACTCAAGATCATGGGTACAATAGTTCTGCTCATGCTGCTTTAGTTGTCGAGACAGATAAGCGATGACTTTGCCTTCTTGCATCAATACACATCCAAGACCAGTCTTGGATGCATCACAATACACATCAAACGGCTTCTTGATATCTGGCATGATCAAAATTGGGGCTGAAATCAATCTCTTCTTCAGCTCCTAGAAACTGGCTTCACATTTGTTGGTCCATTCAAACTTCTTGTCCTTCTTCAACAATTGGGTCATGGGTCTAGTGATGCTTGAGAATCCTTCGACGAACTTGCGGTAATATCCCGCCAATCCGAGAAATGCACGGACTTGGGTTTGAGTAGTTGGGGCTTCCCATTCTTCGACATCTTTAATTTTGGCGGGGTCAACAGAGACTCCTCCGGCAGACACAATATGTCCTAGGAATCCTACTTCTTTCAGCCAGAACTCTCACTTGCTGAACTTGGCATACAACCGATGCTCTCTAAGGGTTTCAAGGATGATTCTCAGATGTTGCTCATGCTCTTCTTCAGACTTGGAGTAGATAAGGATATCGTCGATAAACACAACGACAAACTTATCTAGGAAATTCATAAAGATCTTATTCATGAGATTCATGAAATAAGCAGGGGCATTGGTTAATCCAAAAGACATGACCGTATACTCGTATAAACCATAGCGAGTAGTAAAGGCGGTCTTCAGAATATCCGTTGCACGAATCTTAAGTTGGTGATAACCAGTCATAAGATCAATCTCTGAGAACACCTGGGCACCCGTCAATTGATCAAATAGGTCCTCTATCTTTGGCAATGGGTACATGTTTTTGATGGTGACATCATTCAGCTTTCTGTAATCGGTGCATAAACGGTTGCCTCCATCTTTCTTGTCGACGAATAACACTGGTGATCTCCATGGCGATGCGCTTGGTTGAATCAATCCTATTGCTAACACAACATCCAACTTCTTCTTCAATTCTACTAACTCTGAGGGGTTCATGCTATAGGGTCTCTAGGCTATGGGTCCGGTTCCGGGGATTAGTTCAATAATGAACTCAATATCCCTATCCGGGGGCATACCGGGCAATTCATCTGGGAATACGTCGGGGTATTCACAGACTACTCTGACTTAGTCAATGGTGGCCAGGGCTAGACTCTTGTTGCACTTGAATTGATGGGCCAGGGTTTCAGATATATGCTCTAGTGTTACTCCAGAGCTACTGGTCATAGTGATGGCTTTCTTAGCACAATCTACCAGTCATTTATGCTTTGACATCCAATCCATTCCTAGTACTACTTCCAAACCTTTGGTTCCAAGTACTATTAGATTAGCATAAAAATCTATCCCATGTATTCTGATAGGCACAACTTTGCAAATTTTTCTAGCTTTTGTAGTTGAACCGGGGATTTGAACTATCATGACATGCTTCAAGTTGGTTGGGTGAATCTTACTAGTGCATGCAAATTCTTTGGTGACAAATGAGTGCGATGCTCCAGAATCAAACAATACTCTTGCTAAAACTGAGTTGATAGAAAACATACCCAGCACTACATCTGGTGCTTCTTAGGCTTCTTCGGTGTTCAAGTGGAAGAGACGGCCGTTGCGGTTGTGAGGGTTCCCTCGGGCAAATCTTCTTCCTAGTTGAACACGACGCTGTTGTTGAGCTGGGGCATTCACATTGGCAGTGGCGGCAGTCTTCTTGGGGCACTCATTGGAATAGTGACCCTTCACTCCACACTCGAAACAGGTGATCTGAGACTTGTCCTTTGCTACCACGGGCATAACATTGCTTCCAGTTCGGGGTGCAGTGTTGTTGTTGTTGTTCTTGGGAGGTGCATGGTTGGAATTACTGGTGTTTCCGGGGTTGTTGTTGTTTCCTCTGGACCTCACATTGCCTCCGCTACGGTTGGGGTAGCTTGGGCGAGACATTGGGGGTCGATTATTCCTCGATGCATATCCAGCAGAAGGGTTGGGACGGTACTTCTGGTGACTGTTGGATCCAGCTTGGTGCATCATATGACGTTTGTGGTTGTCGTTTGCTTGGTTAATCTTCCCTTCCATCTGAATGTCAGAGTCGACTAGCTCTTCGAGATCCTTGAAGCGGATATTGACGAGGACAGTCTGCATCTCATCATGCAGTCCGTTCAGGAATCTCTCCTTCTTCTTGGCCTCTGTGCTGATCTCATCAGGTGCGTACCTGGCAAGCGACAGGAATCTGTCACGGTACTCCACTACAGTCATGCTGCCTTGCTTCAGCTCTCTAAATTCATCCCTCATTCTGGTGACTAGGCCCTGCGGCACGTGGGTGCGGCTGAACTTGATTTTGAAGGCTTCCCATGTCATCACTTGACCATGGTTCATCAGGCGGATGTTGTTCCACCATGATCTTGCATCTCCTGCCAAGTAGTGGGTGGCAAAAAGAACATTCTCATTGACATCCACTCTTGCTACTTCTAAGTTGTTCTCCATTGTCTGCAACCAGTCATCAGCATCTAATGGGTTCTCCGAAGTGCTAAAGATTGGGGATTGGTATTTTGGAAGTTTTTCAGCTTGGATCCTTGATGATCCTGATTTCCATGCCCTTGGTTGTTTTGGGCCATCTGGGCTATCTGCTGCAGTGTTGCTAAGTTGGCATGGCGCTCTGCCCTGCTTGCTTCACGGTTCGCAACTAACATTTGCATAATCTGCAACATTGGGTCTTGCGATGAGCTGCTCCCTCCTTGGTTTCCACGAGTCATATGAAGATTGAGGTAGATAAAGGGGTAAGAGGGAAAGTTCTAAGGTTCATGGTTTTGATTTCAAAGCTAAAACCTTGAGTTTGACTCAGGTTTTGCAACTAACTTCTTTTCATTCATTCAAGCAAAGCACACGATACAAACACACACACACCACAACAACAAGGGAAAATAGATGGTTTTAAGAACCATTCTGCAAGATACGATACAATGGGACCGAAACATCTCATGCTACGATAGTGCCCTAGTGCATCTACTCATCATCGATGAAGTCGGAGTAATCATCGTCGGTGTAGAAGTCCACGGCATCTTCCTCCAGAAAGTCATCATCATTTCTGAGGTAGGAGTCAATATCCCCTTGGATATCTTCACCTTCCTCTTCGTCCTCCTTTGCTGCAAGTTGAGCTTCTTACTCCTTGATGGTCTTCTCGAGGTCGGCCACCTTCTTGCGAAGACGGACGATGGTGCGATCCTTCTTTTCGCGCTGGCGGCGAAGAGACTGACGGTCCTTGACGAGCAGTGAGAAAGTCTGGGCCTTCTGGGCGGCAATGGCAAGGTTGTGGTTGGCGAACTCCCTAGCATTGTCCAATTCCTTCTGGCGGTCGTACAATAGGAAGTCAAGGTTCTCCACTTGGCGCTTCAACTCCGGGTGACTTGGCATCTCCATTGGCATTCCCATGAAGTCACACCTTGCATAGTGAACAAAGCGGGTTCCTTGGATTTGGTTGACACTAAGGGCACATAGACGTGCAAGAGCTTCATGCATTGCCCTGGCTAATCCAGCTAGCCAGTTGTTCTCTCTTACGGAGAACTGGATTCTCCCGGACGTTGGTGCTTCTATACTTCCTCGAAGATCAGCGGTGACTAGCCATTGTAAATCTCCGCCTGGGGGTCCAGGAAGTTGAGCTCTAAGAAACTCCGGATGTGGGCATCCCAAGAGCTTAGACAATGAATCTAGACCCCTCTCGAAGATCAGCTGGCCTTCGTTGCCCAACTGGTAGAACTTGCTGAACTGAGTCTCCATCTACAAGAATTAAGGATGAGCAAGTTAGTGGAGTGATCAAGTGTGTCAAATTTTATGTAGTAATGTAAGAATTGGAGGAACGTAAATTTTTGAGAGGAAATGAATTCCCAAGGGTAAGAGAGGAAATAGTTTTCATAAATACTCACTTTGGTTTTGAAATTAAAGTTTTTGTTCGGACGTCCATTCTAACTAGGGCCTCCTATGGTCAGGATGGCTCTGATACCAACTTGTCAACACCCGGATTTTTAATCCTAGATGCCTGTTATGTCATACATCGAATCCCAGGATTACCATTTTTGCGAGACATAACAGATTGAATATCATAGTACATCATCCATTACAAACCATAATAAGGTCTTACATGAATAAAGGATCTCATGATCTAGTCTTAATACAACAAGCAGCGGAATAAATAATAAGCGTAGCGGAGTGGTCCATCTTCAGAGTCACAGGCAATGCTGACGATGGAAGATAGTCCTAGTTATCATAGCCGTCATGTTGTCCTTCATCTTGGTAGTCTCCTCCTCCTCCCTGAAACGGTATCTAGCGATCTAGGCCACACGATTATAACGCGGATCAATGGCTCACAGTCGTCGTCGACGACAGACTCATCGCTGGCGAGACCGAACCCTAAACGGACGGTGGGGGTCTACTGGGGACGTACCAGGGCTCCAGCTAGTGCGGCGAGGCGGGCGATCGAACTAGACGGCGACGACGGACTCATGCGAGGGTAGCGGCAGGGGCTGAGGTGGACGGAATCGACGGTAGCGTCTCCTCCTCTGCAGCGGCCTCCTCCGGTGCAATTCCGATGAACGGCAGCTCGAGTAGCTCCAACCAGAGAGGGGAAATGGTCAGTGGAGAGAGGGGAGTGGAATGATGTGTAGAATGAGGCTAGGGGTGGCCTCCTTATATAGGCTCGACGGTGAGACCGAGAGGTGTGGGCGGAGCTCGTCGGTGACGGCGAAACAGAGGGGCTACCGGCGTGGCGAGATAGGCAGACAGTGGCTTGCCCCTAGCGGTCCTCTACGGCTTTATGGCGAGGCTAGGGACGGTGGCATTTGGTCGGGAGCATCACGTGCTCTAGGGGATAGAGGCGGTCTGCTACGTGCTGGCGGCGATCGCGCTCTGGCGCACTCTGGTTGCGCACAAAGAGAAAGGGCGGTACTGCTGGGGAGTGGTCCAGGGGATGGGGTTGATCGAGGGGTGGACCTTGGGCGGCGGTGAGGTCACGCCGTGCTTCCTAGAGCAGCGGAGAGGGGCTCGCGGTCTTCTGTGGCATTGGCAAGGTTGGCCGGCGAGCATGGCGTCGGGGCGGCATGGTACTGTTGCCCTAGGCCATTGGGTAGGTATTTGATGGCTTGGTTGGGTATGGGGGAGACAAGGGACTTGAATTGGATTCAAATGGCTCGACCAAATTTGATCAAAAACAGTATAAGTTAGGCCATTTTGATTCTGCCTGCCAGGTGTTCGACACAATGGCCGCACGAACAAAATATTTGAATTTTGAGCTGATTTTTGGTGGAGTGATGTAACTTATGCTTGAGGATCTAGGTGTTCTTGGGTTTTTGAAATGGAGTTCATTTGAGTGGTTTTTGAATTGGTGTGATCTATTCATATGAACTACATTCAATTTTCAAATGTCATTTAAATTTAGTGTTTGAACGTTTTTGGGATGAAACAAAGTGGGCCTTGGTACATCACTACTTGTACTAGTAAGGGGTGCAAAGAACCACAATTGTTTTTGTTAAGATTTGAGTTCTAGGAATATCCAAAGTAGGCTAGGTGAGTAAAATGGCAAAAGTGACCATTTGCTTATTTTATTCTTTTTGATTTATTTTTCTTTGGGATTTGTTTGGGGATTATCTAGATGATGTTTAATTCACCTTAGAATCATTTTACAACCAATGGATCACTCAAACATGGCAATTCAAAACAACTCCTAATTTAAATGCATACACATATGAATGCTTGATTATTTTTAAATGGAAAAGTTTTTGTTAACTCTAAATTTTGATGATTTAGATCTTAATAACCTTGGATTAGAGTTTTGGGATGTTACAGTAGTGTATCCTCTAGGGTCCATAGTAAGTGTGGTATTAGAAACCCTAAGTAGATGTTGCTGGGCATTGAGGTCACTTGTGCCACATGAATGATAATGGTTGTTCACCGTTACATAATAAACTTCTTCTAAAACTCTAACCACAATTAAGGAAGTAGTGAATAACCAGTTCAAGAAGTGATCCATGCCTACTTTGAAAAAGAGTAGAATGGTTATGAAGAAATTGTAAGGGAATTGGAATAAAGGAAATTCCAAACTATAAGAACCCTAAAATTTAAACCATTAAATATAGTGGTTGAGGCTAAGTATGAATAGAGTTCTATATATATCATTAACCATCTTAAATCTTAACCATTACACTTACCATGGTGAAAATAATCACATTTTTATAAGACCCTTATATACATGAAGTAAATTCCTAAAACCCTAATTTCATTAATATTCCCTAATGAAGAGAACCCTTCATATAGTTATGAATATTTTTATACACAATAATAAATGTAGAGGAAATAGTTATAATTGCTTTATACAACAATATTCATGTCCTACCGTGATGCCTCGGCCATCCTCATCCCCATTTCCTCTCTCTCGCGCTCGCTCTCTCTTATCCTCTCCACAGAAGGGGCCAAAACCCTAGCCTCGGGCTATCGTCGATTCCCGCCGTCCTGGCCTTCCCCGCGGCATTCCAAGCCTTCTACGAGCACCGCTATACTCTCCTACAATGACCAGCAGGAGGAATCAAACCGGGGTTCGCGGAATCGAGCGCCATGATGTATCCTTCATCGTCTCCGACGAGGTCCATCATCGTCCGTGTCATCGCCACCGTTCACCTTCGGCCTCGTCGTCACCACCATCACCACCGGGGTGAGCTCCTGAATCCTCATATGCCCTCCATTTCCACTCTCCCGCTCTGTATCACCCTACCATCGTATACGTGCAACCACCACCCTCGACGCTCGTCGGAGCTACGGCTTCGGTGACCATTTCGGGGCGGTGGTGCCACTACTAGGATCACCGCGAACTCCTCTCTCCAACGCACTCCTTCATAGCCACGCGCGTTCTCTCGATTGATCCATCGATCATCGATCTGAGAGGATTGAGTTTGGGTGATGTCAGTGTGATGTCACACTTGCGTCACCCTGGCCAAGTCAGCCGATTCTGACTTGGTCCACGCCCACGTGCAGGCCGAGGTGACTCTAGGCCCATATGTCTGTGGCTGTGGGTAGAGATATCCTCGGTATAAAAGGTATCCCCTATTTAGTAAATAAGTAAATCAATATAAATTCAAATATAAATGATTTCTAGAAATTTAAGAAAATGATTAAATCTTGTTAAATCAATATCTTTTGTTTTATAATTCAGAAAAATATATATTATATATCAAAATGTTTAGAAAAATAAATTCTATAATTTAAACCTATTATTACACTTTATTTTCCAACTTAAATAAAATAACTATTATTAATTAGTAAATAACCTATTAGCATAAATCTTAAATAAACATATTGTATTATTTGAAAATTCTTAAAAATAGTTTATATCAAAATTCTTAGAAAAACAAAATATACATTTATAAAATTATTTTGTACATTTTTGTGTCACTTAACTAAATGTTATTGTTTATTAAGTCTTTATAAAATGATAAAACTTATAAAAATCATATTTTATTATTTAAAATCACAAAAATACATGTAATATACCGAAATGATCACAAAAATAAAGGCTACACATTAAAATGTCTTCTTGCACATTTGAAGTCAAATAAAGGTAAAAGTGTAATAAGTCTTGATTAAACTATTTTCTAATATTATAATGGATTAAAAATACATAAATCTTTACCTTGCCTTTGGCATTATTGGTTTGAAGTCTAAAATTGTAAAAACAAGTTCAATTGATGTTGATATGAAGTAAAAATTGAACCAACCATTTTAAAGTGTAGTTTCTACAACTACCATTCAAAATAATTAAGGACTCTGGAAAAACCTAGGCGGCGATGGTGCCCCCTCCACCGTAAGTCCATCTGATCTCCTTTGCCGGCGACCTCTCTCGCCGGTGGCCTCTACCTTCCCTTGTTTGCCTCCAGTCTTCCTTCCCTTGCGATCATGGTACCCCCTACATGGAGTTGGTTGGCGTCCTATACGCCCATTCCGGATCTGGATCAGAATGCTGCGCCACAACAAGGAGCCCTCTGTATTTGGTCCAATTGGATTACACTGCAAACCTCTAAAGGATTTGGGATCATTGGAAGGCCTCTAGTTGATGGTGAATTAATATCTTTGGGATTTGAGGTAATTTTTCAAACGCACGTCGCGATTGTTGGACCATGTACTATTTCGCCAAATGGGGATCATTCCTGCATGGCTGGGAATCCCGAGGTACGTCAACCTGTGGTTTCGATAGATAATATTCCTAGCACAGGTCTGGACAATTTTTCTTCGGGCAGAGATCTTCAGTTGATATGGCATGTACCCGTCGCCCCTAAATGTATTACTTTGCGTTGGAAGATTTCATATTCCACTTTTAAGGACCTTGATAGGGGCAGGATGAAAGCTTATGATGGCACTCTTGATCTTTGTTTGAAGAATCGGAAAGCTTACCTCTACAATGCTAAAGGCACTCGTATTAGCCAGTTATTTGTTCAGTCTAGTTCTAAGTTCAGTTTGGGGGCTAAGCTGATTTTTGATGATCATGTGGTAAGAATTGGCACTAGATTGCCTGATTCTGTTGAGAAGCCTATTTTCTGCAGTGCTCAGATCTCTAGAGTGACTGATCAAAATGCTTGTGGGGGGATAAAGGAATCAAGAGCCCCTAGGGTGGATGATCCATCTCATGTTTTAATTCCGAATCATCTTCAGGAAGTTCTTGCTCCACCGTGAGGACAATTTTCGTGCTGAGCAGGATGCTATTCTATTGGGACTGGACTTTTCTCATGGTATTAATTTCTCTAAAGATGTTAAATCAAAGTTTGGCTCTAGGTTCACCCTTCTGTTGAGTCTGGACATTTTACGATGGTAGTCTCCTTTGGAAGAGCGACTTTTCGACTAGATGATAGTAATTTCAGCATTGCTCTGGAATCAGATCTTGGAGGTTTTTGTGGAGACCTAAAAGTGTCTTTACTTCACGGTCAGGTTTTCTCCTGCTGTGTGGCATCTAAACATGTCGGCTTTCATATTATTAAACTTCACTCTTGCAAGCAGTTCAAATGCTTCTTTCATCTGTGGGGTAGAGGAGGGCCTAACTGGAAACGAGAATTCTCTTTTTGGCAACATGAAGTTGATGATGAATGGACTCTGATTAGCCCATCTAAACATCAAGTTAAGTTGGGTTTTGCTGCTATGCAGAATTTCAAGCCAAAACCTATTGTCAAGGTAACTCCAGGTTTGAAGAAACAACTTAATTTTGCCGAGAGTCTATCTTATCCGGCTTGTAAAGGATACTCCTCTAACTTGAACTGTAATTCAAAAATGAATTTGGTGAGTCCCTCATAGGTCAATGCAGTTACTGCTAGCTTGACTAATGTATCTGTGCACAAAGTTGCACCCTCTCTTAGATCAACTGTGGATTCAGTTGAAGATGACTCTGAGGATGAAGCCCAACCTAAGCCCACTGGATTGGAAGAGGTTGTCGATGATATAGCTTTCAGATTCTAGGACTGTAGTAAATGTTTAAGTATGGGCCACTCGGTTGAGGCCTGCATAGGTAAAGTGAGGTGCAAACACTACTTTCATTATGGGCATGTCAAGAAGGCCTGCTTTAATCGCTTTTCCAATAGTAAACAGAAGTGGATTCCCAAAAAGGCTGGTGCAGGTATATTCGATACGTATATGGAGACAAACTCGTTGCCTACCCCTGTCGTTACTACTTCTGGAAATCACAATCACATTGTCCTGAACCCTTCCCTCAATCTAAACCCTCTGCCGCCTCCACCAGATTGTACTGTCGCTATGACCAACTAGGTAGTTGATCCACAAAGATGGCTCCCTTGGGGTCATGAGATCATTGATGGTGGTGTGACGCGTTTACCGCGCACGTACTACTATGCTTCACAAGACCTTGTTCCACAACATCAGGCCTGTTGTGTTGCTATTGTGGAACCACCGCCGCCAGCGCCTCTAGAAGAGCAATGGAGGGATCAGGTTCATGAATTCTTGCAGGGGACTCTTAATCATCATGTTGTTGAGGATCAACCGAGTGTTTTTGGTGTTGGATTGTTTCAGTTAAGTGGCCCCAATGCTTGTCATGCACTAGTTCAACATGGACATTATCAACTGCATGGTAGATTTGTCAGATTTGTTTATGCAAGTGATGAGGAGAACCATAGATCTGAACAAGGGTTTAGGCATGGGTGGCTGATGTTTCTTGGGATTCCTCTTGATTATCATGATGAATTAAATATTGCTAATGCTGTCTCTACCTTCGGGAAATACCAGTTTTGGATCACAATGATCCAATCAAGAGTCGGGTTTTGGTTTATGTTTCTTTTCCTTCACCCGCACTTGTGCCTCGTAGCGTGTACTTTGGGAAATTTGCGAATGTGGGTGGTGCCATAGAGTCTTGGACAACTGTTGTGTATATAGTGTCTGCAAACTTTGCAGATGCAATGCCACCTGCTGAGGATCCGATGTCGTTTGATGGTAATCCACACCCTTTACCTGGTCAGATGCATGTGAATGATAATTTGTGGGTAGGAACACAATTTCCAGAAATTGGATGGGATGATTTTCAGGGTCATGGTAATCAGGATCACCCTGGTGGGCAGGATAATGGTCAGCAGCAGCAGGATAATATACACGAACAATAGGAGGATGTGGAATCTCAAGAATCTCTTATTTTTGATGATTCAATCCTGGCTGATTCTTCTGTGGAGGTGCAAGTTCAGAATCAGGTGCAGCCGGGTCTCAATCTAGGGATTCTACCTTTGAATCCTAATGACAATGCTGGGGCTGAGCCTATGTTCTTTGACTTTCTGCATGTTGGTCATGTGCGGCATGCCTTTGGGCCGGTCATACCGCCAGACATGAGGTGGCGTCGTACTTTTGAAAAGTTGATGCCTTTGTTATTGTCTTCCAAGTTACCTGCTGCCATGCAGTGCTCACCTTTTCATATGCTATCAAGTAAGAGATCTTGGTCAGATGCTTTCTTGCCTTGGAACCGTGTGTTTTCCAAAGAATGGAATATTTCACCTGCTCAACCAGCTAGGGATTTGACTTTAGTCAAGGGTAAGCAAATTCTGGCAATCCCTGAGAACATAGTCAATGATCAGCAGGTTGAGGATATACCCATCTTTGTGGCAGCTACTAATGACAATGATAAGATATGTGTGACTAAAAGGAAAAAACATATTGTTCAACCTGCTACTCGTCGTTTCACTAGGAGCACGCTGATAAAGGATGGAAAACGTCCTAAACCTATCACAGAGGTACCAGTTCATCCAAAGAAGAAATGTCGTGCTAGGTTTTTGGTGTTTCAGGCTGAGGATGAGGACCAACAGCAACAAGCTCAAAGCGACAGCGGCAATGTTAATACTGGGCATGGAGAGAATATACATATTTCTCCGACTCCAATAAGAGTGATGCAGTCGGTGGGCGTGCAACTCGGTATTGATCCAGTGAGGCTGACTTAGGAGAAGCTTGAAGCCGATCCAAAGAAAAAATTGATGATGATTGCAATGATGAGTAAGCCTTGTCTTTTGGTGACAGGGCCTCACCTTATAAATGGCATGTATCAGTATGCACTAAGGTCCTGGTTGTGCCAGTTTTTTCAAAGTTGTGGTTTATCAGTAGTTATGGTTGGTCTGGTGTTTTTTGTCATGAAAGTCTGGAACTATGTCTCGGGCGTTTTTAAGTCCATGTACTTGGTATTTAATGTATCGAATTACTAAGCGTAAATGGCGTGTGCTTTGCTAGAATGTGCGTGGCCTTAATTCTGAAACTCGTCAGAGAGAAGTTTTTAGTAAAATTAATGAAAGTGAGTGTGACGTAATATGTCTACAAGAGACCAAATGTGAGTTCTTTGATTGGTGCTCTATTAGAAAGTTTTGCCCCAAGCGTTTTGATAATTTTGCATACTCACCTTTGATTGGAGCCTCAGGAGGGATTATCGTTCTCTGGAATTCTGCGGTGTTCCGGGGTATACTCATGGACACTCAACGTTTTGGTGTGGTTATTAATTTCACTTCAGTACATAATAATGACATATGGGTGTTGGTCTGTGTTTATGGACCATGTGATGGTGAGGAAAGAGCAGTGTTTGTGTCATGGTTATACAATTTACAAATTCCTTCAGATGAAAATTGGCTGTTGCTAGGAGATTTCAACTTCATTCGATCTCAAGATAATCGGAATAGGCCCGGTGGAATTGTTAATGACATGTTCTTATTCAATGAATCATAGGTCATTTGGGGATTTTGGAATTACCTTTGAAAGGTCGTTCTTTTACTTGGTCAAATATGCAGTCCAACCCTTTGTTAGAGCAACTTGATTGGTTCTTTACCAGTTCTAATTGGATCACTGATTTTCCAAATTCGTTGGTGCTGCCCCTTGCTAAAACTGGCTCAGATCATGTACCATGCGTAGTGAATATTGATACAACCATTCCAAAGGCAAATTTATTCCGTTTTGACAGTTACTGGGTGGATCTCCTAGGTTTCACTGAATGTGTGAGTGCCTCGTGGCAAAAGCAGTCTAAAAAGTCCTATAGTTCGGCTATTGTAGTGGATAAGCTTAAAACCTTGAGATTTGACTTGAAGAAGTGGCATACTGGTTTATCTAAATGAAAGAAACTTATTCTTGACTGCAATAAAGTTATACTATTCCTGGATACGCTAGAAGAGCACAGACCTCTTTTTACAGCTGAGTTCAATTTCAGAAAGATCGTGAAAATTCATCTGGATGGTTTGCTACTCGCTGAGTGTAGATATTGGCGTAAGCGTTGCACTATACGATGGATTCAGCGGGGGGAGATAATACTAAATTCTTTCACGCTATGGAAACTGAAAGATTTCGGAGGAATAATATTGCTATGCTCAGGGAGGAGAGTGATGTTGAGTATACTGATCATGAGTCTATGGCAGGACTACTCTAGAACAACTATAAAAATAAAATGGGCTGTTCTGATGGTATTTCGATGCAATTTGATTTACCCAGGTTGTTAAATAGAGTGGATGGGCTAGATGATCTTACTAAACCCTTTAGTAACATAGAGATGGATGATGTGGTAACTGCTATGCCTACTGATCGTGCTCCTGGGCCTGATGGTTATAATGGCTTTTTCATCAAACGCTGCTAGACCATCGTTCAAAATGATTTCTACCAATTAGTTTATGACTTCCATGCAGGTAATCTGAACTTGGAAAATATAAATGGGTCATATATTACTTTAATACCCAAAAAACAGTCCCATGTTGAAGTGAATGACTACATGCCAATCTCTTTGACTAATGTCTGTTTGAAGTTTTTGACCAAATTGGTTGCAAATAGACTGCAAAATAGAATATTAGAATGTGTTCACAAAAATCAATATGGCTTTCTCAGATCGAGATCAATACAGGACTGTGTGGCATGGGCATTTGAGTATCTTTTCCCCTGCCATTCATCCAAAAAACCTATTATTATTCTAAAGCTCGACTTTGCAAAAGCGTTCGATACAATTGAACATGAGGCAATCTTGGAGGTCATGAAGTATAAAGGTTTTAATCAACTTTGGATTGGTTGGATGAGGTCTATTCTATCGTCTGGTACATCTGCGGTACTTCTGAATGGAATTCTAAGCAAGCAGTTTGTGTGTAAACGTGGTGTCCGACAGGGAGATCCTTTGTCTCTGATTTTGTATACCTTGGGTTCTGACTTACTGCAGGCTGCGGTTAATGATATGGTGAGGCTGGGGGATATTACAGACCAATTACTACCAATGAGGATGACTTTCCTATAATTCAGTATGTCGACGACACTTTGTTGATTATGCCAGCGGATTTGGAACAGTTAAGAGCACTTAAAAGACTACTTCATAAATTTTCTTTGTCAACAGGTCTGAAAATCAACTACAATAAATCCCAAATGGTGCCTATAAATGTTCCCACTGATCTGATTAATGAGCTCTCCGGGGACTTTGGCTGCCAGGTTGGGGGTATGCCATTTACATATCTGGGGCTACCTTTGGGGACGACCAGGCCTACAATTACCGAGATGCAACAACTCGTTTGTCGTCTAGAAAGGAAGCTGAATTCTAGCTCTAGTTTTCTATCACAAGGTGCTAGATTGCAACTCATCAACTCTGCACTAGCCTCGATGCCCTTGCATTTCTTGTGCTCGCTGTAGCTAGCTAAGGGTCTCACAGCTCAATTAGATCGTATTTTGAGGCAATGTCTTTGGAGAAGAAAACATGATGAGCCTAAGCCTGCTCTGGCTGCTTGGGATATTGTGTGTTTGCCCAAGGATAAAGGGGGCCTTGGTATAGTGCATTTTCAGAAGAAGAATGCAGCTCTCCTCATAAAGTTTCTTGACAAATATTATAACAACAAAGATATTCCTTGGGTTCAATTGGTAAAGAATGCTTATTATACGGACAAGGTTCCTCATGCTGAGAATTTATGCGGCTCATTTTGGTGGAGAGATGTTCTCAAGCAAGTTGATAATTTTTGTGCTGTGACTGTGGTAAAACATGGGAAGGGTGATACCTTTCTTTTTTGGTCTGATAACTAGACTTTAGATGGCAGTTCTCTGCCTCTTAAAGATCGCTTTCCTAGACTTCAATCCTATGTGTTGAATGAGAATATTTGTGCGGACCATGTTTACTCGGTACAAGACTGGGCAAGCTTATTTTACCTTCCTCTCTCGGTGGAGGCATACCAGGAGTATGGCGAGCTTCAGATGATCATGTCCAACAATCCGCTGTCCAATCAAGATGATGTTTGGTCTTACAAATGGGGGGAATCCTATAGTGCCAGTAAATTTTACAAGTTGATCCATGATCACATTCAGGCTCCTAAAGTCTATTCCTGGATCTGGAAATCTAGCTATACGATGAAGACAAAAGTATTTGCTTGGCTATTACTCAGGGATAGGTTAAACACGCGGGATCTTCTTCAGAGACGGCACTGGCATGTCACTGACGATATGCACTGTGAATTGTGCCCAATGCATACATATGAGGACCGAGTTCACCTTTTCTTTGATTGCAACTTTAGTGTCCGTATCTGGAATTATCTTCAGATTACTTGGCAGCCACATTCCGATATTCAATACATTGTTTGCGAGGCCAGGAGAACTTTTGGACACCCTTTCTTTATGGAGGTTCTTATCATTGCTTGTTGGAATATTTAGATCGTTAGAAATGATAAAATCTTCAACCATCAGAGACCTTCTTTTGCTAAATGGAGATCTAGTTTTGTACACGATATTAGCCTCCTACCGTACAGGATCAAGAAGAAGCACAAAGAATCCCTTCTTTCGTGGGTTCCCCAGCTACCTTAGTGGGGCATTTAACCTTTTTTCCTTTTGTTTATAGCGAATTTGTATAGTTGGCCTTTTGATTTTATGTATATAGTTTGTATAGGTGGGACCTTGCTCTTCAGATACTTGTTTCCTGTTTTTAGTTATTAATAAATTGATGTGGGGCTTCTGCCTCACAGTCCTTAAGTCAAAAAAAATATTTTGTTCCTTAAAAAGATTTTATCAATTATAAAATCAACAACAATAGTATATTGTTTATCAAAAGGATTCTAATCACTTATAAAATCATCAAGCTCATTTTTACTAATTTCTCTACTAGTTTGGAAAACTACTTAAATTTAAACCAAGTTCTTAAGTAATTAAAATAATGCCTATTTTGTACTTATGAAGCATAACCTTAAGAAAACACCAATTCCATAAAAACAAGGGATTTCTATTTTCGTGCCACTGGTTCGTTAGTTGTACTCAATTTTCCCCAGCCGCTTAGTTTTTCCTCACTTTTCCCCTCCCTCTATTCTAAAATCCTCACATGCGCTCGGACAGGTGGATGCCGTTAGGTCAAAGGCTTACCATTACATTCTGACAGGTGGGATCGTGTTGGGGTGGGTCATGCGTTGAGTGTTACGTTACGTCGCCTTGACCGTTACATGCTGACAAGTAGGGCCATGTTGGGATGGGTCCTGCATACATGGTGAAGGGTGGGGCCACGTTGGGACGGGTCTTGCATACGTGGTGAAGGGTGGGGCCGCATGGAGACACGTCGGACTGGCCATTCTCGCTCTGAGCCTGGAACAACTCCCACACTGCCCCTCCACTCCACTTCCCTGCCATCGTGCCCTCCTACCTAAGATCCGCTCCTACCTTATGTCATCCTTGCCCCTTGAGCCGCCCCCTCCCCCTAGCCGTAGATCCTACTCCGGATCCGCTTCCTCCTCCACTAGATCTACCCCTTTCTCGGAACGGTATGCGATGCTGGCGGGTGTACCGGTCCTCCCCGTCGAGCGCGGAGAAGATTGGGTGGAATTGGAGGGATCTAACGCATGGATTCCATCTGGGTAAGTATTGTTTCTCTTTGTGGATTGATAATAGGCAGTAATTGAGCGTGAATCGCCGGTGCTCAGCTAACTGCCTTTCTTTTCGAATAGGATTGATCTAGTGCTAGCATTTCGGCTGGTGGTTAAACTGGATACTAGCGTAATTCGTGGTTGTGAACGGTATCTCTCTGGATTTTACTTCCCATCGTTGGTTGCAACCTCCATAACTCTCAGATATTTGAAAGATAAAACATATTCTAAATTCCCCTAGAGCAATGGTGATTCAGTTGATTTGCAATATTTCAACATTAGCGAGCAAAGATTGCTCCCACTAACTAACGAAACTGATCTGGTAATGCTTTTCTCTTTGAATGTTGTCGAACGTTTTGGTCAAATTCGTCTTCATGTGCAACCTAAAGTTGAACACACGAGAAAGAGGACTAAAGCATCATCTGGTGGTCATGCATCATCAGGTGGTCGGGCATCATGTGTCTTATCTGTCTCTGCTAATAGTGTGCGCCCTCGTGCTCCTTGTAGGTCCACAACGGTACCATCTATTTGCACTGCGAGTGTTAGCCAAATCACTCGTGCGGCCGATGTGGAGAACGAAGCAGAGCTTGCTGAGGGAGCGCCTACACTAGATGATGAAGATGAGTTGATGTTTCCTGAATTGGTAGATAGATTCAGTAAACAGGCACTAGAGGATCAATACACGGAGGAATTGGCCCATGGTGCTAGATTTGATGACACTAATGAACAAGAGAACAAGGAGAACAATGACAGTCTCGTTTTAGCCATGTATGATGGTGAGGACTTGCCAGTAATTGAGTGGGACATGAATGATCCTAAGATTTCAGAAGGCGCCGTATTTGAAACTATGCGGGACTGTCATAATGCCCTTACTACATATTGCATATGCACCAATAATGATTATGTTGTTATTAAGAGTGAGCCAGCAAGGTTCACAGTGAAGTGCCCATACAAGAGGTGTAGGTGGAGGATGCATGCATCCACTATGCTCAGGAGCAGTTTGGTTCAGGTATTACGGCCAGTTGTGTATTTTAGATCATTGGGTAGAATTTGTTAACTGTACCTGACATTTTCATTATGTTTCAGATAAAAGGTAACCAGTTCGAACATTCTTGTCCACCTCAAGGGGGACAGCCAAAGGACAAAACAAAACTAGCAAAGACTAGGTGGTTGGCTGATGCAATCATGGACTGGATGAGAGCGAACCCATCACTTGGTGCAACAACACTCATAAAAAAGTTTCTAAAAAGTTTAATATTACAGTACCTTAAATGAGGATGTTCTATGCAAAGGAAATGGCTCTTGATAGGATCAATGGTCCATGGAATGAAAGTTTTCAGCTGCTTTACATCTTCAAAGCTGAAGTGGAGATGGCTACTCCTGGTAGTGTTGTACAGATAGACAGGCATACAATTTAGTGCAAAATCAGAGGGAAGACAATGGAGAAGGAGTGGTTTAGAATGGCTTTTGTTTGTTTCAAAGCTTGCTGGCTGTAACATCCCAAAACTTTAATCCAAGTGATGAAGATCAAATCTACCCAATTTAGGGTTAACAAAAACTTTTTCTATTTAAAATCTTTAAGCATTCATATGTGTGTGCATTTAAAATAGGAGTTGTTTGAAAGGCCACTATTGTTTGTTCTAATGGTTGTAAAATGGTTCTATGATGAATGTCACATCATATAGATCATTCCCAAGCAAAAACCAAAGAAAAAGAAATCAAAAAGAATTAAATAAAGGAAATGGTCACTTTTGCCATTTTAATCACCTAGCCCACTTTGGCTATTCCTAGCACTCAATTTCCAACAGAGACAATTGTGGATCTTTGCACCCCTTGCTAGTACAAGTAGTGATGTGCCAAGGCCCACTTTGTGTCATCCCAAAAACATTCAAACTCTAATTTTAAATGACATTGGAAATTTGAATCTAGTTCATATGTCTAGATCCCACTTTTTCAAAAACCACCCAAATGAATTCAATTTGAAGATCCCAAGCAAACCTCGATGCTGAAGCATAAGATAAACCGCTCCACCAAAATCTTTGAAAAATTCAAACCTTTTGTTCATGCGGCCATTTGGTCAAACACTTGGCATGCATAGAACTAACTCACTAGTGATATCACTATTTCTACAGAAGTTTGCCACCCAATTGAACCCCACTTACTCCCTTTGTCCCTCCTAGCTCTAACCAAGCCTAAACTAACCCATCCCCTAGTCCCCAGCGCCAGTACCACGCCACCCCGACACCATGCTCGCCGGTCGAGCATGTGCAGCTTGCAGCAGACCGCCAGCCCTTCTCCGCCGCTCCAGGGAGTGAGGCGTGACCTCACCGCCACCCACAGTCCACACCACGGCCCCTGCTAGCCCCTGGACAACCGAGGAAACGCCACGCACTAAGTCTCTGCGTGCAGCCAGAGCACGCTAGAGCGCCCTCACCGCCAGCACGCCACAGACCGTGCCTCGACACCAGACTGCGCACGCCGCTCCGCCTTGACCACTTTACCCCGCCAAACATGGTTGTGCACCATCGCGCGACCCACAGTCGCTGGGAACCACATCGAGCACCGCCTCTGTCCCTCAGAGCGCGGGAAGCTCCCGACCTCTAGCCACTGCCCCTAGCGGCGCCATTAAGCTCTAGATGATCACTAGGGAACCGCCCACCGTCCTCCTACCTCGCCCACGCCGGTAGCCCCCTGTGCCGTCGTCACCGACGAGCTCCGCCCACACCCTTTGGTCCCCTCGTTGATCCTATATAAGGAGGCCAACCCCAGCCTCAATCGCCACACCATTCCACTCCCCTCTCTCCACTGATCGTTTCCCCTCTCTCGTCGGAGCCGCTCGAGCAACCCATCGCCGGAATTCCACCGGAGACAACCACAACAGAGGAGGAGAAGCTCCTGTCGATTTCGTCCACCTTAGCCCCTGCCACGACCTTTCCTGAGTCCGTCGTCGTCGTCTCGTTCGATCGCCCCCATCGCTGCACTAGTTGGAGCCCTGGTACGGCCCCACTACACACCCACCGACCGTGCTAGGGTTCAGTCTTGTCGGCGACGTGTCCGTCGTTGACGACGACCGTGAGCCGTTGATCCAAGATCTAATCATGTGGTCCTTATAACCCCATAACGCTTCGCGTTTAATGAGTCACTGACAGGCAGGACCCCCTGTCAGTAGCCCTTAGTGTCGTGGAGTGTACACGGGCCGGCCCATTTATTTCCCGCGCTAACCCAGTAATTCAAATATATGTTTTTCTATTTTAATTAAAACTTAGTTTTGTCCTTTAGTTTAAAAATCAATTCAGAGAGTTTTACAAATCCAAACTGAATAATTCCAATTCTATTGGAAAGATAAATTAAATCTCTATCCAAGCCCGTTGGATTTAAATCAAATAGATTTAGAGATCTCTCCTAGTAAAAATAAGAAGACAGAAGGTTTTGCACATTCAAACACTTTTATAAAATCAACCATAATAGCTTTTGAGTTGTTTCCAACTCTCAAAAATCACATTTAACCATACCTATCTGAATATGTAATAATATTAAGGTTTGCATGCAGTAACTTTGGACTAGTACCAAAATAATGCTATATAGGCATTTCTAGTCACTTTAAATCATTAAATTATTAAACTTAAACCTATTAAAATGTGATCCAACCTTTAAATCACATTCCCATGTATTAGAATATGTGGTGATGACATGTTTCCACATGATCCCATATTTTAAGTAGAAAATATTTAAAATTGTTAAGCATTCATAAAATTTGATTCTGCTAAGTATGATGATTCAGGGTTATCCCTAACAGATGTATCGAATCTTGTGGTGAAAGTGTACCACCTCTGTAGAGTGTCAAACTATTCGAATACCCGCGTCCGCGGTTATGGACAGTTGGAGTGGCCATACTGTTCCGTTGTCAGATGTTTTTAAAACAACTTATGAAATGAATTGTGACATGACTTGACCACAAGAGAGTTGTGACTATGACAACTAAGTTCCCATTTAGGTGATTTCAAACTTTGTTTTATCTTTCTTTGTTTTTGAACTCAGCTTAGGTTTCAAACTTAACTTTACAATTAGACATAGACTTAGCTTTTCCTATTAGAACTACCTTACTTGTTAGTGGTAGTTTGCGAGTACTTAAAGAGTACTCATGGCTTTTGTCCCTGGCTATTCCTATGGCCAGACTATGAGGAGGACTACCCTGAAGGAGGACAGCAGGACGGCTACGACAACTAGGATCATCTCCCATCGTCAGCATTGCCTGTGACTCTGAAGATGGACCCCACCGCTACGCTATTTATTCCGCTACTTGATTGTACTAAGACTGGATCATGAGATCCTTTATTTGTGTAAGCCCTTATTATGGTTTGTAATGGATGATGTACTGTGATATCCAATCTGTTATGTCTCACAAAAATGGTAATCCTGGGATTGCCATGTATGGCATAACAGGCATCTAGGATTAAAAATCCGGGTGTTGACACTGGCAAGGGTTTCTGGATGGTTGCAGGCCTTATTTGGCCATGGATGCAACAACTTTTCATGGCAGATTTAAAGGACAGCTAGTAGCTGCTACTTCAGTTGATGGCCACAATTGGATGTTCCCTATTGCTTTTGGAGTTTTGGAGATTGAGTCAGAGGAAAGTTGGACTTGGTTGCTAGAGAATTTGCGCGATCTTATAGGTCATCCACCAGGACTTACTATCCACACGGACGCTTGCAAAGGTTTGGAGAAAGCTATAGAAGCAGTATTCCCCGGAGTGGAGCATAGGGAATGTATGCGACACTTAGTGCATAATTTTACAAAGAAATTCAAGGGTAAAGTTTATACTGACAACCTATGGCCAGCTTCATACACATGCAGTTTGAGGAAGCATTTGTATCATTTGGAAGTCTTGTATAAACAAAAACCTACGGTGAATGAGTACTTGGATGCACATCATGGAATGGTGTGGTCAAGAAGCCAATTTAATGAAATTTGCAAGGTAGACTATGTGACAAGTAACCTTGTAGAGAGTTTCAATGCAAAGGTCAAGTCATTGAAAGGGCTTATGATGTGGCACATGTTTGATAAGATTAGGCAGATGATCATGATAAAGATCGATTTGCGTCAAAGAATTGCATCAACAGTATATGCTTGCCATATCATCCTCCCATCTTTGATTAAGGCATTGCATGCTAGGGCAACAAAATTGAAGATGAAATGCATTAGAAAATGAATGGTGGCTGAGGTAACGTACACTGACAGTAAAGATAGGCAATGGAGGTATCCAGTGAGTTTGGCTGACAGGACATGCCATTGCAGGCAATGGTAGCTCCATGGGAAACCCTACATACATGCATTGTTTTTTAGGGGTGTTCTAGGAGGTGAAGAGGGTGAAGTTGATCAGTACGTGTCAGAGTATTTCTCCGTTGCCAAATTTAGGGCAGCATATGCTCAGAATGTTCCAGCCTTGTTGGGAAAAGACCGATGGATGGAAGTGAATCTAGGCTTCAAGCTATACCCTCCAGTTTTTACTAGACCGGCAGGTAGGCCAAGGAAGAATAGGATGAGAGCTAGTGCAGAGGATGGCGCACCACCTCGACGATGTAAGTGCAAACATTGTGGGATCCTAGGGCACATTGCTAGGCTTTGTAAAAATGCAGTGGACCCAACTTATGAAATGGATGATCAGGCGGGAGTAGCAAATGCAGATGAGAATGAAGTATCTGAACGAGAGGAGAATGAAGAAATGGATACATTGCATATTGAACCAACGGATCGTGAGGAGATTGAACCAGATGCATGGGAGATTGAACCAAATGTAGGGGAGATTGAACCATATGCAGGGGCGATTGAACCAATGGATCGATAGGAGATTGAACCAAATGAAGGGGAGATTGCACCAAATGCATGGGAGATTGAAGCAATTTATTCATTGGAAGCAGAGTTCAAAAGTAAAGGAATTACACAAGAGGATATTAAAGAAATGATGCCCATGTGTTTTGAACCATATGAAGCAATGAATCGAAACATGGTTGAACCAATTGTACGATAGACTAAAGCACTTGATTCATTTGATGCAGAGAAAAAAGAACAAATGGAAGAATATGATGGTGGACTCCTAGAATATTCCAGCCAGGATCACACGAAGCAAGGTGGTGAACTCTGAGAATATTCTAGCAAAAACACTAGGAGAAAGAAAAAATGAATTTGAATTATTAATTTGAATTTGTATGATGAATTTGAACTACTGTCAATGTTTGTATTAAATTTGAACTACTGTCAATGTTTGTGACGCTTCCAAGTTTGTATGTTGGATAACCCCATAATGTATGTGTTATTGCAAGTTTCTATTGTCATGCACCTAGTTGCTTAGCACTACTCAGTTTTTCCCTTGACATGTGGTCAACACATGGGGTTTAGCTAGTTCATGGCTTAAACCATCGCAAACGTTGACCCATTGATCCAAAATTTGGCACATTTGTGTATCCTGGATTGATTTACCATATGAAATTGGAAATTTTGGATTTACTTGTAATCAGCCACATTTTTCTTTTTTAAGTGATTAAATTCAAATAAATGGTTTTAGGGTTAGTTTAATTCAAAAAAGAAGTCAAAACATAGTGCAACCTTCGTATGGAGTCTTGTTATGTTACCTAAAACCTAGCATGAGTAATAAAGCAAAAGGAAATAAAGAGAAATGGACTTCTCCCCTAAACCACTTCTTGGAATGAGCTACTAGCTATGAAGATGCATGGCTTTCTACTCAGTCAACCTCCAATATAACCCATCCCAAAACATACTTTGTCTAAATGAGGCCAAATTTGGCACACTTGTATATCCTTGAGTTGCAAACAATATAATGTCGGCCAAGCTGTATTATTTTGTTCAAATAACACATTTTCCATTTGTTATGCCAAAAGCTTGAATTTCCCTTAGTCATTTTTATCTGAGCGCCCTTGTTTTCCTAAGCTCTACTCAGTTTTCCCCTCCCGCTAAAGTTTTCCTCAGTTTTCCCCTCCCGCTAAAGTTTTCCTCACTTTTCCCCTCTCTCATGTCTCAGTTTGGCTAGCGCTATGATTGGTCGAGATGTATGTCACACGGATCTTGGCCAACCACCATTGGTTACATCATGATCCGACGGGCTGGAGGTCTCTCTCCCGATGGGTGCACCTAACCTTGTACGGCGAGGAGAGCCTGACAGGCTGGATGTCTCTCCCTCCATTTCCCTGTCGCACATATACCAGCCGCATCAACTAGCTCTTAGTTTGGCTGTTCTCTAATTGGTCGAGATGTATGTCACACGGATCTTGGACAACCACCGTTGGATATATCATGATCCGACGGGCTGGAGGTCTCTCCCTCCCTTTCCCTGTCACACGTATACCAGCCGCATCTTCCTCTCCTCCTATCGACGTACGATTGCACGGACCTACGCGTGGGGGGTCGAAACGGCTTGCGGCGGCACGGATCTAAGCGCGGCTTCTAGAACAGCGTGCGGTGGTGAGGATCTAACCGTCTGAAAGACACTGATGGAAGCCATCATCCGTTCACATCTACGGCTGTGGTGCCGACAGTGGTCATCGATGCGACGATGCTTGAAGCCATCATCCGCAACATCTATGGCTGTAGTGCCGACTGTGGTCATCGATGCAAAGACGATTGAAGCCATCATCCGCAACATCACTACGACGGCGGAGATCAAGCCCTCATGAACTGAAGCTGTGAGAGGCAGGCCGCGGCTAGCACGTCGACGGTGAAGGCCGGATGGGAGCACTTTGCCCGTACTTCTTGGAGTACACATACGGCAGGGAGGGCGACTAGCTCACCGTCCACTTAAAATTGGGACAAATTTAAGCCCAATTTGAACCAAAATTCCGTGACTTAAAATATATGTATGATTTGAATAAATTTGACATGTATTTGAGCCATGAGACTGGTGGATATGCTCTAAAGCTGATTCATAAGTAGTAGTACTTGCTTTGGTAATCTCTGGTGGGCTTGTATAAATTTGATCAAAATATGTTTGATTTGAATCAAAATTGATATGTATTTGAGCAGTGAGGATGGTGGATATGCTCAAAAGTTGATTCATAAGTAGTACTCCCTTCGATCCAAATTAGTTGATTTAGATTTGACTGGATTCGATTGTATCTTGAGGAATTTGAGTCAACTAACTTGGCTTGACAATCTCGGCCACTAATTTGGAACGGGGAATGGATGATGCCGCCAACGCTGCAACTCTACATGGTAGCCACAATGGCAGCGATAGAATAGTCAAAACTGATAGGCCCCAACTTGACCCTCTAGGCATTTGGCAAGCCAACTATGGGCCGCTAGATCCAATGGCAAGTAACTCGGGTACTGCAATGCATTCTCTCGACTACTTTGGGACCGCTAGATCCAATGGCAAGCAACTCGGGTATCGCAATGCATTCTCTCGACCACTTTGGGACCACTAGATCCAATGTGAAGCAACTCGGGCACCGCAATGCATTCTCTCGACAACTTTGGGACCGCAAAGTGACTAAATTAGCAGGAACTCACAACCATCTATTGAATAACAATTCTACTCTCTAAATTAGCTATCTATTCAACTAATCATTACACGTGGCACCCTTCACCACAACCTCATAATGTAACTGCTAGGACGCGGATGACAACTACTACGCAGATGACAACTACTAACCCCCCCCCCCCCCCCCCCCCCGCGCGCGCTTCACTTGAAGTTCATGTTTTAGATTTTCTACGACTTGATCAGATACGGCAAGAACAACCTCAGGTGTTAACTTCTCTTTGCGAATAAGCTCTGTATTCTTCCTCGACAGTATGCTTCAGCTCGAATATTAACAGGTTTTTATGGGCCAATTCATCACCTAACTTGGCAACCATCTCCTCCAAATCCATCCTATGGCTAGACCACTAAGTTGATTCATCTTGGTATGCAATGTACCATGGATCATCGGTCTACATAGCACACTGTAATAATCAAAAAACAAACTAAATTGGAATCAGTCTGACATGCCATGTCAGCACTTCAAATTCAACGGTAGTACAAAGAGAAGGAGCTACATGCACTTCCGACATGGTAGGAGAAGGAGAATGTGTCCATGACATGATCGATTCCCCACCCTCGTCGGTGTACCCGCTACGATCAGACATTGAGGACTAATTTGCACCTACAATATCGAGAAAATTACAGGAACCGAATCGATTAGGGTGGGCAGAGCAGGAGCGGAGGTCTTAGCAAGCACTACTAGCAATTTATGCGACTGTTCGTCGAGCTGTGGCGGCAGAACCAAATCCCAATCGTCGTGGGCGGCGGACCTGCCTGCTGTCGGTACTGCCCCAATGTACAATGCATGCGGACGAAACAGGTGCTAGATCCATGGTTGAGGTGCAGCGTGACAGTCCGTCCGATACCGCCTTAGGACAGATCCGGCGACGCGTTGACGCGCCGATGATGGCTGCTCTATCCGCTGGTGGGATAGGAGCTGCTCAGGGCTGGGGGCTAGGGCTGGGAGCGGATGAGAGAGAGAGAGAGCCGACGTATCATACACAACCCCACCTGTCAATTATTTCATATTTGCCAATTTTGCATATCTGCCAAACTTTTTCTTTGAAATTTGTATATTTGCCACATGACCATCACATGCTAGTGACACACAAAATGGCAAATATGCAAGTTGCAAAGTAAAACGTGGCAAATATGCAAATCCCCTCTCCAGCCCCACATGAAGGCCCCACCGGTCATTGGCTACGACGGCCCCACAGGACGGCTCCACATAGCAGCCCCATCGTTCATTGGCTTCGATGGCCTCACAGAGTGGCCCCATTTTTCATTGGCTGCACCAGCCACATAATCAGTAAAAACGAGGCCCACAAGTCAGCGAGAGACGGATGGTTGGTCCACCGTGTATCACGGCCCCACCTGTCAGCATGTAACGGTCAAGGTGACGTAACGTAATCCTCAACGCACGACCCGCCCCAACGCGGTCCCATCGGTCAGCATGTAACGGTCAAGCCTTTGACCTGATGCAATCCACCCGTCCGAGCACATGTGAGGGTTTCGGAATGGGGGGAGGGGAAAAGTGACGAAAAACTAAGTGACTGGGAAAAACTGAGTACAACTAACGAACCAGGGGCACGAAAATAGAAATCCCTAAAAACAATGTTACTTGTATTTCCTCCTTATGAATCATTAAGAAGTAAACCATCTATAGGAAGATGCCATATTTAAATTATATAAGTCTCCACTTGCTAGTGGAATGACTATTCAAAAATGCTAATTGTTTTCTTCTTTAATACTCATAAGTGGTCAGGAAACCTTAAGATGTTAGCTTTAAGTTTAAATGATTATACTTTGTAAAAGTAATCTTTTCCTCAGAAGTTATTCTTTTAAGAAACATTAAAAGTAATCCTTGAACACTTCTTTAAAAGCTCTAATTGATTAATAATCTTGCTTAAGAAATCTTTTAGATACCATGAACCATTTGAGTGGTTTAATATTGCATGCTACTTGTTGTATTTACATATTGTTTCACACACACTCTCTCACAAGCCTTAATGAGAAGCACAAGTGTGAAATTAGTATAAAAGTGCAACACATTCCAAAGAACTCATCACAAGCTTCAAACCATAGATCAGATATGATTAGTCCGGGGATTCGCGTTTATCAAACTGCATTACATTACTTATGCATAACAGTATCTTGCTTCTTTAAACATTTGTCCTTACCGGACCAATGATGTTGTTTACAGAATTTGGATCTTCTATTGTCTTGAAGACCGTGATTGCATAATCTTACAATCACAAAAGGCAAGTTCACACTTGCTCATGTCCTTTGATTATTTTCTATCAAATGCTTGTAACTCAAATATTGTCATCACCTGCATTTCAAAAAGGTCAGAAAACACTATTTTCATGATAATATGATTATAGATTATTTACCAAAGGGTAATAATTTATTGTTACAATTCCAGTGGTAAAGGAACATAATATCTAGGACTTAATCAACCAATATCGTCAGTGATTCTAGCGCCGTATATTACGCGTTAACCATGAGATTTGGAATGGGATGGAGAAGTTAGCTGGATCTTCTTCCTTTCGCATGGACGGATGACCTTAACATGAGGTTGTAGATTTCTCGCGAAGAATCCAGCAGATGGGTGGGACTCCTAGTTCCCCATGATATAGGTGTCTAGACTTTCCATGAGAGGCTGTCAGAGGTATATCTGCCTATATGGGGTTTGCGAGGGACATGATCTGCTCACTGGAGTCTCCAAGGGGTTGCCAAGGTTATATTTGTCTATATTGGGGTTAACGGAGGTATATCTGCTTGGGGAGGTCGTGTCTTCATGTGGGGTCGCGGAGAGGGGCAGTGATTGGCTTGGATCTTAGACTGGGCCCCATACCAAGGAAGTGTGGACAAGCTCATGACTTGGATGTGCAACAAGGCTAAGGTCTCTCATGGGTAAAGTAACACACCTCTGTAGAGTGTAAGAACTGCGACATGTTACTCCCTGTTCCGGGAAGGAACTACGAACGCGCCAGGAAAGGAACTCCATGAAAGTTTTGGTCAACCCGTGAAGGCTGTCGGACATAGTTTTCAGAATAAAAGCAACCTTTGAAGAAATGATTACAAAAACCTGCATTGCCTACGACCTTTGGTCTGTGGCTGTAGAGATAGTGCATCATACACTCCCCTTTTTAGTGAACTTGCTGAGTACGCTCGTACTCAACCGTACCTTCTTAACCCTTGCTAGGTTCTAAGCCGTTGAAGACGACATCAACACCAACTTATGCTCAAGAAACTATCATCGACAGCTCAAGTTCTTTAGTAAAGTCAATGAAGTCAACATGTTCATCAACCGAAGTGAAGACAAAGTTCTTATTAGATAGGAGCAGGTACATCTAGCCATAAAACCTACTTCTGTAGAGCATTGCATTAGTAGCAATTGCAAGCCAGATAGTTTAGATGCTAGTCTTTTTAGCTTGATAGTTCTGAGTAATTATTTCTGGTTCTTCTCTAGTAGAAGTTTCTTTCTCTCTCTTTAAACCTAGATTATTCGCTAGATCTTTTGTAAAGAATCGAGTTGTAATTCTATAGTCATGTCTTGGACCTGCTATGTTTCTATTGTACCACTCTGAGTGATGTAATACTAGTGAACGGTGTTTTATTGGTGTTATGTCAACGACTATAATGTACTACATCATGCAGTGGTATGTTGGGTCACCACAGTCGGGGACACGAAGCTCCTATACGATGACTAGAAAGGACGATGAGACACCGACGACGACGACGATGAGGGCGAGCTTCGATTAGGGGCGTGTGAGGGAAACTGGACATGGCGGGGACGCAAGAAGAGCAACATCGAGCTCCGATCTAGAGACGAGCAGTCAGAGCTGAGCAAGGTCATAGGAGGAGAACAAGGAAGAATAACAGAGCAGAGAAGAAGATCTGATCCACACAGGGATAAACTAGTCCACGTCTGTAAAGGATGATGGGAATACTGATAGGACGGGACAAGAAGAGTTGAGGTAATAGTGGTATTTTTTATCTGGTTCAAATGACTATTTGCCTGTTAGATTTTTATTCGCCCCCATTTGGCCCTTCTAGGCAATTGTCGAATCTTCTACGGTCTATCCGCGAGATTACAAGCAAATTGGACCCTTCTATGTCTTGGCCTCTCAACTATGGGGCCTTAAAGTAGCAAGCCCACATGCAGCGGCAGTATGTGCGACAAATATCTCAGAACATCTGCATGTGACCCGGCTTAAGAGAAACTCCAGCATTCGCGCTAAATGCGCTAAATGGGCCGCACGGTAAAAAACTCGCTGATTCGTAGCGCGGGAGACTGCGCACCCGCTCCAGCAGAGAATGCAAAATTGCGGACGCTCTAAAAGTTTTAACGCGCGTGGCAGAAAGCGGGCGCATGCCTCCAACTGCCATGAATTCTTCACCTCTTCAACCGCTTCGCCGCCGCTAGCATGCACCGCTTCACCGGTCCGCCACGCCTGCGCCACCGCCGGGATGCCACCATGACGGTTGAGCTCAGGGTACCGCGGCGTCCGCGCGCACCCCACCGACACTACTACATCGAGATCCGAACCGTCGACGAGCGCATCGGTCTCGGCACGTTCGAGGGCGCACAAGGTGACGTACGACACGGTGGCGTGGCGGCTCGGGCGCCCGCGCTCCTCGTTGAACTTCTACAACGTGTGGATGCGCGAGCAAGCCGAGGCGCTCGCGCCGCCGCCGCGCATCATTACCCAGGAGGAGCGCGTCCCGCAACGCGCCCTCGAGCGTTGCCTTCTCATCACCGAGCGGGACGAGCGTGTCCGGATCAAGTGGGTGCAACGGTTCCTGGAGGACGTCGCCATCGAGAGGCGGCACTATGTCAACCGGAGGCAGGCGGAGAAGTCCGCGAAGAAGGAAGACCGCCTCCGAGAGAGGGCAGGCAAGGCGGGCCTACATCGAGGCGCAACTGGCCGGTCCGACGACCATCGCCGACGACGACCCTTGTTGGGATGATTTATGGTCGTCGACCAAGGTGCCGTCCAGACTCCTCCGATAACGAGTTCTAGAGTTTTAATTTAGTTGGTACTAGTTTGTTTTTTCTGCACTAGTTTGTTCATTTTCTGCACTAGTTTTTTTATTTTCTGCACTATCTATTTCGTGTACTATATAATATATGCACTATGTAAATATATGTACTAGAGTTTATTTTCTGTTCTATCAAAAGAAATTTAGCCTATTTTCTAGATCTCGGTGAGGCGTTATTTCTGTGCAACTTGTGCTTCCGGTGGAAGAGAAGCCGACGCCGAACGGTCTATCCGTATGCAGCGCGTTGCAAACTGATTTTAGCACGCCGCGTGATAGTTAAAAAAAAAACTCCTAACTTCTTTCGTGCGACTTTCAGGTTAGCTGTTTGTGCACTCCGAAGAAAACATAGCGAGACGTTCCCTAGAGTCTGGTTCAAAGGGTAAGGACTCCCCGCCGCATGTCACAGCTGTTGCAGGTTCAGTTCCATCAACGCCGATTCGTAAGCCATGTAACGTGTGCGGTGTGCCTCTCTGATGTTGTGATGAACCTCACGTGATGCCTTCCTCTTCTACCGTTACCGTACGGCGTACGTACGGAAGAGATCTCGTCTCGGTTAGACGCACACACATATACGGTGCCTGGCGAGGGAGGGCTCTTTATCGAGTGCCGCGCTGGAAACAAGAGGCCGAAAGAGGGTGCACCACATTGTCCATCAATCATGCTCATGCCCGCCTCACGAGACACGAGTGACAGCAATAATAATTCTAAAATCATCGCAGGTCCATCCATCCCACCCCAAAAAGCTACCGCAGTGGTGGTGTAGAATTTTTTCAGAAAAGAGAGTAGCCAGAGACTTGTTCGACAGGGCAGTGAACAAGCACGGCGGCATGGGCAGGGTGCTGTGCGGTCCTGGCCTTCTGCTTTCTCTTCTCCTGTGCTTGCGCATTCATGGAGCTTTCTCCCGCTCATTGGACATGGATGGATGTGTGCAGGCTGGCTGCACGGCAGACTGGCGGAGCAGCCGGTTGCCTCCTTCGGTTGCCAAACGAAGCGTGACAACTGAGAATCAGTTGCGCCCCAGGGCCCAGCGACGACTGGCAGCTGGTCATCGCCTTCTTATTTTCGGCCAGGAACTCTCTCTTTTTTCACGTTGAGAAGGTTCCTTTCAATGCAGTAAAGCTCCGGGGGAAAAAAATTGTACTACTAAGTGCAAGGGCTTGCATTCATGTCAAATATGAAAATGAGGTGTTGACAAGTCATGCATTCGATCTAACTTTTGGCTCTGAACATGAATCATTTCAGGACTCAAAGCTTAAGTCTCAAATCACAATCTCTCTACTCATGTTACTGGAAAGTGGGTTCAGACATCCATCTGTCGAGAATGGTAGTATGAACTTCGGGTGTTTACATGGATTGAGGTAAAGCGAACTTGTTGAAAATCACCCCCTGCTTAATGCTTAGACTAGTTCAGGCGTTCAGGCTCGTGTGAACCACGCACTACTCCAACGACTTGCTAGAACAAGCGTGGCGGTGCTGACATGATTACCGCCGCTGTTTTGCGTCAACAAACCCTTGGCTTTCCCGTGGAAAAGGGTAATTAGCCTTGTCCTATCCGTGTTCTTTTCCCCGCTTTAGGTTGCCTTCAAGTTGCAAGGACGGGAATGGATTGAGATGCTGTCGAGTCGGGCAGGGCAGGGCTTCATGGGCGACGGCGCACGCTGTCCTGGGCGCAACCCCATCCAATGATCGTCCGACCTAGCCTCTCAATTTTCTCTCAGGATGGCCATCATTACCACTTGCTTTGCGTGCCTAGTTAACATAATATGTTTTACTACTAAGCACGCCGTGTCTTTAGTACGAGCCGATGCTAAGCCTGCACGGCAGAAGCAACGTTGACAGGAACTGACTGAAGAATTGAAAACTACGGCGGCTGTCGGGGAAACTCCATACGGCTGCCGCTTTAATTTTCTTTGTTAATTGAGTTTGGCAGCAGCTCTGGTGAGAGATTCCAAATCATGAGGCGGCAGTACATGGTGGAAGGTGGAGCCTCGTCAGTCATCACCAAGAACTGCCCAAGCTTACGGCAAGCTGAGTCGCTGAGACGTCTTATATGAATGTGAACTGTACTAGTACTAGTACCGTTAATCCTGAATTTTGTTCATATGGTGCATATGCCATCTCCGTATTCAAGATTCCTCTCCTCTAATGATCCTGAATTTTGTTCCCTTTCATACTCGTATTCATTTTCTCAGAGTTCCATAGAGGCCTAGGGAAAATCTCGGATGAGCCGTGCCCCGTAGGTCTATAGTACCGGCGCAAAAAACGAAAAAGGAATCCACATGTGAAATCCTGCGTGGGATTTACCCGCATCTGACTGGCATCATCAAGACACCAATCGCTCGCATGAGATTAGAAAAGGAGCGAGAACAGTACGGAGTAGTAGTAGCTTCTCCCAAAGCACGTCACACCAGACTGACGATCAGGTCTTAAAGCGGGCGTCCTTCCATGCGCCATGATTTGGCCCATCGGGTTTTAGAGAGCAGAGAAGAATTTGACTCTCTGGAGACGACGACCTTCAGGCTCGAGTCACCTCACCCTCACCGTATGTCTGTTTCAGTGTACTGATGACTGGTGTACTGCTACGCACCACAGAGCACTGGAATTGCATCAGAACAGTCGGCGCATTGACTTTGTGTGTCAAGGTTTGTTTATGTATGATTTTTTGTAAGAAACGACCGAAAAGGAGATAAATTTAAATAAAGGCCCTATATATATATATATATACATTGCAAAAAGTTGGGGGCCTATTGGACTAAAAGATATTTTTCTGTGGTACTCCTTGTCTAGAGAAAGAGAAGGTCCGAGGATGCGAAGATCTTGATTGTATTGCAGCTCAACGAGTAGCCGGGGACATGCCATTTCGATGTATTTTTTCCGAGACGCGTTTTCGATTTAATTTAGCTATGCCCGCGCCAAATCAACGTACATTGCGTGAACAGTTCAGTAGGATGCAAAAGTGGTGACCATTTAAATTTAATGCTGTTTGCTGAGCTCATGCTCCCAATCGATGCTCCAGATTGTGGCTCTGGGTACACTGAAACACTAAAGGCTGCCATTTCTGCACTCTAGCATGGACAAGAACCGTATATGCATTTAGTGGAGTAATTTTATATACAGTAGTACATTGGTTAGTACATACAGAAAATGATGGACCAGAAAAGTACCAAGGGTGTGTCTCCACCGGCGGAGCTGCACGTAAGCTGTGGGTGACTTTCTGAGAAAAACCTTTAAATTCCAGGTATTTAAATATGAACCCCTGGTTTGTAAGACATTGACCCCACATGTTTTTTCCACTGGCTTCGCCACCGCATGTCTCGATTTCGTCCAAGTCCCTGCCAAAAATTTGGATAGCAAGAATTTTGGTTGAGGTTTTGCTTGCCTATAAGTTGACCAACATTAACCAAAATAGTTGCATTGACGTGAACAAAAGTTGGCAACAATCCTAACTGCATGGCATCCTTAACTCTTTCTGCTCAGAGACACTAATAGTCGGGCAATAATTTAGTTTCTTGATTTTCCACTCGCTAGAACAATGGTCCTCCTCACCATGGATGATGAACTTAGCCGTTGGAGGCGGGATGAAGCTCACACATTTGTTCATTGGGTGTTTAGGTCTTCCTTTCTAAAGTAGGGGTGCCTAGACAGTCATTATTTTAGTGATATAGACCTTGCAAGCTGCCACTATGGAATAAGGTCCTCCAAGGCACTTTCCCTCCCGATGGCGTGGTCATGGCGTCATTGTTGGCCAAGTAGAGGTCATATTCCTCCAAATCTGTAGGTCTAAGTGAAGGATATACACGAGTTGTTTTCCTGCTCTTTTGGCCGTGTGGAAGTCAGATTATTGACATGTGTATCTGCCTTTGGTGGAGATTCAACATTTGCTAGATTTTTGTTATCCGCAACCTCAACCTATAGTTGAATTCCTAGAGGATCCACGAGACTGGAAGTAGAGTTGCCCAATACACCAGGTTGCCAAGCGATCATTGTGTAGGGCCACATCGGTGAGGATGCCCCACTGGTGTTGCAGATGCATCTCGTCACATGGTTACCACTCCCTAACTCGTCTCAACTGAACTAACACTCTTATCCCTAAGTAGGTTGTTGTTGAGAAGTAATTCGAGTGAACGGACGTAGAATATCGCCTAGAGGGAGGGTAAGTAGGCAATTCAAATCTTTTATGGTTTAGGCTTGTATAAATGCGGAATAAAACTAACAATCAATTTATCAAGCACAAATCCAAAATATGCTAGGCTCAACAATGTGCACCAATAAATTATGCTAAACAAAATAAGAAACTATGTGATAGCAAGATATATAAGTTCAAGCACGAAGGCTATCATAAATTAATGATGTTGGGGATATGCTAAATGGGTACCTCATAGCATGTCACTAATCCGCCAAACCCAGGTGGCTCATAGTTGGTAGCAAGGCCTATGGCCTGCTGGCCAGCCCAGTTAGACGGATCTAGAAGGGAGGCCCATGCCGGATAAAGGAAGGCTACGCAGGAATCACCGACATACTCGGAGCCTTGGAGTGCAAGACACGGAAGACTAGTTTGTATTAGTGTAGGACTCTTTACCTTGTCCGGCAAGGACCTTTCCCTGTAAACCCTAGGTTTTGGTGTCTTTATAAGCCAGACCTGTGGGATCCTTTAGGGCACAAGTACAACCTCTTAGATTGCTACGTGCAACATGCAACACCTTGCACAACGAACCTATATATGTAACTCGGCGTATTGCCATTATAGTGATATATAGCAGGAGTAGAGTTCCACCACCGTTGTGGGACTTGAACCTGGGTAAGTTGTGTTACCTCGTACCCGCCAACTCTCCGCCTTACCCCACGTCTCTAAACACGCACTGTGAGGACCCCTCCATGGCGTACTCATCGGAAATACCACGATAGTTGGCGCCCACCGTGGGGCAAGACGCGCTTCAAGCTCTACACCGGGCGAGGTCCAATCTCTTCGCAGGAATCGGCGACACCGTAGCCATCGGACGCGTTCTCTTCTCTGGAAACGTCCCAATCATCACTCTAGAAGAGTTCTGGGTGCCAACGAAGACGAACCCTGCGCGCTATTCCGTCATCCCCTTCAGAGACATCCACATCTTCATCGGCGAAACCGACCCGGGTCCTAGCTCCTAGGAAGTCAGAAACTCATCAAGCCACGCACGGACCGCCTATGAGTAGGACACGTTCGTGGAAGGATCTGGGCCATACCTCTCCTTGGAGTATGGTGGCTCGGATCAGGAAAATTCAAGGCCCACCCAAACCGCCCCTGTGCAGGATATAAAGGTGGAAGGACCCCGCAAAACCTCTTGGCTTCCCCGAGCGTTAGAGATGCGCAGGTCACACTTTGTCGGCGTAGTCACCATCTTCGATCTAGCCAGATGCGTTCAAAGGGATGGAGAACCTCCCCGCGAATACCTCGCTAGATGGATGAGGGTGAGGGAAATCCTAGAAGGTGACCACGCCGACGAGCTCGTGTACCACTTCGTGGAAGGGATCACACCCGGAACACTCCTCCGGCATACCCTCCGAAGGCGGCAGGCCGCAGGTCCTCTCACCCTTGGTGAGATGGTCACCATCGTCAACGAATACGCGGATGCCAATGAAGAGGCCAAAACGGCGACCGCCGTCGTAGCTGGAGGAGGAAACAACAACAACGGCCCGCTGTTGGGCCGCCCAGAGATAAACAAAAACAAACCTACGCGGTGATCCCAAGAGCTAACTGAGGTAGTAGGCCACAAGAATTACCACTAGACGCGCGGTTCCGGAATTGATGTAGCACGTCGCTTGATGCAGTGCAGTCCTCATGATCCGTTCCGATCCACGATCGTCGAAGTGCTGAACGTATAGCACCTCCGCCAGTATCCACACGTACGAGGAGGAGCGCCGGCGGTGGACTGCTAGGTCCGGTACGGCGGCGACAGGACTAGACTGGGGCTAGGGTTTCCAACACATGGAGTGACCTAACCGTGTGCTCTAAGCACTTGCGCCCCAGCTTATATAGGGAGTGAAAGTGGGCTCCACTCACTTGTGGCCCATTCACTAAAAGGCCTATATTAGTCAGTACTAGTCCAACTCACTGACTTAGTCCGTTTCCTTTTTGGGTCGAACCCAAATATGCTCATGCTCTTAAGTGTGTGACCCAACATGCTCATGGTAACCCGGACACGATCCGAGTCTCACTCGTGACCGATTAGTCGGTAGCGGCTCCTAGCAGAACATGCCAACTCCTAAGTACCAAAGAGTCATGACGACATACCTTCCAATGCGACTTTCCTCTGAGTCCCTTTTCCCTCACGATATACCTTGTCGAACTATAGGCGAATAATCGTCATCCTTAAATAGTTAGACTCTCTTTCTTGATCCGAGATAAGTGATTCATTCGACTAACTCTTAGTCGATCGCCTAGGTTAACACTTACCGAGTCGCGCATGGCCATGCTTTCCGAATCATATCTTCCGAGAGGGCCCAGAGAATATCTCTCTAGTCGGAGGGGCAAAATCCCATCTTGGTTATTCACATGACGCAGCTTGAATCTCAGTCATCCCAAACTCCGCTTTATAACTGCCCAGTTATGGAACAACGTTTGACAGAACCTAAGTCGGTGATCCTCAACTCGGATTGTGCAATAACCTCAGGTCTAAGGATTACATTGATTAAGATATACAAATGACGACTTATTCGTTGTATCTCAATATGGGTCAGTCCAACTCGCTAAACTCTTTAGCCGAATCTGTGTAAGTCGGAATAGCATCTCTATGCCCATGAAAAGTGGAATCAAGTCATCAACCGACTTTCACATTAGTCTAAGTTGTGTGTCCAACACAACCTTAACAACCAAGGTTAATCAGTATAAACAACATGAATATATAGTTCCACAATCGAATCACATATTTAATGATACATATCAGTAGTTCATGCATGGACAATAACTTTATGAATACATTGGAAATAACATCATACATGATTGCCTCTAGGGCATATTCCCAATAGTTTCCCACTTGCACTAGAGTCAATCATCTGACATCACATGTCTAGGCATCTAATGCCCATAGCTCTCAGGTGCACCTCATGCTTTGGCTGTGGAAGTGGCTTTGTCAATGGATCCACAATGTTTGCATCTGTGTGTACCTTGCATAACTTGATATCACCTTGATCCATGAATTGGTGAGTAAGGTGGTACCGCATGAGTATATGTTTGTTCTTCTAGTGTTGTCTAGGTTCCTTGGCTTGTGCGATAGCACCATTGTTGTCAGAATACACGTCTAATGGATTGGACAAGCCCTGAACCACACCAAGATCCATGAGGAAAATCCTCATCCAAATGGCTTCCTTTGCCGCCTCCGAGGCAGCAATATACTCAGCCTCTGTCATAGACGCAAACATCTCTCTTGCTTGGAACTCTTCCAACTCACAGCCCCTCCGTTTATTACAAACACATATCCGGATTGCGAATGAGAATCATCCGAGTCAGTGAGATAACTCGCATCTGTGTAACCCCTTACACTGAGTTCATCATCACCTCCATAAACCAGGAACATATCCTTAGTCCTTCTCAAGTACTTGAGGATATTTTTAGCCATTGCCTAGTGGATTTCTCTAGGGTTAGCATGGTACCTACACACAACACTTAGAGCATAGGAAACATCTGGCCTTGTACAAATCATAGCATACATGATGGATCCGACAGCTGAAGCATACGGAATCGCACTCATCCGACTTCGCTCATTAGTTGTCGAAGGACACTGAGTCTTCCTAAGTTTTACGCCATGGGACATCGGTAAGAACCCCTTCTTAGACGATTCCATGTTGAACTTCTTCAACACTTTTCCAAATATGTACTCTGACTCAATCCAATGAGCCGTCTTGATCTATCTCTATAGATCCCGATTCTTAGTATGTAAGTCACATCACCCAAGTCTTTCATCGAAAAACTCTTCTCCAATGATTCCTTGGTTTCTTGCAACATCTGGACATCATTTCCAATCAGTAATATGTCATCCACATATAAGATTAGAAAGTTTACTTTGCTCCCACTAAACTTCTTGTATAAATAAGAATCATGATCACTCTTCATGAAGCCAAACGATTTGACTACCTCATCGAATCGAATGTTCCAACTCCGAGATGCTTGCTTCAACCCATAAATGGATTTCCGAAGTTTGCATACCTTCTCTGCATTAGCCGGATTGACAAAACCCTCGGGTTGTATCATATACACGTCCTCGGTTAAATTTCCACTAAGGAAAGCCGTCTTGACATCCATCTGCCATATCTCATAGTCGAAATAGGCTGCTATAGCTAAAATGATCTGAACTTACTTAAGCATTGCCACGGGAGAGAAAGTCTCATCGTAGTCAACTCCTTGAACTTGTAGGAACCCCTTCGCGACCAACCGTGCCTTATAGATAGAAACATTTCCATCCATATCAGTTTTCTTCTTAAAGACCCATTTGCACTCGACGGATCTTGCACCGTCTGGCAGATCAACCAAGTTCCAAACTTGATTTTCATCCATGGACTTTAACTCGGATCTCATGGGTCCAAGTCACGACTCAGAATCAGATCCCACCATCGCTTCCGAATAAGTTGCTGGCTCATCACTGTCCAACAGCAACACATCACGAACACTTCACAATCTGGCCGATCTTCGCAGTGTCGATGTAGTTGCCGGCTCATGTACCACGACTGGCTCAACCTCTAAGGCTTTTGTCGACTCTCTGTTGGCTGGTATCTCTCAAATTTCTTCGATCTGCACCATGCTCCCACTGCCTCCCCGACTAAGAAACTCTTTCTCAAGGAAGACACCGTTTTGAGCGACACACACTTTGCCCTCTTCTCGGTTGTAGAAGTAGTAACCCAAGGTTTCCCTCGGATACCCCACGAAAATACCTTATCCAACTTGGTTGTAAGCTTGTACGACTGAAGTCGCTTGACAAAAGCTTCACAACCCCAAATCTTAAGAAAATACAAACTCGGCTTCTTGCCAGTCCACATCTCATGCAGTGTCTTCTCTACCGAATTTGATGGTACTCTGTTTAGTGTGAACGCTGTAGTTTCTAGATAATAACCCCAAAATGATAAAGGTAGATCTGTCTGACTCATCATTGATCGTACCATGTCCAACAAGGTCCGATTCCTCCTTTTTGACACACTGTTCCTCTGCGGTGTTCCTAGAGGAGTGAGATGGGGAACTATTCCACAACTCTTTAGATGGTCATCAAACTCATGGCTCATGTACTTGCCTCCTCGGTCCGACCAAAGAAACTTTATTTTCTTGCCGAGTTGATTATGTACCTCATTCTTGAATTCCTTGAACTTTTCAAAGGCTTCCGACTTACGTTTCATCAAGTAGATATATCCATACCTACTCAAATCATCATTGAAGGTAATGAAGTACTCATAACCACCTCTGGTTGTCGTGCTCATTGGGCCACATACATCACTATGTACTAGTCCCAATAAGTTGGATGCCCTTCCACAACTCTTTGCAAAAGGTGTCTTGGTCATCTTGCCAAGTAGGCAGGATTCACATGTCTCGAAGGACTCCAAGTCGAACAAAGTTAGGAGTCCATCATCATGGAGATTCTTCATGCATTTCCAACTCATATGACCAAGCCGACAATGCCAGAAGTAAGTCATATTTAGATCATTTGGTTTCAACTTTTTCACATTTATATTAAAGACAAATTCACCATCAAGATTAAAAATAAATAACCCGTCCTAGACGGGTGCAAAGTCGTGAAACATATCATTCAAATATAAAGAACAATCATTATTCTTAATATTCGACTCATAGCCTTGTCTCATCAAACATGAGGCAGAAATAATGTTTCGACTAAGCACTGGAACATAATAACAATTATTCAGCTCTATTAAGTATCCGGAAGGTAAATGAAGTTGCATCGTGCTGACTTCCAATGTATTGACTCTCGCTTTGTTGCCGACTCGAATGTCAACCTTGCCTCTTGCCATGCTCCTAGTTCTTACCAGTCCCTCCAACGAGTTGCAGATGTGAATAACTGATCCGGTATCATATACCTAAGAACTACCAGGTGCATTAGCAAGATAAATGTCTATAACATTGCAAACAAGCGTACCTGAGTCGGAAGTCACACCTCCACTCTTGGCTTTGTCAGCCAGATACTTGCTGCAATTCCTCTTCTAGTGGCCATCTGCCTTGCAGTAGAAGCAAGTAGATCCGGCTGCAGGAGATGGCTTAGTCCCTGAGGAAGCGCTTTGGACCGGGTCCCCAGCCTTACCTCCCGAATTTGCCTTCTTCTTAGTCCAAGAACTCTTCTTGAACTTAGCCTTATTCTGCACCATCAACACTTGACTGGTGCCTTTCTTGAGATCTGCCTCAGCCTGCTTGAGCATCCCATGTAATTCAGTGAGCTTCTTATCCATACCATGCATGTGGTAGTTCGATATGAACTAACCATACGCACTAGGAAGAGAGTTCAGAATTATGTCTGTATCAAACTCTTCGCTAATGGGGTAACCAAGCCTTTCTAGAGACTGCATGTAACCAACCATCTTGATCACATGCGGACTTAGTGGATCTACATCCTTAAGCTTGCAGCTCAACAAATCCTGAGAGACTTGATACCTCTCAGTCTTTGCCTGAGTCTGGAACATACTTTTGAGGCATTCAATCATATCGTAGGCCTCATCATTCTTGAACTGCTGCTGCAAGTCTGGTTCCATGTGAGAAAGCATTAGACAGCTAATCTTCGTGGATTCATCACAAATCCGATGGTAGGCATTGGTGGTTGTGACAGTCGCATTCTCATTCGGCTCATCTAGAAGTGGGTTGTCTAGGACATGGTCCCTCTTTTCTTGCTTGAGAACAATTCTCAGATTATGATACCAGTTGGTGAAATTAGTTCCATTTAGCTTATCTTTCTCTAAGATGGTTCTCAAAGCAAAACTAGAAATCTGAGGGAGACTGCTAGGTGCCATTGATCTACAACAGAAAAATATGCAAAACACTTAAGACATGTATCCATAAAAGAGCAAGCATATTAAACACTTTAATACTTATGCTCCCACTAGAACCAACACCCATCTGATGGTTACTTAGTGATTCAGGACCCTAAATAAGCAAGTCGACTAGTGAGCTTTAGCATCACCGCTAGCCGTCAAGTGATCTAGGTAGACAACTCCTTGTCAATCGCATCTCATACGATTCTTGTTGGACGGGTGGCATCACATGCCCCGGCTCCCATCCGACCTTCCCCCGAGTCCCACAACCGTTGTGATAGACCCGTCTATATTACCGAGTGCTTCTGCTGTAAGATTCTAACTCGAACCCACCTAGTCGGAAAAAATTGATAGCACCTCAATTTCATGAGCCCACTACCAAAAATGTCCGACTTGTGATGGTCTAGCACTGGCAGGGAAACCGACTAGACCTTCTTTGAGGGATTAATTTCTACCAACTATCTTATAGAGGTAAAAACAGACACATAACAATAACACATAATAAAGTAATTATAATGCGAAATGGTATGGCTCTCTTCATGGCGATCTCCATCTCCACAAATCTTGTAATCTGACTCGTGCCAACTCTTGTCACATGTCATCTTACACCATGTAGCTGACCTGTACATCGACTTGCATGCCATCCGGGTTCTCCAAACAGCTACACTAGCTAGTAAAGAAAATTACATAGAGAATCTGACACATAGGTCGTTATACAATAAGATGACAACACCTAGGCTCCAGCCGGCTGACAAAAACCATGATATGCAGATGACATATGGATTACACACATCACATGTACATAAGCCATACCATTCACAACAACATCCTGCAAAAACAAGTTATGCATGGATACGATATCTACCGGCATTGTGAAACTCGAAACGACATCTAAGGCGCTACGACAGGGCGAAGCCGGCGGTCCCATCTTTGATCTGCAGATCTCATCTGCATTCCGAACATGGATTTCTTCATCAGATAAAACAATTTTTCCAAAAACGCACATCTCATCTGCATACCGGACATGGATTTCTTCATCGGATGAAACAATTTTATCCAAATCCGATCCGGACTCCGATTTGCCCAAACTCTTTGATCCTCGATCACCGCATCTGGATTTACGTGTCACAGTCTACCCCGATGGCGGAAGCCGACCGGTAGGGGTATGTCGTTCCACAACCTTGATACGTCCATTTTGCATCACTATTCTATATCATAATTTACTGATATTCATTGATATATTTCATATTAAGAGATGACACTTCTGTTATTTCATCTGTTTCTGCATGGTTGATGACTTTTGGAGCATGGACTGCTGCAGTCAGGATTCTGATGGAAAAGGGGCTGTTTGGAGCCGAAATTTGCGAAGATCGGAAAATCTGGGAAAATACATGGAAAATCCTATTTTTCCAGAAGACGAAGAAAGCCAGAAGGAGGAGTGGAGATGGGCCACAGGGGGCCCACACCACCTCCTAGCATGGGCCACCTAGGCCGCGCCACCAGGTGGTGTGGCCACCTTGGTCCACCCCTAGCTCTCCCCTTTGGCGTATATTATCCTCCTGAAACCCTAAGACTCGGAGAGCGACCCCAGAAAGATTCCGCCGCCTCTGTGGGGCAGAAAACACCGAGAGAGAAAGATCTCTCTGGCAGACAGAATTCCTTCTCGGAGAGGGGAGATCGTCGCCATCAACACCACCATCAAGCTGGATTTCATCAGGATCACCATCATCACCATCATAATCTCCATCACTACCATCATCTCCACTTCATACCGCTGTAACAAATGGGTTGAATCTTGCATAGTTCTTAGGGGAAAGTTTCCCGGTGTTGATTACTCTTTGTAGTTGATGCTATTGAGTGAACCATTGAATTATTGTTTATGTTCAGATTGTTATACATCATTATTTCATCTCTGGTCATGATCCATATGATGTCTTGTGAGTAGTTCGTTTTGTTCTTGAGGACATGGGAGAAGTCATGTTGTTAGTAGTGGAATTGTGTTGAGAAAGATTCAATGGTTTGATATTTAAGTTGTGGTGTACTTCTTCTAGTGGTGTCATGTGAATGTCGACTACATGACACTTCACCTATATGGGCCTAGGGGAATGCATTGTGTATTTGGCTACTAATCGTAGGGGTTGCCGGAGTGACAGAAACCTGAACCCCCGTTAGGAAACCTTTGCACAAGGGACGTCAGGGTCTTAGAGTTTAAAGTTGTGGTTAGGTTTCTACCTTAATTACTTTCTTGTACTTGCAGATGCTTGCAAGGGGTATAATCAAAAATATGTATTAGTCCTAGGAAGGTCGGTACATTAGCAAAGGTTCACCCACACAACACTTAGCAAACTAAAGAAGATTAATCAACTACATGAAGCGAAAGCACTTGACGATATTCCCATGTGTCCTCGAGAACGTTTGGTCATCTTAAGTAATACAACCGGCTTGTCCTTTGCTGAATAAAGGATTGGGCCACTTGCTGCATTTATTCTTATTGTCTTTTATTTACTCGTACTTTATTTACTTGCATTATCAAAAACCCCTAAAAATCCGTTTGCTAAGTATTTACAGAGAATTCCTGCTCCAAGCCACTAGCCAGCACCTTCTGCTCCTCGTTGGGTTCGACACTCTTACTTATCGAAAATACTACGATACACCCCCTATACTTGTGGGTCATCAAGACTATTTTCTGGCGCCGTTGCCGGGGAGTGAAGCGCTATTGGAGAGTGGAATTGGTAAAGGGAACTTCTACTGTGAGTATTGTTTACTTCTGTTAGTTGCTTTATTTTCATTATGGATAATTCGCTGAGTTTCTTATTTCGTAATGCTACTACCACTCCTAAGGTAGTAGACGAACCACCACCTGCTGAGAATGATACTTTTAATATACCTACAAGAATTATTGATCATGTTATGGATAACTATTATGTTGGAGATGGAACTGTCCATCCGGGTGATCATTTGCTCTTTATACACGAATTATGTGGGTTGTTCAAGTGTGCAGGTATTACTACAGATCAAGTTAAGAAGAAGTTATTATCATTATCACTGAAAGGAAGATCTGAAAAATGGTATAAGCTGTTGAAGAATGGTCAAGCTCTTGAATGGGAGGAAACAGTGCCTCTCTTTTATTCAAAGGATTATCCTCCTAGGAGATTCATAAAGATCGGAATCAAATATACAACTTTTGGCCTCTTGATGGAGAGAGTACAACTCAAGCTTGGGGGAGATTGAAGTTACTAATGCTCAAATGTCCCATTCATGAGCTCCCCAACAATATTATTATCAATAACTTTTATGCAAGGCTTTCTCTTCATGATAAGGATTTATTGGATGCCTCTTGTGCTGGATCATTCACTCGCATGGAACAAGAAGTTAAATGGGATCTTCTGGACCGTATTCAAGACAATGCTGAAGCATGGGAGAATGACAAAGGAAGAAAGTCAGGTATAAATTATGATTATGAATGCATTGAATCTTTTATGGGAACTGATGACTTTCAAAATATTAAAAATGCTTATGGTCTAGATTCTCAAGCTATTGCAACTTATTTTAAGGCTTTTTCTTCCTATATTGAAGTTGAAGGAGATATGCCCTAGAGGCAAATAATAAATAGGTTTTTATTGTCATATCTCAGTTAGTTTATAATAGTTTCATATTATGCTATAACTGTGCCAAGTAGAAGCATTGGTACAGGTAGAAACATTGGTACAGGTGTGGTATGAAACAACCAAGTCCCTAGTAGCCTCTATTCATACTAGTTCGTTGGTCACGAAGATGATCTAGGTTTCAAGATCATGGGCATTTATGTCGACTGACAACGAGATCATATCATTGGAGAATGGTGTGGTTGGACATTCCTCGAAGGATTGCAACACGATCAAGTCATATAGTTCATTGTTGCAACAGCTATACCTAGACTCCTTCTCCTTAGACCGTGAGCTCATATTACTCACTGTTTCCCTAGGCTGCTTAGACTGCATCAAACGTCATCTAATAATGCGGTGACCATAAAGGTGTACGTTGGGTATTCCGAAGGAACAGTAGATGACATGTGACTGCAAGACCGGATGATCGGATCTCGGACAAGTTGTATCGAGAAACAAAAGGAAGAGGATGCTATATTTAGACGGTTCAAACGACATTGTCATCAGGAATCCATAGGGGTCACATGGACATCCCTGGTCCCTCTGTTGATCATTAATACAGATCATGTCTAGAGCATTCCCGAGCCGTGAGAGGATACACTTAAGGGTACGATGAGAGCAATCATTCGTAAGACGGAATCAAGTAGGGAAAGAGAGAAGTCGGAATCGTTCCGCGGAGAGATCCGAAGCCGTTCGGAGAAAGAATAAAGGAAAAGCCCAGAAAAGTGTTTTCGGATAAATGGGAATTTAAATATATATTTATTTATGTTAATTGTGAATTAATATATTCTAAATAATATTTAAGTTAAGATTTATAAAAGCAATTTTTATATTAGACTAAATCCCCGGAGGGAAATAGTCTAGAAATATAACTGTAGAAAAAGAAAAAGGAATAAGAAAAAGAAAAAGTAGAGCAGCAGTAGCCGTTGGGCTGGCCGGCTCGACCCCGGCCCACGTGGGCGCGCGGGGGAGCCAGGCCGTCTGGCTGGCTTGCTGGGCCACGCGGGGGGGGGGGGGGCAAAGGCCCACTCGGGTCACCTCCCCTAGCCGCCGCCGCTGGCCGCCTTGGGCCGCTGGTGCTGCTGGGCCGCGGAGCGGGCTCCGGCTGATACGTCCAAAACGTATTTACTTTCTCGAACACTTTTGCTATTGTTTCTCCTCTAAACTTGTGTGATTTGGATGCAACTAATGCGGACTGACACTGTTTTCAGCAGAATTGCCTTGGTGTCTACTTTTTGTGCAGAAAACCAACCATCAGGAAAAATTCTGGAAAATATGCCAAAAATCCTATTTCACCTGAAGACTCTAGGAGCCAGAATACGAGACGGAGAAGATCCAGGGGTGGCCACACCACCTGGTGGCGCGGGCCAGGCCAGGTGATGTGCTCGACTTTCGACGTAGAGCTCGTTGGGAACCCCAAGAGGTAGGTACGATGAATATAGCAGCAAGTTTTCCCTCAGTTATGAAACCAAGGTTTAATCGAACCAGTAGGAGGAAGGAAACACCCCAAAAGTGTTACTAGCTGAGCTTTGGCAGGGCGCACTACCGGTGCTAGTAGCAACGTGGAGACTTGCACAACACAACCACAAAACTTTGTCCCCAACTTGCGATGAGGTTGTCAATCTCATCGTGTTTTGCGGAAAACAAAGGATTAAACGTATCGAATGGAAAGAAGTAAAAGTTTGCAGAAAGTAAACACAAAGCAGTAAAAGATTGTAGATTGTATGTAAAGTAAAACAACCAGGATCCATAGTTCACTAGAGGTGGCTCTCCTTAGATAGATAACATGCTGGGTGCACAAATTATAGCGGCCAATTGATAAACACCGAGAAAGCAATACATGCATATACTAATCATCTTGACTCCTTTGAGACTTGATTGGGCATTACAACATAATACATAGACCGCCATCCAACTGCATCTATGACTAATAATCCACCTTTAGGTTATCATCCGAACCCCCTCCAGTATTAACTTGCAAGCAACAAATTATTGCTTCACGAACTGCGTGTAAAGTAAACAATACAATTGTTCTATGAACAAATGATCGTTGTTTTCTCCCTAGTAGCAACAACACATCTAGTACCTTAGAGATTTCTGTCACTTCCCCAGATTACCAGAGGCATGAACCCACTATCGAGCATAAATACTAACTCTTGGAGTTGCTAGCATCTACTTGGCCAAGATAGCTACTAACAACGGAAAGCATGCAAGATCTCAAATAACAAAGACATGATAGAATCAATAATCAATCTGAAATAGCATCTCAATATCCATCGGATCCCCGCAAACACAACATGTATGAATTACAAATAGATGATCTTGATCATGAACGGAGCTCACAAGATCTAAACATGAAAGCACAAAGGAGGAGAAACCAGCCATCTAGCTACTACATGGATCCGTAGTCCAAGGATGAACTACTCACGCATCACACCGGAGGCTTGCATGGTGATGAAGAAGGCCTCCAGGGTGAATTCCCCTCTCCGGCAGGGTGCCGGGAAGAGCTTCAGATCCCTCCCGATCTAGGGACAGAGACGACGACGGCTACAGACTCTTTCGTGGATTTTTGATCCGGCACTTAGGGTTTTCGTCCCGAGGGCAACTTATAGGTGGAAGGAGCGGCCGAGGGGGTGCTGGGAGCCACCACACCACCCCCTGGCGCGGGCCAGGCCTGGCCGCGCGGCCAGGTGGTGTGGTCGGCCCCTGGCCCTGCTCTGTCTCGTATTCTGGCACTTGATCCCTTCCGAAAAAATAGGCACTTTGGCTTTTGTCCCGTCCAATTCCGAGAATATTCATTTTCTGACTTTCCTGGAACCAAAAACAGCAGAAAACAGGCAGCTGGCACTATGGCTCTTGTTAATAGGTTAGTCCAAGAAATCATATGAAAAGTACTCCAAAGTTGGAACAAAACACAAGAAAGTGGATAAAACCAAGAATGGAACATCAAAAATTATAGATACATTTGCAATGTATCAACATCCCCAAGCTTAACTCATGCTCGTCCTCGAGTAGGTAAGTGATAAAAAGAAATAATTTTTGAGGTGACATGCACCATCAAGGACTTGATCAAAGTATTTGCAAAACATTCAAAGCTGGGATCATAGTACTTGAATCATAACATGAAAGACAAAGTTCTAGCAATAAGCAAAGAAACTATGATGCAACATGAAAAGGCACAAACAAAAGATTCATGAATAACAATGCTTTGCAAGACGTTTGTTCGTTTCACATAAAGAAAACATAGCATAAAAGTATTCAGCTTGTCCCTCAATAGAGTAGCAAATATAAATGCATAGGACACCTTCAAAGTTCATAAGAGTGACTAGATACAATAGTTTCAAACAAGCAATAACAAGTTATGCATCAATCAACTAGTCTTGGGACAATGCACATAGAACTAAGAATAGCCACTATGCTCTCAAAGTAGGTGCATAAAGATAGAAGGTGGAGACTCAATATAATTGTGGAAGAAAGGCCTTTTGTAAAAATGAAGTAGGGATTCAAGTCTCATAAAGAGCTTCCAAAAATTATGATACTTAAAGCTTTCAACTCTCATTGCCCCTATCATAAGCATCTTGAAGTGATTAAGGTTAAAGTGAACAAACTATGGTGTACATGCTTGACGAAGTATAAGTCAGAAATCTCATGTCCCTTGTATATGAGGGCCGCTCCTCATGCTACTCAAGTTTAGTCACCGGTAAGTTATTGTCATCGTAAGTACATGTGTATCATTGAGAACCGCCAACGGGGTACCCCTTGCCCGATGATACGGAAGAATCCCCATATCAAAATGACAAGGCAAGCAGAAAACGAGCATCTCAGCATTCTTCTTATTTACCATGGGAATATGGTGCTTTTTTCTCTCTTTCCTCTTTTCATAGTATCTCTTTTTTTCTCTTTTCTCTTTTTTCTCAATATAGGACTCTTTTTTTATAAGAAGAATGCTTCATACACAGCTCATTATGGTTATGCTGCAGGTTTCCACCATGTCAGCATGGATTAGACCAGCGGCCCAGGCGTTTCTCTAACACATATACATAACTCCATGGACTTACAAGCTCCCCTTTCATTTCACACCGACGACATCCATATACAAAAGAGCATGATATCAACTAGGTACAAGTACCAAGTGCAATGTTGCAAGCGTTCCCCATGAAAGCATGGTTCTACTAATTCCCGACAAATAAGTGCAAGCACATACAACATAGAAGATACAATGGTTCAAGTCTATTAGAGGCAAAAAGTAAAGTGTGCCATCAAGTTCGTGAGAGCTTTAATCACTAGTTTTCTCATAACAAAAGGAAGGTAAACAAAAGCCTGAATATACTTGGAATAGCATAAGCTAGTAGGTAGGTATGGTGGACTCTTTGGAATAACTTGGTTTAGGGAGTTGGATGCATGAGTGGAACTCATACTTTGTTGTGGAGGCTAGCAAAAGACTGGGAGCGACAAACTAAGAGAGCAATAATGGCCATAATCATGCAGAGCGACAAAACATCATTGATCAAAGCATAAAGTGATACTACAAGTTGAAAACTAAAGGATCATAAAGGCTATGGTGACTTGAGATAGTCACAACATGGTGTGAGCATGTGCCAAGTCAACCCAAATAAAGCATCAAAGGAGAATACCACTATACTATGCTTTAATATGCTAAAACAACGCATGATTCATCCAAGGCACATTAAGCAATCTCAATTTTTTATAACAAGTCATGCTACAGCAAAGAATACTAAGCATCAAGCCAAAACAATATCGAGCATGGCATGACAAAGCATAGGCCACAGTCAAAAACGAGCTCTTTTTACCACATAAGCATGACTTTCCTACTCTTCTCCAAACCAAACCAAACTAATTGCAAACCAAAGTGTGGAAGAGGGGGTCCAACCAACTTATTCAGAAAACTAAGCAAACCAAAGAAAACTAAAAACCAAAACGAAAACGAAAAAGAAGACGCTCCAAGAAAAACACAACTGTGCATGAAACAATAAAAATGAAGTGTTTGGAAGAAACCTGAAATTTTTATTGATGAAGAAGGGGGATGCCTTGGGCATCCTCAAGCTTTGACGCTTGTACTTCTTGGATAATTCTTGGGGTGACACGCGTGGCATCCCCAAGCTTGAGCTTTAGTCCATCCTTCATCTCATTACTCATTCCTTCCATACACCTAAAATTTTCCTTCATACAAAACTTCACACAATCTCATTAGCAACATTAGTGCACTTAAGATAAATAAGTCCCAAGGTTCAGTTCAAACACCAAATAAACTTCCATTAGAACACTAGCTACTGTAGCACTTCCCTCAAAAATCTCAATTCCCCAAAGGAACTCAAGAAGGAACTAACAAGAAGCAAATGCAGAAAATGGCAGAAATCTGTCAAGACAGACCAGCAGGTAAAGAATAATTTTTTCGAAAACCTTCTGTTGTTCAAATCAAAAAGTGTCAAACTAATTAAAGTTAGATAACAACCTGGGGCAGAAGCAAAAAACATTACAGCTCAATCCGACATACAAAGCTCTCTCACGAATTTTTACGGTGAAGCACAAAAATCTGTTTCGGGACAACAACTTTCCCAATCATTACTTCTCTCTCATTAGAGGTTACTCTTGGCACAAAAAGCAAATAAAAAAGGATAAGGAGAGGTTATTACAGAGGTAATAACTTCCAAGACTCATCTAAATCTCTTGGGTTATCTCCCAACAAGTACTTTTCTTTAACGCCTTTAAGTTAGGCATGAAAATTTGAGAAGATGCTCTCATAGGAAATACAAATTGAAGTAAAAGAGAGCATCAAGAAGCAAATTCAAAACACATTTAAGTCTAACCCACTTCCTATGCATAGGAATCTTTTATGCAAATAAATGCACAGAGAACAAAGTGACAGGCATAGGAAGATAAAACAAAAGTAACTTCAAAACTTTCAGCACATAGAGAGGTGTTTCATTACCATAAAAACTTCTACAACCATATTTTCCTCTCTCATAATAATTTTCAGTAGCCTCATGAATAAACTCAACAATATAACTATCACATAAGGCATGATTTTCATGATCTACAAGCACTAGAGCTTTATTATAAACATTTTCAAAAGAATCCTCGGGAACATAACATTCACCCTCCTTTGATAAGCATGGGGGACAATCAAATAATGTAAGGGATAAAGAGTTACTCTCATTAGAAGGTAGGCATGGGTAGATCCATTCTTCCTCCTTTTGTCCATCACTCTCCTCCTCTTTTTCATCTAATGAGCTTTCAGGTTCAGCAATTTCTTCTTCGATGGAGGTTCTAGCAGGTGGTGGTTCATCTATTACCTTAGCAGTCATAAACCTGTTCCCAAATAGGAAACTGAGTGAGCTATCCATAATGAAATAGCGATTGGAGCAGAGCTAGTCATTTTTTTGGGTTTTCAAATAAGAAAGCAAACAAGTAAAACTAATTTTTTTGTGTTTTTTTGAAGAACAAAACAAGCAAACAAAGCAAAAAGAAACTAAGCAAAACAAAAACAACAAAGTAAAGAGATTGGTTTTGAGGGACTCCCCTTGTGAAGATGTCCTTGACTCCCCGGCAACGGCGCCAGAAAATCTTGATGCGCTCGACTTTCGACGTAGAGCTCGTTGGGAACCCCAAGACGAAGGTATGATGAATATAGCAGCAAGTTTTCCCTCAGTTATGAAACCAAGGTTTAATCAAACCAATAGGAGCAAGGAAACACCCCAAAGGTGTTACTAGCTAAGCTTTGGCAGGGCACACTACCGGTGCTAGTAGCAACATGGAGACCTTCACAACACAACCACAAAAATTTGTCCCCAACTTGCGATGAGGTTGTCAATCTCACCGTGTTTTGCGGAAAACAAAGGATTAAACGTATCGAATGGAAAGAAGTAAAAGTTTGCAGAAAGTAAACACACAGCAGTAAAAGATTGTAGATTGTATGTAAAGTAAAAGGACCGGGATCCATAGTTCACTAGAGGTGGCTCTCCTTAGATAGATAACATGCTGGGTGAACAAATTACAGCGGGGCAATTGACAAACACCGAGAAAGCAATACATGCATATACTAATCATCTTGACTCCTTTGAGACTTGATTGGGCATTACAACATAATACATAGACCGCCATCCAACTGCATCTATGACTAATAATCCACCTTCAGGTTATCATCCGAACCCCCTCCAGTATTAAGTTGCAAGCAACAAATTATTGCTTTACGAACTGCGTGTAAAGTAAACAATACAATTGTTCTATGAACAAAGGATCGTTGTTTTCTCCCTAGTAGAAACATCACATCTAGTACCTTAGAGATTTCTGTCACTTCCCCAGATTACCAGAGGCATGAACCCACTATCGAGCATAAATACTAACTCTTGGAGTTGCTAGCATCTACTTGGCCAAGATAGCTACTAACAACGGAAAGCATGCAAGATCTCAAATAACAAAGACATGATAGAATCAATAATCATCTGAAATAGCATCTCAATATCCATCGGATCCCTGCAAACACAACATGTATGAATTACAAATAGATGACCTTAATCATGAACGGAGCTCACAAGATCTAAACATGAAAGAACAAAGGAGGAGAAACCAGCCATCTAGCTACTACATGGATCCGTAGTCCAAGGATGAACTACTCACGCATCACACCGGAGGCTTGCATGGTGATGAAGAAGGCCTCTACGGTGAATTCCCCTCTCCGGCAGGGTGCCGGGAAGAGCTTCAGATCCCTCCCGATCTAGGGACAGAGACGACGGCGGCTACAAACTCTTTCGTGGATTTTTGATCCGGCACTTAGGGTTTTCGTCCCGAGGGCAACTTATAGGTGGAAGGAGAGGCCGAGGGGGTGCCGGGAGCCACCACACCACCCCTGGCGCGGGCCAGGCCTGGCCGCACGGCCAGGTGGTGTGGCCGGCCCCTGGCCCTTCTCCGTCTCGCATTTTGGCACTTGATCCCTTCCGGAAAAATATGCACTTTGGCTTTTGTCCTGTCCAATTCCGAGAATATTCATTTTCTGACTTTCCTGGAACCAAAAATAGCAGAAAACAGGTAGCTGGCACTGTGGCTCTTGTTAATAGGTTAGTCCAAGAAATCATATGAAAAGTACTCCAAAGTTGGAACAAAACACAAGAAAGTGGATAAAACCAAGCATGGAACATCAAAAAAATTATAGATACATTTGCAATGTATCAACAGGCCGCGCCAGGGGGTGGTGTGGGCCCCCCCAAGCACCCCCTCGGCCTCTCTCTTTGCCTATAAGGAGCCTTCTGACCTAAAAACTTCGAGGGGTTTGACGTGTTTCCAGAAGGAGTTCCGCTCTGCCGCCACCACCAGATTCCATGAAACAGCACCAGAAACTCCGTTCTGGTACCCTGCCAGGACGGGGAATTGGAGGTGATCATCGCCATCATCATCACCATCGCTTCTCCATCGACCATCCATGTTTCCCCCATCAATGAGTGAGTAATCCCCCGTTGTAGGCTATGGGGATGGTAGGGATTGGATGAGATCGTTCATGTAATGGCATCAGATTGTTAGGGCATGGTGCCTAGTATATTTTATTAGTGCTTTATGACTTTGTTGCGACTTGTTGTGCTTAATGCTTGTCACTAGGGCCCGATTGCCATGATTTCAGATCTGAACTTATTATTGATTCACTATGATAGTATTGTTCTTGGTCTTATCTACAAGTTGTATACACACGTTGTTGTCCGGAACCTATGGCCCCGAAGTGACCGAAATTGGGATAACCGGAAGGGAAAGGCTTTGATGTGAGGATCACATGTGTTCACGGAGTGTTAATGATTTGCTCCGGTGCTCTATTAAAAGGAGCACCTTAATTACTAGTAGTTCCCTAGAGGCCCCGCTGCAAACGGGCTGGCAGGATAAAAGATGTTGTGCAAGTTCTCATTGCAAGCACGTATGACTATATATGGAACACATGCCTAGGATTGTCTAGTACTTGGGTGCTTTATCTTATTTATCTGCAATTGCCCTATGTTCTGATTGCCATGTGAATTGTCTTGTCCATGCAACGCCCGTCCATCCATCCCTATGTCTACCGCACTCGAATCCCACTGTTTACTGCTTTTGTTACTACTGTCTTTGCTTCACTATTGCTGTTACTTTACTATTCCTACTACAAAAATGTTGCTACTGATAAACTGTTGTGAGTAAGATTGTTTCCAGGTGTAGTTGAATTGACAACTCAGTTGTTAAGGCTTATAAATATTCTTAGGCTCCCCTTGTGTCGAATCAATAAATTGGCAAGGTTCCTATTTTACCATCCACTACAAGAAGAGGTACGGTTCTAAACACCTCTGCTGCTCTTGATTCACCATCTGTTATAAGTAAGCTCATTACACCACCACATACACATGCTACACACACTGCTACTACTGTTGAATCTGAAACTTCTGATGCTTATGATGCTGCTTCTACTGTGCTTGATAAGAGTGGTTCATTAGGTCCTTTCCTAGATGCTACAATTGCTAGAACTATAGCTGGAAATACTGAAACTCCTATGAAGATACTACCACACCTGTTAGCTCACCTGAGTCTAGTGAAAGTTATGATATTGAAGAAGGTTATGTTGAAATGACCGATGAGTTTATTAAAGAATGTAAGAACACTCATGATAGGAGCGATGCTAAGAGTCTCCTTGAGAGGCGTACTATTAGACCAAAATTATATCCTGCTGCTAAGTTTGTTGCTTCTCCCATAAACATTATAGATGAAGATTATGATTTCTCTCTCGATCTATCTTACATAGCTATTGTCGAGAAAGAACCTTTTTGTGGGACTAAGAATGAAAGTGTGGTAGCACATATGAATGAACTTTCTACCATGAGTGGCTTGTTTTCTGATGATATTAAGATGCGTACTTACTTTGTTGCTAAGATTTTCCTCTTTTCACTGAAAGGAGAAGCTAAAACTTGGTTTAGTAATTTACCTCCTAGATCTATTGATAGCCCTGAGTGCTTAATTAGTACTTTCCTGCAGAAATATTTTCCTCCTAGTGCTAGACATGCTATTTTGCAGGAACTTTTTGATTTTAAACAGGGAGAAAAAGAGGTATTGCCCGAATCTTGGGCAAGGTTTTGTGCTTTGATTCATGCACAGGCTAGAAGTCCTTTACCTAAGAATGAGCTTCTTGATATATTTTATAATGGACTAACCGAGGAATCTAGGACATACCTAGATAGTTGTGCTGATTGTGTTTTCAGGAATAGGACTCTAAAGGAAGCTGAGGAATTAATGGCTAAAATAAGCAAGAATTATGAAGATTGGACTCCTCCTAAACAAGCTATACCTGAAGTAATTGTACCTGAACCATCTATTCCCGTGCCTATTCCAACATCAAAGAAGAGGGGAGTTATTGAATTAAATGATGAAGTGATGAAGGAAGCTAAGAAATGTCTTAAGGAGAAGGGAATTAAAGTTGCAGATGTCAAGAATTTACCTCCTATAGAAGAATTATGTAAGCCTATTCCCTACTCACCCACTATTGAGGTACACTCTCTCCAAGACTTTGATGAAGGTGATATCCCTTATGCTAAACCTCCTGATCAATGCTTAGAAGAATTTGATATCTTTATTGTTAAGCAAGATAACTTTAATAAAAGGGTGCAAAATCATCTAATGGAAAACACTAGAGCTATTGTTGAGTTGAAAGATATTGTAGAAAGAACCTCCAATGATGTTAAAATGATTGGTAAACACTTTCAAATGGTTCAAACTCAAATAGATCAACTCGTTAAAGTGCAAAATGACTTGCTAGTTAATGCTGCTAAAGAAAAACATGCTTATGAAATTAGGACTAGAAGTGGAGCTGCTACCCAGGATCCTCTATATCTTGAGGGGCATCCCAAAAGAATTGAGCAGGATTCTCAACAAGCTGAAAATAGTGGTTCTACTCGTAAGAAAAGGAAAAATAAACATAAAACTATTGTAGAACCCTCTGAACCTGCTATAGATCCTAATAGTATATCTATCTCTGATGCTGAAACTGAAAGTGGTAATGAAGAAAATGTTGTTCCTAATAAACAAAAAGTTGAAGAAGAACCTGAAAACCACACTAATAATACTAAATACACCAAAGAAGATTTTATTGCTAAAAACATGGTAGTGAAAGAGAACCTTGGGTCCAAAAACCTATGCCTTTCCCTGATAAGAAACACAAGTTAAGGGAAGATGAACACTATAATAAGTTTTATGGGTGGATGAAGCCTTTATTCTTGCAAATTCCTTTGACTGATGCTATTAAATTGCCTCCTTACTCAAAGTATATGAAGGACATTGTCTCGAATAAAAGGAAGATCCCTAATGAAGAAATTTCTACTTTGCTTGCTAATTATTCCTTCAATGGTAAGGTTCCTAAGAAACTTGGAGACCCAGGGATTCCAACCATCCCTTGCTCTATTAAGAACAGTTATGTTAGAACTGCTTTGTGTGATTTGGGAGCTAGAGTTAGTGTTATGCCTTTATCTCTCTATAAGAGGCTTCAACTTGAAAAATTAATTCCAACTGATATATCTTTGCAAATGGCTGATAAATCTACCACTATTCCTGTGGGTATATGTGAGGATGTACCTGTTCAGGTGGCTCACAATTGCTTGATATTAACTGATTTTGTTGTGCTTGAAATGCCTGAAGATGATAATATGTCTATTATTCTTGGGAGACCTTTTCTTAATACTACAGGAGTTGTTATTAATTGTAATCAAGGAAAGGTGACCTTCAATGTTAATGACAAGGAACATACTGTCTATTTCCCCAAGAAGATTGAAAGGACTTATGGTTTAAATTCAATTGAACATGTTGAAGGCATTCAAGTTGGAGAAATATATTGTCCCATACCAAGAGAAAAATTTGAAACTATTATGATCGGGACCATTGCTATCAAGGTTGAGGTAACATAATCATTAGTGGAGTACAAAGTTTTGTCTCATATGCAATTGTTTTGGTAGCAATACTTGATCAACCTTGCTAACAAAAGGATTCCATTGAACAAAACAATGTTTTCATTATGATTATCTCCGTTTATTTCTATCCTTTGCATCTTAGTTTTTGCTTTCGTTTAGTTTTCTTTGTGTTGTTAGTTGCTTGCATGTTAGAACTTATGTAGTTCTAGCCTTGTTTTGTCTTTGCATCATGTTTCCAAAAGAAAAAAAATCTGTCTGTCAGAAAAATCATTCTTCTATTTTTGAAAAATGCCCAAAAATAAAGTGTCTCCAAAAATTCCAAAAAATTCATATTAAAGTTTTACATGAAAAAAGGGGCAGAGGAGTACATGGTAGTTACCAGGGGGCCCACCAGGAAGGCACACCACATGGTGGCGCGGCCAGCCTTGGGTGGCGCCATGCCCTGGTGTGGGCCACCCCTGCCCCCCCCCACTAACTCTCTCACCTGCCACTTTCTTCTGTCTCCCGAGTAAGCTCCAGTTCATAGCTCAAAATCGCGTTCTTGCTATGTTTCCTCTCGATTTTTTCGATCTCCTTGCTCAGCCCATCTTTCTTGCTGAAATTTGGAGCATTTGTTCCCTGGTATGTGACTCCTCCCCTTGTCCATGTAGATTTGTGTTTAGTGGATTTTATGTTGAGTATTTTGCTGTTGTAGGTGACTAGTTATGAGAGCTTGTAATCTTGATTGATGCTTAGGGATATAGTTTTGATGCATGTTTAGGCCTCTTGCAAGTCCCTATGAGTAGAATCCTTCATTATATTTACTTTGCAATCACTTGTTTAATAGGTGTTTAAATTTCAGAATAGAAGATGAGTGAACACCACATGAACCAACATGAGCTTTGGGTGCCTGAGATCATGAAGGTCCACCGGGAGGAGGAAGTTTTTCCCTCCATTTATCCATTCCCTAAGTTCATGAGAGCTACAGGAATTCTATAAGATTTCCACACTTTGGTTTCTAATGCAGGGTTAGAGCACTTTTTGGAAGATGAACCTTGTCAATTTGTGAAGCTAACCATGTCTGTGGTGCAGGATTTCCAATTTAGTCACTCTTTGCCTAACCCCATGGTCCATTACAAAATTTACAATATTGCTGTCAACCTTTCTCTTGATGATTTTTGTGCAGCTATTAAGGTACCTCAATGGGGATCATGTAAGAATATTAAAGAGATACCGGAACTACTCATGGATTTATATGCAAAAATTTGTCAAGGGAGTAGCTTCTTGAAAGAGAGTGGAAAAATCCGTAACATTCATCTTCCCTCCATTCGCTACTTTGCCTACTTTATTGCCAAGTGTGTTCTTGCTAGGAAAACTGCCAATAAGTTATCTTCGTTTGATTTAGCATGTATCTCTGCTGGTCTTAGACGAGATAGGTCTTACAACTTGGGTGCTTTTATAGATTTCCATCTTGCTGCTAACCGTGAGAAAGGTGGAATTTGTGGAGGCCTCATTGCTTCTCGTTTGCTAGCATTGCATGGTTTAGCGCCTCATCATCTACACCTACAGTTTCCCATAGAGAGGCTTGATCTTAATTCCATGATACAGCATAAATTTGTTTCCTCGTGGGCTAGTATGAGTGAGTTATCTTATGAAACAACCTTTCTCAAGGCTGGTTGGAGAAAGAGCAAGTCTGAGCGTGTTGTTCTTTTGCCTGCACCTATTTTGTTTAACCTTGATAACAGGGAAGGATGGTCCCTCACTTAGGAGGAGCTTGACACGTACCTGGGAGAGCTTTCCCAACAGTAGCAGGACACTAGAAGGGAGGTCACGGATGATTCGGTCCAGCCCTCGAATGAGGGAGAGTCTTCATATCAGCAGCCCGCTTATGATTGGGGAGCTTCCTCTTCTTCTCATGGGCCTAGCTACGACCATTCTTACCAAGATCCGCCCGCTTGGAACCCCTATTCGTACATGGATTGATACCCACTTAGGCCAAAAGCCTAAGCTTGGGGGGGAGGGTTCGGCAGTCCTCAATGGATATTGGTTTCATATTATTCAAGCCACACAAGTGAAGAGCAATAATGAGGATCAATGACAACTTGAGGCGTGGTAAGAGGTTGGTAACAAACTCTTTTGTTTTCATTTTTGTACATATACTCATCACTGTGGGCACGCTTAGTCCGTTCATGTAGAGTGTATGTTTTCTTTGGATGCTTAGTAGTTCTTGCTTTCTTATGATTAGCTCCAGCTCGCTAATAGTTGGTAGCATGTCTTATGAATGTTTGCTTGCATTGCTCTATTGATAAATTGGTATGACATGGTGGTATCCTCCTCTGAATGTTTCATTTGATTGACTTGGCACATGCTCACGCATGCACATGACTGTAATAATCAGTTAAGCCTCGATGAATTATTTTGCCTTGAGGATCTTGAATCACTTTCATGCCATGAGTAGTCCTGTTTTGTTGCAAGCATGATAATGACAACTATTGCTCTCTCGTTTGTCGCTACCTTACTATTGCTAGCCTTCACTTTCACTGAGTATGTTTTACTCAAGTTCCCAACTCCCTAAACCAAATATTTCCAAAGTGTCCACCATACCTACCCATTAGCATCATTTGCTACTTCCGTGCATATTCAATATGCCTTGTTTTCTTCTGAATAAAATGTTTGCTTGTTATGAGAAAGTTAGTTAGTAAAGCTCTCACGAACTTGATGGTACACTTTATTTTCGTGCACTTAATGAACCTGAACCATTGCGTCCTTCTTTGTTGTGCATATGCTTGCGCTTTATGAGTTGAAGTTAGCAGAACCATGTATCATGGGGACCGCTTTCAATGCTTCATAGGTACTTTGTACCTAGTTGATATCACGTTCTTTTGCTTATGGATCCCGGCGGTGTGAAATAAAAGTAGAACTTGTAAGATCATGGAGTTTGTATGTATGTTAGAGAAACGCCTGGGCCGCTAGCCTAACCATGCCTAATCATGGTGGAAATTTGCAGCATAACCATAATGAGCATTCTATGAAGCATCCTCAATAAAAATCTATGCACATAGTAAATAAAAAGATCGCCGAGATGCTCATTGTCTGCTTGCCTTGTATTTTGATTATGGGATAGCTCCCGTGTCATGTGCAAGGGGTACCCCGTTGGCGGTTCTCTATGGTACGTATATACTTACAATGACAAGAGCTTACTTGTGACTGAAGTTGAGTAGCATGAGGATCGGTCTTCGTAAGTAAGGGGCATGAGACTTCGATTTATAACTTGTCAAGCATATCCTCTTAGTTGTGTCACTTTCACCTTAACCACATTAAAGATGAGAGCTCAAGGCTAATGAGTACCATACTTTCAGCATTTGGAAGCCTTTCAAATTATTCAAAACCTTTTCTTCGACTTGTTGAGTCTCCACATATTCTTTGAGCACCTTCTTGAGAGCATAGTTGTCATTCTTTATGTTTGTTCCATTACTTGATTATTTGTGTTATGACTTTGATGCTTGTATTCTTGATATCTTTACTTCTAGTCATCACTTGAACTTCAGCGGTGCCTTGACATTCATAATCAAAGGCAAGCGAGATACCACTCTATCATACCTTTCTATGAGCATTGTAATGTTGCTTATGTTCGTGCTTCGTGCTACTTATTATTCTTGAGTTGGAATCTCTTCATAGCTTGCAAAGACTATTAAGTAGACTTGGTTGCATACTCTTTATTATGAATTGTCCAAGTAGTTGATCACATTACTGAGAATATTTACATCATATGAAGCAAATATGTTCGTGAAAGTTCTTTCATCGCACTCAGTTTTCAACTGAATTGCTTGAGGACAAGCAATAAGCTAAGCTTGGGGGGAGTTGATACGTCCAAAACGTATCTACTTTCCCGAACACTTTTGCTATTGTTTCTCCTCTAAACTTGTGTGATTTGGATGCAACTAATGCGGACTGACACTGTTTTCAACAGAATTGCCTTGGTGTCTACTTTTTGTGCAGAAAACCAACTATCAGGAAAAATCCCGAAAAATATGCCAAAAATCCTATTTCACCCGAAGACTCCAGGAGCCAGAATATGAGACGGAGAAGAGCCAGGGGGTGGCCACACCACCTGGTGGCGCGGGCCAGGCCAGGCCGCGCCAAGGGGTGGTGTGGGCCCCCCAGGCAACCCCTCGGCCTATCTCTTCGCCTATAAGGAGCCTTCTGACCTAAAAACTTCGGGGGGTTCGACGTTTTTCCAGAAGGAGTTCCGCTCCGCCGCCACCACCAGATTCCACGAAACAGCACCAGAAACTCCATTCTGGCACCCTGCCGGGACGGGGAATTGGAGGAGATCATCGCCATCATCATCACCATCGCTTCTCCATCGACCATCCATGTTTCCCCCATCTATGAGTGAGTAATCCCCCGATGTAGGCTATGGGGATGGTAGGGATTGGATGAGATCGTTCATGTAATGGCATCAGATTGTTAGGGCATGGTGCCTAGTATCTTTTATTAGTGCTTTATGACTTTTTTGCGACTTGTTGTGCTTAATGCTTGTCACTAGGGCCCGAGTGCCATGATTTCAGATCTGAACTTATTATTGATTCAGTATGATAGTATTGTTCTTGTCTTATCTACAAGTTGTATACATACGTTGTTGTCCGGAACCTATGGCCCCGAAGTGACAAAAATCGGGATAACCGGAAGGGAAAGGCTTTGATGTGAGGATCACATGTGTTCACGGAGTGTTAATGCTTTGCTCCGGTGCTCTATTAAAAGGAGAACCTTAATTGCTAGTAGTTCCCTAGAGGCCCTGCTGCAAACGGGCTGGCAGGACAAAAGATGTTGTGCAAGTTCTCATTGCGAGCACGTATGACTATATATGGAACACATGCCTAGGATTTTCTAGTACTTGGGTTCTTTATCTTATTTATCTGCAATTGCCCTATGTTCTGATTGCCATGTGAATTGTCTTGTCCATGCAACGCCCGTCCATCCATCCCTATGCCTACCGCACTCGAATCCCACTGTTTACTGCTTTTGTTACTACTGTCTTTGCTTTACTACTGCTGTTACTTTACTATTCCTACTACAAAATGTTGCTACTGATAAACTGCAGTGAGTAAGATTGTTTCCATGTGCAGCTGAATTGACAACTCAGTTGTTAAGGCTTATAAATATTCTTTGGTTCCCCTTGTGTCGAATCAATAAATTGGGTTTCACTTCCCTCGAAAATACTGCGATACACCCCCTATACTTGTGGGTCATCACCGGCCCACCCGGCCGCTGGGCGCCTGGCTAGCGAGCTGGGCCCCGCGGGGAAGGTGGCCGGCCCACCCGGCTGACTACAGCTAGCTGATGTTTCCCTTTTCTTTTTAATTGGCTATTTCCTGTTTTGTCTATTGGGCTTAGTTAATTTGGCCCATTCGGCCAGGACGAAAATATCTGATATTTTCTATTTATTAATAGTCCAACATGGCTAACCCAATGGGGAGGGCACACCCCCTCCGCCTATATAAAGGGGTGCCCATGGGTGGGATTAAACACAATTTTGGAGAAGTCCTTTGGTTGACTTTCTCCTCCTCCCTCTCTCTATACCTTGTGACCATGGCCCCAAGTCTGGGTTGTGCGATTGAGGCACACATGCAGTATGCCGTTGCACTACAGCGATTCCTAGCCGGATATCAACTTCCGCACTCCTGGCAGGATCGGGGAGACAGAGGTCTCATCGTGCACCGGATGTGTACGAAGACACGAGGCGCAACACTTGGGGCGCTTAAATGTCGTGAGTCGGAGCTGTTGCACGATGAAGATGATGAAGATCAAGAAGGAGCAAGGGATGACCTGCGAGGAGCTTCGCGACCTTAAGGTCGGCTTCGAGTACGACTACATCAACCACGTTCCCCGCGGAACGTTAACCGCGTACGGTCTACAAGGGTATGTATTCTCTACGCATTGTCCGTTACCGCATTACTACATAGATAGATCGTAGGCAGTTTCTGGGTAGGGAAATTTTTGTTTTCCACACCGATCCCCAACAGTGGTATCAGAGCCGATCTATGCGTAGAAGTGTTGTGCGGCCAGTACGCACAAGTCTTGTGCGGGCATTGATCCCTTAGTTGTCACCCTCTAACGTGTACTTGTTTATATCGCGGTATTGTTTGATGAAGCAGCACGGACCGACCTTACGCGTATTCGTACGCGAGACTGGTTCCGCGCTCAACATACGGCTTGTATCGTATACGTGGCTAGCGGGTGTCTGTCTCTGATTCAATAGTTGATATAGCATTTACAACGGAGGGCCCCGAAAGGGGTGTAGTAGAGACAACTGTCGGATCCATGTTGTGGTTGGAAAGTTCATAGTTTAAAAACGGTTCTAGTGCGAAAGCCCTAACAACCACGTAAAACTTGCAATAGATAAAGTAGAGGCGTCTAACTTTATTTTGTAGGGGGCATGTGATTATGATATGGCATTGGTCGTTACAAAGGTAAAGTAGTTTACTTTTCTGCTGCTAAGTAGTATAGTAATAGTCATCGCTCCGATGGACGACCTGGTGGAGGCGTCGTGGACTTGGCGTCAAACCAAGGGCACGATGGAGATGATGCCGGAGCGCTCGATGGAGATCAAGACGCAAGAAAGACCATATCATATCACATTATACATATGATGTTGATACCAGTTTTTACATCTTATTGTGTGCTAGTATTTACATACTCAACGATAGCGAATAAGATAATCCCTATTTAATTCCAATGTTCGGTGTTCCCCTTGTGTGTGCACCACCAAGAAAGTTCTTCGGTATGAGGCCGGCCGTGATGATCGGGGGTCAGACATATCTATGTTCGTATACAGTGGGTGTAAGCCATGTTGCACAGCGAATACACACAAGTTAGATTTGGCGAGCCTAGCATGTACAGACATGGCCTCGGAACACAAGAGATCGAAATATCGCCCATTAGGGAAATTTTTGTTTTCCGCACTGATCCCCAACAGTGGTATCAGAGCTGATCTATGCGTAGGAGTGTTGTACGGCCAGTACGCACAAGTATTGTGTGGGCATTGATCCCTTAGTTGTTACCCTCTAACGTGTACTTGTTTATATCGCGGTATTGTTTGATGAAGCAGCCCGGACCGACCTTACGCGTATTCGTACGCGAGACTGGTTCCATGCTCAACATACGGCTTGTACCGTATAAGTGGCTAGCGGGTGTCTGTCTCTCATTCAATAGTTGATATAGCATTTACAACGGAGGGTCCCGAAAGGGGTGTAGTAGAGACAACTGTCGGATCCATGTTGTGGTTGGAAAGTTCGTAGTTTAGAAACGGTTCTAGTGCGAAAGCCCTAACAACCACGTAAGATAATCCCTATTTAATTCCAATGTTCGGTGTTCCCCTTGTGTGTGCACCACCAAGAAAGTTCTTCGGTATGAGGCCATCCATGATGATCGGGGCTCAGACATATCTTCGTTCGCATACAGTGGGTGTAAGCCATGTTGCACAGCGAATACACACAAGTTAGATTTGGCGAGCCTAGCATGTACAGACATGGCCTCGGAAAACAAGAGATCGAAATATCGAGCATGAGTCACATGGATGATGTGATTGACATTGTTGAATGTCTACCTTTGATACTGCACTGATGGTCATGATGATCGGGGGAGGTCAGAGGATAGGGATCATGCGATCGCTAAAATCGTCCAGGGGATGACAATTTTAGTGGAGACCAATTATAAATTGATCTCTTATTATAAACTTAGTCTAGATGTCTGTTTGCAAATATCTTAGTAGATCTTGGCCTATCCCATTGAGCTCCTTTGTGACCATGGGAATATATTGCTTAATTTGGAACTTAGCAAAAGGGTCCAACTTCATAGATTATGCCCATGCCTGAGGGATATCCTCGTAAAAGGTGATCTTCTCTTCTTGATACAATAACCATTAGGAGATAATTCGATGACTCCGGATTGTTTGCAAAAACACTTAGTGATCTTGCATTAGAGTTGAGAACTCTTAGGAGGGCTTGATTGCAAAAGGAGGTCATGGATGAAAAAGATATATGTTAGATATACAAAATTATAAATGTGGTTCTTGCAAAACTCGTTGCAGTCTGCAAAGTATTTGATACTTGTCCTGCTTTGTGAAAACAGGATGACCTGCTTGAGAATTGCTGGATTTGAGGCAATGTGGCTTGATGACGGCAAGCAAAATAGTTGATGGCCGACATCACCTCTTCCCTCAAAGTTTGTCAGTTGGATTAGCGGACTTGAATATAATTTTGTAATCCTTGTTTGTGTGTCTTGCTTTTGGCGAGACGATTATTCATATGAACAAGTTACAAGCCAGTTTGTACTATTCTTATGAATAATACCTTATGGTCACATTATGATTATAAATAAGTTATTATCATCACTATGTTAATGATATTAGTTTAAACATTTATAAAAGATTAGAATGCTAAAAGATATCCAAAGTTTAATAATGAAATGAAACTACAGTTTAAGTCATTTTGGTTATTGCAGGTTCTTTATGAAAGATCAGGGTCCTAGATGCTTAATCTAGAGACTTTGCAAAACCATGCCTCTTGGGCAGAATGACTAAAACTCCGCATTCTGGTAAAACGGCGATATGCGAAGAAATGTTGAATCTTATACATAGTGATGTATCATATTTTCAACAAGTAGTGGAAATCATTTATTGTGGACTTAAGTGAATAAGTGCATTTACTTAATGAAACATGAAGTTTGAAATGATTTGAATTGTTCAAATGAGTTCGTAACTAAATGGGATATTGAATTAACTGAATTAACAAGTCTCTTCGATTTGATCGACACGACGAAAGTATCCAAGTTAAAGTTTAGCATAAAAGGGACTTGTGAAAGATGTTTCACAAATTATGATAATTGGATGAATTCAAACTTTGTTGAAATGTCTAAACATCATAATCATTATGTATTAGATACATATGGTATAATATTATCTCTTATCGGGGTTATAGTTGCCGTTTAGAGTTAGATATCAAAATAAGCAAACACTCATTTAAAATACAAAGGAACATCTAAAGATTCGTGGAAACAACACCATAAGTGTTATGGCACATTCGACTTTCTGGAGATTTTGATAAGTCGAAATCGTGGCGAATGAACAAGTCTTTGTAGAGCATTCTTAGGAAGCTATGAATGCATCTTCCACAAGGGGCAAACTTGCTATTGTCCAAAACTAGTGTGTCTTGATGAAGATACAGGTGGAAGAAAGTAAAAGATCAAAACAAGGTATTTGACCTTACCAATGATAATGATCATAAAATTTCAGGGAATACTTCTACTAAAGAAAGTAGGATTCAACTATATATTCTACAAGTTTGTGGAATTATATATTGATTCACTTGTCTTGTTTTGAACAAGACATACCTACGAATTACAAAGAAGTGTGATGGACCTAAGTACGAGAAATCAATGGTCATTGAAATCTCGTTAGTGGAATTCTCGATTTGATAGTGATTAAAGGATTTTGGAATGTCCAAGATTATCGAGAGGACCTAGATTTGAGTGGGAGCAAATCAGTTTGGCTAATTCATAATATGTAACAGACATATTTTGAGTGGAGCTAAGTGAAATCCCTGGATCTCAAACATGAATGTCATATTTGAGTGGGAGCGTGAAATCATTCTAGGATATGTGGACGACATATGTGAATGATGTGATTGGTGTTAATAATATTTAAGTTAGATAAATAAGGATGAAGATGAAGTTATTAATGTTGGAAATATGCCCTAGAGACAAAATAGTTGTAAGGACTATTATAATATTTCATATAGTTTATGATTAAGTTTTATATCATGCTATAACTGTATTGAGTGGAAACATCAATACACGTGTGATATATAAACAACCAGGGGTTCCCAGTGAAACTCTAGTCACTGGTTCATTGGTCAACAGATGATCATGTTTCCTGATAATGTGGCATTTATGCCAGCTGGAAATGAGGTCATCTCATTCTATGAATGAGATGATGAACCAATACCCAACCTAAACATCGTGACCCGATCATGTCACGAAGTTCAAGTTACGATGATTAGAGATGGAATCTCGTAGACTATTCCTTAGACCATGAGGCTATATCAATCACTGTCTCCCGAGAGTGCTTAGATAGCATCAACCGCCATCTAGTAAAACAGTGGTTATAAAGGTGTGTTCAGGTATTCAGAGGAAACCGTAGAGGCAATATATGTCAAGAGCGGGATTTGTCCGTCCATGTGACGGGAAGATACTCAAGGGCCCACTCGGAGAAGTTATATCCAATAGCTGCGCAACGTGTGATTAGATCATGGGGATATCACTTGTCGGAACGAGCCAAGTAGCATTGTCCAGTAACAAGATTGAACACGACATGGTGATGTCATTGATCAGATATCGGGCAATGCAAGTATCGAATGACAAAGGGAATAAGACATGACTGTCCCGGTTCAAACGACGAAAGATCTTCGTGGAACACATAGGGGTCACATGGCCATCCAGGTCCCTCTGTCAATCATTAGTGCCGGAGTGTCCCGACCATGTCTAGAGTGTTCCCGAACCGTGGGGTATCACGCTTAAGGGCTTGATGATGCTTAGAGAGTATTTATAGGATCGGTAGAATCGCCGAAGAATAGAAGAGAGAAAACCGGAAGGGTTTCGGTAAGTCCGGAGGATGTCCGGAGTGGAGGTGGAAGGTGTTCCATGGCCACGGAGGTTGAATAATATGTGAATGAATGTTAAATGTTGATTTAATCATTTATTAAAATTTATTTAATAAAGATAAAAATCAATTTAAAGGTCAAAAAGGCTTAATGGGCCAATTCCGGAGGGAGAGGGCCCATTAGGGGAAAGGGGAGAGGGAGAAGGGGCAAGGGGGCTGGCTGGCTGGGCCTAGCCCCTGCGCAGGGCCCACTAGGGGCTGGCCGGCGGCCTCCCCACCCCCTCCTCTCCTTTAGTCCCACCCCGGGACTTTGAGGGAGGTAGTACCTCCCCTCCCCTATATATAGTGGGGTATTTGGCCTAGAAAAATACACCAATAATCAATAAAGGTCTCCCCACTTTTGGGAGGACCTCTAATTGATATTTTCTCTCTCCCCCTCTCTCTCGTGACCGTGGTCCCAAGTCTGGACTACGCGAGTGAGAGACATCTTCACTGTGGAGCGTCGTCGCGCTGCGTGATTCGGATCTGGGAGCTCTACTTCCGCAACTTCTGCTGGATCGGGGAAGCAGGAGTCATCATCAGGCACCGGACATGTGTAACTCCCCGCGAGGTGTCGCACTTGAGGCACTCAAGTCGTTGGAGCCAGAAGGAGCGCAAGGACTTTATCACGACCTTGAGGTCGGCTTCGGCTCGTCTACATCAACCACGCTCTCCTGAGCGTTGACAACACTTTTCGGTCTTAAAGGGCAAGTTCACGAAAAGCCCCTCCTGTTACTGTATTACTAATAGATAGGTCCTGGCAGCTTCAGGGGTTCAGGGGCATAGAGTAAAATTTATTGTTTTTATGTGCGGCACCCCTACAGTGGTATCAGAGCTAGATCTATGCGTAGTAATGCTAGTACGGGTAGAACACACGAGATGTAGCGTGTGGGCGTTGATCTTTTAGTTGTTACCCTCCCACGTGTACTTGTGTATACCGCATTAATGCTTGATGAAGCGGCCCCCAACTGACTTTACGCGTTCATTCGCGAGACTGGTCCACGCTTGACATATGGCTTGTACCGTATAAAGTGGCTTAGGGGGGTGTTTGTCTCTCTCGCATTAGTTGGTATACCATTTGCAACGGAGGGCCCCGAAAGGGGTGTAGTAGAGACAACTACTTGATCAACGTTGTGCTGAAAGTTCGTAGGTAAGAACGGTTCTTGTGCGAAAGCCCATTCAGCCACGTAAAACATGCAAAGATAAAAGTAGAGGCGTCTAACTTTGTTTTGCAGGGGGGCGTTGCTTTGTGATATGGTTGTGGCAAAGGTAAAGTAATTACCTTTTGTTGCATAGTAATAGATAGTCACGAAGGTGACGAACTACCACGCCGGAATGACACCGGTACCCTGGTGTCTACGGCGCCGGAACCCGGTGACGGCGGATGGAGATCAAGACGTGAAGGACCATATCACATAGCATTTACATTCAATGTTATTGTTTGTATGTCTTATTGTGTGCTAGTATTAGATACTCGACGGTAGCCTAATAAGATGATCCCTGTTAAAATTACCAACGATTGTGTTCCCCCTTAGTGTGCACCACCAAGAAAGTTCTTTGGTATGAGGCGATCCAGGGTTACATGCCTAGGTGTCAGACATATCTACGTTCGCATACAGTGGGTGTAAGCCATGTTGCACAGCGAATACACTAAGGTTGAGTTGGCGAGCCTAGCATGTACAGACATGGCCGCGGAACGCGGATGGTCAAAAGATCGAGCACGAGTCGCATGAATGATGTGACCGACGTTTAGCGTCCACCCTTGAACCCACATTAATGGCCGTGATGATCGAGGGAGATGTGGCTGATAGGGGTCGTGTTATCACTAGGAACCCTTTTGTGGGATAGGTGTTTCTAAGTGGAGTTATTATTAACTCATTTAATTATAAACTTAGTCTAAATTCCTTTTGCAATTATAAATGTAGAAAATGGTTCTTCCCGAGATTACCTTTCCTATCGACGATTGGTTAAAAGGAGAAAAGCTCAAGTTAGATGGATCCAACTTTTCTGCATGGGTCATACGCCTATTTGATCTCCTTGGGGAGAACAATGTAGCTGACTACATGACCTGCGAGATGTATTTGGAGCCACCCTATTCTCATGAGACCCAGGAGCAGCGGGATCTGCGTTATCGTCGTCGTGTGATGGCCACATTCATATCAGTGACCATGCGCCTCGGAATGGAGGATGGGCTATGGCCAATAGTGGGGAGTCTCAAGCCCCGGATGGTCATGGCACATCTAAGAGCACATTTCTGGAACAAGTGCGCATGTGGGAGTATGAGCTGATGGGGGACTTCCTCTCCATAAAGATGGAGGAGGGCTCCTCACTGGATGAGCACTTATTGCGCCTCTACGATGCATACATGAGTCTAGCATACTACCTGGACAACTGGTTCTCAAGCTCATTTGCGATGGGAGTTGTGCTACGGTCACTTCCTCCAAGCTTCCAAGCACAAGTCAGGTTCTGTGTTATGAGAGGCGACACGGAAACACTGGATTTCCTTGAGTTCATTTCACATTTCAGAAATGTGATAGATGAACCCAATGTCGCTGGAGTCGTCAACGACAAAGGTATATATTTGATATACAGTTTTATAAATGTTATAATCTTGCAAACACATTGTAGTGTTAAGTATATCTGATACTTGTTCTGTTTTAGTGAAAACTTGTCCTTCTACATGAGATATGCTTGCTGGAGAGGAGGTGGCGTTGCGTGTTGATGGCGAGCATGATGATGATGGCCAACAACACTCTCCCTCGACATTTATCATTTAGTTTGTGTCTTAGGATGATTGTTGTAATCAAGAGATTATGAACTTCTTTAGTGTGTCTCACACTTCGTGAGACGATTATTCATATGAGTTTGTAACAAACAGTTGTTCCACTTTTATGAATGATTTCTATTCATGTTCATATCTTGTTTGATTACTTGTGAATTATCCTCGTTGTTTGAAACTAATTGATAATGTATGAACATTTGTAAAACATTAAAATGCCTTGTTTAAAATACCCAGCTTAATGATATGTTCATTAATGAATGAAACCATTGTTTGAATTCAAAGTTATGTGATAATATGTGAAAGTCATTCGATTTCTTGTCACATATAAATCATGCCTAAGTTCGGCAAAATAACTTGAACACCGTGTATTACTTGAATACAAAGTGTTTAATGAAATGTTAAAAGTAAATACATATTCGATGTATTGCGTTTTAACAAAAATGGTAATTATCATTATATGATTGTTTAAATGTGTAAAGTAGTTTACCAAAGAAACATGAATATGAAACTATTTGATTGGATCAAAATGTTTCATCAACAAAGGGTATAAGTATAAAAGAGAATCCAATTACTATGATTTGATCAATAGTAATGAAATTCAAATTTATAAGTATGGCATAAAAGAAATTGTGGAATGCAAAGTGTTTTGAAATGTCAAAAATGCAAAGCATAACAATGTGATATTAGATATCAAAGGGGTTAAATAGAAGGCACCAAATAAATCGTTGTAGTATAGATGTAGAGACCATTAGTTAGAAATAGTTAGCACTCAATTAGAATGTAGCGAACCATTTGAATTCGTGAAAGTTTTGGGGTTATTCGATATAACCAAAACAATAGCAAATAAGTCCTTGTAGAGTATTCATTGGAAACTTTGAATATGAAATCCCTAGCTAAACCAAAAGGAAAGCAAAACTTGTATTGCTTGGATTTTGGTACATTCTTGAGAAAGTTCACTTTTTGTGATATTTCTCAATTATGGGGCATATGGAAAATAGTGTAAAACACGATGAGGATTCAAAACCCTGCGTTAGAGTGTTCAGAAGCGCAATGGACAACGTTCCTGAACGATTCTCTGCACGGAAGGAAAGAATCAATGATATTGATCATTGTGCTTTCCCCACTAGTGTTTTCACTACATTAAGTAGGATTCAAAATGTAATCCATATCTTGTATGGAGACATTTGTGAATCATTTGTCATGATTCTTGGAATATGACATACCTACGAACTACAAAGGAAATAATGGTAAACTAAATTATGAGAAATCCTAGAAGCAAAATTCCCTTGAGATTAGAAAGCAATTCGTTGCTGAATATCACAAGTAAAAGGGGTTACTTGGAATTTCCCAAATGACTGCAAAGCCATAGTGGAAAAAGGGGTGAATGATAAAAGCACTATTTGTCAAGTATTGGATGAATTAAAATGAATTTGATTCATGTGTGCTAAATGTCTAGTGGATTTAAAACCAGTAAAGTACTAGTATCTCATAGTAAATCTCCAAGTTTGATATTTGATCAAAGGATTTTGAAGTTATTCGAAATAGTGAGTGAATATGCAATTTGCATAAAATTGAGTGGGAGCTATGTAAGTCTTCCTAAAACAATATGTGATTGACATATTTTTGAGTGGGAGCTTATAGGAGTAATTCTTAACTGTGTTAAGAATGAAGGCGTAAATGCTTATAAATAATGATTTATAAGGTGTAGAAGTTGATAATAGGTGTATTATGATATTATGTAGTATTCCTTAAGGGATTCTGAAAGGGGTTTCAGAATAGAAGTTAATTAAGGAACTGATCCTTGATAACTCAAATTAGGAATAACATTAAGTTTAACATCAATGGTTGAAAGAAAGAAAAGGATGATCATCATCCACTATGTTGAGACATAGGTTCTGTCCTAGTAAACCATGATGATAACTTAGCATAATATGTGATACAAAATGAGGAACGTTTGAAAGTGATTAAGTTCGAATCACAAAACGTTTGAGCTAAGTTTGTCTATAGTGTCTGGTAGAGAACTGCAGACATATTTTCCAAATCCATAAAGGATAACATATCTTAAAGCATAAAGAGTTATGTTATAAGGGAATATGTTGGAAACTCCTATAGATGCCAATTAAAGTCAAGTAGGAAGCGAGGTGAACAAAACATCGAAAGTTGCACAGAGTGCACTAGTGTTTCAATGAATACATTTATAATAATAAGGGTACCATCTAAAGTGTTGTATAATGTTCTGGCGGGGCTAGTTCGCTTTTAACGTAGAATGATGTGTCCCAGGGCACAGTGCCCATGAGAAAGCCCTCGAGGTTGATCTAACGTCACTGTAGGCTCCTGGAATCAGGCCTCGTTCTGCTGCCATAACGATGATGCATACACAAAGATGCTATCATGTGATGATAAAGTATTAATGTCAATCCAGGTGACATTAGTAAGTTGCAAAGGACTTGGGACTGTAAAGTACAGACCCAAGACTCAACCTCTTCCATGAGCAAGCATGTTCAGGGTACCGGATATATAGTGCAACGATTGAGAACAAAATGCAGCTAGTGTATTTATACTCTAGTGCAAGTGGGAGACTGTTGGAAATATGCCCTAGAGACAAATAGTTGTAAGGACTATTATCATATTTCATATAGTTTATGATTAAGTTTATATCATGTTATAACTATTGAGTGGAAACATCAATACACATGTGATATACAAACAACCAGGGGTTCCCAGTGAAACTCTAGTCACTGGTTCATTGGTCAACAAATGATCATGTGGCATTTATGCCAGTTGGAAATGAGGTCATCTCATTCCGAGGATGAGATGATGAACCAATACCCAACCTAAACATCATGACCCAATCATGTTAGGAAGTTCAAGTTACGATGATTAGAAATGGATCCTCGTAGACTATTCCTTAGACCGTGAGGCTATATCAATCACTGTCTCCCGAGAGTGCTTAGATAGCATCAAACTCCATCTGGTAAAACGATGGTTATAAAGGTGTGTTCAGGTATTCGGAGGAAACCGTAGAGGCAATATATGTCAAGAGTGGGATTTGTCCGTCCATGTGACGGGAAGATACTCAAGGGCCCACTCAGAGAAGTTATATACAATAGCTGCGCATCGTGTGATTAGATCACGGGGATATCACTTGTCGGAACGAGTCAAGTAACATTGTTTAGTAACGAGATTGAACACGACATGGTGATGTCATTGATCAGATCTTGGGCAATGCAAGTATCGAATGACAAAGGGAATAAGACACGACTGTCCCGGTTCAAACGACGAAAGATCTTCGTGGAACGCACAGGGGTCACATGGCCATCCAGGTCCCTCTATCGATCATTGGTGCGGGAGTGTCCCGACCATGTCTGGAGTGTTCCCGAACCATGGGGTATCACGCTTAAGGGCTTGATGATGCTTAGAGAGTATTTATAGGATCGGTAGAATCACCGAAGAATAGAAGAGAGAAAACCGGAAGGGTTTCGGTAAGTCCGGAGGATGTCCAGAGTGGAGGTGGAAGGTGTTCCATGGCCACGGAGGTTGAATAATATGTGAATGAATGTTAAATGTTGATTTAATCATTTATTCATACTTATTTAATAAAGAGAAAAATCAATTTAAAGGTCAAAAAGGCTTAATGGGCCAATTCCGGAGGGAGAGGGCCCATTAGGGAAAAGGAGAGAGGGAGAAGGGGCAAGGGGGCTAGCCGGCTGGGCCTAGCCCCCCGCGCGGGGCCCACTAAGGGCTGGCCGGTAGCCTCCCCACCCCCTCTCTCCTTTAGTCCCACCTCGGGACTTTGAGGAAGGTAGTACCTCCCCTCCCCCTATATATAGTGGGGTATTTGGCCTAGAAAAATACACCAATAATCAATAAAGGTCTCCCCACTTTTGGGAGGACCTCTAATTGATATTTTCTCTCTCTCCCTCTCTCTCTCTCTATCTCTCTCGTGACCGTGGTCCCAAGTCTGGACTGCGCGAGCGAGAGACATCTTCACCGCGGAGCGCCATCGCGCTGCGGGATCCGGATCCGGGAGCTCTACTTCCGCAACTGCTGTTGGATCGGGGAAGCAGGAGTCATCGTCAGGCACCAGACGTGTGTAACTCCCCGCGAGGTGTCGCACTTGAGGCACTCAAGTCATTGGAGCCAGAAGGAGCATAAGGACTTCATCACGACCTTGAGGTTAGCTTCGACTCGTCTACATCAACCACGCTCTCCTGAGCGTTGACAATGCTTTTCGGTCTTCAAGGGTAAGTTCGCAAAAATCCCCTCCCGTTACTATATTACTAATAGATAGGTCCTGGCAGCTTCAGGGGTTCAAGGGCGTAGAGTAAAATTTATTATTTTTATGCGCGGAACCCCTACAATTAAACAATGAGATCTATCAAGATATATTGGTGAGTTTAATAAACACTGAATGTTGAATGCTTCATGGACTTGATTCTGAAAGATGTTCAGAATGTCCTAAGCAAGATTGTAAAATAGCTCAGAATGGAACAAGGTAAGAAAGAAGTTCTTACTGTATGAAGCATTGAGTTAGTATTGCAACTATGGTTGAAAGAATGAGATGCGTTGCATCTCCTACGCCTCAGTCATAGGTTCTTCCATATAACCATGTTGTATACTCGACATAAAGTAAACCGAGGTTCTGGTTGGTAGGACAAAGTCTTAATAGTAAGAACGTGTCTTTAAGTGATTCCTGAGTTGAACACTGAATCAGAATTAAGTTTGAACATAAATGACAAGAAGCAATGTAAGTGGCATAGTTGCATTTCATGCACTAGGATCTACATAGATATAGAAGAAGAAAATCTACATCTGATGTGATGTATAATGTTGTGGCGGGGCTAGTTCGCTTTTAATATAGAATGATGTGTCCCAGGGCCCAGTGCCCATGAGAAAGCCCAGGTTGTTCTAAAGTCACTGTAAGCTCCTGGAATCCGGCCTCGTTCTGCTTCCATGACTATAGTATATACACAAAGGATAGCAAAGTGTGTTTCGAAGTTTAGATGAAAAAAGTAAAAACGACTGTCATCATAAACACTAGAAACAAAAGTCTCACTTTGTCGCCATACAAATTCTTCGACCCATTATAAGATAATGGAGTGAATGTCAAAATTAGGAAGATATTAATGATTTTCAAAAGACATAATGATCTGGTAAAACAGAACATGGACATGACGTTTCCCATGAGCATGCATGATCTGTAAACGCATATGGTATATGGTTTATATGAGTAAAATGCAAACTGGGTTATTTATACTCTAGTGCAAGTGGGAGACTGAAGGAGATATGCCCTAGAGGCAAATAATAAATAGGTTTTTATTGTCATATCTCAGTTAGTTTATAATAGTTTCATATTGTGTTATAACTGTGCCAAGTACAAACATTGGTACATGTGTGGTATGAAACAACCAAGTCGCTAGTAGCCTCTATTCATACCAGTTCGTTGGTCACGGAGATGATCTGGGTTTCAAGATCATGGGCATTTATGTCGACTGACAACGAGATCATATCATTGGAGAATGGTGTGGTTGGACATTCCTCGAAGGATTGCGACATGATCAAGTCATATAGTTCATTGTTGCAACAGCTATACCTAGACTCCTTCTCCTTAGACCGTGAGCTCATATTACTCATTGTTTCTCTAGGCTGCTTAGACTGCATCAAACGTCATCTGGTAATGCGGTGACCATAAAGGTGTACGTTGGGTATTCCAAACGAACAGTAGATGACATGTGACTGCAAGACCGGGATTTGTTCACCCACATGACGGGTAAAGATACATACGGCCGGCTCGGTGAGATTACATCTATAAATGTTGCAACATGTGACTAGGTCACGGGGATGTAATATCATGGTAACAAGAAAACAAAACTTGTTGTGAACGAGATTGAACAAAGTTATGGGATACCAATGATCGGATCTCAGACAAGTTGTATCGAGAAACAAAAGGAAGAGGACGCTACATTTAGACGGTTCAAACGACATTGTCATCAGCAATGCATAGGGGTCACATGGACATCCCTGGTCCCTCTGTTGATCATTGATATAGATCATGTCTAGAGCATTCCCCAGCCGTAAGAGGATACACTTAAGGGTACGATGAGAGCGATCATTCGTAAGACGAAATCAAACTAGAGAAAGAGAGAAAGCTGGAATCGTTCCGTGGAGAGATCCAAAGCCGTTCGGAGAAAGAATAAAGGAAAAGCCCGGAAAAGTGTTTTTGGATAAATGGGAATTTAAATATATATTTATTATATGTTAATTGTGAATTAATATATTCTAAATAATATTTAAGTTAAGATTTATAAAAGCAATTTTTATATTGGACTAAATCCTCAGAGGGAAATAGTCTAGAAATAAAACAAGCAGAAAAAGAAAAAGGAAAAAGAAAAAGGAAAAAGAAAAAGAAAAAGTAGAGCAGTGGCAGCCGTTGGGCTGGCCGACTCGACCCAGACCCACGCGAGCGCGCGGGGGAGCCAGGCCACCTGGCTGGCTTGCTGGGCCACGCGGGGGGCAAAGGCCCACCAGGGTCACCTCCCCTGGCCGCCTTGGGCCGCTGGTGCTGCTGGGCCGCGGGGCGGGCGCCGACCCACCTGGCCGCTGGGTGCCTGGCTAGCGAGCTGGGCCTCGCGGGGAAGGTGGCCGGCCCACCCGGCTGGCTGCAGCTAGCTGTTGTTTCCCTTTTCTTTTTATTTGGCTATTTCCTGTTTTGCCTATTGGGATGAGTTAATTTGGCCCATTCGACCAGGACGAAAATATTAGATATTTTCTCTTTATTAATAGTCCCACGTGGCTAACCCAATGGGGAGGGCACACCCCCTCCGCCTATATAACGGGGTGCCCATGGGTGGGATTAAACACAATTTTGGAGAAGTCCTTTGGTTGACTTTCTCTTCCTCCCTCTCTCTATACCTTGTGACCATGGCTCTAAGTCTGGATTGTGCGATCGAGACACACCTGCAGTATGTCGTTGCGCTGCAGGGATTCCTAGACGGATATCAACTTCCGCACTCCCGGTGGGATCAGGGAGCCGGAGGTCTCATCGTGCACCGGATGTGTACAAAGACACGAGGCACAACACTTGGGGCGCTTAAATGTCGTGAGCCGGAGCTGTTGCACGATGAAGATGATGAAGATCAAGAAGGAGCAAGGGGTGACCTGCGAGGAGCTTCGCGACCTTGAGGTCGGCTTTGAGTACGACTACATCAACCACGTTCCCCGTGGAACGTTAACCGCGTACGGTCTACAATGGTATGTATTCTCTACGCATTGGCCGTTACCGCATTACTACATAGATAGATCCTAGGCAGTTTCTGGGGTCAACGTAGGGAAACTTTTGTTTTCCGCACTGATCCCCAACAGAAGTGCCTAAAAAGAAGTGGAATAAGTATCATGAACCACATAAAGATATTGCTAAGTGTGTTCCTGCAAGAAATACTGAAGTTTATACTACTAATCATGCTTTACTTGAACCTTACATTGAGAAAATGCCTTTCCTAGTTAAGATAAAGGAGCATTCTATGATAGCTAGTATGGTTAATGAAAGTACAAATAAAGCTGTTGAACCTGATAAACAAATGGACGATGAACCTATGATAGCAAATGTGGAATATTTTGTTGCTAAATATGTAGAAGAGGGACACACTATCCTCTGTAAGGATACCTCTAATATTGTTTCACAAAGTAGTGTTATGAGAGCTAGTGTCCCTGTGTTTTCTGTTAGGATAAGTGATTATTGCTACGCTGGTTCTTGTGATAGCTATATCATTAAGTGTATGCATGATACTGAAAGTTATTATGAGAGAGGAAAGACTGTTCTAATGCATCTCAATAATATCAAGTTTCCTCGTTTTATGCTTAAAGTTTTTATGTTGCACTTCTTTTGCCTTCCTATGCTAGTAGTCTCTGGTTTCAACAACTTGTTTGTTTACAAAATTCCTTTGCATAGGAAGTGGGTTATACTTAAACATGTGTATTTTTGCTTCTTAATGCTCTTTTTCACTTCAATTTATATTCTTATGTGAGCATCATTGAAATTATCATGCCCATCTTAATGGCTATAAAGAAAGAGCTTTTTGGGAGACAACCCAATTTATTTTTGCTTTCAGTTTGTTTTTGGTTTCTTTGAGTCTTGGAAGTTATTACTTAGGTAATGACCTCTCCTTATCCTTTTGTTTAGTTTTTGTGTCAAGACCAACTTTTAATGAGAGAGAAGTAAGATTTGGGGAAGTTGCTGTCCCGAAACAAAATTTTGTGCTTCACCGTAAAAATTCGTGAGAGATCTCTGTGTGTCAGATTGAGCTGTAATTTTTTGTTCTTCTGCCCCAGGTTGTTATTTAAATTTCTTTAGTTTTTCACTTTTTGATTTGAGCAACATAAGATTTTAGAAAAAATTGATCTTTACCTGTTGATCTGTTTTGACAGATTTTGCCACTCTTCCATTTGCTTCTTTAATCGATTTCCTTTTTGAATTCTTTTTGGGTTTTTAGGAGTTGCTGCAGTAGCTTATGATTTGATGTATTTTAGTTGAAATTGGACTTAAAAGGTTTATCACTTCGCTTATACTAATGTTGCTAATGAGAATTGTGTGAAGTTTTGTGTGAAAGAAATTTCTACGTTATTGGAGAAAATGGTGTAATAAGAAAGTGAAAGGTTTCATGACTCAAGCAATAAGTGTATGAAGATGAAGATATTGATGTTATTCAAGCGGTGACTCTGGAAGAACCTACTAAATGCCAACTTCAGAGACCTGTAGAGTCCATTTTCAAATAGGTAACAGTTCTGGTAAGAAAAGTTCCACGAAAATTCTATACAGTTGTATTTTTGGAGTTTTTATCCAACAAGGGAAGCTACAAAGCGAAAGAGGGATGGAAACGGAGCCTCGGTGGCTCACACCACCCTATGGCGTGGGCGCACCCTAGGCCGCGCCACCAGGTGGTGTGGCCGCCCTGGACTCCGTCTCCGACCCGTTTTCTCCAAGTACCTTTCTTTTTTTGTAAAACTTCGTAATATATAATCCCCCTGATCCCCCGAGGTTTGTATATCGTGTTCTCATCGTGTTTTCGTTTCGATCTGTTTCTGCCAGCAAATATTCTTGAAAGTTAGAAGCACAATGGTGTCCGCCAAGGATAAAGGAAAGGAGCCTATGGAGGAAGATCCCCAAGACCCCGGACAGGAGGAGGAGATTAAGAGTGAAGATGAAAAGGAGGCAAAGGAGGGCCAACATCCGCACACCGACACTACCATTGCAAGCTTTGGAGTGGTGGCAAACCCTGCCAAGATTATGTCAACTAGAGGGAAGCCTCCTCATCATTGTTAGGCACCATGGTCACTTCCTCCATGCACTAAGAATCCTTTCCATACCCTTATCCATGAACATCAATACCAGAATATACCCAAGGAGAAACTACCCTCCAATTGGGATTTGCCTCGTTCTAGCCATGCAGGAAAAGGAGACTTCAAGGAGATAGAGTGGGGAAAGAATCGCAAAAGCTGGGATCCGCAACCTGACATAATCATGAGCCACATCGAGCACAACTCGGAGTTGATTCGCACTCTCACCTTCGAGATTGAGGACTTGGGGAAATTGATCAAAAAGCTCATCGAGAGAATACCACCACCACCGAAGGAGTAATTCGTCATCAGGTTTTGGCATCCCCTTGGTTTGTTCCAAGCTTGGGGGAGTGTCGCGGTACCACATCACCATCTTCTATCTTTTTACCTTTTTAGTAGAGTCATATCATGAATAGAGAAGTTATCATGTAGGATGGTTTGCATTATGGAAGTGTCCCCTCTCTCGTTAGATATGTATCCCTTGGTGTGAGTTGCCGTTATGGAATATTAATGAGAAGTTCTATCATTTACTCGTTTGCATATCTTATATTAGTTTTCAATTCATGGGTATATGATTGACTCTTGTTGTTAGTATTGGTGTCACTTTGGGATCATTGAGTTAATTTAGTTGGTTTTGGCAAACCTGGCTCCGTGAGTAGCAACACTATTTTTGGGAAGTTGAATGAAAAAGATAAAAGTACTCTAAAGAAATATAATTTCATCATCTTTTTTTCTTGATTTGCTCATAAGTCTAGTATTCTCTAGTTAAGATCTTTTGTGTTTCCAAGGAAGATTGCATGTTTGTTTTTTATCACCTGTATGTTTGTTTGTTTCCTTTAACTCTTATGCTCGCTACCCAGCCTTGCTAGCCAAAAATCTGTACTGAGAGGGAATACTTCTCGTCCATCCATTCCTTAAACCAAAACCTATGCCATTTGTGTCCACCATACCTACCTATTAGCACTATTGCTATTCCAAGTAAATTCATGTTTTTATCTACCTTCCAAATTAAACTTGTTATGTGAAGATTAGTGATTAAAGCTCTCACGAACTTGATGGCACACTTTACTTTCTTGCATTTAATAAACTTGAACCATTGTGCCCATCTATGTTGCGTATATGCTTGCGCTTTGTAAATTGTGAACTAGCAGAACCATGATGTAATGGGGAACGCTTTCAACATTGCACCGGTACTATGTACCTAGTTGATATCATGCTCTTTTTTCTATGGATGTCGTCCGTGGGGAATTAAAGGGGAGCTTGTAAGTCCATTGAGTTATGTATGTGTGTTAGAGAAACGCCTGGGTTGCCGGTCCAATCCATGCTGTCATGGTGGAAACCAGCAGCGTAACCATAATGAGCATCTATGAAGCATTCTTCTTATAAAAAAAGAGATAGAGATTGAGAAAAAGAGAAAAGAAAAAAAGAGATGAGAAAAGAGGAAAGAGAGAAAAAAAAGCACCACATTCCCATGGTAAATAAGAAGATTGCTGAGATGCTTGTTCTCTACTTGCCTTGTCATTTTGATATGGGGATTCTTCCGTATCATCGGGCAAGGGGTACCCATTGGCGGTTCTCCATGATACACATGTACTTACTATGACAAGAACTTACCGGTGACTAAACTTGAGTAGCATGAGGAGCAGCCCTCGTATTCAAGGGACATGAGATTCTCCATTTACAACTTGTCAAGCATATCCTCATATTTGATTACTTTAACCTTAATCAACTAAAGATGCCTATGATAGGGGCAATGAGAGCTGAAAGCTAATAAGTACCATAATTTTTGGAAGCTCTTTATGAAACTTCAAATCCCTGCTTCCCTCTGTGAAGGGCCTTTCTTTTACTTTTTTGTTGAGTCAGTAAACCTATCCCCTTCTACCTCAGCAAGTATTTTGAATTGTTGTGTTTCATTCATTCATATGATGATTTATTCAATCATGGTCCACCCCTGGCTCTCCCCTCTGGCATATATTATCCTCTCGAAACCCTAAGACTCGGGGAGCGACCACGGAAAGATTCCGCCGCCTTTGCGGGGCAGAAAACACCGAGAGAGAAAGAGCTCTCCGGTAGACAGAATTTTGCCAGGGGAATTCCTTCCTGGAGAGGGGACATCATCGCCATCAACACCACCATCAAGCTGGACTTCATCGGGATCATCATCATCATCACCATCATCATCTCCATCACCACCATCATCTCCACTTCATACCGCTGTAACAATAGGGTTGAATCTTGCATAGTTCTTAGGGGAAACTTTGTCGGTGTTGATTACACTTTGTAGTTGATGCTATTGAGTGAACCATTGAATTATTGTTTATGTTCGGATTGTTATACATCATTATTTCATCTCTGATCATGATCCATATGATGTCTTGTGAGTAGTTCGTTTTGTTCTTGAGGACATGGGGGAAGTCATGTTGTTAGTAGTGGAATTGTGTTGAGAAAGATTCAATGGTTTGATATTTAAGTTGTGGTATACTTCTTCTAGTGGTGTCATGTGAACGTCGACTACATGACACTTCACCTATATGGGCCTAGGGGAATTCATTGTGTATTTGGCTACTAATCGTAGGGGTATCCGGAGTGACAGAAACCTGAACCCCCATTAGGAAACCTTTGCACAAGGGACGTCAGGGTCTTAGAGTTTAAAGCTGTGGTTAGGTTTCTACCTTAATTACTTTCTTGTACTTTCGGATGCTTGCAAGGGATATAATCACAAGTATGTATTAGTCCTAGGAAGGCCGGTACATTAGCACAGGTTCACCCACACAACACTTAGCAAACTAAAGAAGATTAATCAACTACATGAAGCGAAAGCACTTGACGATATTCCCATGTGTCCTCGAGAACGTTTGGTCATCTTAAGTAATACAACCGGCTTGTCCTTTGCTGAATAAAGGATTGGGCCACTTGCTGCATTTATTCTTATTGTCTTTTATTTACTCGTACTTTATTTACTTGCATTATCAAAAAACCATAAAAATCTGTTTGCTAAGTATTTACAGAGAATTCCTGCTCCAAGCCACTAGCCAGCACCTTCTGCTTCTCGTTGGGTTCGACACTCTTACTTATCAAAAATACTGCGATACACCCCTATACTTGTGGGTCATCAGACCTCTGCGGTATTATCACGGAAACCGGATCATCCAATTCCCTGAGTACAGTTGATCCAATCAACTTCGTACAAAACCAATCTATCTCATAGATCGACCACCAAAACTGCAATTAGATCCAATCTAACGCCAACCGCATATCACATATGCACAATCTCGAGCATAAAATCAGAAGCTAACGCTCTGATACCACTGTTGGGCCGCGCAGAGATAAACAAAAAAAAACCTACGCGGTGATGTCAAAATCTAACTGAGGTAGTAGGCCACAAGAATTACGACTAGACGCGCGGTTGCAGAATCGATGTAGCACGTCGCTTGATGCAGTGCAGTCCTCACGATCCGTTGCGATCCACGGTCGTCGAAGTGCTGAACGTACAGCACCTCCGCCAGTATCTACACGTACAAGGAGGTGCGCCGGCGGTGGACTGCTAGGTCCAGTACGACGGCGACGGGACTGGACTAGGGGCTAGGGTTTCCAACACATGGAGTGACCTAACCGTGTGCTCTAAGCACATGTGCCCCAGCTTATATAGGGAGTGAAAGTGGGCTCCACTCACTTGTGGCCCATTCACTAAAAGGCTTATATTAGTCACTGCGAGTCCAACTCACTGACTCAGTTCGTTTCCTTTTTGAGTCCGACCCAAATATGATCTCGCTCTTAAGTGTGTGACCCGATAGGCTCATGGTAACCCGGACACGATCCGAGTCTCACTCATGACCGATTAGTCGGTAGCGGCTCCTAGCAGAATGTGCCAACTCCCAAGTACCAAAGAGTCATGATGACATACCTTCCAATGCGACTTTCGTCTGAGTCCCTTTTGCTTCACGATATACCTTGTCGAACTATAGGCGAATAATCTTCATCCCTTAAATAGTTCGACTCTCTTTCTCGATCCGAGATAAGTGATTCATCCGACTAACTCTTAGTCGATCGCCTAGGTTAACACTTAACCGAGTCGCGCATGGCCATGCTTTCCAAATCATATCTTCCGAGAGGGCCCAGAGAATATCTCTCCAGTCGGAGGGGCAAAATCCCATCTTGGTTATTCACATCACGCAGCTTGATTCTCAGTCGTCCCGAACTCCGCCTTTATAACTGCCCAGTTACGGAACAACGTTTGACAGAACCTAAGTCAGTGATCCTCAACTCGGATTGTGCAATAACCTCATGTCTAAGGATTACATTGATTGAGATATCCAAATGATGACTTATTCATTGTATCTCAATATGGGTCAGTCTCACTCGCTAAACTCTTTAGACGAATCCGTGTAAGTCGCAATAGAATCTCTATGCCCATGACAAGTGGAACCGAGTCATCAGCCGACTTTCACATTAGTCTAAGTTGTGTGTCCAGCACAACCTCAATGACCAAGAACAATCAGTACAAACAACATGAATATATAGTTCCACAATTGAATCACATATTCAATGACACATATCACTAGTTTATACATGGAAAATGACTTTATGAATACATTGGAAATAACACCATACATGATTGCCTCTAGAGAATATTCCCAACACCCACCTCCATCACCCTCCACATCCGTCATCGCCAACTCCGACTCCGTCCTTGATGCGCTATACGCCGACATCAATATGGATGGTGGTGGCTCAGACACTAACTCAGAGGAATATGATGCTGTTATGAGGGAGATCGAGCAGGAGATCGAGAAGGAGGAGCGTGCCGAGAAGGCCAACACTTCCAACCAGGTGCTAGTCGCCATTGGGAGCGTGATGGAATAAGACGGACACGAACCGGAACGTGGGAGAGCTCCGCCCATGCTAGCAGTTACCAGAGCAGCAACAGCCAAGAAAGCTGTCGAGCCTCCGGCTCTGGCCAGGGCCATGCCTCCTCCGGTTATCCACCCGCAACCGGTGCAGGAACTCACCACAACCCCCAGTACTGCCCGACAGTCAAATCAGCCGCGAATGCCACCATCAATGTCTGCAACTAGTAACCCATCGGCTACTCCCACCGACAAGGCAATTTACGGCGCACTCCTTGTTGAGCCCATCACCGTCACCCATATCTGGAGCGTTACGGAGCTTGATGAGAAGTGCGCGGTAATCTTGGCGGAGGCCAAATGCATTGCGGAGCAGGGCGCTAAGCTGGATGAAGACATGGCTAAGGCACAGTAATCTATTAAGGCGACAAGAGCTATGGAGGCTGAGTACAAGCAATTGTTGTTAAAGCAAAAGGCAAAGAAAGTGCCAGCTCACGTCGTCGAAGATCCCGACATTCAGCGGAGGTTGGGATATGACGGGTATAAGCCAACAAAAGCCACCCCGTATATTGATTCGGAGGGGAGGCAAGTCATGCCAACTCCTGCCCTCAACATCACCGTCGCCAAGACCCTCCTGGAACAGGACAGGTCGCCAGAACCAGTTGCTCATGTGTACGACCTAGTCGCTAAGGCATGCAAGCAACAGGAGAAGGCTACCTTGCAGAGGCTCGAGTCCAACCCGGAGTTTTGCCAGTCAACCCTGAACAGCCGCAGAAGGTCCAAATCTCCTTGTGACGAGGGATCACATACAGGCTCCACGGAGCGAAGACGAAGGGAGGCACGCAACAGGACTGACGCCATCCTCATATCCTCCGATCACGGAGAAAAGGCTTGTCCCTGCCGGTCGCCACCTCCACCACCATCTCGACGTCACGAGGAACCAGAGCCGCGCCACCATACAAGCATGCCACCGCCAAGGCGTCCCTAGGCCGGCATCGTTATACGCGACCAGGGTGAGCAGCCCCGGCATACCGGAGAGCGCAGCGGCATTGAAGGACATAGGAGAAAGTCCCACAAGGAGACGCCACGTCTAACAAGCAACCGTGATAGGCGTGAGGAATCATAGGAGGGACACAACAAGAAAGCAAATCCACCGCGGCCTCCACTGCCACCGTCGCCACCTAGCAGCCATCATGAATAAGTAAAAAGGCTCGGGTATAGAAATAACCGAGGCATGAGAAGACGATGATGTATTCTAAAGTTCACTTTCCAAACAAAGCTACTCTCTTAGAGCGGTGTGGAGGCACAATGCTGCTCCAAGTGCCACAATGGCTCACCATAATCTCCTCAAGCCTTCGTACTATGGGACACTTAGAGAGGTCACCAACCCAAATAAGGTTGGGGAAATTTTCACAAATAAATTGGAGGCTTCCAAGTAATCCACCGAGCCAAGTTCTACCCCACAATGATTGAGCTCGACAACACCACCAAGCCGTATAGGGTTTCAAGAACCTAAGAGGAACAAGCTCCAGGTACAAGTAAATGGGAGTAACAAGCTCTGGATTCTAATAACCTAAGAGTAATAAGCTTCCCACACTTTCACCAACCGATTCTCTCTAGAGAACTCAAACCGATGCACCAAATGCAGTGGCACAAATACAAGTGCTAAAGTCTTTATCTCCCAAATACCACCAAAGCAAATAATCGTACCGAGGAATATGAGAGTAAAAAACAAAGGAGGAGAACACAAAATTTATCCATCTAGATCCCAAGGATTCCCTCTCTAAGAGGAGATATGGAATTGTGGAGATGTACATAGATTTAGATCTCCTCTATCGTTTCCCTTAAATATATGCAAGAGTCATGTGATGAATAGAGAGAAAGAAAGCTTCAAAAGGTCAATAATGGTACAATAGGCAAAAACCATCTCAAAGATGGGGATCCTTTGGGGAAGAAGACCCCTTAAATATCCCCCACCCATGGAATCTAACTATCACACATGCGTGCAAGGAAGTCGGACTGGCCGGGCCTAGGTCGGACCACTACGGACTATTTAGTCTGGGATGGTAGGACCACTCCAGACCAACCAAAACTGATGTTACTGTAAGAAAACTGTCAGTTTAGACGTAATCCCGTACCGAGGTCGGACTAGTCCGACACATTAGAGTAGTCCGACCAAGTAGAACTAAAGACTCCATATCTTATGCACTTGGACTCTGAATTCATGATCTTGGTCTCGTCGAAATCACAACAAATAGATCTACAATTTAATGCAGATAAACATCATAGTACAACATAGGAGATAAAATCTGAAGAGGAAAGGGTGGACCTCTACATAAAAGTAGAGCTGGGAAAACCTTCAAAATCATAAACACAATAATTTTTTCATCTAAATCCCCCTTATATGAACTTGAGCTTGTCATGAAGTTAAACACAACCTCTAAAACCTCATATAGAGAAGAAATAAATAACAACCAAGAAGGATGATTCCAATGGTGCAAAGGTTTGAGATCTCTCCGAAGGATATGATCAAGTGACTCCTTCGAGAGCCCCACTTGATAGAACAACTCTCTATCCTATAACCTAGTATCCCAACTAACAAAATGATATAGATAAAATAGGAAACTAGTCAAGATCATATATTTGCCTTGTAGATTCTCTTTAAGCTAGATGACAATGATCTTGACCTCCTCAAGTTGGAACACCTTTCTTGATTACGCTCGCTTGGTGAACACATTATGGAAAAAACCCATCTTTTTTCCCCTAAAAAGTTCCATATGAAGAATCATACGTTTACCTTTATCGTGTTTCCCGACTAGTGCCATGCCAAAGTTTATCTAGCCGAATGAGATCTAGGCTAACAATTTCGCTCTCTCGACATGCTGACTACCACCCGTCTGTGGCCTAGGTGACCATGATGTCACTCGCACCATCCGCTTAGATCACATGAATAGGAAACCTATGAGTTTTTCACCTACAATATATATACCCCTTCTTTCCCAAATAAGAAAGGTTCTAGATTTCACTCTTTCCCACCATCATTGAACCTCAAAAGCTCGATTCCTCTTAATTTGAACGATCAACGTTCTAGGTATTTGAGGAAAAAAGGTGTGGCATATATTTACATTTCCACATAGTAAATCTTGATTACCCTTTGATTTCATTGATGTGCTTGTTACTCTTGGAGGTCAAGGACTCCTACACGGTAGGTTTCACTAGGTCAAGGATTTCAACTTCAAGATTCATATTTTCATTTCCGTACCCCCTTGGTTATCTCTTTTCTTCTTATCATTATCCTTTATGTGTTACTACTTTCTTGCCATGTGTATGTTCTTAACAATGCCATATAGTATAATATAACCTAGTTGTATTCTAGTCGATCTTTATATTACGCATTTTTCCTAAAATCAACAAAAAAATATAAAGTTATAGTTGCTATTTCCAACCATTAAAATACCTTCGCGAAAATAATCTTCATTTGCCCTCACAAAGGTGGATCATAAGGTGTAACTAGCACCCAAATGTTTGGATATTTCCAACCATTTTGGAATGAATATATTTTCCTTTAAAAGTTTAAAAATCATTTGATGAGTAAATATTTGGTCTTAAATCTAAATATTCAATTTCTAAACCACATGGTCTTTAGGTCAGCATATGGTACTCCACATTGTGAGGCTATATTTTTGTTTTTAATGATCAAGTTACCAAAAAGAATTAGATTTGTAGTAATCCATTATCTTACGTGCCACTTTAGATTCTTTGAAAAAGGACGTTATAAGCAAAAGTAGACCGAGAACATCATTAACAAGGATAGGTTTCTCACCATAGGACAAAAGTGCCTCTTCAACTTCTAACATTTTCTCAAAGTGACCCTTCATGGCTGTGTCCATGTCCACTATTTGTCCAAGTTATAGCATCTCTAGCATGTGTGGGATAAACCTAACCTAGAAAAGTCGGATAGGGGGAGTAGGAAAACTAGTATCTAGTTCAAGATAATTTGCGGTAGAACAGATCTTGGATATCCAAACTGCATACGAGTTCATCACATCACATGATTTGATCACATATGGAACATATTAATACGACTCCTACATTCTAACATGCATCGCCAGCCAAAAATCGAACCTAAAACAAAGGGACAAAAAGGTGGTGGCTCTTCTTCGTCGGGATGCGGAGGCATCGGTTCTTCACTCCTCGTCGAAGGAGGTGTCGCCGAGTAGGCCTGGAGCAGCACTTCGACGTGCCAGACTTGGCGGTTGGCCACGAGATGCTCGGAGGCCTTGATCCCCTGCTCTAGTTGTGCGTCGTTGAGCGCATGGCACCGTGGCGATGCAGATCCTACCGTGCCACCATGTGCACCGAGTGGGCGAGCACCTGATGGGGAACTGTCTCCTCGGGCTAGGGTTGGGCCTAGTGCTCGGAGTCCTCCTCCTTGTTGTCATCATCAGCAAACACCTAGCACCATCATGTGATGTCCCGCGGCCTGGGATCTATCCCCCTCCGCTCAGAACGCATAGAACCATGCGAAGTAGGCGTCATGCCACATCTGGGAAGAGTGGGTAATGTCCGTTGCCCGGCGAAGATGCACTTGCCACACACGTTCCTTGTCGGCAGAGAGCTCCAAGGCGTCAGGCGAAGAGGACGGCCTAGGGGCCTCGCAGAGACATGAATGAGGCCCCACATCGCTGTTGTGGCTGACTTGACACATTTGGCAGATCCGGTGGTGGGGCTACTAGATTTGGAAGCCAGAGGCAGGAGGGAAATGGGATTGGGCGGGGAAGCAATGGGAGATTCGACCCAGATTGACCCGAGTATATAGTTGTGGGGTAGTCTGCTATCAAGTGACCTAGATAATTTTATCTGGCCTAGCCATTTTGAGGGATCTATTCAGGGGCACGAAAAACAGCCCAAAACCGGAACATGACTGCTAGAGTTGTCCTGCCAGAGATGGTCATACACAAATAGTCAATTGGTATGCTGGATAGCGAAATGGCATCAAGCCAACTTTGCAACCAAACAATATATATCTATGCTAATCCTGCTCATTTTTTGGCCTTCGAGATCAAACGATTTCACTTGTAGGAAATTTTATTTTAAGACCCAACAATTGCTTGACAATACAAAGTACTAGTTTCATGTTAACCGTCTCGCCTTTTCCATGTCATGTTCCACGAAACTAGTAGTGCTGTGTGCAAATTTTTAGACTCTTTTGCTTACATTTGTTTTGTATCCTTAATTAGCTGTATTCTTTGTGTCAAAATAAGGTTAGTTGGTTTGATGCTAAACATATAGGATAACGAGATTTAAATCAAATTACGCATACATATATTGTGGTAACTCATGGTATTAATTTTGTTAGCACATATCTCATATTGTGCTAACTAGTACTACCTCGGTCTTATATTGTGAGAGTACTTGCTAACTTTTATAATTTATGTAGTACTCCCTCCATTTTATAATATAAGATATTTTAGATTTTGTTAAAAGAATATATCTAAATACCTTTTTAGTGCTTAAGTTTACTCCGAACCTAAAAGATATCTAGATACATCGTTTCACAAAATTTAAAAGTATCTTGTATTATGAAACGAGGGGGTAGTTCCCTTTACTTCTCTCTCATAATCTGGTAGAAGTTTGAACACAACTCCCTCCATTTAAAAACACTTGACGTGATTTTAGTTCGAAATCAAACTAAAGTCACGGTAAATATTTTGAAACACCAATATAACTGCTAAGCACCAAACTACCCAAAACGAACAATAATGCTACACTTACGGGCTTCTTCTTACGTGATGTGACTTACTGGCTAACGTGGGGATCATTGATTGATTACGGTTGCTTAAATCACGGCATCTGCACCAGTAGGCTTCTTCCACCTAATCCCGTAAAACTTTTACGTACTCCCGTCAATTAATTTGGATCGGAGGGAGTAAAAGAATTTAAGTAAGCAATTAATTTGGATCGGAGGGAGTAAAAGAATTTAAGTAAGTGTAGCATTATTGCAAAACGAAGGTCCATTCCCTTCCCCGCTTCCGACCAGCTCTACTGAGCACGTAATGCACTATTCCATAACAAGCATACCATTAAGAAAAGACTAGTAGTAGTACATAGTAAAAGACAAGAAAAAGCAGCTTAAATCACGCGGGAGACTAGTAGTGCTTGATCAAACTCTTTTTTTTTTTTTTGAGGGAGCTTGATCAAACTCTAAGGAGGTAGACGCTAAGCTCCGGGCCGACGCTGTTGGCTTTGGTGCTGCTGTCCGGGTTCATCATGTAGAAGGCCTCCGAGTCGCGCGAGCCCACTACGCGCTCGAACCGCGCGCGCATGTACATGACGTCGCCCTCGCCGCCTCCGCACGACGCCGGTATGACCCCGGCCCCCATGGACACGGGCTCCAGCGCGCGCAGCACGCGCCAGTCCGCGGCGCCGCACTCGCGCCGCACCGCGTACCCGCAGCCCTTGCCGTTGCAGTACGCGCGCCACACCGTCTCCTCCAGCAGCTTCCTGCCCGTGGCGCCGGCGGCCGCGGGGAACGCGGAGGCGCGCTTGGACCGCTCGCACTCGAGCGCGATGCGCACGAGGCCCGAGGCCATCTCGCGCACCAGCGACGCCGTGGGCGCGGTGAGCTCCAGGAGCAGCGCGGGGCACGCGCGCGGGTCGATCTGGAAGGCGAGGTGGACGTGGCCGCGGCGGTGGCCGTACAGCGTGCCGGTGAGACGCACGCCGAGGCCTACCTGCCGGTGCCGTCCGGAGATCGCCGCCGCCAGCGCCGTCCGCAGGCGCGACACGGCCGTGCGGCCCGGCTTACTGTTCTTGCGGTGCTGCTGCTTGGACTTGGACGGCTTGGGCGGAGGAGACACGAAGTCCTCGGAGTGGAACGACGGGCAGGCGGAGGAGAAAGCCATGGACGCCTCATCCTCGTCCTCGGCCTGCTTTCCCGACCTGATCTTGACGAAGCCTTCCTCCGCGACAGCGGTACTGGTGGCTCCATGGCTGCTGCTCTTGCCGAGAACCGGCCACTTGAAGTGCCTGCGGGAGAATGAGAATGAGGACTCGTGGGGGCTTCTCTCCATGATGTTTCTCATGGTTTCTTGCAGAAGCTGTTGCTGTCTATTGCGCGCCGGTTGTGTGTCTATGTATGGAGGATGAAGGAACGGGGTTTTGTACTGTGAGGGGAAACTGGTGAGCAGAACCCACCAAACTGAGCAGACAGGAGAAAGAGAGGAGTGTGTGTGTGAGAGGCTCTGTTTCTGTTCTGTTTTGTTGTGTCTCGAGGAGGAAATGGAAGACAAGCTTGCAGTGGGTCTGTCTGTGGACACCGGCACTGGCAGGCAGAGAAAGGAGTACTGTAGCACATGATAAATTAAAAGTGACAAGATATAGACAGGCATGGCGTGCCTGCGCCCCTGCGGCTGGCTGGATGCTACACTGCTAGCTCTATCAGCAGTTCAGCATATGTAATCCTGGACCTATTCGCATGGTTTTAAAACCATAATAATACTGAATTCTAGTAGAAACTTGACGGGATGCCATGTTGAATTCTCAACAATTTGAAAATGCAAGAATGTACGGTTGATTGCGTTTGCTTGCATTGTAGGGACTAGATGTATACCACGGTTATCACTAGAACAAAGATACATTCGTTTTGAGTTAGACTTAATACTCCCTCCGATCCAAATTAATTAATTTTGATTTAATTAGATTCGGATGTATCTAGTATTAAAACATGTCTAGATACATCTGAATCTAGACAAATCCGAGTCAATTAATATGAATCGGAGGGAGTAGGATCTTTCTTTAGAATCACCACCAAACAACCTCTACTGAAAAACTGTGAAAACAATTGGATCGTCCAAAATTTTCTATAAATTTCCTTTGAACCAAAAATGCACATACTATACTAATATTGCTGGCAAAATGTTCCAGACATTTTTTTTTAGAACTCGTAGAAGGTCCGCATGTCTATATATTATGTCTGAAACAATACTTTCGCGGCCGTTTTTCAGACATCCGAGAGCTCGCGGGATATATGCTGGGAGAAGCTTGGGTAAAAATGACCGTGAACTTAGGGCATCTCCACCGGGGAGATCCAAACATGCCATGCAAACGGTCCGATTTTGTCCATTTGGATCGAGTCCCGGTCACTTTGGGATCGTGGGTCCGGCCTATCCAGCCAACCGCGCCTAGCAGTGCGATCCAAACGGACAAAATCGGACAGGCCAGCTCAAGAGAGAGGAGAGAGAAGAAGATCCATTGCGTGGCTGCAACTGGGCCAGTCTGCTACAGGCCAACGTCCGCGTCTATCCAAACAGACCCATTCGGGCATCAGATTTGGGTCACGGATAGGTCGGTCCGGCCTGAGTTAGTCCGGATGGGACGTCCCGCGCGTCTGTACGGACCGATTAGGACACGCTTGAACGGGTTGCGTCTCGCCGGTGAAGATGCCATGTGGGATACAAGTGGAATAGACGGCATAGTTCTAGTCCCTCTAGACAATCTCATCTCCATCGACGTTGATTTCTCCAACTAATCGTACATGTGTTCGTGCAATTTGGTCGGAATCTGTGGCTTGACTATTTTCTTTCTCTTAGGGAGAGATGGTGCCACTTCTTATTTTCCCAAACGACCTTCAGGCCAATGTCCATAAAACCATTATGGCACGTAACAACAAGTGTATCAAGCATCCGAAGTGCTGAAAATGAAACTAAGTAGTAGGAGTATCGTTGCAATTAAGTTGATCTGCCGGCATTGCGCTGTGGCCTTTCACTCGGAGTTGTCAACTCTGGCACCTATAAGCAGGTCTCTGTCCCGTGTCAGCTGCGAGCAAATGGTGCAAATGGCGGTGTCACTAGTTTTGACTGCTGATTAAACCTCCAGACACCATGCGCGAAACATGGCAGCAAGGCAATGCACCGGCCAACAATATAGGTGAGTTTCCGTTGAGCATGAAGATTTAGTTGACAATGTTTTCCATTGTTTGGTGGCTTTCACGCTGACTGCCTTACGTTGCTTGTGTTTCACTGTAACGTGCTTATACTGATTTTATCGGGATACTTATCGGGATGACCCAGCAAAGTACAGTATACGTGATACCTATTCGGTACACTGATTGACCAACATTCCTGGTCAGAAAATGCTGAAAACCAATCCGTCGGTAGGTTCTCGACTAGGAAGAGCATCTCCACTCGTTGGTCCTTTCCAGACCAAAATCCAGAGCTAAATAATAGCGAACGGAGGAAGTTTTTGGCCTGGGAATGGCCAATTTCCTACTCACGTTCCCAGGCCAAATTCATCCAGCTTTCGGCATATTTTGGCATAATACGAATACAGAATAATATTCGGCATAGTTCTGCACTAAATTAACCACAGTTCGGCATAAAATTAAACATAGTTCGGCGAACGATCAAAATACAACATAATTCGGCCTAGTTCGGACAGATTCATGCTAGGCATCTATGTGTTGCCCCTGCGTATCCATATGTGCTCAACCAGATCGTCCTGCAGCTGTTGATGCACTACCGGATCTCGGATCTCCTGACGCATGACGATGAAGGCAGTCCAGGTTGGCGGCACCTGGTGATCAGGTTGTGCAAGAGGTCTCAGACTGTAGTATAACTCGTTCTGCTCGAGCAAACTCAATGGGTCCTTTCTCTCATCCTCAATGATCATGTTGTGCAAGGTCACACAACAATTTATCACTTTCCACATCGGATCTTTCGACCAGGTCATAGCAGGGAACCGGACAACTGCGAACCTCTGTTGGAGCACACCAAATGCCCGCTCCACATCCTTCCTGCAAACTTCCTATTCCTTGACATACTGAGCATGCTTGGAGAGTATCGGGTTTGAGATAATCTTCACAAATGTTGGCCATCTTGGATAGATGACATCTGAACGATAGTATCCCTTGTTGTAGTGGTGCCCATTGATCTCAAGGGGGGGAGGGGGGAGCATGACCCTCTACAAGCTTGGCAAAGACATTTAAGGAGTTGAGAATGTTGATGTCCTTGTTCGATCCTGCCATGCCAAAGAAGGAGTGCCAGATCCAAAGATCATGTGTAGCAACTGCCACAAGTATCACAGTGCAACCTCCTTTGGGCCGTTGTACATTTCCTGCCATGCAAATGGACAGTTCTTCCAGTGCCAATTCATGCAGTCTATGCTTCCAAGCATTCCAAGGAATCCTCTTCTTTCATTGACTACGAGGATCCGAGAAGTGTCTTTAGCAATGGGTCTTCTCAAGTACTGTGGCCCAAACACTGCAATCACCATCCTGCAGAACCGGTACAAGCAATCGATGGCGGTGGACTCAGCTATGCGAAGATAGTCATCAACACTGTCACCTGGCGCTCCATATGCAAGCAACCTCATCGCTATTGTGCACTTCTACAGTGAGGAAAACCCAACCATGCCGGTGCAGTCTTTCTTGCACACGAAATAGGGGTCGAATTTCCGGACGGCGTGCACGATCTCGAGGAAGCGCTTTCGGCTCATCCTGAAACAGCACCGAAACACGACCTCTTCGTGGAGCGGCTCGTCGGCGAAGTAGTCGGCGTACAGTATGTAGTAGCCCTCCGCCCTCTGCCTTGCTTTGCACTTCCGGCGACCCTTCACCGAGCCTCCACGCTTTGGCGTTGCAGTCTGCATTTACAGCCGTGCAAGCGAGGCGAGGATTTGCACGTGCTCTACATCTTCAGCGACTACGGCGTTCTCTTCCTCCACCAACACGGCGAACAGCTCTTCGTCGTCGGAGTCCATGGCCGAACGGGCCACTCGTCAAACACTTGGCGGGCGAGGTGGTGGGAAATCGAAGCGTGGCCGAGCTACGACGAAGGAGGGGCGGCGAAAGGTGGCCTAGGCTGTAGGGGAAGTTATGGCGGTGGCGGTGGACCTATCTACAAGCGCGAATTCAAATTGAACCGGCGGAGCTTCGCCGACGCAAGCATGGCGACAAGGCAGCTGGGGGGAATCCTTTGCCGCGGGAGAGAGGACTGGTGCTGGGAAATGGGATGTCTTGCCGACAGGACTGGCCCACCCTCGTTTTCGCTCCATCCGGTGTTCCCAGACCGTTTCCGGCGCCGCAGGATTGGCATGGGAATGTCGGATGTATTTTAGGTCAAATCCGGATGAAACCGACGTAACGTGACTGCACGAAAATTCGCCGTTCGAACAAAAAAAGGCCCTGAAATGCCTTCCTGAAACACGAATGGAGATGCTTAATGCACGTGCATACAAAAATACAGATCCTATTGGAATTTCAGAGACATACGCGGTTAAGCATGTTGAATCTTGCCCACCCGTGTCTGATGGCCCGAATACCTCCAAGCTGCCCCCCCTGAGAAAAGGGAGAAACGGGATAAGCAGGAAAGTATAGTAGCACGCCTGAAACTAATCTGTCCCCACAGCGACACTGAGATCCTAATCTGTCCCCACGATGACGCTCATATCATGACAGCATCCAGGCATCGGCTGTCACTACACTCGTGGTTAAGCACTAGAACGAGCGTATGCCAATGAAACCAGGAAAAGGAGATGACAAAGGCCGCAGTTTTTTCAACCATTGGGATCGGTGCTGTCTGACAGTAACGACACGGTAAACAGAACAACGAAACTGCAAAAATTGCAGCTTTGAACACGGAGGCTAAGCGGAAGCACGCTGTCTCTTTATGTACGTATCAAGTTTGGATGATTATGTTTTCCGGAAATTTCTTCTACTACATGACCATAAAGCATGTTTGAACTATAGAGTTGTTACCCACATGATATTCTCGAACTAAGAGGCAGGAGATTTATGTTTGTCATTGGAAATAGGCCACCAACGATCATTGGGACCAAAACAACACATACTAACAGGTACCGGTTGCATCCACCACGACGATAACATCAAGAGCATCTAACCGTCCGTTTGCGATACGAGACGGAAAAAATAACCATTCCAAATACTTTAGAACATACTGCATCTGAATTTTTTTGAGGTTCCTCGTATATTGTCGCTTCCGTGCCGCATATATACCGCTCCGAGGGCTACGTATACGGGGAACCGCATCCTCACTCTTCGGTTGGCAGGAAGAAAATTTCCCCTCCGCCTCCTGCTCAGCCGCCACCGTCGCCTCGCCGGCGCTGCCGCCACCCGCTTCCACCACCACTCCCCCCTCTCCTCCCTCCTATCACTCTCTCTACCACGCAACCATGGCGAGACCGAATCTGAATTACTATGAGGCCTCGATGTTCGGCCATCACGACATCCTCGCGCCACCTCGCGCGAGGCTTTCGCCCAGCTTTGTGGTCAGCTACTACGGGGTGCCGGTGGCGCCGGTACCGCGCGGCGCCGAGTTGGATCGCCAGATCGATGAGAGGCGCCGCCAACTGCCAGCGAGCTCTTACTAGCGGAAGTGATTCAAAAAGGAGCGCACGGCGGCACTTGCCCTCTGTCTCGATCATAGGCGGGAGCTCCACCCCGACCTCCGCAACCCCGAAGGGAGGGCGCGGTTCTGGGCAGTTCGTGGCCGCACGATCTATACCGCAATCGGCGGCGCACTCTAGGAAGAGTTCCGGAGGGAGGCGGACCATGCGGGAATCATCGAGATTTCCGACAGCGGGAGCAACGACAGTGCGGAGGAGAACAACGGTGTGGAAGAGGACAATGGCGCGGAAGAGGGCGGTGGCGCAGATACGAGATCGTTGATTAGGTTGGGGTTTCAGAATCATGTCGTAATGTACAATATGTCTATTTCTCATTTGTTATATTACTATGATTGAGGAGCTCGCCGTTGAATTATGTCGTAATTTACAATATGTATGGCCAAATTATGTTTTATTTCTCGTTGAAACACTAAATTACGTGCTTTGCAGTCAGATATGGCGAGATCAGTTTCTTGGTGTGTCGCTGGCATCCGCGGCTATCCACAACGGTGCTGGCGGTCGGGGCGAGGTGATTCCTCTAGAACGAGGATGTTGGTCCGGAGGTGGTGGATTTGTCGTTATTCTATGATTTCGTCGAGGTGGCGGATCTTGATTAAAGACAGCACGGGGACGTCCCCCGCTCAACGTGCCACATCGACATGTGCCTAGGTGCGTGCAGCGGACATGCTCATGGATCGACAAAGCCTCATTGGTGATGGTGCTTTCTTGGATTTTGCATTGGTGGAGGCTCAACGTCTCCTTCTGGAGTTCGTGTCGACGACGCTAGATATGGGACGGCCGCTAATTTCGGTGGTTGCAGGAAATTGTAGAGACCATTTTGTATTTCTCGATCTCTTAGAATTTCATCTGCAAATTCAGGATAATCACTTTATCCGAGTTTGTTTTCACACGTGTTGCTTTTTTAACTCGATTTTTGATTAATAAAATATGTGGTTGCTCTTAAGAAAAAAAACAATCTAGCTTGTACGATGCTGCTTTAAGATTTTTTAATTTTAAAGGTGTTGCTTTAAGATTCATTCCCTCGCTGCCATGGCCGGCCGGGAGGAGAAACAGAAGCAGGCTGACGCCGTCCAACAGGAGGAGGCCCAAGGCGACCTTATTGCGGAGATCCTCGGGGACAGATCCGCCGCCGCACGCTCTGACCTCCAGAGCGCCACCGCCGGAGCACCAGCTCGAGATGCCCAAGATCCGGTCACAGGAACCTTGAGCCCTACTCCAAAATCCGGCATGCTGCCGAAAGCTACTACTAAAATCTACCCTACAGGCACCGGTGCCTCTCCTCCACCTCCCTCCACCGGCAGCGCCGGCAAGGTCGGTCTCAGATTGGCCCGGCACACGCGGCGGCCCTCTCAGCAACTGTAGCAGGGGTGGGGGAGGGGTGCGAAAAAGCTAGAAATGTCATGCTTTCACTTTCTCCTTGTTGGGAATGAGGCCCTACAACTCGTACGTCTCGAGATCCACATCTCCCTCCAAGGCGGGGCTCCAGCCCCCTTCTTCTCTTCCTTCTTGTTTGTTTTTCGGAGTTCATAGCATAAAACTATCACATAGACAACCAAATTTTCAGAATGGTATCTGTCAATGTTTTAATTACAAAAGGAATCCACATCAGAACCAAGTTTTCGCAAAAAAAACTGATTGCACGTTAATCACGAATTGACACGGTTTCTAGCAGCAGGACACACTCGTAAGGAGCAAAGTTGCTGATGTGGACTGAGCCTCACTTGTCAGCCCAATTAAAGAATCAAAATATTGTATAACAAAATAAAAAAGAAGTGGGATGAGGTTGGTTCATGCTTGTCCGTGTGGCACCATGATTGCATGTGCCACCGCACTCCGGCAAGCCTACCGCCGCCCTCCCCTTCCCTCTCTTCCATGCCTACCACCGCACTCCGGCGAGCCTCCTGCCACCGCACTCCGGCGAGCCTCGTCTGTCGTTGTGCCATGGACGATTGAGGGCCTGACCGCCCCTCCTGCACCATGTTGTCCCTGCTATTGCACCAGGCCAAGCGCCTGGCCGCGCCTTGTCCCCTCTGTCGTAACATGGTCGAGCGCCAAGGCTCAGGCGGCCGCCGCAGGTAGCACTAATGTTTTGGCAAATCAATGACGAGGCACATCGACCCAAGCAAAGCGAGGCCAATTTCTTCCTCCCATGGTCGCCCACTACCTCTACGCTGAAGAACCGTTGTTGGAACCCTCGACATCGTTGGAATTGAGCCATAGTGCCACCGACGCGCGCAACCACATCAATAGGCGTGCTCGAGGGTACGTAGCGGAGCTGCATCAGGGGTGCAGTGGCTTTGCGGTACTTGTCGGCGTGCAGGAGGGCATGCGCATGGTGTGGTGGGAGCAGGGGTGGGGGTGGGAGGCCTAGGGCTTCACCATTGGGGTTGCTATGGCTGGTGGTAGAGAGAGGAAGAAGAGATATAGGAGGTTGATGGGTGGGGCCACGTCCACCTTAGAAGAGGAGTCAATGGGGTGGACAAGAGATCGGAAAAAAGGAATTTTATATTTTAGTAAGCTGATTGGCGGATCCCACGTCAAGTCATCAATTTGGCCCTGACAAATACGCCCCACCTATTAGAAATGGTGTCAATTCGTGATCAACGTGCAATCAATCTTTTTGTGAAAACTCCGTTCTGATGTGGTAGTTTCTTGCGATTGAAACATCGACATGTACCATTCCAAAATATGGTTGTCAATGTAGTAGTTTTATGCTAACAACTATGTTGCCGAAGAGCCAACAAGAGAGCTGGAAGAGGAAGGCTGCATGGGAAATGTGAGAGGATTTGACGAGGAGAGAGTGGAGGTCGGGGTAGTGGTGCGACGAAGAGGAAGACCGAGGAAGAAATCGCAAGGAATGGTTGCTAGGGAAGAAACCCTATGACATTTGTCCTTTTATAGCCTTGCTCCGCGATTCATGCAAAGTGGTGTGCACACAATCGATTTGTGACAAATGTGGAGGACGTTGAAGGGAATATGCTCAAGAGTCAATAATAAAGTGGTTATTATCTTATTCTATGTTTATGATAAATGTTTATTTCTCATGCTATAATTGTGTTAACCAGAAACGTTAATACATATATATTTAATAAACAAAGAAAAGGTTCCTAGTAATGTGTCTTATTACACTAGCTTGTGATTAACAGATGATCAAGGTTTCCTGATCATGACATTGGATGTTGTTAATAACGAGGTCACAACACTGGTGAAATGATGTGATGAATATTCACCCAAAGTATAGTAATACAATCAAAGTCATTATGTTTATATTGCTATATCAATCTCACACGAAGTAACACTAATGCTTAGACCATGAGATCACGTCAATCACTAACACTGGAAGAGTACTTTGATTTCATCAAACGTTACACCATAATAGGGTGATTATAAAGATGCCGTTGGATACTTAGAAAGTGATAGTTGAGACTCGTGGATCAAGAGTGAGATTTATCCATCCCGATGATGAAGAGATATACTCAGGGCCCTCGAGGTGATATCACATAAGCAAGTGATAAGATCACTAAGAATGTTATATCACGAGAACGAGAAAAGAGTACTTGTTAGTAACGAGATCGAACTAGGTATGGATCATACCAAATGATCAGATCTCGGACAAGTAAAATATAGCGAGACAAACGGAATTGGTTACAACGAAAAAGGTTCACGCGATCACTAGTTCACCGTTGAGAAAGTGGGAGTCGTTATGGATCTCTAGATCCTACTAATGATTATTAATCAGAGATGAGTCTCGATTATGTCCACTTTGTTCACAAACCGTAGGTTGACACACTTAAGTCTCGTCGACACTTTTGAGTGGATACAGAACGCCAGAGAAAATAATGGACGGTGCAGAAACTATTTTGATAAAACTACCGAAATAGTTTCTATATATCGAAATAGTGCAAGGGAATAAATTGTTAATGTGTTCATTAAATGAAGTGTTCATTAATTTGAGTGGCATTAAACCAAGTGAATAAATGGAAGACCTTTGGTTTTTTAGTAGAGATTTAAGAGCAGGTACAATAAGGTCCAGCCAGCAGGCTATAAGAGTTAAAATAGTATATTTGTGCCTAGTTGGAAGAGAGATAACAGAAGAAAGAAAATGAGTGGACTCTTGGTTAAGATTCAGCTGCAACACGTGCTCCTAGGCACTATGTGAGAGTGTAAAATGGGCCATGTATTAATAAAGTAGTATATTTTTATCTCTACCTATTATAGGTGTTGGCTATTAGATTGATTATGGATGATATATACATACCTTATAGCCGACAGCTGGCTCTACTATTACTAGCGCTCTAATAGAATTATGGTGACCCTTTGATTTGTGTAAGTGGAGACTCCATTACCATCAAGAGGGAGAGGTGGGGCACCACTAGGGGCTGGTGCATGCCCTTTGGGCGCAACCCCCCTCTCCTATAAAAGGAGGAGGTTGTAGCACCCCAATTGTCTAACAATTGTAATGCTACTTGGTCTACTAAGATAATGGCTACTTCCTATATATAATTGTTGTATCATAATTATATCATGCTCATGTCATCATGCCACCTTGCATTTGAGCATCATATAAAACCTTTCTTCTTTTGGTTCTTCTCTCATATGCATTATTAATTGTATTTGCCTTTTGATATATTTGGTTATTGATATATTGATTAAATGCCCAAGTTGAGTTGGGGGCATATCTTGTTATTCCACTCTACACCTTTCTTTGTCACCACCTTATAATTCCACCATCCTATTATCCATGAGCTTGTAATTCTTTTTCTTCTGATTTTATTCTAGGTCATGTGGGTGGGGTGGATCTAATCTAAATTCTTTTGCTTGGCCTTACTCCACTTCTTGGGGATGCATAAGAATAATGCCATATTATTATTATTGTTTTCACAAAATAAATCATGGCCTTTATTATTTTTGCATGGGCCATGCAACCTTCATCGCCACCTTTTATCCCATGGGTTTTTTCCTTTGTTTTATTGGATCTTTTCTTTGTGGGTCATCTCCATCCCTTCCACCATCCCCATATTCTCATCAACATCATTTTTTTTCATTTTTTTTCCATGCATGATTCAAATGAGGCCTTTTCCCATAATCCTTTTCTTTCTCTTTTCTTGGTTTCTCCTTCAACGCATCTTAACCTAATCAAAGCCTCAATTACCCTCTTGGTTGATCTCATAAACACATTTTTAAAACCTAAACACTTAATAAAAATCTAACCTAACTTCCTCTCTCTAATTTCCTCTAACCCTAATTCTACACTAAACCCTAACCCTTAACCTCACCTCTCTCTCCCTATCTCTCTCTACCATGACGTCCCACCTGGCCACCTCTCTCCCTGGCCCACACCCCATCTACCCCTCTTCTAACCCTAGCCCTAGCTACACCCGAGCTACAACCGAGCCTCCTCTCCTCTCTCTTTCTCTCTACCTGCCCGGCTGGCCCAGATGCTACTCCTCACCGTCCCCACCTGGCCCACCTGCAGCCTCTCCATGCCTGCCTCCCCCAGCCCGAGCAAGCACGTGAGAAGGATGGGCAAAAGGTGGCACCCGAGCCACCTTTATCTACCCCGTCGCCCCACGGCATCACCCAGCCTCTCCTCTCTCTCCCTCGCGTTGTCCTCATCTCCCACGCCTCCTGGAAATCGCCCAGATCCGCCTAGTGCCTCGCCTCCCCTCTTCTTCCTCTCCAACAACGACGCCGCCCTCTCGCCAGAACCGCCAGCGCCGACGTCTACCTCTCGCTCCTGCCGACGTGCGTGACATGGGGGTGGTCAGGGAGATCGTGGACGCTCCTCTACATCGCCCTGCACACGCCGACGCGGAGGAGGAGCCCTAGAACCACCTGTACCAGCGCCGCCCGACGCAAACCCTAACCGCCAGGACGCCAGCAACCCTGACGATCCGCCGCGCCCCTCTCCGATCCGACACCACCGACCACCCCGCGGTGAGCCCCTCTGCCGCCCAGGCATGCTCCGCCTCGCTGTTGCCGTCTATCGTCGCCAGTCGTTTCGACAAGCGCCCTCAGTGCGCCGCCGCTCGCTGTGTCTGCACGTGCCCGCGCCACCTAGAGCCTCACTTAGCCGCGCAGCCGCTCCCAGACAACAACCCCTCCCTAGCCCAGCGGTAGCCGCCGCCGCCCGCGCACGCCAGGTCGCGAGTTCGACTCCCGTCTCGCTGCGCCGCGCGTTGATTTCCGTCAGATAGATCAGAGGAAACAGAAGAACAGTGTCGCGACCCCCCTTTTGCAGAAAACCCCCCAACCTTTTTATTCCTCAACCCGCGGTACGTCAAGCCCCATCTGTCAGCCACTCTGGCAAACTTGCAGTTAAGCCCCCAGCTCTTAGCCCCTCAACCCGCACTCCAGCTCACGCCCCACCTGTCAGCCTCTGGGGTTACCCCACTGGCACATGGGCCCTAGCTCGTTGGCCCCGCCTGTCACCCGCAGCAGCTAGCTAAGCCGCGGTAGCAAAAGTTTTCCGCATGCGTGGGCCCAGTCAGCAGTGGCCCACCCGTCAGTGACTATGGCTGGGCCGAGCTGGGTGACAAAAGTTTTTCCTGCTGCCTGTTTAATTTAAACCTTTTCAAAATTGATTTAAATTCAAATTCAATTCAGATTTAAATAACTTTTCAAACACAAATCTAAATAATACAAATGATATATGTTTTGGAATCAGAAAAATGTGAGGAATTCAAATATGTCATTCAAAATAATGTTTGAATACTTTAAATTTTCGAGATGATTAAAATTACAGTAAAATGCCCTTTTTCTTAATAAATTAATAACTTTAATTCTAAAACTCCAAATGTGACAAATAATATGTCCAAATCGATCAGCGCGACGAGCCCGTTCTATCTATGCAGTCCTTGTTCTGATTTGAAGCATGCATCGTGTTATTATTAAAAATATAAACTGTTTATGACAATAAAACTTGGTTAAATAAATAATAAAATGCTTTATTTTCTTGTATCCACACCTCACCTTTGCCATGCTACCTTAATGCCATGTAAATTGTGCATCATTCATCATGGCATGCTTGTTTGCTTGTCGCATTTTAATTCATATGTTGTGCACTTTATTTATATTGGCCCTTGTTTGTTTGGTTATTCTTCGAATAAACGCCCAGCAGGGGAATTACCAGGAATCACAGGAGTACTACCCAGATCCATCTCTTGCTTCAACTGAGCTGCCAAGCAAGCACTACCACATGCTTGCATACATACAGTACCTATTGCCTCTATATTATTCTTGCATCATTGAGTCGCGATTGCATTAAATTGAATCACAAGTACTGCATAGCCTTTACTTTTAAACCCACCAAAGCTTGTTCCTCCATCCCATGAGCCATTATTACAGGAGTTGTTTGAGCCATGCGAGTCGTAGAAAAACATGTATAGGGTATGTGACTGTCGGATGAATAATGAGGTACCTAAACAACATAACCTGAGTAGTAATGGGATAACTAATGAAAGAGGCACCGGTAAGCAATATCTGCTATTTGGTTTTTCATGCTCACTTGTGTCCCGTAGGACCCCGAGTACTTGATTCCTGTTCCTTGTTTATTCGCACTATTCACATCCGGGAGGCCTTATGGACCCCCCTGAGCCAGAGCTTGATTCATACTTATTTCTTAGGGCCACAAAGTAGTTTGGGGCTTTATTACTATCCTGTACTTATGCCATGTTACTGCTTTATGAAGATTGTGCGTGGAGCACCTGTACTGTTTTGGATCGTGGAATGTTTTCACGGTATCAACAACCCTAGTCACATTTTCGGGTTCCCCGTCGTTTACAGCCATTGACACAAACCTTGGGTCTGTCTCGGAGCCGGCCAACTTCGTTGCGGGTAGCTTAATGGGGTGGCCCCCTGAAATATTTCTGAATCCTGTGATTGCTTTGTCGTGAATGCCTCGTCGGGTTTTGATTTGGTTTTTCCGAGGTTGATCGAGTGTGTGTTGCTATTCGTGCACCCCTGCAGGGTAAATCTTTCTGAAAGCCGTGTCCGGGTTATGGACGACTTGGAGCACAGTTTCTCGATCATAGACAAGTATAACTAAAGTACCGCTTTTAATTTGACGGAGTACTTGACTAGTAAATAGTGTAATACTCATGGAATGGTTAATAAAACTGCCAACGGATGATGGGGGTTGTTCGTCCGCTTCCTCGTTGGTAAGCGAGGAGGAGGATGGATCTGTTAATTATACTGTTATAACTGTTGTTCTTAATTCACGGACATCCGTCTATCATTGGTTAGGCGGATGGTTAGCGAGTATCTATAGAATTCTTAGGTATTATCTTTTGCTGCAATTGCGTCACCCCAGGTTGTGTCCCCTTTAGCGGCATAAAGACTTGCTGAGTACCCCTAGGGTCTCACACGATAAATTGTTTGATTCAGATGAACAGGTATACCCGCAAGATGGATACTGGGTGGAGGAGACAGATGATGTTGGTAACGATCATTCGGTGTAGAGATTCTGGGAACGGGGATCCATGAGATCTGTGGGCGGGATGTGTTTATTTATGGGGCATCTTATGCCGATTTGCTTCTTATCCGTACTCGGATCTTGTTTTCCGCTTCCGCCTGATACTCTGATGTGTGATGTATGAGGAGCTATCCTAAATTATTATATCTATCTAGGACATTTGAATCTTGCCGTATGGCGTTGCAATATTTCTATTTCTTTTAGATGAAATGGCTCTGAGGACTGTTGTATGTAGCTTGCATACATACTCATTTGTGTATGTAGTTGATCCCTTCGCCTGCCGATTACGCCGCTCGTTCTTGTCCCGATGTCTGAAAGTGGTTAGGACGGCCGAAAGGTCTACCGTGAGTGGCCCTGGGCCCCACCGTACTATTTTAACCACTTTCGTTCATCTAGGCATGTAACTAAGAGCGTAATTCACCGAGGTAGTTACAGAGGTGGAGACCCCTCTCAACACACCATTCCATCTCTCTCATATGCCCTTTATTTGGCATCTTCCTCTCCTTGCTAGCCGATCCACTATCACGAGTACGGTTCTTAGGCGAAGCCCTGCTCAAGACCTTCTTCACCACCACCAGCAGCATGTCGTAGTGCTGCTGGAGTTCCCGAGGATCCGCTGCTTCCGTTGCCCAACTAGAGCAAGGGACGAAGGTCGTCGTTGTGCTGAATGTGTGACCGATTACGGAGGCACTGCCGTTTGTGGCGTTGATCGTCTTCGCGTCATTGAGGACGGTCGAGTACATTCTACATTAGCCACGTTTGTCTGTGGGAAAGTTATCCCACTTTCGGTCTTCAAAGGTGAGTCCTTCTGAAACCGTTACAAGTATCGTCTAGATTTGATCTTGGGAGTTGCAATCGTAGGAATTTTCTGTTTTCTATGCAACGAACCAACGTGCGTGTTGGTTTCGGCTCGCGTGGCCACACGCCTGCCTTCTCGGTTCTCGAGTGCATTAAATGCGATGCCTCGGCTCTGATCTAAGGGTTTTTGTGTAATTTTATTAAAATTTAGGTTCTTTGTACTATTATGGATGATTATCAATAGGTCGGTGGAGAGCGTCGTTTTGGCGCTCGTCCACCATGGTGGACCTTTTTTTTTAAAAAGTCAAATTTTATGATTCAGAAAAATCTAAAGAAAAATACCGTGATATATAGATAATGATTTATAATAGACGCGTGGAAAATTTCATGTGAAAAAAATTTGTATTTTGATCTCGGCAAAAAAGGCAAAAGTGTATATGTGGATGTGAACGGTAAATTTTGAATGGGCCTCCATCTTCTCAAAACTTGTCATATTTGTCTTTTTTCTGCGCCTAGAATACAAAATATTTGCTATTGAAAATTTACACACTTGTATTTTATATTGTCGGCTACCCCAAGATATTTTTTTGAAAAATATTTGATGCTTTTTTGAAAATTCAACAAGGTCCACCATCCAAACTGATTTTCCGTAGGTCGGTGAGACTTTTTGCAAAAAAAAAATTTACTTCCTTCATCGAACTGCTAATTGCACTTCAATTGAGAGCATTTAACACGAATTCAAACAACTAATAATGCTTTGTTTCACTTTTTCCTTTGTCTTTCCAGGGAGCAGTCAAGTTGATGATTTTTATGCCGATGATCTTCTGCCGGCCCTTGTTTTTAGTTGATTCCATGGTGGAGGTTATTTCTTTTTGGAGTGCATGAGCTGTTAACACTTGGTTCTTATGTGACAGATTACTGCTGTACTGAATGTACACACAGTTGGGTAGCTGCAGTTCAATCTCAAAATCTGAATTTTGCTAGTACCAAGTGATTCTGCTCCATTCCTAATTTGGCTTCCCTTTGCATAGCTCGAGTGGGTATGCTGCTTTGTTATTGCAATTCTTGTATTTCTGTAAATTTAGCTAGTGTGTTATAAATCATGAGTGAAAAGAAATTTTGTCAGGGTAAAACAGAAACAGAGACTTGATGTCTTATGTTACTGCTGTACTGAAACAGAGTACTCTCTCTTGTTTTCTGTCCCGAACTGTGCTTTAGGCTGAAACGTTCTAGTGGGCTGTGCTGCTTTGCTTGAGAGTTAGAGATGCCAGCAGCCCTTGGAAAAGGAATGGACGGCATCGAGATGGGGTAAGTTAGGGTGCGTTTGGTTCAGTGCCTATCCCTCGGGAGGTTGTGGGTAGCCACTTTTTAGGTGGTTACCCTATGTTTGGTTTACGGTCTCAGGTGGTTGTGGTTAGCCATATTCCAAGCCAAAAACTGGTTGAGCTCAACCATCAAAAAAGTGGTGGTTGAGGCCAACCACCCTAGGGCAAGTCGCTGCCGTCACCCGTGAATCCTTTTTTTCCTTGCTCACTTCGTCATTCCCCATATTGTTTCTCTCGCGCACCATGGAGGTCACCAGCGGCGGCATGCGGGGCCAGCAGTTAAGCGTGGACGGCGAGCTACATGGGCATGCGAGGCCAGCAGTTAAGCGTGGACGGCGAGCTACATGGCCAGGCAACGAGTAGCATGAGGGCTCTAGAGGCAACATTGTCCTTTGCCTCCTCGTATCTCTCGTTGTTCTCGCGGCGGCAGGCTACAAGGGTACAACGGCAGGCTGCAAGGTTGCTTGATCGTCCATGGCTATAGAGCATGCACGACGGCGAGCTACAGGGGCGCGTTGTGGTCCATGATGTATGGTGCTTTTCCGTGGCTGCAATCTTATCCCTAGATCAATGTTAGCCAATAGATTAGAAGAACCTAGCTAGCTTGATTCTCACCATCATAACAAAGAGGTGAGCATATCATCACAACCATCTTTCATCCTCAAACCAAACACAAATATGGCTACCACTAACCACTTCCCAATCCACTCAACCAAACAAAAAAATTGGTTACGTTGTGGTTAGTGGTACCCATAACCACTTTTTCATACCCACGGACCAAAGACTTGCCTTCTGTACAGGTTAGAGAACCTCTGCCCCTAGCTTAATCTCAAAGTAACAAGAAACATCTCTGGCAAAAAACAACATCTGGGGAAATTAAACTAGCTCCATTAGAACAAGCACTGTTTCAAATAGTATTAAGCCGTAGGAATCAGTTACTCGTCAATTAAATGGCATCTACAATGGTGTTGAAAGCTTAATGAAGACATGGATGTGATTAGGCACGGCCAAACTAACAAACTATGGCAACATACCATTATTGGTCCACTGCTGAGATGCTGACAGTAGTACAGTAACACAGTTGCATTCTCAAATCGATTCTGTTGGACCTCACTTTCAGAAGTACCCAACGCCCTTCACGTCTCCTATCTTGGGACCATCGCCATCCTTACCAAGAAACAAAAGCCGACCTGTTTGTAAGAAACAGGCTATCATATTCAACAAAACTTAAAAATCAATGTGAAGTTTAACATAGCTTCAAATGCCATGTAACTTTAATTTGTATGTGAAAACTTAGCATAAAACAAACCACGCATAGAAAAATAATTTATCAATGTCACTACAGGAACACGAGGACATCATTAATTGGTACTCCCTCCGTTTGGAAATATAAGATGTTTTAGGTTTGTGAAGCTAATGTATCTAGACATCTTTTAGTGTATAGGTTCAAATGAATCTACACACTAAAAGGTGTCTAGATACATTTGCTTCACAAATCTAAAACATCTTATATTTCTAAACGGAGGGAGTAGTACAAAAACTCTGCCATGAACCAAAATTAGTAAACGGGAGGGGGGATGCTAAAGCCGGTTATTAAACAGCTGTATGGTCGGTGACAGAGCTAAATGGTGTTCTGATGATTTTTGATAGTAATAGATGCAGAGTTGTTCTAAATAAAATGATTAAGTTGACACATGGGTGAATACTTGGAATTATGCAGTATTAGCATCAGCGAGAGCCTAACCCAAAACCGTAAGGAAACAGACAAGCAGAGGGTAAGATTAGCATGGAAAATCACAAACAACACAGTTTTGTGATATTAAAATAAAATCCATATCTCTTAGTGAAGATTTGATGTTTTGATTGCCAGGAAACAACTTACAGTCGGCTACTCTTTTATGTTAAACGCAGAAGGAAATGTGATCTAAAGGGGAAATGTAGAAGATGCAGATTCAAACTCCTACACAATTTACAAGTGCTTATATAGGTGGCTTTTCAGTGAACAATCTAAACTCCTGAAAACAGTAAGTATTTGCAACAAAGATCACATGTAGAATACAGTTCGCCACTTCACAAGCCCATTAGAAACATTGGGTAGTACTACAGGGTTCAAGGATGAGATGCCCGATGAACTGAAGATGGCTGCTATATAGGTTAGTGGCAGAGCAGCTACAGACTACCCTACTTCTGCAGTTGTGAATCAGTTTGAAGATTATACCAAATCTAGATAGTGGTTGATTGCGACACAATGGTGGAATCCATAAGAGCCTTTTTATTACATTATATTGCATTCCTTTACGGGGTTTCACAAGTGTCTTTGGCATGTTTTTTCTTCAGTACAGCATGGTGTGTGGTTACATTAACATAGGCTGAGAGGACAAGTCTACTGGTTCAGAAAAATGAAGGAAATGGAACTCCACAGCTAGCTGTTATCCTGAATAACTGAACAATGATCATTCAAACCCCTGAAGCAAAGTTTGGAAAAAGAATTTCATGGAAATAATAAAATCAGTCCCAATGGCTATTTAGACGCTATTTTTTTAAAATAGTACATTTTTAAAAACCAATTTCACGAATAATGCACAAAATTGTTAATTTTGAAAACTAGTGCGGCCTCGGGGTTTGACCTCCCGACAACTGTTATCCTGAATAACTGAACAATGATCATTCAAACCCCTGAAGCAAAGTTTGGAAAAAGAATTTCATGGAAATAATAAAATCAGTCCCAATGGCTATTTAGACGCTATTTTTTTTAAAATAGTACATTTTTAAAAACCAATTTCACGAATAATGCACAAAATTGTTAATTTTGAAAACTAGTGCGGCCTCGGGGTTTGACCTCCCGACAAGGACCTTTCAGGAGTTTAACTCCCGACCAGTTGGTCGGAGGCAGAAGCAGGGTGGTGCATGACGAGTGCTTGTCGGTGGTTCAAACACCGACGAGTGCTTGTCGGGAGTTAAACTCCCAACGGGTTCTGGTCGGTGTTTGAGACCCCAAGGTCCGGCTAGTTTTCAAAATTAATAATTTCGTGCATTATTCGTGAAATTGATTAAATAATTCGTATTATTTAAAGAAATAGCTATTTAGACTGTAATATTTAACAACTTCTCCTCTGTAAAATTAAAAATGAAAGTTTGCCATGTAAAATCTCAAAAACTTAAGGTTCTTAAAGAAGGCTAAAAAAACAACAGATGTATGAACAATAAAAAAGCTGAATATATGAATAAAATACTGTATCTAATAGTGATAGCGTAATACAAGCATACCATTTCCACGCACGGCTATTTCTCTTATGCGTCTAACCAGCCCAGTAATAGGATCAGAGAAGACCTTTGTCTCGATATTTCCTTCCAAATAGATAATAGACCTGAAATGTCACAATTGATGCAGATTTAAAGGTATGAGTGAAGTGAATCAACAAAAGCAAGCAGAAACACAAAGGCAACAACATAAAGCTTAAACAAAGCCGACCAATTCATCACTTGACAAATATGCAAATTCAAGACTACAAGCGACAAGATGGATATCCGTTTCCAGCAACTAGATAATCAATCCACTGCAGAAAAATAATATTGTTCTCCAACTCCCACTCATCGAAACCTAAAGGTAAACTAGATGCCTATATTCAATTATCCATCAAGGGAACCAAGTACAACCATTTCCAATCTAGTTGCTGCACTCGCTGGAAAACATTTAATTGGTTTGAAAACGGCATTAGAGGATTTAAGATACACAAAATTTCAAACATATCATACTTAAATTATAAAGCTCAATCAGCAACAGTTTTGGGCGACATGATCCCAGTTAGCAAAGCTGAGACGGGAACACTCAAACATCACTACAATCCTCGCTACCACGAAACTCATCTAGGTCACAATTGCAGCCCGTTAAAGGGAAATCTAAACAAAGCACGCTTAGGACGAGGCAAGACGCTCACCCAGTCTTGACATGCTTCAGCGCGAGGCTTCCCAGTCTGTCCGGGTATACGCATACACGGTGCCACTGCACGGAGCTGCGTTCGGCGTACTGGTGCGGCTCTTCGTTGTCCAACGGGCGGCGGTTGTTGCGGATGCCACCGGTGCCCAGCGAGAACAGCACGACCGTCCTCCCGCTCCGCAGGCGCTTCTGCATAGGCTCCTGCCCCACCTTCCCCACCATTATAGCCTTCACGAATGCACAAAACAAAAGGAGCACATCACATTTCGGCTCTCGCCAAATCAAGCCCAAAGGGGGAAGAGAAACATGGGTTCCATATAACCTTGTAGATTCCCTGGTCGAGGCCGTTCTCGAGGGGACGGTTGGTGTTGGGAGGCTTGTTGTTCGGGGGCTGATTACCCTGATCGGCCGGGGGTTGCTCAGGATCGGGCTCTGCATCGGATCCTGAGACGGAGTTTGAGGACGGGGAGGAGGTGGTGGAGAACGGGCGGAGAGGAGAAGAGACGAAGCGGCGGGAGAGGAGGAGAAAGCGGCGGGAGAGAATAGAGGAGGAGGTGCAGGCCGACATGGCTGCCGCGTCGCTGAGAGAGAGGAGGAGGAAGAGGAAGAAGAAGAAGAGGAGGTACCGCTGGTAAACCCTCAGCAAAGCCCTAATTTGGTGGGTTCGTCGTGGGCCTTTGGATGCAGCAAACAGAAGCTGCTTGGGCCTCCATGGACGCAGTTGAGTACTTACCTCCTATACTGGATCAGAGTATGAACGAACTGACGAGACGGAAATCTCGTAGGTAGCTCGGGCTACAATGAGCCCGTTTTCAAATAAAAAATCTAAAAGATTATTTCTACACTTCAAAATATAATGAAAAAACATTCAATCAAGTATATTAATGTCTAATTGTTAAAAGTTCCATCCAATTATGTTTTTAGGCTAGTCATAGTGGGAGTAATTTGGATAGTAACATAATCCTACATGTATTGCCAACTACGCCTTTAGATGACATTGCATGCAATTAAACGATGAGAGAGAGACTTGTGGTAACTAGCTATGTTATCATAACATCACACATTTCAAAATAAAGTGATTCTACATTGCAATAAATGAGAATTTGCATGATATCACACCTATGTTATTTTTCAATATGAAGGTAGTAACTTAGATTAGTAATATATGCATGTTATTATCTAAGATACTCCCCACTATCACCAGCCTTAGATGCGATCCTCACAAAAAAAAGACATCAATACCAAATAGAGTTTCAGAATACCTATTTATACCATATTTTTTGTGATTTTTTAGAGAATATGACACTTTACTGATCATAATAAATCGTGACAAAGAGTACTGGATACAGTCTGGCGTAAAATTTCTGGAAAAGGAAAAACCTTCAGACGGTCTGTAGTTGGCCTTCCCTGCTGCCACTACCTCTCTCATCCACCATCTCAATAACCAAACCATCTCTAATCCACTAGAAAACATTTTTTTTTGAAATCCACTAGAAAACATGGTGCCTTGTACTGTAAACCATTTCTCTGGAATTTATTGCTTCACTATATCACTATTTGAGTAGTACTTTGCTCTATGCTGTCGGTGAAATAGCTTGATTTGGGTTTATGTAAGTAAATTTACGTGCATTTTTTTGTACTCCCTCTGTCTTAAAATAGATATGAAAGTTTGTCTAAATTTAGATGAACCTGATATTAAATAGTGTCTAGATATATTCAAATTTAGAAAAATTTGCGACGTCTATTTTAAGAGGGAGTACTAGTGTATGAGCGCACATGGACATTAGGTGTCACATAAGTATTGGACTATATCTTAATGAATTGAAGACCGAGGGCCAAAGTGAAAAGAAATTGTATCTTAATATTCATGTATGTAGGGGATTCAGGCTAACCTCAAAACTTAAATTTGTGGTTTGTCTTTTGTCTTAATATTCCTTTGCACAGGGACGTGGCATATTGATTTTAATCAGGACTTGTATAATTCGATATGGGTATGCGAGAAGCGGAGAAACTTATGGTTTCACCCTAGAAATAAACAAACGCTTAGGCTGGTTATAGTACAAAATAACTTGGACTAGTAACTAGTCTAAGTTTTTTTTTAAATTCCATCGGTCTATTAATAATCAGCAACATCAGTACAAATAGTCCTACAAATAATAAAAATTACAAATAGGTCATTGAAACACCTAGCGACAACTACAGACACTAGCACGGGCCGAAGGCGCGCCGCTGTCCTCTCCCCTCCATCACCGAAATCAGGCAAAGCTTGTCGTAGTAGAGCTTGTTGTAGTAGACAAACGGAAAGTCGTCGTGCTAAGACCCCAAAGGACCAGCGCATCAGAGCAGCAACCATCGCCGAAGATGAGAACCGTAGATCGGAAGAGACTGACCTTGACGACACCAATGGATACGAAACACAGACAGATCCCAAGAGATCCACCGGATACAAGACTCCACGCGCTCTCCAACGGCGCTAGACGCACCACCGGAGCGAGGATAGAGCGAGGAGTGCCTTATTCTGACTTCAAGATATAGCCGTCGCCTCAACATACTGAAGAAGACACTGAAAAACAGTCTAAAAACGAGAACCCTCTCAGCGACGAGAGCCTTGGTCCGCCACGCCTCCAAGGCCCCAAAGCCAATGGAGATGGAGCGGACCAGCTACGTCGCCGGCGAGGGAGACGAAACCCTAGATGGGTCTAAGCCGCCGCCATGTTGCAGTAACTAGTCTAAGCTAGTACTAGTCTAAGTCGCTATCTCCATAGTGGGTGTTAACGTAAGTAAGATAACATAGAGACCTACATTTATTGCTTAGTATTTAAACTTTGTGATCTATGTGGCATGCGCTAATCTAAAAATTGCTTCGTTAATACATGAACCATTAGGTTCACACATAAATGACTGGAATATGAAATCATCATATTCGCACAATAAACTTGGCAGAACACCAACCATCAGGTTGACATGGAAATAGGTTCTAGAAAAATAATAACTAGAGACGAAACGTAAAACATTCAGGTTCACACCTAAATGACTAGATACCAAACCATCAGGTTCACAAAATAATTAGGTTCACACCTAAATGACTAGAGACGAAACCATGAGGTTCACAAAATATTCAGGTTCACACCTAAATGACTAGAGACTAAACCATCAGGTTCCCACCTAAATTAACTGATCGAGAGACAAACCATGAGGTAACTAAATGATACATCTTCACACAGGAACTTCTCCTTGATCACTTAGTCATCAAACACAACATTATTACATGAAAATTTTGTACAAACAACAAAATTTTGTACAAGTAATGAAAATACCTGAATCTCCTTCATGAAACAACATGACTTCCATTCTACTCGAAGCCTTATAACGCCGGGCCTTTTCACCATCATCCATCTTAGACGTGTCGGTTAAAAGCATTTTGGTGTAAACATCCAACATTTTGGTATTGTTGTTTATGTTGTAGTTTCAAGCTGTTGATTCGATAGAAGAACTTGGTTATCTATTATCGATCGTATAGGTTTGGCAGAAGCGGTAGTCTCGTTGGAGACTCCGGGTACGTGTTATATTAGGCGAGAAAAGCCCTCGCCGTGGCTCGTACAAGAGATTGATCAAATTACAAGGGCAAGAGATAACGATGATCTCCTATCTAATTTAAATAGACTTGATCGATCTCCTATCTATCCTAATTAGCCGGAGTACTACTCCAACTTAAACAGGAAAACGTTACATGCCATATTACACGAAGTCTAATAGCCCCCTTAATCACAATCTTCAGAAAGGTTGAGATTACGCTTAAATTCATTCAGATCTTTAACGGTCAGAGCTTTTGTAAACCATCTGCAACTTGATCTTTGCTTGATATGAACCTGATGTCAAGCATCTTACTTGCAACTTTTTCTCAAACAAAGTGATAATCTATCTCAATGTGTTTTGTTCTGGCATGAAAAACAGGATTTGCAGACAAATATGTAGCTCCTAAATTATCACACTATACACATGGCTTTACCTTCAGTGTAACACCAAGTTCACCAAGTAAAGCTTCAACCCATATCAGTTCAGTTGTAGCATTAGCTAAGGCTTTATATTCAGCTTCAATGCTAGATCTTGAGACTGTTTGTTATTTTCTTGCACTTCATGCGACCAACTTTGGCCCAAGGAAAACAACAAATCCTCATGTAGATCTTCTATCATCTAGGCAACCTGCCCAATCTGCATCTGAGAAAGCACTGAGCAAACTAGATGAAGACTATTGAAAATTTAACCCAACACGTATAGTCCCCTGAACATATCTTAAGATTCTTTTTGCAGCTGTCCAATGAGCAGTTGTTGGAGCATGTAAGTACTGACATACTTTATTTACTAAGAAAGAAATAGTTGGCCTTGTAAGTGTTTAATATTGTAAGGCACCTACAATGCTTCTATATTGTGTACTATCATCAGGACCAAGAGCTATTCCTTCAGTCAAGGACAATTTTTCAGTAGATGATAAGGGTGTAGGAGAAATTGTGCACTTTGTCATACCAACTTTAGCTAGAAAATCAGCAGCATACTTTTCCTGAGTGAGGAGCAACCCATTCTGAGTTTTCTTTACCTCAATCCCCAAGAAGAAGTGAAAATCTCCCAAGTCCTTTAGTGCAAAATTAGTATTGAGATCATGAAGAAGAGCAGAAATAGCCTGATCAGATGAACTGGTGACTATGATATCATCAACATAGATTAGAACAAATATCATAACTTGTGCTTTGTTATAGAGAAAAAGTGAAGTATCTGCTTTAGAGGGGATAAAACCAAGCTGTTGCAACTTGGCACTAAGTCTTGAGTACCATGCTCGGACCTTGATTAAGACCATACAGAGCTTTATCAAGTTTGCAGATATAGTTTGGAGTAGCAGAGGATTCAAAACCTAGGGGTTGTTTCATATAGACTTCCTCTTCCAGAATGCCATGCAAGAACGTGTTCTTGACATCTAGCTGCCGAAGACTCTAGCCTCTAGAGACAGCCACTGCCAGTACAAGTCTGATAGTCGCTGCCTTGACAACATGACTGAAGGTATCTTCATAATCTATGCCATACCTTTGCTTGAATCCTTTTGCTACCAAGCGTGCTTTGTACCTGTCAACTATAACATCTGCATGTTTCTTAATACGATATACCCACTTACAATCAATAAGACTCCTTGTGAAGTGCGGAGGAACAAGATGCCATGTTTTATTTTGCATTAGTGCATTGTATTCTTCCTCCATCACCTTGCACCAACGATCGTCCCAAGAGCCTCCAAAAGTGTTTGCGGTTCACATGTAGATGTGAACAAGCCATAGCGAACGGTTCCATTAGTATATTGCTTCGGATTACGTATACCTTTTTGAAACCTTGTGTGAGGTTCTAGAGGTGGAGGAGGATTCGGTGGTACAAGCAGAGGTGTAGTAGAGCCAGCCACAGAGGATCCTCCGGCTGGAGCAGTAGTACCAGGTGTAGGTGCGTCCGAGGAAGAGCCGTCCCTGGCGTCAGCGAGCGAGGTAAGGGACAATGGTCTGGCATCCTGCGATGGCGATAGTGATCGCGGTGAAAGCGACTCAGAGTCCAACTTTGCCCCACCACGCGATCGCGGCCTAGAACCGCGTGATGGCAACCCGGGGTGGTGTTGGTCTCCACGTGAGGGCGACACAGAGTGGTGTCGTTGGTGGGCTAGAGATCATGCGTGATGATGTGAGCGTGGACGTGTCGTGGTCCACCCGGGAGACAGCGACCGCGAGCCAATCCGCGGGTCGCCCTACCATGATGCATGCCCACACAGATACGGGAGTGGGGACCGAGGCGACATGGCATCGAAGGGTTGGTGGCGCGCGGGAGAGCGTGACCGTGATGGCGATGTGGTGCGACGAGGTGGGGACACGCGCGATGAAGACACGCGTGCGGGAAGTGTAGCTCCCATATGGGAGGATCTTCCTCGGGATCTGATGTTGCGCGATCCGATGTCGTGGCAGCAGAATCATCCTCGGGGCGGACACCCTGGTTGGAACTTTCAGGGACATATTTCTCCACCGTTTCTTCAAGTTTTTTAGTATAATTTATTGCAATTTCTTGCTGGTCATCAATAGTATCGACTGGGACATTGTGATCTGCAACATCTTGATGCTCATTAGTAACAACAGGAACAACGGGCAAAGGCATATAATCATCAACAATTGCAACCCCATTATTTGGTGTTTCTTGAGGTAAAAGAAGTATATCATTCCTAAGACGTGATCCAGCATTAGGATGCAACTCAGCAAAGGGAAATACATTTTCGTCAATAATAACATCTCTAGAGATATAAACTCGACCGGTGGAAATTTCTAGACATTTGACACCTTTGTGACGAGGACTATAGCCCAAGAACACGCACCGTGTAGAACGAAAAGAGAGCTTTCTTTTATTGTAGGGTCGAAGATTTGGCCAGCATGCACAACCAAAGACTCTAAGAGATTCATAGTTGGGTTTTGTGTGAAGGAGGCATTCTACAGGAGTGTCATGATCTATAACTTTGCTTGGGAGGAGATTGATAAGAAAAGTGGCAGTGATAAAAGCATCATCCCAAAATTTAAGAGGCATAGATGAATTAGAAAGTAAGGAAAGACCAACTTCAACAATATGACGTTGTTTTCTTTCAGCGGAGCCATTTTGTTCATGAGCATGAGGGCACGATACATGGTGAGTGATGCCAATCTTGTGGAAGAAACTATTGAGATTTTCATATTCACCTCCCCAATCAGTTTGCATGGTGATTACTTTCCTAGCAATTTTTCTTTCAACAAGTTACTAGAAATTAAGGAAAACTTGATAAACATCAGAGCGCTTCTTGAGCAAATAGATCCAAATAAATTTATTGAAATCATCGATAAAACTCACATAATATGAATGTTCGCTAGCAGAAATAGGGGCTGGCCCCCATACATCAGAGAATACTTGCTCTAAAGGAACAATGGATACACTAGTAGAGACATGATATGGCAATTGATGGCTCTTAGCTAGTTGGCATGGATCACAAATGTATGCGTTTATTTCAGGAGTGTAAGAAATATTGTTTTTTCTAAATACTTGTTGAACCACAAAAGAAGAAGGATGTCCTAAACGGCGATGCCACATAGAAGACGACGTCTTTATTGTGATGACAACTTGCTTGGAAGAACTCGTAGTAGAAGGAACTAGCGGGTAGAGGCCATCATGACATGTTCCTTTAAACAGAGTTCTCCTTGTGGCCTGATCCTTGATCAAAAAGAAATATGGGTGAAAGTCAAGAAACACATTATCATAACCTGTGAGCTTATGAACAAATAGAAGATTCTTAGATGCACTAGGAACATGCAAAATATTTTTGAGTTGTAATGTATTACATGGGGTGCATAAAGTTGAATGACCAATATGACTTATTTGCATACCATTTCCATTGGCCGTGTGGACATGATCACATCCGTTGTACTTTTCATGAGTGGTGGGCTTGTTTAACTCTAAGGTGACATGGTGGGTGGCACCTAAATCCGGGTACCAGTTGGTGTCGACGCCATAGGATGCCACATGGGCACCCTTCTCCTTGCCATCATCCTCGGAATCATTGCGATCTTGATAGCGCCACCAGCACTCGTTGGCGGGGTGGCCGTGGATCTTGCAGATTTTACACGTGACGTCGACGAAGGGGGTAGGGCACGGCCACGATGGCACCCTCCATCATCGCGGTGGTGGCCTTCGTCGTCATGGCGGCGGCCACCATCATCATGCCGCATATCACAGCGGCTTCCATCATCATCACACCGCCCGTCACGGCGACCCCCATCACGGGCGCCATCACACCGGCCTCCACCATCACGGCGCTCGCCTCCACCACGATCACCGCGGTAACCACCCCGGTCTGGTGATCGACCATAGTCTCCACAAGGGTGGAAGTCGCGGTTGCTATCATGTGTAGGCCGTGCAGTAAGGTTGGCAGAGGAGGTAAAACCAGCACCCTATCCAGAATCTGCTAGCATATCTTGCCAAAGATCATGGGCACAAAGTTGATTAGAGAGATCATCAAGTGTAGTACCGGGATTACCATTGACGGAGGACATGGGGTCGTTGTAGCTGGCGTCGAAACCATTGAGGATGTGATACGTCCATTTTGCATCACTATTCTATGTCTTAATTCACTATTATTCATTGATATATTTGGTATTGAGAGGTGATACTTATGTTATTTCATCTGTTTTTGCATGGTTGATGACTTTTGGAGCATGGACCGCTGCAGTCAGGATTCTGATGGAAAAGGTGCTGTTTGGAGGCAAAATTCGCGAAGATCAGAAAATCCGGTAAAATATACGGAAAATCCTATTTTTCCAGAAGACTAAGGATGCCAGAAGACGGAGTGGAGATGGGCCACACGGGGCCCACACCACCCCCTGGCGCGGGCAGCCCTAGGCCACGCCAGGAGGTGGTGTGGCCATCCTGGCCCACTCCAGCCTCTCCCCTCTGGCGTATATCATCCTCCCGAAACCCTAAGACTCGGGGAGCGACCACAGAAAGATTCCGCCGCCTCTGCGGGGCAGAAAACACCGAGAGAGAAAGATCTCTCTGGCAGACAGATTTCTGTCAGGGGAATTCCTTCCCGGAGAGGGGAGATTGTCGCCATCAACACCATCATCAAGCTGGACTTCATCGGGATCATCATCATCATCACCACCATCAGCACCCTCATCACCATCTCCATATTGCTCTAACAATTGTGTTGAATCTTGCATAGTTCATAGGGGAAACTTTCCCGGTGTTGATTACTCTTTGTAGTTGATGCTATTGAGTGAACCGTTGAATTATTGTTTATGTTCAGATTGTTATACATCATTATTCCATCTCTGATCATGATCCATATGATGTCTTGTGAGTAGTTTGTTTTGTTCTTGAGGACATGGGAGAAGTCTTGTTGTTAGTAGTGGAGTTGTGTTGAGAAAGATTCAATAGATTATTATTTAAGTTGTGGTGTACTTCTTCTAGTGGTGTCATGTGAACGTCGACTACATGACACTTCACCTATATGGGCCTAGCGGAATGCATTGTGTATTTGGGTACTAATCGTAGGGGTTGCCGGAGTGACAGAAACCTGAACCCCCGTTAGGAAACCATTGCACAAGGGACATAAGGGTCTTAGAGTTTAAAGCTGTGGTTAGGTTTCTACCTTAATTACTTTCTTGTACTTACGGATGATTGCAAGGGGTATAATCACAAGTATGTATTAGTCTTGGATGGGGCGGTACATTAGCACAGGTGCACCCACACAACACTTAGCAAGCTAGGGAAGATTAATCAACTATATGAAGCGAAAGCACTTGCCAGTCTTCCCATGTGTCCTCAAGAACATTTGGTCATCTTAAGTAATACAACCGGCTTGTCCTTTGCTGCATAAAGGATTGGGCCACTTGCTGCATTTATTCCTACTGTATTTTATTTACTCGTACTTTGTTTACTTGCTTTATCGAAAACCTCTAAAAATCCGTTTGCTAAGTATTTGCAGAGAATTCCTGATCCATACCACTAGCCAGCACCTTCTGCTCCTCGTTGGGTTCGACACTCTTACTTATCGAAAATACTGCGATACACCCCCTATACTTGTGGGTCATCAAGACTATTTTCTGGCGCCATTGCCGGGGAGTGAAGCGCTATTGGAAAGTGGAACTGGTAAAGGAAACTTCTACTGTGAGTATTGTTTACTTCTTCTAGTTGCTTTATTTTCGTTATGGAAAATTCGCTGAGTTTCTTATTTGGTAATGCTACTACCACTGCTAAGGTAGTAGATAAGCCACCACCTGTTGAGAATGATGTTTTCAAAATACCTACAAGAATTATTGATCGTGTTATGGATAACTACTATGTTGGGGATGGAACTGTCCATCCCGGTGATCATTTACTCTTTATACACGAATTATGCGGGTTGTTCAAGTGTGCAAGTATTACTACAGATCAAGTTAAGAAGAAGTTATTCTCATTATCACTGAAAGGAAGAGCTGAGGAATGGTATAAGCTGCTGAAGAATGGTCAAGCTCTGGAATGGGAGGAAATAGTGCCTCTCTTTTATTCAAAGTTTTATCCTCCTAGTGAGATTCATAAAGATCGAAATCAAATATACAACTTTTGGCCTCTTGATGGAGAGAGTACAGCTCAAGCTTGGGGGAGATTGAAGTTACTAATGCTCAAATGTCCCATTCATGAGCTCCCCAACAATATTATTATCAACAACTTTTATGCAAGGCTCCCTCTACATGACAAGGATTTATTGGATGCTTCTTGTGCTGGATCATTCACTCGTATGGAAGAAGAAGCTAAATGGGATCTTCTGGACCGTATTCAAGACAATGCTGAAGCTTGGGAGAATGAAAAAGGTAGAAAGTCAGGTATAAATTATGATTATGAATGCATTGAATCTTTTATGGGAACTGATGACTTTCAAAATATTAAAAATGCTTATGGTCTAGACTCTCAAGCTATTGCTTCTTATTTTAAGGCTTTTGCTTCCTATATTGAAGTGCCTAAAAAGAAGTGGAATAAGTATCATGAACCTTATAAAGATATTGCTAAGAGTGTTCCTACAAGAAATACTGAAGTTTATACTGCTAATCATGTCTTACATGAACCTTATATTGAGAAAATGCCTTTCCCAGTTAAGGTAAAGGAACATTCTATGATAGCTAGTATGGTTAATGAAAGTACAAGTAAAGTTGTTGAACCTGATAAACAAATGGTTTATGAACCAATAATAGCAAATGTGAAAGACTTTGTTACTAAATATGAAGAAGAGGGACACACTATCCTTTGTAAGGATACCTCTAATATTGTTTCACAAAGTAGTGTTATGAGAACTAGTATTCCTGTGTTTTCTGTTAGAATGAGCTATCATTGCTATGATGGTTCTTGTGATAGTTATATTGTTAAGTTTATGCATGATACTGAAAGTTACTATGAGAGAGTAAAACGTGTTCTTATGCATCTCAATAATATCAAGTTTCCTCGTTTTATGCTAAATTTTTTTATGTTGCACATCTTTTGCCTTCTTATGCAAGTTGCCTCTGGTTTCAACATCTTGTTTGTTTACAAAATTCCCTTGTATAGGAAGTGGGTTAGACTTAAATGTGTGTGTTTTTGCTTCTTAATGCTCTCTTTCACTTCAATTCATATCCCTATGAGAGCTTCTTCAAAATTATCATGCCCATCTTAATGGCTATAAAGAAAGAGCTTTATAGGAGACAACCCAATTTGTTTTTTCCTTCAGATTGTTTTTGTTTCTTTGAGTCTTGGAAGTTATTACTTCGGTAATAACCGCTCTTTATCCGTTTTGTTTGGTTTTTGTGTCAAGATCAACCTATAATGAGAGAGAAGTAATATTTGGGGAAGTTGCTGTCCCGAAACAGATTTTTGTGTTTCACCGTAAAAATTCGTGAGAGATCTCTGTATGTCGGATTGAGTTGTAATTTTTTGTGGTTCTGCCCCAGGTTGTTATTTAACTTTCGTTAGTTTTTCACTTTTTGATTTGAACAATAGAAGATTTTCTAAAAAATTGATCTTTACCTGCTGGTCTGTTTTGACAGATTTTGCCAATCTTGCATTTGCTTCTTTATTCGATTTCCTTTTTGAATTCTTTTTGGGTTTTCGAAAGGAGTTGCTACAGTAGCTTATGTTTTGATGGTTATCAGTAGAAGTTGGACACAAAAGGTTTTATCACTTCACTTATACTAATGTTGCTAATGAGAACCGTGTGAAGTTTTGTGTGAAAGAAAATTTCCAGAAAGTGGAGATAATGGTGTAATAAGGAAGAGAAGGGTTTTATGACTCAAGTAATAAGTGTATGAAGATGAAGATATTGATGTTATTCAAGTGGTGACTCCAGAAGAATCTACTAAATACCAAATTCAGAGACCTGCAGAGTCTGTTTTCAAATAGGTAATAGTTCTGGTAAGAAAAGTTCCGCTAAAATACAAATCCAACTATATTTTTGCAGTTTTTTGTCAAGAAGGAAAGCTATGAAGCAAAAAAGGGACAGAAACGGAGCCAGGGTGGCTCACACCACCCTGTGGCGCGGGCCCACCCCTGGCCACGCCACCAGGTGGTGAGTCCACCCCGGACTCCGCCTCCGACTCGTTTTCTCCCAGTACCTTCCGTTTGATATGAAACTTCGTAATATATAACCCCCTAGATCTTCCGAGGTTCGTATATTGTGTTTTTGTCGTGTTTTTGTTTCGATCTGTTTCTGCCAGGACATACGCTTTGAAATCTTAGAAGCACCATGGTGTCCGCCAAGGATAAAGGGAAGGAACCTATGGAGGAAGACCTTTAAGACCCCGGGGAGGAGAAGGAGATCAAGAGTGAAGGTGAAGAGGAGCAAGGCCAACATCCGCACACCAGCACTACCATTGCAAGCATTGGAGTGGTGATGACTGTCAGGGTTAGAAGGACCGCATGGATGCAGACTTGGGGAAAAGCTCCCTGTCATAGTTTGGCTCCACGGTCATTTCCTCCACACACCAAGAATCCCTTCCATACCTTTATCCATAACCATGCAGGAAAAGAAAACTCCAAGAGGTAAGAAGGGAAAAAGAATCACAAGAGCTGGGATCCACAAACTGAAATGATTATGAGCCGTATTGAGCATAACTCAGAGTTGATTCGTACTGTCACCTACGAGATTGAAGACTTGGGGAAATTAATCAAAGAGATCATTGAGAGGATACCACCACCACCAAAGGAGTAATTCGTCATCAGGTTTGGCATCCCCTTAGTTTGTTCCAAGCTTGGGGGAGTGTCGCGGTATCACATCACTATCTTCTATCTTTTTACCTTTTTAGTAGAGTCATATCATGAATAGAGGAGTTATTATGTAGGATGGTTTGCATTATAGAAGTGTCCCCTCTCTCATTAGATATGTATCCCTTGGCGTGAGTTGCCGTTATGGAATATTAATGAGAAGTTCTATCATTCACTCTTTTGCATAGCTTATATTAGTTTTCAATTCGTGGTTATATGATTGAACTTGTTGTTAGTATTAGTATCACTTTGGGATCATTGAGTTAATTTAGTTGGTTTTGGCAAACCTGGCTCGGTCAGTAGCAACACTATTTTTGAGAGTTGAAAGAAAAGATAAAAGTACCTTTAAAAGAAAAATAATTTCATCATCTTTCTTTCTTGATTTGCTCATAAGTTTAGTATTCTCTAGTTAAGATCTTTTGTGCTTCCAAGGAAGATTGCATGTTTGTTTTTATCACTTGTATGTTTGGTTGTTTCCTTCAACTCTTATACTTGCTACCCAGCCTTGCTAGCCAAAAACCTATACTGAGAGGGAATTCTTCTCGTGCATCCAGCTCCTTTAAACCAAAACCTTTGCCATTTGTGTCCACCATACCTACCTAGTAGCATTATTGCTATTCCAAGTAAATTCTTGTTTTATCTACCTCCCAAATTAAACTTGTTATGTGAAGATTAGTGATTAAAGCTCTCACGAACTTGATGGCACACTTTATTTTTCTTGCATTTAATAACCTGAACCATTGGGTCCTTCTTTGTTGCGTATATGCTTGCGCTTTATGAGTTAAAGTTAGCAGAACCATGTGTCATGGGGAACGCTTTCAACATTGCATTGGTACTTTGCACCTAGTTGATATCATGTTCTTTTGCTTATGGATCCCGACGGTGTGAAATAAAAGTGGAACTTGTAAGATCATGGAGTTGATATGTGTGTTAGAGAAACGCCTAGGCCACTAGCCTAAGCCATGCCTAATCATGGTGGAAACTTGCAGCATAACTATAGTGAGAATTCTATGAAGCATCCTCAATAAAAACCTATGCAAATAGCAAATAAAAAGATCGCTGAGATGCTCACTGTCTGCTTGCCTTGTCATTTTGATTATGGGATAGCTCCTGTGTCATGTGCAAGGGTACCCCGTTGGCAGTTCTCAATGATACGCATGTATTTACAATGACAAGAGCTTGCTCGTGACTGAAGTTGAGTAGCATGAGGTTCGGTACTCATAAGTAAGGGGCATGGGACTTCAGTTTATAACTTGTCAAGCATATCCTCTTAGTTGTGTCACTTTAAGCCTAATCACCAAAAGATGCCTATGATAGGGGCAATGAGAGCTAAAAGCTAGTAAGTATTATAATTTTTGGGAGCTCTTTATGAGACTTGCAATCCCTGCTTCCCTCTGCGAAGGGCCTTTCTTTTACTTTGTAGTTGAGTCAGTAAACCTACTCCCTTCTACCTCAACAAGTATTTTGAGTTGATGTGTTTCATTCATTCATATGATGATTTATGCAATCATGTCTTATGTTCCTTGTTTTGCACATTGCTCTTATCTTGATGTTTACTACTTTGAAAGCTATCATTGAAAACCAGCTATTTGTGAACTCCAGCAAATTATCAACTATTCTTCGACCAAGAGCTAAGTTTGCCATTACCAATTATGATTCACTTTATGTATCTTTATTGTGTTTCCTTTACCTATTGCAAGTTGAGTTATATAATAGTGAGTTGTCTTCTATTATGATCTACGTATTTGATGAATGTGATGCTTCTTGTCCGTATTCTTTTATCGACTCTTCACTCCATAAACCTGAGGTCATGTTTATTGAGCTCAGTTTCGCTTGGGGACAAGTGAAGTCTAAGCTTGGGGGGAGTTGATACGTCCATTTTGCATCACTATTATTCATTGATATATTTCGTATTGAGAGGTGATACTTATGTTATTTCATTTGTTTTTGCATCGTTGATGACTTTTGGAGCATGGACCGCTGCAGTCAGGATTCTGATGGAAAAGGTGCTGTTTGGAGGCAAAATTCGCGAAGATCAGAAAATCCGGGAAAATATACGGAAAATCCTATTTTTCCAGAAGACTAAGGATGCCAGAAGACAGAGTGTAGATGGGCCACAAGGGGCCCACACCACCCCCTGGCGCGGGCAGCCTTAGGCCGTGCCAGTAGGTGGTGTGGCCACCCTGGCCCACTCCAGCCTCTCCCCTCTGGCGTATATCATCCTCCCGAAACCCTAAGACTCGGGGAGCGACCACAGAAAGATTCCGCCGCCTCTACATGGCGAAAAACACCGAGAGAGAAAGATCTCTCAAGTAGACAGATTTCTGTCGAGGGAATTCCTTCCCGGAGAGGGGAGATCATCGCCATCAACACCATCATCAAGCTGGACTTCATCGGGATCATCATCATCATCACCACCATCATCACCATCAGCACCCTCATCACCATCTCCATATTGCTGTAACAATTGTGTTGAATCTTGCATAGTTCATAGGGAAAACTTTCCCGGTGTTGATTACTCTTTGTAGTTGATGCTATTGAGTGAACCGTTGAATTATTGTTTATGTTCAGATTGTTATACATCATTATTCCATCTCTGATCATGATCCATATGATGTCTTGTGAGTAGTTCGTTTTGTTCTTGAGGACATGGGAGAAGTCTTGTTGTTAGTAGTGGAGTTGTGTTGAGAAAGATTCAATAGATTGTTATTTAAGTTGTGGTGTACTTCTTCTAGTGGTGTCATGTGAACGTCGACTACATGACACTTCACCTATATGGGCCTAGGGGAATGAATTTTGTATTTGGCTACTAATCGTAGGGGTTGCCAGAGTGACAGAAACCTGAACCCCCGTTAGGAAACCATTGCACAAGGGACGTAAGGGTCTTAGAGTTTAAAGATGTGGTTAGGTTTCTACCTTAATTACTTTCTTGTACTTACGGATGTTTGCAAGGGGTATAATCACAAGTATGTATTAGTCTTGGATGGGGCGGTACATTATCACAGGTTCACCCACACAACACTTAGCAAGCTAGGGAAGATCAATCAACTATATGAAGCGAAAGCACTTGACAGTCTTCCCATGTGTCCTCGAGAACGTTTGGTCATCTTAAGTAATACAACCGGCTTGTCCTTTGCTGCATAAAGGATTGGGCCACTTGCTGCATTTATTCCTACTGTCTTTTATTTATTCGTACTTTGTTTACTTGCTTTATCGAAAACCCCTAAAAATCCGTTTGCTAAGTATTTGCAGAGAATTCCTGATCCATACCACTAGCCAGCACCTTCTGCTCCTCGTTGGGTTCGACACTCTTACTTATTGAAAATACTGCGATACACCCCATATACTTGTGGGTCATCATGATGTATCCCACCATCTCATCTTCTTCCACGGGTTTGCCTGCGGCGGCAAGTTCAGAACCAAGGCTTTCCATCTTGGCAAAGAACTGTGCCGCGGACATGTCGAGCTTCTTGGTGTTGTTCAATGACCCTCGCATGTGATTGATCTTCGTGTGAGAGTGGGAGGACAACGTGCCGATGAGGTTGGCCCATACCTGAGTAGCAGTGTTAATCCCGATGACATGGGGAATCATCTCCGGGGACAGGGAGTTCACGAGGAACCCGAGCACCGTTTGATCCCGAGACAACCATGCCGTGTAGGCAGGATTGGGGATGATGGTCTTGTTGTTGTTGGCGTCTTCAACCTCCAAGGTCTTCACCGGCATGGCGCCGGTACCATCGAGCAAGCCGAGGACCTGAGCACCATGAAGGGGGGGGGGGGTAGAACAAGGGTCTTCCAGAAGAGGAAATTGGCCCGAGTCAGTTTTTGGGAGGGCGGTGATCCCATCACGATGGAGAGCACAAATGACTGATGACCCACAAGTATAGGGGGTGTATCGTAGTATTTTCGATAAGTAAGAGTGTCAAACCTAACGAGGAGCAGAAGGTGTTGACGAGTGGCTTGGATCAGGAATTCTCTGTAAATACTTAGCAAACCGATTTTTAGGGGTTTTTGATAATGCAGATAAATAAAGTGCGAGTAAATAAAAGACAATGATAATAATTGCAACAAGTGGCACAATCCTTTCTTCAGAAAAGGACAAGCCGGTTGTAATACTTAATATGACCAAACGTTCTCGAGGAAACATGGGAATATTGTCAAGTTCTTTCGTTTCATATAGTTGATTAATCTTATTTGGTTGGATAAGTGTTGTGTGGGTGAACCCGTGCTAATGTACTAACCTTCCTAGGACTAATACATACTTGTGATTATACCCCTTGCAAGCATCCGCAACTATAAGAAAGTAACTAAGATAAAAAACCTAACCACATCCTTAAACTTTGAAATCCTACACTCCCTTATGCAAAGGTTTCCTAACGGGGGTTCAGGTTTCTGTCACTCCGGCAACCCCATGATTAGTAGCCAAATACACAATGCATTCCCCTAGGCCCATAAAGGTGAAGTATCATGTAGTCGACGTTCACATGACACCACTAGACGAATAACACCACAACTTAAGTATCAGCCATTGAATCTTTCTCAACACAATTCCACTACTAACAACATGACTTCTCCCATGTCCTCAAGAACTAAACGAACTACTCACAAGACATCATATGGATCAAGATGATAGATAAAATAATGATAAGTAACAATCTGAACATGAACAATAATTCAATGGTGCCACTCAATAGCATCAACTACAACAAGTAATCAACACCGGGAAAGTTTCCCCTAAGAACTATGCAAGATTCAACGCAATTGTTATAGCGGTATGGAGTGGTGATGATGGTGCTGGTTGAGATGATGATGGAGATGATGATGATGATGATCCTGATGAAGTCCAGCTTGATGATGGTGTTGATGGTGACGATCTCCCCTCTCCGGGAAGGAATTTCCTCGGCAGATTTCTGCCTGCCGGAGAGCTCTTTCTCTCTCTGCAGTTTTCTGCCCCGCAGAGGCGGCGGAATCTTTCTGTCGTCGCTCCCCAAGTCTTAGGGTTTCGAGGGGATTATATACGCCAAAGGGAGATGCTGGGAGTGGGCCAGGGTGGCCACACCTCCTGGTGGCCCGACCAGGGGGACCCACGCCACCAGGGGGTGTGGGCCCCCTGTGGCCCATCTTCACTCCTCCTTATGGCTTCCTTCGTATTCTGGAAAAATAGGATTTTCCATATATTTTCTGGGATTTTCTGATCTTAATGAATTTTGCATCCAAACAGTGCTTTTTCCATCAGAATCCTGACTCCGGTGGTTCATCCTCCAAAAATCATCAATCATGCAAAAATAGATGAAATAACATAAGTACCATCTCTTAATATGAAATATATCAATGAATAACAGTGAATTATGATATAGAATAGTGCTGCAAAATTGACGTCTTTTGCAAGATGGATTTGATTTCTCTATTTGATAGTTCTACTTGCCCACTGGTTTGGGGATGATAAGCTGAAGCAATTCTATGATTAACGTCATATTTAGCAAGGGTCTTCCTAAAGCCACCATGAATGAAATGTGAACCCCCGTTAGTCATAAGATACCTAGGCACTCCAAACCTAGGGAAGATAACATCCTTAAGCATTTTTAAAGAGGTCTCACCATCAACACTTTTTGTGGGTATGGCTTCTACCCACTTAGTAACATAATCAACATCAACAAGAATATGAGTATAACCTTTTGAAGGAGGAAAAGGACCCATAAAGTCAAATCCCCAATAGTCAAATGGTTCTATAACAAGAGAGTAATTCATAGGCATTTCATTGCGTCTAGAAATATTACCAACTCGTTGACATTCATCACATGATAAGATAAACTTTCTTGCATCTTTAAAAAGGTTAGGCCAATAAAAACCTGATTGTAGAACCTTTTGTGCGGTTCAATCTCCAGCGTGATGCCCTCCATAGGCACTACCATGACATTTCCGCAATATCTCTTTTTGTTTATATTCTGGAATGCATCTTCAGATAATACCATCCACTCTCTCTTTATATAAATGTGGGTTATCCCAAAAATAATGCCTCAAATAATAAAAGAATTTCCTCCTTTGATGGGCTGTAAAAGTTGGAGGCAAATACTTGGAAACAATAAAGTTAGCATAATCAGCATACCAAGGACCCTCTCGCGAGCTTACCTCTATTGCAGCCAACTGTTCATTTGGAAAACTATCATTAACAGGCATAGGATCAAAAGAAATGTTTTCCAATCGAGATAAGTTATCAACAACAGGATTTTCAGCACCTTTCCTATCTACAATATGTAGATCGAACTCTTGTAAAAGTAACAACCATCTAATAAGTCCGGGCTTAGCATCTTTCTTTGTCATAAGATACTTAATAGTACCATCATCAGTATGAATGGTAACTTTTGAATCAACAATATAAGGTCTAAACTTAAAGACAACAGCTAAAAATTCTTTTTCAGTAGTAGCATAATTCTTTTGAGCAGCATCAAGAGTCTTACTAGCATAATGGATAACATTCAACTTTTATCTATTTATTGTCCAAGAAAAGCACCTACAGCAAAATCACTAGCATCACACATAATTTCAAAGGGTAAATTCCAATCAGGTGGTTGGACAATAGGAGCAGTTATTAAAGATTTCTTTAGAGTTTCAAATGCTTCCTTACAATCATCATCAAACACAAAAGGTACGTCTTTTTAGAGAAGATTAGTAAGAGGTTTTGATATCTTGGAGAAGTCTTTAATAAACCTTCTATAGAAACCAATATGACCGAGGATACTACGAATACCTTTGACATCCCTAGGATAGGGAATTTTCTCAATTGCTTCAACTTTGGCTCTGTCAACTTCAATGCCTCTTTCAGAAATTTTATGTCCAAGGACAATTCCTTCATTAACCATGAAGTGACATTTCTCCCAATTAAGAACAAGATTAGTTTCTTCGCATCTCTGCAAAACTTTATCAAGGTTGTGTAGACAATTATCAAAAGAAGTTCCATAGACGGAAAAATCATCCATGAATACTTCCACAATTTCCTCACAAAAACCATGAAAGATAGCAGACATGCATCTTTGAAAAGTAGCAGGAGCATTACACAAACCAAAAGGCATACGCCTATAAGCATAAGTTCCATAAGGGCATGTAAAAGTGGTTTTATCTTGATCTTGTTGTTTAACAACAATTTGAGAGAACCCAGAGTATCCATCAAGAAAGCAAAAATGAGTCTTCTTAGATATCCTTTCTAACATTTGATCAATAAAAGGCAGCGGGTAATGATCTTTCTTAGTAACTTTGTTAACTTTTCTGAAAGCAATGCACATCCTACAACGACCTACTACTCTTTGGAGAATAAGCTCATTATTCTCATTAGGCACAACAGTAATTCCTCCTTTCTTAGGGACACAATGAATAGGACTAACCCATTGACTATCAGCAATAGGATAAATAATACCAGCATCAAGGAGTTTTAATACCTCATTTCTTACCACTTCCTTCATCTTTGGATTTCTTACCACTTACCATTTCTACTAGGATGTGAAACAATATTAGAGGAATCCTCACAAAAGATAATGTGTCCATCTTCTACACTTTTAGTGACAAGGTCTTTCATAATTGCTACTGCAGGTTCAATTTTATTTGTTCATCAGGTTTTACAGCTCTCTTTGTACTTTTGTTATTCACACTAGTTATCATAGAATGCTCCTTTACCCTATCAAGGAAATGTATTTTCTCGATATAAGGTTCAGGTAAAATACGATCAATGGTGCAAACTTCAGTACTTCTAGTAGGAACACAATCAACAATATCTTTATGTGGTGCATGATACTTGTTCCATTCCTTTTTGGGAATTTCAATATAAGAGGCAAAATCCTTAAAACAATTTGCAATAACTTGAGAATCAAGGCCATAAACATTACTAATATTATGAAAATCATCAGTTCCCATGAAATATTTAATGCATTCATAATCATAATTTATACCTGACTTTCTTCCTTTATCATTCTCCCATGCTTCAGCATTGTCTTGAATACGGTCTAGAAGATCCCATTTAGCTTCTTCTTCCATATGTGTAAATGATCCAGCACAAGAAACATCCAATATGTCCTTATCATGAAGAGAAAGCCTTGCATAAAAGTTGTTGTGAATAATATTATTAGGGATCTCATGAATAGGACATTTGAGCATTAGTGACTTCAGTCTCCCCCAAGCTTAGGTTGTACTCTCTCCATCACGAGGCCAAAAGTTATATATTTGATTCCGATCTTTATGAATCTCACTAGAAGGATAAACTTTGGAATAAAAGAGAGGTACAATTTCCTCCCATTCAAGAGATTGGCCATTCATTAGCAGCTTATACCATTCCTCAAGTCTTCCTTTCAGTGATACAGAGAATAACTTATTCTTAACTTGATCTGTTGTAATACCTGCACACTTGAACTACCCGCATAATTCGTGTATAAAAAGCAAATGATCACCGGGATGGACAGTTCCATCTCCAAAATAGTAGTTATCCATAACACAATCAACAATTTTTGTAGGTATTTTAAAAGGATCAATTTTAGTAGGTGGTGGTTCATATACTACCTTAGCAGTTGTAGTAGCATTCCGGAATAAGAAACTAAATTAATTGTCCATATTTAGAATGAAGTAACAAACAGAAATAAAAAATACTCATAGTAGAAGTTTCCTTTACCAGTTCCACTATGCAATAGTGCTTCACTCCCCGGCAATGGCGCTAGAAAATAGTCTTGATGACCCACGAGTATAGGGGGTGTATCATAGTATTTTCGATAAGTAAGAGTGTTGAACCCAACGAGGAGCAGAAGGTGTTGACGAGTGGCTTGGATCAGGAATTCTCTATAAATATTTAGAAAATGGATTTTTAGGGGTTTATAATGCAGATAAATAAAGTGCGAGTAAATAAAAGACAATGATAATAATTGCAGCAAGTGTCCCAATCCTTTCTTTAGAAAAGGACAAGCCAGTTGTATTACTTAATATGACCAAACGTTCTCGAGAACACATGGGAATATTGTCAAGTGCTTTCGCTTCATATAGTTGATTAATCTTCTTTGGCTGGATAAGTGTTGTGTGGGTGAACCTGTGCTAATGTACTGACCGTCCTAGGACTAATACATACTTGTGATTATACCCCTTACAAGCATCTGCAACTACAAGAAAGTAATTAAGATAAAAACCTAACCACAACCTTAAACTTTGAGATCCTACACTCCCTTATGCAAAGGTTTCCTAACGGGGATTCAGGTTTCTGTCACTCCGGCAACCCACGATTAGTAGCCAAATACACAATGCATTCCCCTAGCCAAATACACAATAATTCAATGGTTCCACTCAATAGCATCAACTACAATAAGTAATCAACACTGGGAAAGTTTCCCCTAAGAACTATGCAAGATTCAACCCAATTGTTACAGCGGTATGGAGTGGTGATGATGGTGCTAGTGGAGATGATGATGGACATGATGATGATCCCGATGAAGTCCAGCTTGATGATGGTGTTGATGGCGATGATCTCCCCTCTACAGGAAGGAATTTCCCCAGCAGATTTCTGCCTATCGGAGAGCTCTTTCTCTCTCTGCAGTTTTCTGCCCCGTAGAGGCGGCGGAATCTTTCTGTCATCGCTCCCCGAGTCTTAGGGCTTCGAGGGGATTATATACGCCAAAGGGCAATGCTGGGAGTGGGCCAGGGTGGCCACAACACCTGGTAGTGCGGCCAGGGGGACCCGCGCCACCAGGGGGTGTGGGGCCCCTGTGGCCCATCTCCACTCCTCCTTTTGGCTTCCTTCATCTTCTACAAAAATAGGATTTTCCATATATTTTCTGGGATTTTCTGATCTTCGTGAATTTTGCATTCAAACAGTGCTTTTTTTCACCAGAATCCTGACTCCGGTGGTTCATCCTCCAAAAATCTCAATCATGCAAAAATAGATGAAATAACATAAGCACCATCTCTTAATATGAAATATATCAATGAATAACAGTGAATTATGATATATAATAGTGATGCAAATTGGACGTATCAACGACGACGATGATCCGGGAGTCGCCATGGCCACAAAGGGGATTGTGTCTTGAATTTCTTGGTCTTGATTGATCTTGTTGTGGTTTTTGGTTTGTGGGAGAGCAGCAACATCAAAGGGATGCAGCAGCGACGGACTTTGGATCGTGTGCAACAACGGAAGGGGATGCGGCGCCGCAGTTTTGGATCATGGGTTTTTGGAGATTGGTATTTCGACAGTAGGGTCATGGAAAAGGATGCTCTGATACCATATCGATCGTATAGGTTTGGCAGAAGCGGTAGTCTCGTTGGAGACTCCGGGTACGTGTTATATTAGGCGAGAAAAGCCCTCGCCGTGGCTCGTACAAGAGATAAAGAGATTGATCAAATTACAAGGGCAAGAGATAACAATGATCTCTTATCTAATTTTAATAGACTTGATCGATCTCCTATCTATCCTAATTAGCCGGAGTACTACTCCAACTTAAACAGGAAAACGTTACATGCCATATTACGTACATGCCATATTACGTGAAGTCTAATATCTATCACCTTTTGGCAGTCTTCCATTGATTGATTATTAACCTCATTGAATTTGTCCAATCTGTCTCCAAGCTCTTGTGAGAGACCTCTTGTGCGGGGGTGGATTGGGGGCGAAGCTTGTCAGGTCGCTGGGGTAGGATTGTTGTGCTGGCGAGTGATATGTTGCAAACGTATCTATAATTTTTGATGTTCCATGCTTGTTGTATATCTACTTTCTTATGTTTTGTCCACACTTTGGAGTATTTTTACACATTTTCTGGGACTACCCTATTAACAAGATGCCACAGTGTCAGTTGCCTATTTTCTGCTGTTTTTGGTTCCAGAAAAGCCAGAAAATGAATATTTTCGGAATTGGACCGGACAAAAGCCAAAGTTGATATTTTACTGGAAGACTCATGGAGCCAGAAGATGAGACGGAGAGGGGCCAAGGGCTAGCCACACCATGTGGTGGCGCAGGCCCCTGGCCTTTCGCCTATAAGAAGCTTCCGATGCAGAAATCCTAAAGAATCCAGCCTCCAGCCACGAAAAGTTCCGCAGCGCCGTTGCCATCGAAGGGGAGATTCGGGGGATAGAAAGTCTCTGTTCCGGCACCCTACCGGGACGGGGAATTGCCCCTGGATCCATCTCCATCGATCTCCACCATCATCTCCATCGCCGTTGCTGATTCCCATGATGATGAGGGGTAGTTCTTCCTCGAGGCTAAGGGCTCTACGGGTAGCTATGTGTTCATCTCTCTCTATGCATGATCATATTGTGATCATGAGCTTTGTAATCAAGTAGATCTACCTTGCTACTCAAGTGCTTTAATAAATCTCTGCTCTCCCCATGTGTGTGAAAGTGACAGCGTGCACACCATGGTGGCACTTAGGCTAGAGATTACAAATAATTGTTATGAGTTATATTTGGAGTTGGACGTCTCTATGAAATTGTGGTGTTTGTTGGAACCATCTAGAGCTCAAGGTGACAGTGTGGGGTTATCTAGATGGGGAAAGCGAACTTTGAGGAGTGTTGTTATAGCCCTACCATGGATTAGAGTGTCCAACCGGAGAGTAGTTCAGAGTAGTATCATAAAGAGATGATATTTATATGAGAGTGTTCACTAGTGAAAGTATGATACCTAGGCCTTGTTTCTAAGCATTGAAACACCATTTGCATCTAGATCTGTTACATGTTTTATTGCTTCCATCTTTTTGCCTTTAGTCTTTTCCGCACCATCAAAGCTATTTTCTAGCACCGTTACCACTTATAATTATCCATACCACTTGTATTTCACTATCTCTTCACCGAACTAGTGCACCTATACACCTGACAATTGTATTGGGTGTGTTGGGGACACAAGAGACTTCTTGTATCTTGATTGCAGGGTTGCTTGAGAGGGAATACCTTTGACCACTTCCTCCCTGAGTTCAATAAACCTTGGGTAATCCACTTAAGGGAAAACTTCCTGCTGTTCTACAAACCTTTGCACTTGGAGGCCCAACAACTTTCTACAAGAATAGAAGTGCGTAGACATCAAGCTATTTTTCAGGCGCCATTGCCAGGGAGGTAAGGTAAAAGGTACTCACATTCTCTAGCTACTAAGCTATCTTCTAGTACTGTAGCTGGTGTGTGAGTGCTCGAAGTTATTTCCTTTAGATTCTGCAATTATATCTTTTTGTTTCTTGTTTTTATTTTCACTAGTTAGGCTTAATAGAAAACAACAAAATTAGAGAGATTTTTAGTATTTTTACTAAGGTAGAACATGAATTGTCTAAAAAGAAAATTAAAAAACCCATGGAACTTTCTTTGCATGCTAATAGCAATGTTATTAGTATGAATCTTTTGAACACCTTTGTTACTAATGCTATGGAAACATCTAAGCTTGGGGAAGTTAGTTTTTATGAAAATGATCTTTTTAGTTCCCCAGCTTTAAAGAAGAAAATTGGCTCTAATGATACTTTATCTCCCATATGTGGTAATTATAATGATACTTGTGATATTTTAAATCCATATACTGAAAGCATCCCTTTTAAAATACCTATAAAAATTGTTGAACGTGTTATGAATAACTGTTATTTTCGAGATGGAACTGTCCATCCTGGTGATCATTTGCTCTTTATACACGGATTATGCGAGTTGTTCAAGTGCGCAGATATTTCAATGAACCAAGTTAAGAGGAATCTATTCTCTTTATTACTTAAGGGCAAATCAAGGGAGTGGTATGAGCTACTAGACGATCCTCATCATCTAGAGTGGAAGGAACTTGAATCTCTCTTTTACTCTAAATTTTATCCTCCTCATGAAGTTCATAAAGATAGGAATTACATTTATAATTTTCATCCACATGATGGAGAAAGTATTGCCCAAGCATGGGGGAGACTGAAGTCACTAATGCTCAAATGTCCCATTCATGAGCTCCCTAGTAATATTGTTATTACTAATTTTTATGCAAGGCTTTCAGGACATTACAAGGACTATCTAGATACTTGTTTAGAGGGATCCTTCACAAGTAAGGAGGTAAAAGCTAAGTGGGATCTTCTTGAAACAATTCAAAGCAATACCGAAGATAGGGATAACGACAAAGGTAAAGAACCAGGTATAAACTATCATGCATATACTAAAAATTCCACTAAGTATAATGAAAATAGTAGGACTTGATGATAGTGCCACTTGCCTTGATAGTAGAATATTTAGGAACTCTTCTTGATCTTTCAAAGATTACACTCCTCAAAGTCTACAATAATACAATCAAGCAAAAAGCACACTCTCAAAACTAGCATCACAAAACAACACATGAATACAACGAAATACATGCAAGCATACACCAAGATATTTTATTGAACAAGTTGTTACAACAAGGTTCTGAACACTATAAACTCCTACTGGTCCTTTATATAAGTGGGATGCTAATTGTAATAATTTTAGTGCAAAGAGATTATTTAAAACACTTTATAACACTAAAATACGTCACACTTGACTAACAGATGCTACACAAATCCTATGTACTAAACTAAACTTTTATTAAGATCCTATAGTACATAGGATTTAATATACAACCATTTGCAAAAGGATTCACTCAAAAATAATTTATAAAGTAATTTTTATGGGTAAAATACTCCTAAAAAGGTTCTGCCTAGAACTCCAATTTTTTCAGAAGCTAAAGGGTGAAATAAGGCCTCTACAGTGAAGTTCTCCATTTTCTAAATCCATGGACACCAAATTTGTATTTTTCTGATTTGTGGATCAAAAGTTATTGAATTTCTAATTGAAATATGTTTTCTGCCTATTTTCTAAATTTAACAGAGGTATTAACTGACGTGGCGTGTTCCTATTGGTCCATACCGGTTTGGTTGGTTCGATCAATGTGGGCCATTGGATTTAAGTGACAACGGGCGGATCAGATCGATCGATACCCCTTTGGTAAGTGATCTAATCCTAGTCCTAGGATACAGATCCAATGGATCTCAGCGCTTGGCCATGAACTAGCGGCGCTGACAACTTCGCGCGGCGGCGGCGCATCGGGTGGGTGGTGCTCTGGCAGTTCTAGAGGAGTAGGGGGACCGTGGACTATTACCGAAGGTTGCGGCGGTCGAGGTGGTCTCGAGGATGGTTGCGGTTGAGGAAGGGGCGCTCTTGTTCATCCAAAATTCCTTGCCGGAGTTCCAGGTGCGGCCGGTGCTTGCAGACGAGGATGGTGGAGTCGTCCTAGGACTCGGGATGGCCAACGAAGATGTCAGTGCGGTGTGCCCGAACATGGCGGGCAAACGCGACAAAAAGTAGGGTGGGGGAAGGTGGGTCTCACCGGAATTGGTGACGGACGGTGGCGTCCATAGATGTCCTGGTTTAGACGACCTGGGGCATATAAAAATGCACGGGCAGAGTAAGTAGGTGTGCCAGAGTATGGAAAAGAGAATATAATAAAATATGGGGCAAGGGATGGCCGATTCTCACCGGAACCATCACCGTAGTTCGTCGGTGACTGCGGCAGTTGAGCTCGAAATCGGAGAGCCTGGGGGCTCTCTGGTCGCGGTGTCTGAGGGGGAATCGAAGAGGAGTGAGTGGGGATTAATAGGCCATGGTCGGAGTGGGGAATTACTCCCGTAATCAAGCGAATTTAATCGAATAGAATCGACTGGAAACAGCCGGGAGTGGAACGAGCTCCTCCGTCGTTTGGGTGAAGACGATGAGCTGGTGGTGACGGGGTAGTGGGGCCAGAGTGTCAGCGAGAGGGGTTGTGCAGGGGTGCGGTGAGAAAAGAAAACAGTGGGGGAGAAGGGGGAGCCTGGTGGGCCTAGTGGGCTGGGGGTGCTAGGCCGAAAAGGCCGGCTGTTGCTGCTGCTATTTTTCCTTTTGCTTATTCTTTTTTCTGGTTTCTTTTATAACTCTTGTTTTAGAGCTCTAAATGGATTCATTCAAATTTCCAAAAAATTGTAAAATAAACAAGTTCATTTTAGGATATTATCTATATTATTTATTATCCAATTCAAACAATATCATTTATAAATATTTACTTTGGCCTATTGATGTCTACGCACTTCTATTCTTGTAGACAGTTGTTGGGCCTCCAAGTGCAGAGGTTTGTAGAACAGCAACAAGTTTTCCCTTAAGTGGATCACCCAAGGTTTATCAAACTCAGGGAGAAAGTGGTCAAAGGTATTCCCTCTCAAGCAATCCTGCAATCAAGATACAAGAAGTCTCTTGTGTCCCCAACACACCCAATACACTTGTCATGTGTATAGGTGCACTAGTTCGGCGAAGAGATAGTGAAATACAAGTGGTATAGATAATTATAAGTGGTAACGGTGATATAAGATAGCTTGATGGCGTGGAAAAGACTAAAGTAAAACTGAAATAAATATGGAAGCAAGTAAGCATGCAACAGATCTAGATGCAAACGGTGTTTCAATGCTTAGAAACAAGGCCTAGGGATCATACTTTCACTAGTGAACACTCTCATATAAATATCATCTTCTTTAAGATACTACACTGAACTACTCACCGGTTGGACACTCTAATCGTTGGTAGGGCTATAACAGCATACCTCAAAGTTCATCTTTCCCATCTAGATAACCCCACACTGTCACCTTGAGTACTAGATGAGTCCAAAAAACACCACAATTTCATAATGACATCCAACTCCAAATATAACACTTAACAAGTATTTGTAATCTCTAGCCTAAGTGCCACCATGGTGTGCACACTGTCAACTTCACACACATGGGGAGAGCAGAGATCTATTAAAGCACTTGAGTAGCAAGGTAGATCTACTTGATTACAAAGCTCATGATCACAATATGATCATGCATAGAGAGATATGAACACATAGCTACCGGTAGAAACCTTAGCCTCGAGGAAGAACTACTCCCTCCTCATCATGGGAATCAGCAACGGTGATGGAGATGGTGGTGGAGATCTGATGACCCACAAGTATAGGGGGTGTATCACAGTATTTTCGATAAGTAAGAGTGTCGAACCCAACGAGGAGCAGAAGGTGCTGACTAGTGGTATGGATCATGAATTCTCTGCAAATACTTAGCAAATGGATTTTTAGGGGTTTTTGATAAAGCAAGTAAACAAAGTATGAGTAAATAAAAGACAGTAGGAATAAATGCACCAAGTGGCCCAATCCTTTATGCAGCAAAGGACAAGCCGGTTGTATTACTTAAGATGACCAAACGTTCTCGAGGACACATGGGAAGACCGTCAAGTGCTTTCGCTTCATATAGTTGATTAATCTTCTTTAGCTTGCTAAGTGTTGTGTGGGTGAACCTGTGCTAATGTACCGCCCCATCCAGGACATAAGTATCACCTCTCAATACGAAATATATCAATGAATAATAGTGAATTATGACATAGAATAGTGATGCAAAATGGACGTATCAACTCCCCCAAGCCTAGACTTCGCTTGTCCCCAAGCGAAACTGAGCTCAATAAACATGGCCTCAGGTTTATGGAGTGAAGAGTCGATAAAAGAATACGGACAAGAAGCATCGTATTCATCAAATACATAGATCATAATAGACGACAACTCACTATTATATAACTCAACTTGCAATGAGTAAAGGAAACACAATAAAGATACATAAAGTGAATCATAATTGGTAATGGCAAACTTAGCTCTTGGTCGAAGAATAGTTGATAATTTGCTGGAGTTCACAAATAACTGGTTTTCAATGATAGCTTTCAAAGTAGTAAACATCAAGATAAGAGCAATGTGCAAAACAAGGAACATAAGCAACATGAGTGCATAAATCATCATATGAATGAATGAAACACAACAACTCAAAATACTTGCTGAGATAGAGAGGAATATGGCTTGGGCTAGCGGCCCAGGCGTTTCTCTAACACACATATAAACTCCATCATCTTACAAGTTCCACTTTTATTTCACACCGCCGGGATCCATAAGCAAAAGAACATGATATCAACTAGGTACAAAGTACCAATGCAATGTTGAAAGCGTTCCCCATGATACATGGTTCTGCTAACTTCAACTCATAAAGCGCAAGCATATACGCAACAAAGAAGGACCCAATGGTTCAGGTTATTAAATGCAAGAAAAATAAAGTGTGCCATCAAGTTCGTGAGAGCTTTAATCACTAATTTGCACATAACAAGTTTATTTTGGGAGGTAGATAAAACAGGAATTTACTTGGAATAGCAATAATGCTAATAGGTAGGTATGGTGGACACAAATGGCGTGGGTTTTGGTTTAAAGGAGTGGATGCACGAGAAGAATTTCCTCTCAGTACAGGTTTTTGGCTAACAAGGCTGGGTAGCAAGTACAAGAGTTGAAGGAAACAAACAAACATACAAGTAATAAAAACAAACATGCAATCTTTTTTGGAAGCACAAAAGATCTTAACTAGAGAATACTAGACTTATGAGCAAATCAAGAAAGAAAGAAGATGAAATTATTTTTCTTTAAAGGTACTTTTATATTTTTTCTTTCAACTCTCAAAAATAGTGTGCTACTAACCGAGCCAGGTTTGCCAAAACCAACAAAATTAACTCGATGATCCCAAAGTGATACCAATACTAACAACAAGATCAATCATACAACCACGAATTGAAAACTAATATAAGCTATGCAAAAGAGTGAATGATATAATTTCTCATTAATATTCCATAACGGCAACTCACACCAAGGGATACATATCTAACGAGAGAGGGGACACTTCCACAATGCAAACCATGCTACATAATAAATCCACTATTCATGATATGACTCTACTAAAAAGGTAAAAAGATAGAAGATAGTTATGTGATACCGCGGCACTCCCCCAAGCTTGGAACAAACTAAGGGGATGCCAAACCTGATGATGAATTACTCCTTCGGTGGTGGTGGTATCCTCTCGATGAGCTCTCTAATCAATTTACCCAAGTCCTAAATCTCGAAGGTGAGATTACGAATCAGCTATGAGTTTTTCTCAATGCGGCTCATGATCATGTCGTGTTGAGAATTCCACCTCTTGCTATTCTTTCCCCACTCTTCCTCCTTGAAGTCTTCTTTTCCTGCATGGCTAGAACGAGGCAAATCCTAATTGGAGGGTAATTTCCCCTTGGGCATATTCTGGTATTGATGCTCATGGATAAGGGTATGGAAAGGATTCTTGGTGCATGGAGGAAGTGACCAAGGATCTGAACGGTGGTGAGGAGGCTTCCCTCCAATGGATGGGTTTGCCACCACTCCAATGCTTGCAATGGTAGTGCCGGTGTGCTTTGCCTCCTCTTCACATTCACTCTTGATCTCCTTCTCCTGCCCGGGGTCATGGAGATCTTCCTCCATAGGCTCCTTTCCTTTATCCTTCGTGGACACCATTGTGCTTCTAAACTTTCAAGAATAGTTCCTGGCAGAAACAGATCGAAACAAAAACACGACGAAAACATGATATACAAACCTCGGGGGATCCGGGGGGTTATATATTACGAAGTGTCATATCAAAAGGAAGGTACTGGGAGAAAACGAGTCGGAGGCGGAGTCCGGGGTGGACTCACCACCTGGTGGCGCGGCCAAGGGAGGGCCCGTGCCACAGGGTGGTGTGAGCCACCCTGGCTCCGTTTCCGTCCCTTTTCCGCTTCTAGCTTTCCTTATTGGCTGAAAACTGCAAAAATATAGTTGGATTGTATTTTCGCGGAACTTTTCTTACGCGAACTTCTACCTATTTGAACATGAACTCTGCGGGTCTCTGAATTTGGTATTTAGTGGATTCTTCCGGAGTAACCACTTGAATAATCATCAGTCTCTTCATCTTCGTACACTTATTACTTGAGTCATAAAACCCTTCTCTTCCTTATTACACCATTATCTCCACTTCCTCGAAATTTCTTTCACACAAAATTTCACACGGTTCTCATTAGCAACATTAGTATAATTGAAGTGATAAAACCTTGTCCAACTTCAACTGAAAACTATCAGAACATAAGATACTGTAGCAACTCCTTCCAAAAACCCAAAAAGAATTCAAAAAGGAAATCGAATAAAGAAGCAAATGCAACAGTGGCTAAATCTGTCAAAACAGACCAGCAGGTAAAGATCAATTTTTTTGAAAATCTTATGTTGCTCAAATCGAAAAGGGCAAAACTAACGAAAGTTTTAAAAAAAATCTAGGGCAGAAGCACAAAATATTACAGCTCAAACCGACATACAGAGATCTCTCACGAATTTTTACGGTGAAGCACAAAAATCTGTTTCGGGCTATCAACTTCCCCAAATCTTACTTCTCTCTCATTAGAGGTTCATCTTGACACAAAAACCAAACAAAACGGATAAAGAGCGGTTATTACCAAAGTAATAACTTCCAAGACTCAAAGAAATAAAAACAAACTGAAAGCAAAAACAAATTGGGTTCTCTCTCAAAAAGCTCTTTCTTTATAGCCATTAAGATGGGCATGATAATTTTGAAGAAGCCCTCATAGGGATATGAATTGAAGTGAAAGAGAGCATTAAGAAGCAAAAACACACACTTTTAAGTCTAACCCACTTCCTATGCAAGGGAATTTTGTAAACAAACAAGTTGTTTAAACCAGAGGCAACTTGCATAAGAAGGCAAAAGATGTGCAAGATAAAAAAATCAGCATAAAACGAGGAAACTTGATATTATTGAGATGCATAAGAACACTTTTTCCTCTCTCATAGTAACTTTCAGTATCATGCATAAACTTAACAATATAACTATCACAAGAACCATCATAGCAATGATCGCTCATTCTAATAGAAAACACATGAATACTAGCTCTCATAACACTACTTTGTGAACAATTTTAGCGGTATCCTTACAATGGATAGTGTGTCCCTCTTATTCACATTTAGTAACAAAGTCTTTCACATTTGCTATTATTGGTTCACAAACCATTTGTTTATCAGGTTCAACAGCTTTACTTGTACTTTCATTAACCATACTAGCTATCATAGAATGCTCCTTTACCTTAACTGGAAAAGGCATTTTCTCAATATAAGGTTTAGGTAAAACATGATTAGCAGTATAAACTTAAGTATTTCTTGCAGGAACACTCTTAGAAATATCTTTATAAGGTTCATGATACTTGTTCCACTTCTTTTTAGGCACTTCAATATAGGAAGCAAAAGCCTTAAAATAAGAAGCAATAGCTTGAGAGTCTAGACCATAAGCATTTTTAATATTTTGAAAGTCATCAGTTCCCATAAAAGATTCAATGCATTCATAATCATAATTTATACCTGACTTTCTACCTTTGTCATTCTCCCAAGCTTCAGCATTGTCTTGAATACGGTCCAAAAGATCCCATTTAGCTTCTTCTTCCATACGAGTGAATGATCCAGCACAAGAAGCATCCAATAAATCCTTGTCATGTAGAGGGAGCCTTGCATAAAAGTTGTTGATAATAATATTGTTTGGGAGCTCATGAATGGGACATTTGAGCATTAGTAACTTCAATCTCCCCCAAGCTTGAGCTGTACTCTCTCCATCAAGAGGACAAAAGTTGTATATTTGATTCCGATCTTTATGAATCTCACTAGGAGGATAAAACTTTGAATAAAAGAGAGGCACTATTTCCTCCCATTCCAGATCTTGACCATTCTTTAGCAGCTTATACCATTCCTCAGCTCTTCCTTTTAGTGATAATGAGAATAACTTCTTCTTAACTTGATATGTAGTAATACCTGCACACCTGAACAACCCGCATAATTCGTGTGTAAAGAGTAAATGATCACCGGGATGGACAGTTCCATCCCCAACATAGTTGTTATCCATAACACGATCAATAATTCTTGTAGATATTTTGAAAACATCATTCTCAGCAGGTGGTGGCTTATCTACTACCTTAGCAGTGGTAGTAGCATTACCAAATAAGAAACTCAGCGAATTTTCCATAACGAAAATAAAGCAACTAGCAGAAGTAAACAGTACTCACAGTAGAAGTTTCCTTTACAAGTTCCACTTTCCAATAGCGCTTCACTCCCCGGCAATGGCGCCAGAAAATAGTCTTGATGACCCACAAGTATAGGGGGTGTATCGCAGTATTTTCGATAAGTAAGAGTGTCGAACCCAACAAGGAGTAGAAGGTGCTGGCTAGTAGTATGGATTAGGAATTCTCTGCAAATACTTAGCAAACAGATTTTTAGGGGTTTTCGATAAAGCAAGTAAACAAAGTACGAGTAAATAAAAGACAGTAGGAATAAATGCAGCAAGTGGCCCAATCCTTTATGCAGCAAAGGACAAGCCGGTTGTATTACTTAAGATGATCAAACGTTCTCGAGGACACATGGGAAGACTGCCAAGTGCTTTCGCTTCATATAGTTGATTAATCTTCCCTAGCTTGCTAAGTGTTGTGTGGGTGAACCTGTGCTAATGTACCGGCCCATCCAAGACTAATACATACTTGTGATTATACCCCTTGCAAACATCCGTATGTACAAGAAAGTAATTAAGGTAGAAACCTAACCACAACTTTAAACTCTAAGACCCTTACGTCCCTTGTGCAATGGTTTCCTAACGGGGGTTCAGGTTTCTGTCACTCCGGCAACCCCTACGATTAGTATCCAAATACACAATGCATTCCCCTAGGCCCATATAGGTGAAGTGTCATGTAGTCGACATTCACATGACACCACTAGAAGAAGTACACCACAACTTAAATAACAATCTATTGAATCTTTCTCAACACAACTCCACTACTAACAACATGACTTCTCCCATGTCCTCAAGAACAAAACGAACTACTCACAAGACATCATATGGATCATGATCAGAGATGGAATAATGATGTATAACAATCTGAACATAAACAATAATTCAACGGTTCACTCAATAGCATCAACTACAAAGAGTAATCAACACCGGGAAAGTTTCCCCTATGAACTATGCAAGATTCAACACAATTGTTACAGCAATATGGAGATGGTGATGAGGGTGCTGATGGTGGTGATGATGGTGATGATGATGATGATCCCGATGAAGTCCAGCTTGATGATGGTGTTGATGGCGACGATCTCCCCTCTACAGGAAGGAATTCCCTCGGCAGAAATCTGTCTGCCGGAGATATCTTTCTCTCTCGGTGTTTGCCGCCCCGCAGAGGCGGCGGAATCATTCTGTGGTCGCTCCCCGAGTCTTAGGGTTTCGGGAGGATAATATACGCCAGAGGGGAGTTCCAGGGGTGGACCAGGGCGGCCACACCACCTGGTGGCGCGGCTTGGGCTGGCCCGCGCCAGGGGGTGGTGTGGGCCCCTTGTGGCCCATCTCCAGCCCCCCTTCTGGCTTCCTTCGTCTTCTAGAAAAATAGGATTTTCCATGTATTTTCCCAGATTTTCTGATCTTCGCGAATTTTGCCTCCAAATAGCACCTTTTCCATCAGAATCCTGACTACGGCGGGCCATGCTCCAAAAGTCATCAACCATGCAAAAACAGATGAAATAACATAAGTATCACCTCTCAATACGAAATATATCAATGAATAACAGTGAATTATGACATAGAATAGTGATGCAAAATGGACGTATAAAGATCGACGGAGATGGCTTCGGGGGCACTTCCCCGTCCCGGTAGGGTGCCAGAACAGAGACTTTCTGTCCCTCGAATCTCCCCTTCGGTGGCGGCGGCACTGTGGAACTTTTCGTGGCTGGAGTCTTGACGATGTAGGGTTTCTACATCGGGAGGAATATATAGGAGAACGGGCAAGGTCGGTGGAGGCCAGAGGGGCCCACACCACCTGGTGGCACGGCTAAGGGGACCCGCGCCACCCTATGGTGTGGCTGGCCCCTGGCCCCTCTCCGTCTCGTCTTCTGGCTCCGTGTTCCCCTCGGTGAAATATTTACTTTGGCTTTTGTCCCGTACAATTCCGAGAATATTCATTTTCTGACTTTCTGGAACCAAAAACAGCAAAAAACAAGCAACTAGTACTGTGGCATCTTGTTAATAGGTTAGTCCAAGAAATCATATGATAAGTACTCCAAAGTGTGGACAAGACATAAGAAAGTAGATAAAACCAAGCATGGAACATCAAAAATTATAGATACATTTGCAATGTATCACCTATATGGTTCTTTTTTTACTTAGTTACTTTCCTTCATATCTTTTTATTTAAAACTCCAAAAAGGTTCAAACCAATTTACAAAGTTTTATAAAATAGTTCTTTACCATTATATGTTATTTAAATATACTTTTGTTCCAGTGGTTTGAAATGTAAGTGCTTGATGATGATGATGCATGACATGCATCTGAATTTTTGAAAACTTGTTTGTCAGTTTCTCATTCAAAATTATTTTTTGTTCAAGTAAGGTTCCAATAGAGGAACAAAAAGTTTATTTTCCCCCTAAATTTCATCCTTTATTTTCTTTGTTCGTTTGATTTTTCACATTTCAAAATTTGGAAAATTTTCTTTCAGGAAGGCTAGAAACATCAGGCCGCTTTTCATGACAACTAGGTAACTACCACCCTTAAAAGGAATTTGAATAGGTTGTCTCTTGAGAATTTACTTTGAGTTCAGCCTTTGGCTTATCATTAGGAGATTGAAAATTTCCATCCTTGACTTGACGTTTTATCTTTTGAACTCTAAGATAGATGTGGCATTAGATAGGGACATGATTAGTGACTTCACATAGGAAACACGTAACTTGAGATATGGAGCATTCTCACAATTAGGGAATTGGTTAGTATGCTCTTTATAAGTGTCCTATGTCTCCATAGATTTTTCAGGCTCGTGGTCTTTCCACAAGTTTATCCTTGGATTCATTGTTGTCATGGTCTCTCTGGAAAGGGTTGTTGATCATGTTGATCATCTGATTGGTCATCCTTTGCAACAACTGGGATTTGGATTCTAAGAACTTTAGCATTTCTAGGTATAACTTAGTGTTGTTGTGGTTGTTGGCTAAAAACTAGGTTGTCACTTGAGTCAACTTTGTTTGAGTTATTAGAAGTTGCATTGTAATGGGCATCTCGAGATTGATGTTGGAGTTTTGGTTTCTTGGATAAGTCATTTGCTTGGGTTGGATTGTTATTAGAATAGGCAAAAGATTCTTAGGGAAAGTATTATATTCATACACAATGGATCACACAAAGCAATATGCAAGAAATATCACTCATACATTCAACAACAAAGTTAAAACATCTCTTAGGCAAACAAAATGTTATTGCCATACCACATAGGCTGGTATGACCAATAAACGATCAGGAAGTCAATTTAAACGAAACACTAGTATGGTGGTGCAACTACAAGGTTTCACTTGGGGCTAGTCCATCCAACTCCATATCTACTACCTCATGAATGAGAACATGGCATCCTTGGAAGAAATTATGTCATCTTGTCAAAAAAGTTCTAAGGCATTTCTATAATGTTCCTCCTAAGTTGAGTTGCCTTAGTCTCTAGGTCTTGAGTCTTCTTATCTTACTTGAAGTCCTTCCAAGTGTTGTGTAGTCTATGCCTAAGTCTTTCTCCAAGTTCTTCAATAGCTTTCCATGCAACACTTATTGTAGAGTCAAAGAATGACGTATGAGGTTCTTGAGTTGGTGAACATCCAAAGTCCCATTGTCTTGCGTCATCTTCCTTGATATATTCGTTGATGAGAGCTAATTGAATCAAAATATCTCCACGAGAAACAAAAGCTAATATAATCTAGTAGAACCATAATGGACAACTTTCTCAACCCAAGATCTTTCCTAATTTCCCTCTCATATTATTTTCTACTAAACTTGAACTTCCCTTCTTGTCCTTATTTATTGAGTTTGAACTTATCTTCTTAATCCTGGAATTCCTTGTCCTTCTCCTTGAGTTGGGCATGTAGCTCATCATTTCCTAAGTAGTTGGTTTCTCCTATTATCAACAAAATCCTATATAAAATTTCTAAGTCATAGAACTACTGAAGAGAAAATATTCCTTCTAAAACTTCACTTAACTTCCTTTTGTGATGGAGATAGGTAGATCTAGCATGTTGAAGATGTCGAGAAGTCCAAATCCAAAGTAGGTGGTCTTGAAGTCCTCATTGATCCTAAAGTGAAAGTCCTTTGAGGTGTGGAGACTTAATTCCTTAGCCGTGCTGAAGATGAAGTCCTTGATGATGCTAAAGCCGAAGTCCTTATCTATGCTAAAGCTGAAGTCCTTTGTGATGTTGAAGTACTTGGTGATGTTGAAGCTAAAATCCTTAGTGATGATGAAGTTGACGCCCTTTGCGATGATGAAGTTGAAGGTCCTTTATCATCAAGTTGAAAAAGGGAGAGACGAAGGAACAAAACAGAATACAAAGGAGAGAGTTTACAAGATTGTTTGTAAATAACTTCGAGTAAATTCAACTCCTATTTTACTAAAGGGGTTGACCAAATCCTAGGGTTACGAACCTACAGGCAACACAATGCTCTGATACCATCTGCCAAGACCCGAACTTGTTAAGGTACAGATCCCTGTGTTTATAGTGCTAGTCCCTGGATCGAATAGCTAGCACCCATAGTTTAAGATGTAATATCAAGAAACAAAGGTCATATTACATCGCATATCCAGGAATAAAAATAGTTCATTACAACTTACATAGCTCATATGACTATCTTATTACAAAGCAATAGATATAACTATAAAGCATGGAGTCCTTCATCTTCATGTGCCACAGGCAAACATGTTAGGTGCAGACTCGTAACCCCTACTCATCAAACTTCACTATCATCAAGTAATCCTGCAACATGATAAGTTACAGCCACAAGGGTCAATACATTTTGAATTGTATTGGCAAGTGTCACTAGTATGTGGATATAAAGTGGAACCTATTACTAAATGCATATCTGGCCAAGTAGATCTTTGGCTAGTTTGCAGCAAGAAAGTTTTCCCTATCTTTTTACAAATAGTTTGCAACACTTATTATCAAGTAAGTTACACTGGATACCCTCCAGGTAATATTTCCAATCACAACATAGTTGTACCACTGATAGAAATCAGTGAACCTAGGTTCCATTGATAGAAATCAATTAACCAACAACCCTTGCTCACCCATCAAGTTTTAACTTAGGAAATTAGAATGATGAGATTCTTGATTCTGCTTCATTGTCTTGAGGCTCAAAAGTTGTCCATAACCGGGGACACGGCTAAGTACTTAGTTTTACCCTCTCGAGAGGTGGTGCACTTTCCCCACAAGACTCGACATGCATCGAGACGAGAATTTTCAGAAGCAATCCCTCAGACCACCACGGATGCGCTCCATCCTATCATCACTACCACCCTCTGTCCGTCTGGCAGAGTTCTCGTAACTTAGTCGGTTAAGGCAGAGCCCATATGCCATGTGGCTACACTAGAAGCTTCGAGACAATAACGTCTCCAATCTCTTTGTTCCTGGGTGGCCGTCCACAAGTGCGATACACCAGGGTAAACCATAGACATGGGCCCTGAGTAACCACTCAACATAATCCATACAAGTCCCATTTCCACCCAGTTGTTTCATTAAGTACTTGTTTTATTATAGAAAACATATATTTTCCAATGCTCCATATGATCATAATATGATATTCCACCCTGAAAACTATAGCAGGGCTAAGCATTTCTAACCCTACGATGTTTGACCTACTAAGTAGAAACTACCATTCCCTATTCTACATAGGAGATATAGCATAGCATAATAATATAGTCTATCATGCATATACTACAAAATCCAGTAAGTATAATAAAAACAGTAGGACTTGATGATAGTGCCACTTGCCTTGATAGTAGAATATTTAGGTACTCTTCTTGATCTTTCAAAGATTACACTCCTCAAAGTCTACAATAATACAATCAAGCAAAAAGCACACTCTCAAAACTAGCATCACAAAACAACACATGAATACAATGAAATACATGCAAGCATACAACAAGATATTTTATTGAACAAGTTGTTACAACAAGGTTCTGAACACTATAAACACCTACTGGTCCTTTATATAAGTGGGATGCTAATTGTAATAATTTTAGTGCAAAGAGATTATTTAAAACATTTTCTAACACTAAAATAAGCCACACTTGACTAACAGATGCTACACAAATACTATGTACTAAACTAAAATTTTATTAAGATCCTACAGTACATAGGATTTAATATACAACCATTTGCAAAAGGATTCACTCAAAAAAATTTATAAAGTAATTTTTATGGGTAAAATACTCCTAAAAAGGTTCTGCCTAGAACTCCAATTTTTTCAGAAGCTAAAGGGTGAAATAAGGCCTGTATAGTGAAGTTCTCAATTTTCTGAATCCATGGACACCAAATTTGTATTTTTCTAATTTGTGGATCAAAAGTTATTGAATTTCTAATTTAAATATGTTTTCTGCCTATTTTCTAAATTTAACAGAGGTATTAACTGACGTGGCGTGTTCCTATTGGTCCATCCCGGTTCGGTTGGATCGATCAACGTGGGCTATTGGATTTAAGTGACAACGGGCAGATCAGATTGATCGGTACCCCTTCGGTAAGTGATCTAATCCTAGCCCTAGGATACAGATCCGACGGATCTCAGCGCTTGGCCACGAACTGGCGGCGCTGACGACTGCGCTCGGTGGTGGCATGTCGGGTGGGAGGTGCTCCGGCGGTTCTAGAGGGGTAGGGGGACCATGGACTATTACCGGAGGTTGCGGCGGTCGAGGTGGTCTCGGGGATGGTTGTGGTTGAGGAAGGGGTGCTCTTGTTCATCAAAAATTCCTCGCCGGAGTTCCAGGTGTGGCCGGTGCTTGCAGACGAGGATGCTGGAGTCGTCCTAGGACTTGGGATGGAAAATGAAGATGTCAGCATGGTGTGCCTGAACGTGGTGGGCAAACGCGACAAAACGTGGGGTAGGGGAAGGTGGGTCTCACCGGAATTGGTGACTGACGGTGGCGGTCGTAGATGTCCTGGTGGTAACGACCTGGGGCATATAAAAACGTGCGGGCAGAGTCAGTAGGTGCGCTAGAGTATGGCAAAGAGAATAGAATAAAAGATTGGGCGAGGGATGGTCGGTTCTTAGCGGAATCATCACCGTAGTTTGTTGGTGACTGCGGCAGTTGAGATCGAAATCGGAGAGTCTAGGGGCTCTCTGGTGGCGGTGTTTGAGGGGGAATCGAAGAGGAGTGAGTGGGGATTAATAGGCCATGGTCGGATTGGGGACTGGAGTGAGTGGGGATTAATAGGCCCGTAATCAAGCAAATTTAATCGAATAGTGTCGACTGGAAACGGCCGGGAGTGGAACGAGCTCCTCTGTCATTTGGTTGAAGACGATGAGCTGGCGGTGATGGGGCAGTGGCGCCGAGGTGTCAGCGAGAGGGGTGTGCAAGGGGGCAGTGAGAAATGAAAATAGTGGGGGAGAAGGGGGAGCCGGGTGGGCTTAGTGGGCCGGGGGTGCTGGGCCGAAAAGGCCGGCTGTTGCTGCTACTGTTTTTCCTTTTGCTTAATCTTTTTTTCAGGTTTCTTTTATCACTTTTGTTTTAGAGATCTAAATGAATTCATTCAAATTTCCAAAAAATTGTAAAATCAACAAGATCATTTTAGGATATAATCTATCTTATTTATTATCCAATTCAAACAATATCATTTATAAATATTTACTTTGGCCTATATGGTTCTCTTTTTACTTAGTTACTTTCCTTAATATCTTTTTATTTAAAACTCCAAAAAGGGCTAAACCAATTTAAAAAGTTTTATAAAATAATTCTTTACCATTATATGTTATTTAAATACACTTTTGTTCCAGTGGTTTAAAATGTAAGTGCTTAATGATGATGATGCATGACATGCATCTGAATTTTTGAAAACTTGTTTGTCAGTTTCTCATTCAAAATTATTTTTTTGTTCAAGTAAGGTTCCAATAGAGGAACAAAAAGTTTCTTTTCCCCCTAAATTTCATCCTTTATTTTCTTTGTTTGTTTGATTTTTCACATTTCAAAATTTGGAAAAATTTGGGATGTGACATGTGAGCATCTTCTCAAACTATCATGCCTAACTTAAAGGCGTTAAAGAAAAGTACTTCTTGGGAGATAACCCAATAGTTTTCTTGAGTCTTGGAATTTATTACTAATGTAATAACCTATCCTTATCTTTTTCTTATTTGATTTTTGTGCCAATAATAACCTCTAATGAGAGAGAAGTAAGATTTGGGGAAGTGCTGTCCCGAAACAGATTTTTGTGCTTCACTGTAAAAATTCGTGAAAAATCTATGTATGTTGTATTGAGCCGTAAGTTTCTGAATAAATGCCCCAGGTTGCTTTACAACTTTAGTTAGTTCAACACTTTTCGATTTGAGCAACAAAAGGTCTTTGAAAAAATTGGTTTTTACCTACTGGTCTGTTTTGACAGATTTCTGCCATTATTTGCATTTGCCTCTTAATCTCTTTCTCTTTGAGTTCTCTTTGATCATTTGAACTTTTTAAAGGTAGTGCTATAGTAGCTTGTGTTTTAATGGAAGTTTTACTTGTGTTGAAACTGAACCAAAATAATTATTATCTTGAATGCACTAATGTTGCTAATGAAGATTGTGTGAAGTTTTGTATGAAGGAAATTTTCAGGTGTAGGCAAAGAATGATGTAATGAGATGAAGAATGGACAAAAGCTCAAGCTTGGGGATGCCACCCTGTGTCACTCCAAGAAATATTCAAGAGGTACAAGCATCAAAGCTTGGGGATGCCCAAGGCATCCCCTTCTTCATCAATAAAAATCTCAGGTCTTTCTAGACACTTCGTTTTTATTGTTTCATGCACTGGTGTGTTGTTCTTGGAGCGTCTTCGTTATTTTTTTAGTTTTCGTTTGCTTAGTTTTCTTGAATAAATTGGTTGGGGACCATCATTCATACATTAGTTTTCAAATAAGCTGGTTTGGGTTGGAAGAGAGTAGGAAGTTTCATGCTTAAGTGGTAAAAAGGAGCTTGTTTTTTGACTGTGACTTGGACTTTATCATGTCATGCTTGATATTGTTTTGGCTTTATGCTTAGTGATTTTTTCTGTAGAATGACATGTTATAAACAATTGAGATTGCTTAATGTGCCTTGAAAGAATCATGCGTTGTTTTAGCATATTAAAGCATAGTATTGTGGTATTATCCTTTGATGCTTTATTTGGGTTGACTTGGCGCATGCTCACACTATGTTAAGACTATACCAAGTCACCATAGCCTCTATGATCATTTAGTTTTTGTCCTGTAATATCACTTTATGCTTTAATTAATAATGTTTTGTCACTTTGCATGATTATGGCCATTATTGCTCTCGTAGTTGGTCGCTCCCAGTCTTTTGCTAGCCTCCATAACCAAGTATGAGTTCCACTCATGCATCCAACTCCAAATAAAACCAAGTTATTCCAAAGAGTCCACCATACCTACCTATTAGCATTTTCTATTCGAAGTATATTCATGTTTTTATCTACCTTCCGAATTAAACTTGTTATGTGAAAATTAGTGATTAAAGCTCTCACGAACTTGATGGCACACTTTTCTTTCTTGCACTTAATAAACTTGAACCATTGTGTCCATCTTTGTTGCGTATATGCTTGCGCTTTATAAGTTGAAGTTAGTAGAACCATGTATCATGGGGAATGCTTTCAACATTGCACTTATATTCCGTTGATATCATGATTCTTTTGCTTATGGATCCCGTCAGTGTGAAATAAAAGGGGAACTTGTAAGATCATGGAGTTTGTATGTGTGTTAGAGAAACACCTGGGCTGCTAGCCTAAGCCATGCCTAATCATGGTGGAAACTTGTAGCATAACCATAATGAGCATTCTATGAAGCATCCTCAATAAAAACCTATGCAAATAGCAAATAAAAAGATCACTAAGATGCTCATTGTCTGTTTCCTTGTCATTTTGATATGGGATAGCTCCTGTGTCATGGGGCAAGGGGTACCCCGTTGGCGGTTTTCTATGATACATATGTACTTACAATGACAAGACGTTACTTGTGACTGAAGTTGAGTAGCATGAGGTTCAGTACTCGTAAGCAAGGGGCATGAGGTTTCAACTTATAACTTGTCAAGCATATCCTCTTAGTTGTGTCACTTTAACCTTAACCACTTGAAGATGCTTATGATAGGGGCAATGAGAGCTGAAAGCTAATAAGTACCATAATTTTTGGAAGCTCTTTATGAGACTTGAATCCCTGCTTCCTTCTATGAAGGCCTTTCTTTTACTTTTATGTTGAGTCTCCATCTTCTATCTTTATGCACCTATTGCGAGAGCATAGTGGTCATTCTTAGTTTAATGTGCATTGTCCCAAGACTTGTTGATTGATGCATAACTTTTATATTGCTTGTTCTTAAACTATTTGTATCTAGTCACCCTTATGAACTTTGAAGGTGTCCTATGCATTTATGTTTTGCTACTCCATGAGGGACAAGCCGAATGCCTATGCTATGTTTTCTATATGTGAAACAAACAAACGTCTTTCAATGCATTGTTATTCATGATCTTTTTTTGTATCCTTTCATGTTGCATGCATAGTCACTATGTCTTATTGTTAGAACTTCATCTTTCATGCTCATCTTTAGAGTACTTTGATCCCAACTTTCAATGCCTGCAAATGGTTTGATCTTGATTGTGATTGTGCATGTCACCTCAAAAATTATTATTTCTTTTTATCACTTACCTACTCGAGGACGAGCATGAGTTAAGCTTGGGGATGTGTGATGTCTACGCACTTCTATTCTTGTAGACAGTTGTTGGGCCTCCAAGTGCAGAGGTTTGTAGAACAGCATCAAGTTTTCCCTTAAGTGGATCACCCAAGGTTTATCGAACTCAGGGAGGAAGTGGTCAAAGGTATTCCCTCTCAATAAACCCCGCAATCAAGATACAAGAAGTCTCTTGTGTCCCCAACACACCCAATACACTTGTCAGGTGTATAGGTGCACTAGTTCGATGAAGAGATAGTGAAATACAAGAGGTATGGATATAAGACAACGGTGCGAGAAAACAGCTTGATGGCGTGGAAGAGACTAAAGGCAAACTGAAATAAAGATGGAAGCTAGCAAACATGTAACAGATCTAGTTGCAAATAGTGTTTCAATGTTTAGAAACAAGGCCTAGGGATCATACTTTCACTAGTGAACACTCTCATATAAATATCATCTCTTTATGATACTACTCTGAACTACTCTCCAGTTGGACATTCTAATCCGTGGTAGGGCTATAACAGCACACCTCAAAGTAAGTCTTTCCCATCTAGATAACCCCACACTGTCACCTTGAGCACTAGATGGGTCCAACAAATACCACAATTTCATAGAAACATCCAACTCCAAATACAACTCATAACAAGTATTTGTAATCTCTAGCCTAAGTGCCACCATGGTGTGCACACTGTCAACTTCACACACATGGGGAGAGTAGAGATCTATTAAAGCACTTGAGTAGCAAGGTAGATCTATAGATCACAGGCTCATCATCTCAATAAAATCATGCGTAGAGAGAGATGGACACATAGCTACCGGTAGAACCCTTAGCCCCGAGAGAGAACTACTCCCTCATCATCATGGAAATCAGCAACGGCGATGGAGATGGCTCCGGGGGCACTTCCCCGTCCCGACAGGGTGCCGGAACAGAGACTTTCTGTCCCCTGAATCTCCCCTTCGGTGGCAGTGGCACTGTGTAACTTTTCGTGGCTGGAGGCTCGACGATTTAGGGTTTTTGCATCGGGAGGCATCTTATAGGCGAAGAGTCAAGGTCGGTGGGTGGCCAGGGGGCCCACACCACCTGGTGGTGTGGCCAGGGTGGACCCGCGCCACCACATGGTGTGGCTGCCCTGTGGCCCCTCTCCGTCTCGTCTTCTGGCTCCGTGAGTCTTCCGGTAAAATATCGACTTTGGCTTTTGTCCGGTCCAATTCCGAGAATATTCATTTTCTGACTTTCCTGGAACCAAAAACAGCAGAAAATAGGCAATTGGCACTGTGTCTCTTGTTAATAGGTTAGTCCAAGAAAGTGTATAGAAAGTACTCCAAAGTTGGAACAAAACATAAGAAAGTAGATAAAAACCAAGCATGGAACATCAAAAATTATGGATACGTTAGCAACGTATCAACATCCCCAAGCTTAACTCCTGCTCGTCCTCGAGTAGGTAAGTGATAAAAATAAAGAATAATTTTTGAGGTGACATGCACCAACATAAACTTGATCAAAGTATTTGTAAAACATTGATAGCTGGGATCATAGTACTTCAACATAGCATGAAAGACAAAGTTCTAACAATAACACATAACAACTATGTTGCAACATAAAAAGGCACAAACAAAATATTCATGAATAACAATACTTTGCAAGACATTTGTTTGTTTCACATAAAGAAAACATAGCATAGTGGCATTCAGCTTGTCCCTCATAGAGTAGCAAACAGAAATGCATAGGACACCTTCAAAGTTCATAAGAGTGACTACATACAAATAGTTTAAAACAAGCAATATCAAAGTTATGCATCAATCAATAAGTAATGGGACAATGCACATTAAACTAAGAATGGCCACTATGCTCTCAAAGTAGGTGCATAAAGGTAGAAGGTGGAGACTCAACATAAAAGTAAAAGAAAGGCCTTCATAGAAGGAAGCAGAGATTCAAGTTTCATAAAGAGCTTCCAAAAATTATGGTACTTATTAGCTTTTAGCTCTCATTGCCCCTATCATAAACATCTTGAAGTGATTAAGGTTAAAGTGAACAAACTATGGAGTATATGCTTGACAAATAAGTTGGAAATCTCATGTCCCTTGAATACGAGGGCCCCTCCTCATGCTACTCAAGTTTAGTCACCGGTAAGTTCTTGTCATTGTAAGTACATGTGTATCATAGAGAACCGCCAACGGGGTACCCCTTGCCCGATGATACAAAAGAATCCCCATATCAAAATGACAAGGCAAGCAGACAACGAGCATCTCAGCAATCTTCTTATTTACCATGGGAATATGGTGCTTTTTTCTCTCTTTCCTCTTTTCATATATCTCTTTTTTATTTTCTTTTTATCTTTTTTCTCAATATCTGACTCTTTTTTTATAAGAATGCTTCATAGAGAGCTCATTATGGTTATCCTGCAGGTTTCCACCATGACAACATGGATTAGACCAGCAGCCCAGGCGTTTCTCTAACACATATACATAACTCCATGGACTTACAAGCTCCCCTTTCATTTCACACCGACGACATCCATAGACAAAATAGCATGATATCAACTAGGTACAAAGTACAAGTGCAATGTTGAAAGCGTTCCCCATGACAACATGGTTCTGCTAATCCCCAACAAATAAGTGCAAGCATATACAACATAGATGACACAATGGTTCAAGTTTATTAAGGGCAATAAAAGTAAAGTGTGCCATCAAGTTCATGAGAGCTTTAATCACTAGTTTCCTCATAACACGTTTAATTCAGAAGGTAGATAAAAACATGAATATACTTGGAATAACATATTCTAGTAGGTAGGTATGGTGGACTCTTTGGAATAACTTGGTTTAAGGAATTGGATGCATGAGTGGAACTCATACTTGGTTATGGAGGCTAGCAAAAGACTTGGAGCGACAAACTAAGAGAGCAATAATGGCCATAATCATGCAGAGCGACAAAACATCATTGATCAAAGCATAAAGTGATACTACAAGTTCAAAACTAAAGGATCATAAAGGCTATGGTGACTTGGGATAGTCATACATGGTGTGAGCATGTGCCAAGTCAACCCAAATAAAGCATCAAAGGAGAATACCACAATACTATGCTTTAATATGCTAAAACAACGCATGATCCTTCCAAGGCACATTAAGCAATCTCAGTTGTTTATAAAAATTCATGCTACATCAAAGAATACTAAGCATAAAGCCAAAACAATATCAAGCATGGCATGACAAAGCATAGGCCACAGTCAAAAACAAGCTCTCTTTACCACTTAAGCATGAACTTTCCTACTCTTTTCCAATCCAAACCAAACTATTTGAAAACCAATGCATGAAAGAGGGGGTCCAACCAATTTATTCATAAAACTATGCAAACCAAGCAAGCGAAAAATCAAAACGAAAACGAAAATGAAGACGCTCCAAGAACAACACAACCGTGCATGAAACAATAAAAATGAAGTGTTTGGAAGAAACTTGGGATTTTTATTGATGAAGAAGGGGATGCCTTGGGCATCCCCAAGCTTTGAAGCTTGTACTTATTGGATATTTCTTAGGGTGACACACGTGGCATCCCCAAGCTTGAGCTTTAGTCCATTCTTCATCTCATTACATCATTCCTTCCTTACACCTGAAATTTTTCCTTCATACAAAACTTCACACAATCTTTATTAGCAACATTAATGCACTCAAGATAATAAGTCTTTAAGTTCAGTTTCAACACCAATAATACTTCCATTAAAACACAAGCTACTGTAGCACTTCCCCCAAAAAGCTCAATTCCCCAAAGAGAACCCAAATAGGAACCAACAAGAAGCAAATGCAAATAATGGCAGAAATTTGTCAAAACAGACCAGCGGGTAAAAACTAAATTTTTAGAAGACCTTCTGTTGATCAAATCAAAAAGTGTTGAACTAACAAAAGTTACATAACAACCTGGGTCAGAAGCACAAAAATTCACGCCTCAAAACAACATACAGAGATTTTACACGAATTCTTATGGTGAAGCAAAAAAATCTGTTTCGGGACTGCAACTTTCCCAAGCATTACTTCTCTCTCATTAGAGGTTACTCTTGGCACAAAGAGCAAATAAAAAGGATGAGGAGTGGTTATTATAGAGGTAATAACTTCCAAGACTCATCTAAAACTTTTGGGTTATCTCCCAACAAGTACTTTTCTTTAACGCCTTTAAGTTAGGCATGATAGTTTGAGAAGATGCTCACATAAGAAATATGAATTGAAGTAAAAGAGAGCATCAAGAAGAAAATTCAAAACACATTTAAGTATAACCCACTTCCTATGCATAGGAATCTTGTAAAGAAACAAGTCATGAAAGCACAAATCAACAAGTATATTAAAGCAAAACAAGTGCAACTTAAAGACTTTCAACATAAAGAGGGGAAACTTAATATTATTGAGATGTATAAGACCATGTTTCCCTCTCTCATAATAACTTTCAGTAGCATCATGAATAAAATTAACAATATAACTATCACATAAAACATTCTTATCATGAGCCACATGCATAAAATAATTATTACTCTCCCTATAAGCATAGTCATTCTTATTAATCATAGTGGGAGCAAATTCAACAAAATAGCTATCATTATTATTCTCATCACCATAATCATCAAATATAGGAGGCACATTGTAATCATAATTAAATTTCTCCTCAATAGTAGGTGGACTGAAAATATCATATTCATCATTGTAATCATCATATATTGGGGGCATAGTATCATCAAAGTAATTTTTCTCCTCCGTGCTTGGGGGACTAAAAAGATCATTTTCATAAAAACTAGCTTCCCCAAGCTTAGACTTTTCCATAGCATTAGCAATAGTGGTGTCCAGAGAATTCATACTAACAACATTGCTATTAGCATGCAAATAAAGTTCCATATGTTTTTTAATTTTCTCTTCAAACACTTCATGTCCTATCTCAAGATAAATACTATAAAGCTCTCTAATTTTTTTGTTGTTTTCCATTAAGACTAACTTGTGAAAACAAGAAACAAAAATACAAAATTGCAGAATCTAAAGGAAATAACTTCGAGCACTCACACCGGAGGATGTGAGTACCTTTTACCTTACCTCCCCGGCAACGGCGCCAGAAAATAGCTTGATGTCTACGCACTTCTATTCTTGTAGACAGTTGTTGGGCCTCCAAGTGCAGAGGTTTGTAGAACAACAACAAGTTTTCCCTTATGTAACACCCCGTCCACTCCTGGGCCCGGGGGGTGTCACTCCTGGTAGTTTAATAGGATATCTAGACTGGCCCCACAGACCAACACTAGTCTTTTCTGCGCACTTTGTCCTCACTCGTGCGCACCCGGTACCCACTTCCCGGTCGGTCACCCATCCTAGAATTGCTCTAGGCCAAGCACGCTTAACCTTAGAGTTCTTTTCGAATGAGCTTCCGGAAAAGAAGTTGCAACTTGTTGATATGGGTATCCCATCAATCCTATTAAGCCATGTGCCTGGATCTCACACCTTAAGTGGATCACCCAAGGTTTATCGAACTCAGGGAGGAAGTGGTCAAAGGTATTCCCTCTCAAGAAACCCTGCAATCAAGATACAAGAAGTCTCTTGTGTCCCAACACACCCAATACACTTGTCAGGTCTATAGGTGCACTAGTTCGGTGAAGAGATAGTGAAATACAAGTGGTATGTATATAAGACAACGGTGCGAGAAAACATCTTGATGGCGTGGAAGAGACTAAAGGCAAACTGAAATAAAGATGGAAGCTAGCAAACATGTAACATATCTAGTTGCAAACGGTGTTTCAATGTTTAGAAACAAGGCCTAGGGATCATACTTTCACTAGTGAACACTCTCATATAAATATCATCTCTTTATGATACTACTCTGAACTACTCTCCGGTTGGACACTCTAATCCATGGTAGGGTTATAACAACACACCTCAAAGTAAGCCTTTCCCATCTAGATAACCCCACACTGTCACCTTGAGCACTAGATGGGTCCAACAAACACAATAATTTCATAGAAACATCCAACTCCAAATATAACTCATAACAAGTATTTGTAATCTCTAGCCTAAGTGCCACCATGGTGTGCACACTTTCAACTTCACACACATGGGGAGAGCAGAGATCTATTAAAGCACTTGAGTAGCAAGGTAGATATATAGATTACAAGCTCATGATCTCAATAGGATCATGCATAGAGAGAGAGATGAACACATAGCTACCGGTAGAACCCTTAGCCCCGAGAGAGAACTACTCCCTCATCATCATGGAAATCAGCAACGGCGATGGAGATGGCGGTGGAGATCGATGGAGATGGCTCTGGGGGCACTTCCCGTCCCGGCAGGGTGCCGGAACAAAGACTTTCTGTCCTCCAAATCTCCCCTTCGGTGGCGGCGGTACTGCGGAACTTTTCATGGCTGGAGGCTTGACGATTTAGGGTTTTTGCATCGAGAGGCATCTTATAGGCGAAGAGGCAAGGTCGGTGGGCGACCAGGGGGCCCACACCACCTGGTGGCGCGACCAGGGTGGACCCGCGCCACCACATGGTGTGGCTGCCTTGTGGCCCCTCTCCGTCTCATCTTCTGGCTCCATGAGTCTTCCGATAAAATATCGACTTTGGCTTTTTTCCGGTCCAATTCCGAGAATATTCATTTTTTGACTTTTCTGGAACCAAAAATAGCAGAAAACAGGCAGCTGGCACTGTGGCTCTTGTTAATAGGTTAGTCCAAGAAAGTGTATAGAAAGTACTCCAAAGTTGGAACAAAACATAAGAAAGTAGATAAAAACCAAGCATGGAACATCAAAAATTATGGATACGTTAGCAACGTATCAATGTGCGAGGTGAAAAACGTTCAGGCCACCGACTTCTCCTTATGGGCACCCGATTTGGCCATGAATCGGGTGGCTCCCTGGGTGGTGCCACCGACTAGACCTGCCGACGGCAGGCGAGAAGAAGGGAGGCTCGAGGGCGAGGGTACTAGGCGGAGCGGGCGAGGCATAGGAGAGCGGGCGAGGCATAGGAGAGCGGGCGAGGCAGAGAAGGAGAGCGGAGTGAGGCGGTGCGTTGGGCCAGGGAGAGGGGAGCGAGGCGGAGAAGGATAACACTGGGAACGAAGAACCGCATGGGATCATAGGCAATTAAAAAAATTGCCTTTGTAGCGGTATGTTACCGTAACCAGCTAAGTTACCGTATCTCTCTCTCTCCTAATTAATTCATTGCCACCTAAGCAAATTTGCTGAGCTAGACACTAAGTTACTAGTGAAGTTACCTACACTATTACCAGCCTTATACCTATAGCGGGATCACTAAGTCCCATGTACTTATTGATTTGTCTACCGGCGCTACAAGCTGTCTAGGTGTGGCATTGGGGTGGTGAGTATAGGTAGAACATTGGGGTGAATTATGTGTATCACTTATGCCCATGTAGATTTTGTTGAGAATATAAATATGTTACCTATCGTGATGTAGCCATAGTCGAGGTGGTGTGGCCGAGATTGTACTCGTTGTAGTGGTGTGGCCACTAGTGCTGAAGTCGCAAAAAAGTATGCACATTTTTTTGGACGGGGCAGCAGTTGTGGATGTTTTGCACCTTGTAGAGTTACCGTCGGGGGCGTCTTGCAGACACGGTCATAGGTGAGACTACCAGTTTTATCAGAACTGGAGAAAGTCACCGAGCACACACGGTTTTTCCAGAACCGTATACATGGTGGTAGGACATCACAATTGTGATGCTGGTTTATCGATGCAGTCTTAGCCATCAGACGCGGTTGATGCCGTCGTCGGGGTCTTGGACGCGGCCATGCCATCATCGTGCCTTGCAGTTATACTGTTAGAAGGACTCGTAGATATATGTCCATCATGTGGATGGGTATAGCCGCGGCGATGGTGTGTTGAAGAATATGTTGATGAAGATCACATAAATGTAGACCTTGGGGATGATGTGTCAGCGATGCCACAATAGGAGTGACGTAGAGCATCACTTGAAGGCGTCCCTTGTGGTGAAGATTGTGTCGATGCCGTGTTGAACATGAGAAGTCAACGAACGTGTTCCACACTGGCCTGGCATGCTGAAAGATGTTGACGTCGCTTTTTCATGGATGTGCTCGACGAAGATCTTGACTCGTAATCTGGTGATGTAGTCATACAACTATCAATCGCTGATCAACTTGGTGATGTCCCGCTTGGTGTTGTAAAGATCGGTCGATGACGGTACCAGAGGTTTCCCTTGGTCGATGCAGGGTGCTTGTAGTTGCGGTGGAATGTATGCACGTGAAGTTCGATCATCAGCATGCCTCAGTGGAAACCATTTTTTCATGCCTTGTCTCCTAGTGATAGGCTTGATCTTGTGTATGCGTAGCTGCTTGGAGTCCGTGTGCATTGGAACGGTGTGCATGCATGGCCGCATCGAGTTGGAGGAAGCGTAGGATGATTGAGCAGATCTGTTGTGGTGCTCCAGTATGCGCGTGACTCCGACGCGACTCAGCATCGATGTGTACTAATGCACCGCTGCATTCGTCGCCTTGTGAAAGGAATATACCCGAGAGGCAATAATAAAATGATTCTTATCTTATTCCATGTTTATGATAAATGTTTATTTCTCATGCTATAGTTGTATTAACCGGAAATGTCAATACGTATGTGTTTAATAAACAAAGAAAAGGTTCATAGTAATGCCTCTCATTACACTAGCTTATTGATTAACAGATGATCAAAGTTTCCTGATCATGACATTGGATGTTGTTAATAACAAGGTCACTGCATTGGTGAAATGATGTGATGAATATTCTTCCAAAGTACAGTAATACGATCATGTCCTCATGTTTATATTGCTATCTCATTCGAAGTAATTCTATTTCTTAGACCATGAGATCATGTCAATCACTTACACTGAAAGAGTACTTTGATTTCATCAAAACGTCACACCGTAATAGGTCCTCTCGATGTGTCCATCCTGATGAAGGAGATATATACTCAAGGTCCTCTCGATGATATCACATTAACATAGCTTGCAAGCAAGTGATAAGATCACTAAGAATGTTATATCACGGGAACAAAGAAAAGAGTACTTGTCAGTAACGAGATGGAACTAGGTATGGATGATACCAAATGATTGGATCTCAGACAAGTAAATTATCGCGAGACAAAAGGAATTAGTTACTATGAAAAAGGTTCAGACGATCACTAGATTATCGTTGAGCTAGTGGAGTCATTATGGATCTCTGGGTCCCACTAATAATTATTGATCAGAGAGTGTCTCGATCATGTCCACATAGTTCTCTATCCATAGGGAGACACACTTAAGGGTAGTCGATGAATTTCAGTGGATAGGGAACGCTAGAGAAAATACTGGACAATGCAAGAATTGTTCTGGCAAAACTGCCGGAATAGTTTCGGTATATCGAAATATTGCAAGGGAATAAAATGTTAATGTGTTTATTAAATTAAGTGTTCATTAAATTAAGTACTCAATAAATGAAGTGTTCATGAAATTGAGTAGTATTAAACCAAGTGAATTAAAGTTCTTTAATGGAAAGACCTTTGATTTCTTGAGTTGAAATTTAATGAGAGATGAGTGGAGATAAATGGATGAGTGGAGTGTCCACCCACATTAATGGGGGAGAGGTAGGGGCACCACCATGGCTGCCATGCCATGGCCCTTTGGGCTGCCCCCTAACCTATAAAAGTCCCCTCCTCCTCCTCTCATCTCACTCATTCTATTCTACTCTCATATGCCCTTTAGTTGGCATCTTCCTCCCCTTGCTAGTCTTGTCCATTGCCACGAGTATGGTGCTTAGGTGAAGCCCTTCCCAAGATCTTCTCTACCACCACCACTACCATGTTGTAGTGCTACTGGAGTTTCCAAGGATCCGCTACTTCCGCTACCCAACATGGAGCAAGGGACGAAAGTCGTCGATACACCGTATGTGTGACCGATTATGGAGGCACTACCCCTTTATGGTGTTGATCATATGCATGTCCTTGATGATGGTTGTGTACATATACTACAACCATGTTTGTTTGCAGGAACGTTATCCCGCTTACGATCATCAAGGGTGAGTCATTCTGAAACTATTACAAGTGTCGCCTAGATTTGATCCTGGCAGTTGCTATAATAGGATTTTTTTTGTTTTCTATGCAACAAACCCCATCAGTGGTATCAGAGCTATGGCTTTGCGTAGATGCTTTGTAAGGTTAGAACACATGGAGATGTGGGCGTGGATGATCATGTTATTACAAACTTTTGTGTACTTTGGATATTAGTGGCATAGTGGGATGAAGCGACCCAGACAAACTTTACATGTCCTCACAAAGGAGACTTGTTTGAAGCTTGACATGCAACTAGTTTTGTAGAAGTGGCTAGCAGGTGTATGTCTCTCCCAATATAGTTAATATATGGTTTATAATGGTTTGCAAATAACTTGATTATCACCATTGTGGTTGAAGTTCGTAGGTAGAATGGTTCTTTTTTTGAAAGCCCCGAGCCACGTAAAACTTGCAAAAGATAAATTATAGGCGTCTAGATTTATTTTTGCTAGACCTGTGTCATCATATGGTAAATGTTATAATTTTAGTAGAAAAGATACCCTCGGGAATTATAACAAATAAGTGGGAGCGCCATAGACCTTGGCGTTACACAAATAGAATGATAGAGATCATACCATGATGCACAAGATAGTGAACAAGTGCAAGAACCATATCATATCACTTTATGCATATGATGTTTGTTTGCATCTTATTTATGCTTATGTATTGTTTTAGATCTTGGTGATAGCATTATAAGATGTTCCCTCTCACTAAATATTAAGATAAAAATGTGTTCTTCCTTTAGTATGCGTCCTTAAGAAAGTTCATCGTTTCGAAGCACCACGTGATGATCGGGTGTGATAGACTCTACGTTCGCATACAACAATTGTAAGAAAGTTTTAAACACGTGAGTACTAAGGTTCTTACTTGGCTAGCCTAGCATGTACAGAGATGACCTCGGAACACGAACCGAAAGGTAAAGCATAAGTCATGTAGTTGATATGATGTACATATGATGCTCGCCTTTGAAGCTACAGTAACTCACGTGATGATCGGTCTTGGTTTAGTAGATCTGGTTCATGTAATCACCAAAACGACTTGAGGGATGTTTTTTTGAGTGGGAGTTTATTTAGTAATTTGGATTAATTTGAACTCAATTTATCATAAACTGAATCGAATTAAATTTGCATAGTTCGTTGTAGTTACTGGCATTCGTTTACTACTTTATATTTAGCTATAATTGAGATATTAGAACTATAGAATTCTGGATTGTTACTTTATAAACTGGCATCGTATTGTTTTATCAGTGTCAATCTAAAGTTTAAAGTACTATAGCAAACTTTTAGCAAAACCTCACTTACTCCGTGAAATTCAATAAGTAGTATTGAATCAAGAGTAACAAATTCCAGCATTAGTATCTAAGTATCATGCTTACCTCCATGATTCTTGATATTGAAAAAAAAATTTAATATCAATGTTATCTAGGAGCTAAAAGAATTTTTTCTGAAACCATCATGTGTGAAAGATATTATGATATCTGAAACAATATTTGGTTGCAATATGACAGAATATAATTTTAGTAAGATACATGTTCTCATATTGTATGAGAATTTGCAAAGATTGGAAATGCTAGGCGTCTCGATCTACCAAAAGGTTTTGGGAATTAACATTATATTCACGATTCGTCCTTATGAGCTATAGTATATTCCAAAAGGTGTTGGAAATATGCCCTAGAGACAAATAGTAATAAGGACTATTATCATATTTCATATAGTTTATGATTTAAGTTTTATATCATGCTATAACTGTATTGAGTGGAAACATAAATACACGTGTGATATATAAACAACCAGGGGTTCCTAGTGAAACTCTAGTCACTGGTTCATTGGTCAACAGATGATCATGTGGCATTTATGCCAGTTGGAAATGGAGTCAACTCATTATGAGAATGAGATGATGAGATCATACCCAACCTAAACATCGTGACCCGATCATGTCACGAAGTTCAAGTTACGATGATTAGAAATGGATCCTCGTAGGCTATTCCTTAGACCGTGAGGCTATATCAATCACTGTCTCCCGAGAGTGCTTAGATAGCATCAAGCTCCACTTGGTAATACAGTGGTTATAAAGGTGTGTTCAGGTACTCGGAGGAAACCATAGAGGAAATATATGTCAAGACTGGGAATTTTCCGTCCATGTGATGGAAAGATACTCAAGGGCCCACTCGGAGAAGTTATATCCAATAGCTGCGTAGCGTGTGATTTGATCACAAGGATATCACTTGTCGGAACGAGTCAAGTAGCATTTTTCGGTAACGAGATTGAACACGACGTGGTGATGTCATTGATCAGATCTCGGGCAATGCAAGTATCAAGAGACAAAGGGAATAAGACACGACTGTCCCGGTTCAAACGACGAAAGATCTTCGTGGAACGCATAGGGGTCACATGGCCATCCAGGTCCCTCTGTTGATCATTGGTGCGAGAATGTCCCGACCATGTCTAGAGTGTTCCCAAACTATGGGGTATCACGCTTAAGGGCTTGATGATGCTTAGAGAGTGTTTATAGGATTGGAAGAATCGCCGAAGAATAGTAGAGAGAAAATCGGAAGGGTTTCGGTAAGTCCGGAGGATGTCCGGAGTGGAGGTGGAAGGTGTTCCATAGCCACGGAGATTGAATAATATGTGAATGAATGTTAAATAATGATTTAATCGTTTATTCATAATTATTTAATAAAGAGAAAATCAATTTAAAAGGTCAAAGGGCTTAATGGGGCACACAAATCCCCTCGGTGGAAAGCTAGATCTTGGTCTCCTCCCTTGATTCCCCAAGGGGCATAAAGTTCTAGTGGCTAGGGGTGGAGATCTAGGAGGTTTGAGCTCAGCAACAATGGAGGTGTGATGATTGCATATTTGCATCACGTTTTATATTATTATTTTTCATTGTAGATGTAGGATCTTGGTGTTTTACGGCGTTCACGCACACATTTTATGTCTGTTTTCACCAGGATCAGGATAGAGGATGGATCCAATGGGTACAATTATTGAAGCAGTTGTACTGTGGAGAAAAGGAGTAAAAAACAACGTAAATCGCTTATTTGGGAAATATTAATAATACTAGAAGAAAACTAGAAGCGAACAAAGGAGATAGAGAGTTTAACGACCAACTATATGGCAGGAGAATTCCTTCCGCCCATATAGCTCCAGCCGTATAGTTTGCTCCGCCTCTGGCTCGTCAAATAGTTCCAGCCCGTGCAATTGGTTCAAGGAGATGACATACAGAACACCCAGAAATCAGCGAAACCTCACCTACGGAAGGCATCTGGAGGGGGAACTCATCCACAAGGGATCCATCTTCACCCCACGCTGATCCGGGAGGCTAAGGCATCGATCTTCATCATCCACCACTGCATCACCACCATCTCCATCCATCCCATCTACATCTTGTCTAGATCTTGTTGTAATTCCTATACTCATTGTGGATTCATATAAGTACTACATCTATGATTGTTTCCATTACCATTGCCATGATGTTGATTGCCTCCATGTCTGAGTAGATCATTAGTTCTTGGGGATATGGAGAAACCCTAGTATGAGATTGAAATAAGATAAAGTCTATTATGATATTCATCGTTGTGACCATGTGTTAGATTCTCTACATCTTGATGTTGAGAGAAGTTGACCTCTCAATATTTTCCTCTCCTGGGGACTTGATGGAGGGAACTAACTGTTGGTAGACGGAGGCATGCTAGCACTTACGGTGACTATAAAGCTGTTAGCAATCCTTACGTATCAACCTGGGAAACTGAGGAAACTCACGGAACACTATCCATGCCATGGGATACGTCCTACAAGATTATGTCCCTAAATAGCGTAGTAATTCAGTTGATGTCAATGGCTGTCTGTTGTGGTTATGAGGATGATGTGCGCAGCGGTTGCTAGCTAATCGTCCACATACGGAGTTCCTCCCACACATACATAGTTGAGAATGTTCATGATAATAATCTTTATCTTAGATCTTTACAATACTAGTGGTGTATCCGCTACTCCCTAAGAACGCCTTTTCCATACTGCAGTTCCAATCTCTCTTACATATGCGATACTTACTTTCTGTATCAAGTTACTTTGCTTTACTTTATTATTGCTCTTATACCCAAAACCCAAAAACACCTTTTTACACAACTCGCATTTTATCTTGTCACTTAGAACGTTATCTACCATTTCTATCATAATATTTACATCAAGAGTTATTAGACTTTAGACTCCTGCTCCATGTGGGATCGATATCTTTATTTCGAAACTACAAATGGTATGTGCTCTTGCAGTCATCAAGCTATTTTCTGGCACCAATGCCGGGGAGCTAAGCGCTGTAGGTCTTTTAGTTTTTGTTTATTTATTTTTGTCTTGCTAAATTTTGTTTTGAGTTATGGGTTTCCACCAACATGATGGAGTTTGAGCATATGACTAGTGCTAGCCCACTCAACCACTTTGGGAAGCCCTATGATATTTATAAAAAAGACAACTCCAATGAGAAGACACGGGGGTTTGAAATAAATCCTCTATTACTTAGTATTCTACATAAGAAGCGATTTACTGGAGATGAAGAAGATCTTGATCGATATGAGCATATTGCATGTTTTAAAGATATATGTGGCACTTTTCTATTAACGGGATATACTGCCGACGAGGTAAGGGTTAAACTTTTTAGTCAAAGTTTGACAAGTACAGCTCTCGCGTGGTATAGATATCTACCCCTGAAGCCACTACTACTTGGGATAATCTAGCATGTGAATTTCTATCTAAAATATTATCCATTATCAAAATCTTTTGGAATCAGACGTCTTATAATGACTTGGAAGAATCGTGCTAACGAAGGACTAGTAATAGCTTATATTAGATTCAAAGATTTACTACGACTATGTCCTCATCATGATTTTCCTGAATGGTATTTACTACATATTTTTATGGCGGTTTCATTGAACCTAATAAAATTAAACTAGACTCTTTCATGGAAGGAGCCTTTATGAATCTTCCTATACCTAAAGCTTGGGCTTTACTTAATAGAATTCGTGATCATAGAGTTTTATGGAATTTTGGTCTAGGAAGTGAAGGAGGCATAGAAATAGAGCATGATTGTATTCATGATTATAACAAAAAAGGTCATGTGGAAGAATTATCTAAAGAACTTTATTTGGATTCAGATCTTGTGTTGCAAGTTGTTAAAGATTTTATAGAACATATTAAAGCTCCAAAGGAGGGTTCAGTCAAGTATTATCCACCACCCGGACCAAAAAATAAAATAGAAGATAAAGCAACACGTGCCTCCGTAGAGCCAATATATGAAGTACCTTTCCCTAACACTGCACAAAAGCATATATTTTTAATATGAACATGTCAAAGCAATACAGAAAAAGAGGGAAGAGGAAAGCATGCCAAAAGTCACGAAACACCTGAAAGAAAACAAACATGAAGAGGTAACCAAGGAAGCAATTATGGCTATGTAGTCACTCTGCAACATAGTTGAACTTGATGTAGAGACTTCAATATTGGTTGAAGGTAAAACAAAGGTAAAAGATGTGGGTAAGCCTATTCTTCCCTGCATATTTAAAGAAACCTCTCATTATGGTTTATGTGATCTTGACACCGAAGTTAATGTTATATCTTATGATTTCTACCTAGAAATAAAAGAAGAAATAGAACTAGCTACAATTGAAAATACTGATATGACAATTATGTTAGCCAATAAGAACCTTAGAATTCCAATGGGAGTAGTTGATAATGCAACTATCACAATCAACAACAAAAAATTCCTATCGATTTTGTAGTTGCTGATATGCTAGTTGACACTCTTTGCCCTATTATATTTGGAAGAAGCTTTTTCGGTGATATATGTGCCCATGTCAATTTCAAGAAGGAGATTGTGACGCTTGAGCTTGGGGGAACCGAAAATAAATTCCATTTTCCAAATTTAAAGACAAGCCTCCACAAATACAGGAAGAAGAGGAAGAGAGAACTATTGAAGAAATGGCAGCTCTTTTATTTAGTAATCCAGAAGGAGAAATAAATGAAGATCCAAATTATGAAGAAATAGTTATGGAGGACAAGTCCCTAGAAGAACTAGAAGATGAATTCGATTGACTTCCCATTTTGGGACCTCCAATTGATGAGGCTTTTGAAGAGCCAGAAAAGAGAGGGGACGAGGAATTACCACCCCCAGAATTGAAGACTCTACCAGATAATCTTAAATACAAGTTTTTAAATGATACCAATAAATTCCCTATTATTATTAGTGCTAAACTTTCAAGAAAAGAAGAAGAAGAACTCATGAAGGTACTTAAGGAGCATCGCCAAGCCTTTGGGTACTCATTGGATGACTTGAAGGGCATTAGTCCCATGATAGCTGTCCATCGGATATTCATAGAAGAAGGTGAAAAACTAGTTGTGGAATTTAATAGAAGATTAAAGCATGAAATGAAATAAGTGGTAAGAAAAGAAATTGTACGTCTACTGGACGCATGTATAATTTACCATGTTAAAGAGAGTGAGTGGGTAAGTCATGTTCACCGTGTTCCTAAGTTTTACTGTTGTTCCTAATAAAAATAATGAACTAATACCTACTACACTACTGTTGGGCACATGATGTGCATAGACTTTAGGAAATTAAATAAAGAAACTAGGAAAGATCACTATCCCTTACCGTTCATAGATCAAACTTTAGAGAGGTTGGCAAACCATACTCATTTTTGATGAGTGCATATTTGCATCACGTTTTATATTATTATTTTGCATTATAGATGTAGGATCTTGGTATTTTACGGCGTTCACGTGCACATTTTATGTTTGTTTTCACCAGGATCAGGACAGATGATGGATCCAATGGATATTATTATTGAGGCAGTTGTACTGTGGAGAAAAGGAGTCGAAAACAACGTAAATCGCTTATTTGAGAAATATTAATAATACCAGAAGAAAACCAAAAGCGAACAAAGGAGACAGAGAGCGTAACGACCAACTATACGGCGGGAGAATTTCTTCCGCCCGTATAGCTCCAGCCGTACAGTTGGCGCCGCCTCCGCCTCGTCAAATAGTTTCACCCCGTGCAATTGGTTCGAAGAGACGACATACAGAACACCCAGAAATCGTCGAAACCTCACCTCCAGAAGGCATTTGGAGGAGGAACTCATCCATAAGGGATCCATCTTCACCCTGCGCAGATCTAGGAGGCTAAGGCATCGATCTCCATCATCCACTGCTGCATTACCACCATCTCCATCCATCCCATCTACATCTTGTCTAGATCTTGTTGTAATTCCTATACTCGTTGTGGATTCATATAAGTACTATTCATCTATGATTGTTTCCATTACCATTGCCATGACATTGATTGTCTACTTGTCTGAGTAGATCATTAGTTCTTGTGGATATGGAGAAACCCTAGTATGAGATTGAAATAAGATAAATTCTATTTTGATACTCATCGTTGTGACTATGTGTTAGATTCTCTACATCGTGATATTGAGACAAGTCGACCTCTCAATATTTTCCTCTCGTGGGGACTTGATGGAGGAAACTACTTGTCGGTAGATGGAGGCGTGCTAGCACTTACGATGACTAGAAAGCTGTTAGCAATCCTTATGTATCAACCTGGGAAACCGAGAAAACTCACAGAACACTATCCATGCCATGGGATACGTCCTACGTGATTATATCCCTAAATAGCGCAGTAATTCAATTGATGTCGATTGTTGGCTGCTGTGGTTATGAGGATGATATGTGCAGCGGTTGCTGGCTAATCGTCCACATACGGAGTTTCTCCCACACATACATAGTTGAGAATGTTCATGATAATAATCTTTATCTTAGATCTTTACAATACTAGTGGTGTATCCGCTACTCCCTAAGAACGCCTTTTCCATACTGCAGTTCAATCTCTCTTACATACGCGATACTTAGTTTCTGTATTAAGTTACTTTGCTTTACTTTATTATTGCTCTTATACCCAAAACCAAAAAAAACACCTTTTTACACAATACTCGCATTTTATCTTGTCACTTAGAATGTTATCTAGCATTTGTATCATAATATTTACTTCAAGAGTTATTAGACTTCAGACTCCTGCTCCCTGTGGGATTGATATCTTTATTTCGAAACTAGCTACAAACAATCTGTGCTGTTGTAGTCATCAAGACGAGAGAGTGGAAGCCGCAAATTCAGCAAGGATAAGATGGGGTCCTTATATAGCAGCCCCGGCTGCGCATTCGGTTAATTTGGTTAAATCAGTTCGGTTTATACGTTTTTTTACTAAATACGGTTCTAATACTTCGATAAATACGGTTACGTATAAAAATACGATTCGGTTTTGGTAATAACCAATAATTTTCGGTTTGGTTTCGGTAATAACCAAATTAACCAAAGTTGACGCGAATTTTGAAATAACATGTAATTTAACGGTCATATGTTTCTATTTTTACCATATTCTCTGTGAACTTTCATGGAATAACTACATGTTCTGATGTGTTGCAAGAACGTGAGAAGGAAAAATAGTTGATACTATACATGTGTGTGCCCACATGACGTTGGAATAAAAAATTAGCCCAAACTACAAAATTAGCCCACATGTTCGGTTCGGCTTTCAGTTCTGGTTCGGTTATGCGCAGCCAGAATAGCAGCTCTAGGGAAAAGAGTTGTTGCATACAACTAACCCCGGAGTCACCAATTTCCAGGGTCAGAGTGTCCGGCTGGCTGGAGTCTCGGGGGCGCAACACATGACTCTGGTCCGGTCTCTTCAGGGGCATACAGAGAGCAAACTGGGGATGGCCGGAAACCTCGCCAAAGTCTCCGGGCACCAGTACCAGAGTCTTTCTGGAGGAGCTCGACTTCGGGACACACTCCAGAGGGGTGTGTTGGGAGCAATCCTAGGAGGGCCGGATTCCAGGCCGGAGACCTGGCCAATTCTCCGCCAAACACACTAGATTCTCCAGACCTAAACCCTGGGGGACCTGGACCCAGGGGACTTTCTAATCTCCACTTCCATTTCGGGTAGCCTCTTATTCTTTTCCAAACTTTTCTCCATTGCTAGTTTGAACACAGTCCGTGCCTTTTTAAAGTTAAGACCTACAAGATACTTAGCACACGGTAAAAACTCACTTGTGTTGACAAAAAACACCAAAACATTAGTAATACATGAAATACCCTTTCACCTAGGATCAACATCGTGAGACTAACTGCTATGATACCATGTGAAAAATATTGATCCCTATAATTTTTTATTGATTTGATCCTCATGGGGATTATATAGAATACATGGAGGGAGATACTTGGAGCACAAGAAGATGTAGAGTCCTAGTCTAATCCGTATACGCATTCTAACATTTCTCCTCAGTCGTAACAGAGAGAAGAGGACGTTTGCGATTGTATTTCAAGTCTGTCGTTTTATCCTCCTTGTCATTATCAACTGCGTCTCTGATGATCATGGCCAGCACCTAGGGGCGGTGACTGCGTCCTTCTGATGCTTGTTTTCCCTTCCGAAGTCACAGCGGGAGCATTGTGGACGCAAGTGACGACCGTATGCTTTTGACTGGAGTTGTTGTTTTGTATCTATAGTTGTTGTTGATGTCGAATCAATTGCTTCTTTATAAAATAGTCAATTGTATGAAACATTTACTCATGTTGGATTCTCTCTCTCGTGCATCATAAGTAAGTTAGTCGTAGTTTGAGAGATTAACGGGTTTACCTACTACTCCCTCCGTTTGGAAATATAAGATGTTTTAGGTTAGTGAAGCTAATGTATCTTCACACGTCTAGATACATTTATATTTCTAAACGGAGGGAGTAGGTCACATGATTTGATACTCACTTTCACTTCCACCTTGAAACATGCTACAAGTATCTTTTGCACTTGGGTTATCATATATTCTCTATGATTAAATTGACTTTTTCACACTTTTTAGAATATGAGTTAAATATAAACGTTTCCCCTAAGATTTATAAACGTAAGAAACATACGAGTTCACGAGCCACATCAATGGTGGGCACATGTACTAGGATCTAGGCAGAGTACCCTGGAAAATGAAACTTCTCTCCGTCCCAGCACGAGTGCGGTTTCTTCTAACCACCTGATGGGTTTGGATTCGGTGCTTAGAAACAGCGTCCGACGGGTGGAAAAACAACTGGCTCCACGGTCGCTCTCGAGTGACCTAGGGGCGGAAACCCTAGTTCCAGCGCCTCCCTCCTCCCTTCCCACCACTTCTCGGCCGCCTCCGGAAGAAGCCCGTGCGGTGCCGACGGCGGCTTGCTCTTCTTTACCCAGCGCGCAGAGGCCCGAGCGGGACAAAGCCCTCCCTGGCGGCGGTGCATTTCGGCAAGGGCGGCCATGAGCTAGAGCTGCGGCGACCGGCGAGCGGTGCTAGGGGTGCCCCCTGCAAGTGGAGGCGTTGCCGCCTTGATGAGTCCAAAATTGATGCATATTTAAGTATATAAATTATTTATATTGTCCCTCATTGTATGCTACATCTATCTATAACTATGCCTATTATGTATGATTACTGGCTCTCATTTATTTTCACATGGGCTTTGCACAACTAGTAGTTTTATTAGGATTTTATTACGTTTTCTTGTCTTTGATTTGTGTGTACGTGCTATGGATAATTATGGATAAAAGGAGCTAAGAGGATTCAATATGGAGGAGTTGTAGGCACCAGACTTAGCCATTTGAGGGGAGGAAGAAGTGAGTTATTCCATCAACTCCAAATGATTATCCAAGGCCATTTTGGTGTAGCTCTCGTCCACACGAATTTAGTGAGCCAAAGAACACCTAAATCAGAGTTCGTATGAAGAAATGGCGGCCAAAATACGAGAGCATACCACACCGATAACGACCAGTGGTACGGGCGGAGCCCGCCCGTACCGTCCGCCCGTACCATGGGTCTGGACGCATGGAAACTGCTGTTCTGGACGCGTTTCTTCACAGAATCGGTCCCCGTTTGTTCCTACACCTTCCTTAGGTCAGAAGGAACATATTGGGGACTATTGGGGGCACCCTAGGCCTATATAAAGAGGCAAAGAGACAAGGGAAAAGACTACCTCTCCATATACCTCCACGACGGAGCCCTGACTCCTTGGAAATTCCATAGCAGCCGCCTCCAAAAGATCTCCACCATCACCATTGCTCAAGGGGAGAAGGGACTTGGATCATCGGAGGACAACGCATCATCCCCTTCATCATCAACCGCTGCATATTCATCACCACCATCACTCCATCTTTCATCTATTAGATCTCTTTGTAATTCCAGATCCAATTGTGGTTTGCATTAGATCTACCCCCGTAATTTAATCCATTCATTTGATTATGATGATGTTGTTTATTGCTTCCATGAGTGAGTAGTCCCTTTATTCTTTGGGAGATGGAGACACCCTAGCACTATTATGAACTTGTAATAAAGATGATCTATCTGTGTCCATATGACTTGCTTGTCTATGATACAATTATGATTTGTGTTTGATCTCTCTCTTAGATGATATTTGAATTCGACCACGTATCATTTTCCTTTGGGACTAAAGGGAGGGAGAAATCCTTTGGACGTGTCTTGGAAGCACACCCGGAATGCCCCGTGACAGATTGGTGTTGGCTCATAACCTACACGGTCAAAGGGGAACTAAAGAGAGACTCCCTAAACTAATTACGATATCCATGGGAAACCCTTAAATGCGGTGTTTTGTATAGGTGATTGCTCTCAGACATCCTAGTGGTTATTTAGAGGTGACCTCACACTTGGCTCAACAAAGTGGATTCCCACGAGCCTTATCGTGAACATCTTATTATGGGGCTCTCTCCACACATATCATGACACAATAAGTATGTTATCTTGATTACATATAACAATAACGCTATGCTAGTGGTGTATCCTACATCCCCGAGAACGTTTTAGCCCTATTGCGTTTAACCACGCTTTCATACAATCTTGTTACTTGTTTTCTTTTACTTGTTTTAATTACTTTTCTAGAAACAACCATAAACCATTCAAACACCCTTTACTTGAGATCAAAGACAACTTATAAGTATTCTTTGGTAGAGCGTAATGATACATGGCAAATGTATCTTTAATTGTTGATGTTCCATGCTTGGTTTTATCTACTTTCTTGTGTTTTGTCCACACTTTGGAGTACTTTTCATATGATTTCTTGGACTAACATATTAAAAAAGAGCCACAGTGCCAGCTGCCTGTTTTCTGCTGTTTTTGGTTACAGGAAGTCAGAAAATGAATATTCTCGGAATTGGACGGGACAAAAGCCAAAGTCACTATTTTACCGAGGGACACACGGAGCCAGAATACGAGACGGAGAGGGGCCAGGGGGCGCCACACCACCTAGCCGCGCGGCCAGGCCTGGCCCGCGCCAGGGGGTGGTGTGGCCGCCTCCAGCACTCCCTCGGCCTCTCCTTCCGCCTATAAGATGCCTCCGATACCAAAACCCTAAGTACCCGATCAAAAATCCATGAAAGAGTCTGTAGCCGCCGTTTTCTCTGTCCCTAGATCGGGAGGGATCTGAAGCTCTTCCCGGCACCCTGCTGGAGAGGGGAATTCACCCTGGAGGCCTTCTTCATCATCATGCAAGCCTCCGGTGTGATGCGTGAGCAGTTCATCTCTGGACTACAGGTCCATGTAGTAGCTAGATGGCTGGTTCTCCTCCTTTGTGCTTTCATGTTTAGATCTTGTGAGCTCCGTTCATGATCAAGACCATCTATTTGTAATTCTGCATGTTGTGTTTGTGGGGATCCGAAGGATATTGAGATACTTTTTCAGATTGATTATTGATTCTATCATGTATTTTTTATTTGTGATCTTGCATGCTTTCCGTTGTTAGTAGCTATCTTGACCAAGTAGATGCTAGCAACTCCAAGAGTTAGTATTTATGCTCGATAGTGGGTTCATGCCTCTGGTAATCTGGGGAAGTGACAGAAATCTCTAAGGTACTAGATGTGTTGTTGCTACTAGGGAGAAAACAACAATCATTTGTTCATAGAACAATCATATTGTTTACTTTACACGCAATTCATAATGCAATAATCTGTTGCTTGCAACTTAATACTGGAGGGGGTTTGGATGATAACCTGAAGGTGGATTATTAGTCATAGATGCAGGTGGATGGCGGTCTATGTATAATTTTGTAAAGCCCAATCAAGTCTCAAAGGAGTCAAGATGATTAGTATATGCATGTATTGCTTTCTCGATGTATGTCAATTGCCCCGTTGTAATTTGTTCACCCAGCATGTTATCTATCTTAAGGAGAGCCACCTCTAGTGAACTATGGACCCCGGTACTTTCTTTTACATTCAATCTACAAACTGTTTACTACTTTGTGTTTACTTTTTGCAAACTATTATTTCTTTCCATTCGATGCGTTTAATTCTTTGTTTTCAGCAAAACCAGTGAGATTGACAACCTCATCGCAAGTTGGGAGCAAAGTTCTGTGGTTGTGTTGTGCAGGTCTCCACATTGCTGCTGGCACCGGTAGTGCTCCCTGCCAACGTTCAACTAGCTACACCTTTGGGGTGTTTCCTTGCTCCTACTGGATTGATAACCTTGGTTTCTTATTGAGGGAAAACTTGCTGCTGTGCTCATCATACCTTCCTCTTGGGTTGCCCCAACGAGCTCGATATATTTGGGCCATAAAGTAACAAGGGGTATAAAGACCTTTACCAATAGCTCTCCTGGGTTTGATATCTTTACTTCGAAACTAGCTACAATTGGTTTGTGCACTTGCAGTCATCAAGCTTTTTTTGGCGCCTTTGCCGGGGAGCTAAGCGCTTTTGGTCTTTGATCTTAGTTGCTAATTTATTATTGCTTTACTAAAGTTGTTTAAGTTTCAAGTTATTACCGTATATTGCTTTTTATCCTTTTTCTTTTACTTATTTGAAAACAAAAAAATTATTACTACACTAGTTGATAGTTTTCAAAATGCAAACAATGTTTGTTGAAGACGTAGGTGCTACACGTTCTAGAAGAACTTGTCTACTTCCTTATTTTGAACATGTACCAATTGATAGACGCCATGAATTCATTGAAAAACTTTCTAACTCACATTCTATGGACGTGAACAATTTGATTCCTTTGATGGCAGATTTAACCATCAACCAAGGGGAGGAAGAGCCTGAGAAATCATTGGGAGATTATGGGAATCAATCTAGGCATCATAGAAAAATGCCTATTCTCTATCCTGATTTTGGAGGTGTGGAATTTGAAATACCACCCGAACTAATCTATATGATGAAAGAAATTGCTTTTACAGGAAGAGAAGATGAGGATCCAAGTGATCATATTTCAAAGGTACATGACCTTTGTGATACTCTTAAACCAGCTGGACTATCAAAAGAGTTTGTACTTCTTAAAATGTTCCGCTGGTCATTAAAAGATAAATCTTTTACTTGGTTACAATCCTTGCCTAATCACACTATAAAAAGCTAGGCGGATTTCACCCGAGAATTTATGCAAAGATTCGTTCCGTTTACTGAGATTATGTAGATTAAGCATGACATATCCAATTTCCTTCAGAGAATTGGAGAAAGTTTCTCACAAGCATGGAAAAGATTTTATGGGATGATTATGAAAGTCCCAAATCATGGTTTTAAGGAGCATCTAATTATACAATACTTTTATCATGGACTCACTGATGACTCAAAACAAATGATTGATTTAATTATAGGAGGATCTTTGAGAAATTTGACGCTACCTGAATGCATAGATCTTTTCGCGGTAAGATCCTTCAATGATGAGCAGTATAATCCCATTGAAGATATTAGACCAAAGAAAGGTATGCTTCATATACCCCCAGAACTTATGCCTGAAGTTAAGAAGTCCATGGAAGAAAAAGGTATTACAGCGGAACTCGTAAAAGAGAAGCAAGTTGATGTTCTCCAAACTTTTGTATTAGAAGATAAAATGAATCTTGTTTTGCAAAAAATTAATCATCAACAATGTCAGTTCCGTGATAGACATATTAAATGCATCATGCTTCACAAGAAAAAGATAGAAGAATTGACTACAACTTCTGATGATCTAGGACATGCTACTAGACATCTTGATAAATTTATTAGTATGGTTAAATTTCAATGTGGTCAAATAGCTGAAGCTCAAGCTTTGATTTTAAGTCAAAGAAATTATAATCACAATACTATTTCTACTAATATTGTTACTAGACGTGGTACAGAAACACAGGAACCTCAAGGGCCACCTTGGTACAAAGAAGAACAAGCTCGAAAAGCAAGAGAGACTCAAGAAATGAGTCGAGAAGAAGAGGGCCTTGTTGATCCACGAGATGATATTTATCTTGAAGCTTCCAATGAAAACAAAGAAGAGGAAGAGGCCAAAAATAAACAATACGACTCTGATGCTGAAACTATTGACCCAAGAGAAGAAGCCGAACTACGTAAAGGACAAGAAGAATAAGTTATCATATCAAATGATAAACAAGTAGAGAAGCAAAAGCCTACAACTAAGAAGAAGAATAAAAAATATGCTGAGCCGGCGAGCAAGCTAAAGGAAAAGGTAAAACCAACTAAAAAATAAAATTCCTTATCCCAACCGTGTTCAACATGAACCTAACAAGAGTGTATATGACTCTTTTGCCGAGGCTCTATGCAATATTCGTTTAGAACTTCCTCTGGCTGATGCAATTCAAGTTCCTACTTATAAATGTTCATGCGAGATATTCTTAATAGAAAGAAAAAGGTAACTAAGACTGTAGCGGTGGTGACAAGCTTCCCACTAAGCTTGGGGATCCTAGCATACCAACTATCTCTTGTGCTATTGGAAAACTAAGATTATCAATGCTCTATGTGATCTAGGTGCAGGCGTTAGTGTCATGCCTTATTCCCTCTTTAAGAAACTAAATCTTGGAGATTACTCTGCTACTTCAATTACCTTGTAAATGGCCGATAAAACCACTAAACGGCCTATTGGTATGATCGAAGATGTTTTACTTAGAATTGATCAACATGTCATACCTAATGATTTTATTATACTTGATGTTTCTGAAGATGACAAACTTTCAATCATCCTTGGGAGGCCTTTTCTTAGCACTGTAGGGGCTAACGTTGACTGCTCTAGCGGGAAAATTGTTTTCAACATATATGATGATCAGATTGTTCGTTATTTCCCAAAGAAACAAGAACAAGGCGGAAAATATGTACCACCACCTAAACGAGTTCAAAAGGTAAGTACCCTTGATGAAGGGTAGCCCAAGGTATGTGCCAAAGAACTAGAGGTTTGTTAAGTCAAATCAACAATTTCAAAATAAATGCTCAATGGGATTCAACCCATCGCTGAATAAAGTAGCATAGTTATTTTTATGTACTGAGTTTAGTTGCATTCATGTTGAATTGGCACTTGTATTTATACATGATTACCTATTGGAGTTGGCTTGGGACTATTCTCGGCAAGTAGAATTACTGTTTCTCTAATCATGTGTTGCATATCTTAGTTAAATCTTCTCAACCAAAATATATGTTTGCTTTATTTGGATGTTGTACTAATGTTTCAAGTCCTTAGTATAATTTTTGGAGAAAATCAATTGTTCCAAAGCTCACAATGAGCTTAACGAGCAGCAATCCGGGCAAACCTGTCCATACCGCGCGCCCGTACCGCTCATGTGACAATTCAGAAAAATTAGAAAATTCTCTAGGAAGATTGACAGCACGCTTAACGAGCATTGGTACGATCGGACACGTTCGTACCATCCGCCCGTACCGACCTTGTTATCAGGCAAAGAAAACAGGAAGAGGACACCGAAGTTTTAATGACCACCTGTATGAGCGCACCCCGCCCGTACCACCCGGTCGTACCGACTTCATCAGAACCCTTAAAAAGAAGAGAAGAAAACAAGGTGAAGTACTGGCGGAGTCCGTCCGTACAACGCGCCCGTACCAAGGAGCAGCACGACACAGTAAGGGAAGGGACAAGTACAAAAAGGTTATAACCCCTCCAATCTTTTTATTTTAACAATCTCGGGTCAGTGGGTTACCTTCTACGTGTTCCTTGATACTTCATTTTATTTTACCTACCTTCAAAACTCCCTAGCCTATAATTATCTGTAGTGTTTCATGTCTCTTTTATTTTCTTCTCACGATTGGGTGAACGAACTCCGTTCATACACCGAATCGTTTGCTTTTACTTCGTTGGTTATTTTCGAAGGGACTTGAACCTTGTGTGATGACGTGCATGGTTTGTGCCAACCGTGTAAATACTTGCACAAGCCACTTGGTTGTTTCAACTCAACACTTCAACAAGGAAGTATTCATTGAACCAAAGGTCCATGTCCATCGAAAGTGAGGTTATTCGTACCACGACGATAAAAGTGTATCACCCTTGTTTCATTCAAGCTTGGGGAGGTAACCACTTCTCACACTCTCTTTTGATAACTGCATTTTCTCTTTTATTTTTGGTAATGTATTCAAGTTTGGTTCTTACAAAATTTCTAGTTTGGGGAAGTTACTTCTGCATTTGTAGAGTCTTGTGCAATGTTCTTGTTCGATGAAACTTTTTGTGCAATCACGTATCCTGCTGTTTTTGAATGCTTGCTTAGGTAACTTGTGTTTCATGTTTATAAAATGGATGCACTTGCTTTTGTTGGGATTCATAAGAGTTGAAACTTTTTGGATGCACGTTGTTAATATATTTATCCGGCTTGAGAAGAACATTGTGATCCTCTAAAAATGCATTGCCATAATTTCTACACTTAAAACCTTTGTCTCCCACTTTTGAAGTTTGAATTGTTTATCTTAGTTGGTTGATTTGTGAAGATGCCATGCTAGTGGGGGTAATTCAAAATAGTTAGAGTAAAGCTATATTGGTATGATGATTAGTTGTGGAAACTTTTGCTCTAGTTCTTTTAGCTAACCGAGTCTTGCCTTAGAAATAATATTGCCAAACAAGTACAACAACAAAAAGTCTGAAATTTACGACTTGTTTGATGAATGATTGTCTTGAGAGTATACCCTTCATGATACTTAACCCCATAGATATTTTGATAGTCTTGACGATACTCATGAAAGGAATTGTTTGATTGAAATGAAGTCTAGTGGTAATTGTGATGCATGCCAAAGCTAACCTTGTGGATAAAACCGCGGTACTAGCTCAAAAAAAAGAGAAAGAAGTGAGATAATTGTGTTCTATGTATCTAATGCACACCTTTGGGATGCTAACAACTCCGCTAGCTTTTGAACGATCCATGGTACAACCCTGGATTTTGGCTATGAGTTGATGACATGAGTGGCATACGTGTCAATATATGGGAAAAGGTATTGGTACTCTCAAAGGTTGTGCAAACACTTGCAAAAGAAACATTCAGCAATCCTTGAAAAAAATGAAAGAAAGAATATCTATGAGGATCCACATAACAAGTACTTGGCATGGTCTCATTACTACTTTACGATTTTTTCTTGAAATACAATGATTGGATTAGAAGTGTTTTTGATAGACTTGATTTATTGATGTGGGTGTAAATAAGACACTTCATTGTTATATTACTTGGGACATGAAATTCTCTTACTCAATTTTGCTATTAAAACATCCTAGTGTTCCTTGGCAAACTGAGAGTTAACTAGAAGAAGTGGATTGATTGTTGCATTTCTAGTTATTTATACTTATATTAAACTCTACTTTGATTGTCATAATTTACCTAAGCTTGTATAGTATTCTTGACATCTCTCTAACTTTGATGAGCTTTACAAATGAATGAAGTGCTGAACGCATATGACTGCCAACCATAAGTGAATGCATATTCCCATTGAAGCCCTTACTTTACAAAAGTAAGGAGATACAAAACTTATTAAAAGGCTCAATAAGAGGATCACAAGTTTGTTTTCAAGCTAGATTCACTTTTTGACATGGATCATTGAAGTTTCAATTAATCTTTTATGGATTTACATAACTAAGCTTGTGTTGCCTTGTATGAATATGTTCTTTCTTACTTTGAGTTCATAGGGAAAATAAGGATACAAGGCATTAATCTTCTACATGTGGTATTATACTTTAGTTTCAATTTTTGCCTCATTTATGTTATCGTCTCATGCCTCATGAACATGATGGCCTTGTCCATAAGCCACTTTATTGCTCGGGACGAGCAAGATTCTAGCTTGGGGAAGTTGATGAGTCCAAAATTGATGCATATTTATGTATATAAATTATTTATATTGTCACTAATTACATGCTACATCTATCTATAACTATGCCTATTACGTATGATTACTAGCTCTCATTCATTTTCACATGGGCTTTGCACAACTATTAGTTTTATTAGGATTTTATTACGTTTTTCTTGTCTTTTATTTGTGCGTAGGTTCTATGGAGAATCATGGATAAAAGGGGCAAAGATGATTTAATATGGAGGAGTTGTAGGCACCAGACTTAGCCATCTGAGGCGAGGAAGAAGTGAGTTTTTCCATCAACTCCAAATGAATATCCAAGGTCATGGTATTGTAGCCCTCGTCCATACGAATTCAACGAGCCAAAGAATACCCGAATCAGAGTTCATATGAAGAAATGGTGGCCAAAATACGAGAGCATACCGCACCGATAACAACCAGTGGTACGGGCGGAGCCCGCCCATACCATCGCCCGTACCAGGGCCCTGGACACATGGAAACTGTTGTTTTGGACACGTTTGTTCACAGAATCCATCCCTGTTTGTTCCTAGACCTTCCTTAGGTCATAAGGAACGTATTGGGGGCTATTGGGGGCACCCCTAGGCCTATATAAAGAGGCAAGAAGCCAAGGGAGAAGACTACCTCTCCATATACCTCCACGGCGGAGCCCTGCCGCCTTGGAAACTCCATAGTCGCCGCCTCCAAAATATCTCCACCATCACCATTGCTTAAGAGGAGAAGGGACTTGGATCATCGGAGGACAACACATCATCCCCTTCATCATCAACCGCTGCATCTCCATCACCACCATCACTCCATCTTTCATCTATTAGATCTCTTTGTAATTTTAGATCCAATTGTGATTTGCATTAGATCTACCCCGTATTTTAATCCATTCATTTTATTATGATGATGTTGTTGATTGCTTCCATGAGTGAGTAGTCCCTTTGTTCTTGGGGAGATGGAGAAACCCTAGCACCATTATGAACTTGTAATAAAGATGATCTATTCTTGTGTCCATATGAATTGCTTGTCTATGATATAATTATGATGTGTGTTTGATCTCTCTCTTTAGATGATATATGAAGTCAACCACATATCATTTGCCTTCAGAACTAAAGGGAGGGAGAAATCCTTTGGACGTGTCTTATTTAGAGGTGACCTCACACTTGGCTCAACAAAGTGGCGTCGTACGAGCCTTATCGTGAACATCTTATTATGGGGCTCTCTCCAAACATATCATGACACAAGAAGTATGTTAACTTGATTACATATAACAATAACACTATGCTAGTGGTGTATCCTACATCCCCGATAATGTTTTAGCCCTATTGATTTCAACCACGCTTTCGTACAATCTTGTTACTTGTTTTCTTTTACTTGTTTTAACTACTTTTCTACAAACAACCATAAACCATTCAAACACCCTTTACTTGAGATCAAAGACAACTTATAAGTATTTTTTGGTAGAGAGTAACGAGGGCATAAAGACTTTTACCAATGGCTCTCTCTGGGTTCGATTTACTTCGAAACTAGCTACAATTTGTTTGTGCACTTGCAGTCATCATACCTCTTGACCTCGCAGCGGCTTGATGGCTCAATGCACGACGCCCAGAAAAATGCTTGATGGCGGTGTTGATGTAGAGCTTGTTGGGAACCCCAAGAGGAAGGTATGATGAGCACAGCAGCAAGTTTCCCTCAGTTATGAAACCAAGGTTTAATCGAACCAGTAGGAGCAAGGAAACACCCCAAAGGTGTTACTAGCTGAGCTTTGGCAGGGCGCACTACCGGTGCTAGTAGCAACGTGGAGACTTGCACAACACAACCACAGAACTTTGTCCCCAACTTGCGATGAGGTTGTCAATCTCACCGTGTTTTGCCAAAAACAAAGGATTAAACGTATCGAATGGAAAGAAGTAATAGTTTGTAGAAAGTAAATACAAAACAGTAAACAGTTTGTAGATTGTATGTAAAAGACAAGGACCAGGACCCATAGTTCACTAGAGGTGGCTCTCCTTAAGATAGATAACATGCTGGGTGAACAAATTACAGCGGGGCAATTGACAAACATCGAGAAAGAAATACATGCATATACTAATCATCTTGACTCCTTTGAGACTTGATTGGGCATTACAACATTATACATAGACCGCCATCCAACTGCATCTATGACTAATAATCCACCTTTAGGTTATCATACGAACCCCCTCCAGTATTAAGTTGCAAGAAACATATTATTGCTTTACGAACTGCGTGTAAAGTAAACAATACGATTGTTCTATGAACAAAGGATTGTTGTTTTCTCCCTAGTAGCAATAGCACATCTAGTACCTTAGAGATTTCTGTCACTTCCCCAGATTACCAGAGGCATGAACCCACTATCGAGCATAAATACTAACTCTTGGAGTTGCTAGCATCTACTTGGCCAAGATAGCTACTAACAACGGAAAGCATGCAAGATCACAAATAACAAAGACATTATAGAATCAATAATCAATCTGAAATAGCATCTCAATATCCATCGGATCCCCGCAAACACAACATGCAGAATTACAAATAGATGATCTTGATCATGAACGGAGCTCACAAGATCTAAACATGAAAGCACAAAGGAGGAGAACCAGCCATCTAGCTACTACATGGATATGTAGTCCAAGGATGAACTACTCACGCATCACACCAGAGGCTTGCATGGTGATGAAGAAGGCCTCCAGGGTGAATTCCCCTCTCCGGCAGGGTGCTGGGAAGAGCTTCAGATCCCCCCCGATCTAGGGATGGAGATGACAGCGGCTATAGACTCTTTCATGGATTTTTGATCAGGTACTTAGGGTTTACGTCCCGAAGGCATCTTATAGTCAGAAGGGGAGGCCGAGGGGGTGCCAGGAGCGGCCACACCACCCCCTAGCGCGGGCCAGGCCTGGCCGCGCAACTAGGTGGTGTGGTGGCCCCCCTGGCCCCTCTCCATCTCGTATTCTGGCACTTGATGACATCCGGAAAAATAGGCACTTTGGCTTTTGTCCCGTCCAATTCTGAGAATATTCATTTTCTGACTTTCCTGGAACCAAAAACAGCAGAAAACGGGTAGCTGGCACTGTGGCTCTTGTTAATAGGTTAGTCCAAGAAATCATATGAAAAGTACTCCAAAGTTGGAATAAAACACAAGAAAGTGGGTCAAACTAAGCATGGAACATCAAAAATTATAGATACATTTGCAATGTATCAACATCCCCAAGCTTAACTCCTGCTCGTCCTTGAGTAGGTAAGTGATAAAAAGAAAGAATAATTTTTGAGGTGACATGCACCATCAAAGACTTGATCAAAGTATTTGCAAAACATTCAAAGCTAGGATCATAGTACTTCAATCATAACATGAAAGACAAAGTTCTAGCAATAAGCAAAGAAATTATGTTGCAACATGAGAAGGCACAAACAAAAGATTCATGAGTAACAATGCTTTGCAAGACGTTTGTTTGTTTCACATAAAGAAAACATAGCATAATAACATTCATCTTGTCCCTCATAGCGTAGTAAACATAAATTCATAGGACGCCTTCAAATTTCATAAGAGTGACTAGATAAAAAGTTTAAAACAAGCAATATCAAACTATGCATCAATCAACTAGTCTTGGGACAATGCACATAGAACTAAGAATAGCCACTATGCTCTCAAATTAGGTGCATAAAGATAGAAGGTGGAGACTCAATATAATGGTGGAAGAAAGGCCTTTTTTATAAAAGGAAGTAGGGATTCAAGTCTCATAAAGAGCTTCCAAAAATTATGGTACTTATAGCTTTCAGCTCTCATTGCCCCTATCATAAGCATCTTTAAGGTGATTAAGGTTAAAGTGACACAACTAAGAGGATATGCTTGACAAGTTATAAACCGAAACCTCATGCCCCTTACTTACGAAGAACGATCCTCATGCTACTCAACTTCAGTCACGCGTAAGCTCTTGTCATTGTAAGTATATGTATATCATTAAGAACCGCCAACGGGGTACCCCTTGCACATGGTACGGGAGCTTTCCCATAATCAAAATGACAAGGCAGGCAGACAATGAGCATCTCAGCGATCTTTTTATTTGCTATTTGCATAGGCTTTTATTGAGGATGCTTCATAGAGTGCTCATTATGGTGATGCTGCAAGTTTCCACCATGATTAGGCATGGCTTAGGCTAGCGGCCCAGGCGTTTCTCTAACACACATACAAACTCCATGATCTTACAAGTTCCACTTTTATTTCACACCACCGGGATCCGTAAGCAAAAGAACATGATATCAACGGGGTACAAAGTACAAGTGCAATGTTGAAAGCGTTCCCCATGAAACATGGTTCTGCTAATTTCAACTTATAAAGCGCAATCATATACGCAACAAACAAGGACCCAATGGTTCAAGTTTATTAGAGGCAATAAAGTAAAGTGTGTCGTCAAGTTCGTGAGAGCTTTAATCACTAGTTTTCTCATAACAAGTTTAATTTGGAAGGTAAACAAAAGCATGGATATACTTGGAATAGCATAAGCTAGTAGGTAGGTATGGTGGAATCTTTGTAATAACTTGGTTTAGGGAGTTGGATGCATGAGTGGAACTCATACTTGGTTGTGGAGGCTAGCAAAAGACTGGGAGCGACAAACTAAGAGAGCAATAATGGCCATAATCATGCAGAGCGACAAAACATCATTGATCAAAGCATAAAGTGATACTACAAGTTGAAAACTAAAGGATCATAAAGGCTATGGTGACTTGAGATAGTCATAACATGGTGTGAGCATGCGCCAAGTCAACCCAAATAAAGCATCAAAGGAGAATACCACTATACTATGCTTTAATATGCTAAAACAACGCATGATTCATCCAAGGCACATTAAGCAATCTCAATTGTTTGTAAAAAGTCATGCTACAACAGAGAATACTAAGCATAAAGCCAAAACAATATCAAGCATGGCATGACAAAGCATATGCCACAGTCAAAAACAAGCTCTTTTTACCACATAAGCATGAACTTTCCTACTCTTTTCCAAACCAAACCAAACTATTTGCAAACCAATGTATGAAAGAGGGGGTCCAAAAAATTTATTCAGAAAACTAAGCAAGCCAAGCAAACTAAAAACCAAAACAAAAACGAAAAAGAAGACGCTCCAAGAACAACACAACTGTGCATGAAACAATAAAAATGAAGCGTTTGGAAGAAACCTGGGATTTTTATTGATGAAGAAGGGGATGCCCCCCAAGCTTTGACGCTTGTACTTCTTGGATGTTTCTTGGGGTGACACGCATGGCATCCCCAATCTTGAGCTTTAGTCCATCCTTCATCTCATTATTCATTCCTTCCATACACCTGAAAATTTTCCTTCATACAAAACGTCACACAATCTTTATTAGCAACATTGGTGCACTCAAGATAAATAAGTCTTAAGGTTCAGTTCTAACACCAAATAAACTTCCATTAGAATACTAGCTACTGTAGCACTTCCCTCAAAAAGCTCAATTCCCCAAAAGAACTCAAGAAGGAACCAATAAAAAGCAAATGCTGAAAATGGCAGAAATCTGTCAAAACAGACCAGCAGGTAAAGACGAATTTGTTCGAAGACCTTATGTTGCTCAAATCAAAAAGTTCTGAACTAAATAAAGTTAGATAACAACCTGGTGCAGAAGCACAAAAATTCACGCCTCAAAAAGACGTTCAGAGATTTTACACGAATTTTTACGGTGAAGCACAAAAATCTGTTTCGGGACAGCAACTTTCCCAATCATTACTTCTCTCTCATTAGAGGTTACTCTTGGCACAAAAAGCAACTAAAAAGGATAAGGAGCGATTATTACTGAAGTAATTACTTCCAAGACTCATCTAAAACTTTTGGGTTATCTCCCAATAAGTACTTTTCTTTAACACCTTTAAGTTAGGCATGATAGTTTGAGAAGATGCTCACATAAGAAATATGAATTGAAGTAAAAGAGAGCATCAAGAAGCAAATTCAAAACACATTTAAGTCTAACCCACTTCCTATGCATAGGAATCTCGTATGCAAATAAATTCACAAAGAACAAAGTAACATGCATAGGAAGATAAAACGAGAATAACTTCAAAACTTTCAACACATAGAGAGGTGTTTCAATACCATGAAAACTTCTACAACCATATTTTCCTCTCTCATAATAATTTTCAGTAGCCTCATGAATAAACTCAACAATATAACTATCACATAAAGCATGCTTTTCATGATCTATAAGCACTAGAGCTTTCTTATAAACATTTTCAAAACAATCCTTAGGAACATAACATTCATCCTCCTTTAGTAAGCATGGGGGACAATCAAATATTGTAAGGGGTAAAGAGTTACTCTCATTAGAAGGTAGGCATGGGTAGGTCCATTCTTCCTCCTTTAGTTCATCACTCTCCTCCTCTTTTTCATCTAATGAGCTTTCAAGTTCAATAATTTCTTCTTCCATAGGCTCCTGCAAGGCATTTGTCTCTTCCATTGGTGGAGAGCATCTATTAAGATATTCAAGAATATAGCCATTTTCTTCCTTGTAGTTATCAAAGAAAAATTTAAGTATATCATAAACCTCATATTTATAAGGTGCATCATCAATATTTTCAAGCAAATAAGCAAGTTCGAATGCACCCTTCCAAGCAATAAATTCTTCAATTTGTTCCACATCATAAAAGTCATAATTTCCCTTAACATAAGAAGATATGGTAACATTATCATTATACTCACACTGAAAAGGGAGGTGTTTATACCTCCTACAGCAACAAGATTTATCAAAGCAATAAGTAACATTATAAGTAGAGCACACGTTTATAGCAATGGTATACGATTTCTCAATTTGTTCCCATAAGTGTTTCCCCTTTTGTGATAAGCGGTGTTCCTTATAATAATATTTTTGTTCTTCCGTGAACCCACCTTGCCAACAAGATTCCGTTTCAAAGAAACCAACCATCGATAGAAAGCATGACAAAGCAAGACAACAACAGACCAACGAAAATAACCACTATAGTAGGAACTATTTTTTTGTGTTTTTAATAAAGAAAGCAAAACTTGTAAAACTATTTTTTTGTCTTTTTGAAATAAAAACAAGCAAACAAAACAAAAAGAAACTAAGCAAAAAAAACAACAAAGTAAAGAGATTGGTTATGAGGGACACCCCTTGTGAAGATGTCATTGACTCACCGTCAATGGCGCCAGAAAAATGTCTTTTAATGGCGTGTGGTTGACGTGGGAGTTTCTTCTTCTTCTTCGATCCCCGGCAATGGCGCTAGAAAAATGCTTGATGGCTCAATGCACGGCGCCCAGAAAAATGCTTGATGGCGGTGTTGATGTAGAGCTTGTTGGGAACCCCAAGAGGAAGGTATGATGAGCACAGCAGCAAGTTTCTCTCAGTTATGAAACCAAGGTTTAATCGAACTAGTAGGAGCAAGGAATCACCCCAAAGGTGTTACTAGCTGAGCTTTGGCAGGGCGCACTACCGGTGCTAGTAGCAACGTGGAGACCTGCACAACACAACCACAGAACTTTGTCCCCAACTTGCGATGAGGTTGTCAATCTCACCGTGTTTTGCGGAAAACAAAGGATTAAACATATCGAATGGAAAGAAGTAATAGTTTGCAGAAAGTAAACACAAAACAGTAAAGTGTTTGTAGATTGTATGTAAAAGACAAGGACCGGGACCCATAGTTCACTAGAGGTGGCTCTCCTTAAGATAGATAACATGCTGGGTGAACAAATTACAGCGGGGCAATTGACAAACATCGAGAAAGCAATACATGCATATACTAATCATCTTGACTCCTTTGAGACTTGATTGGGCATTACAACATAATACATAGACCGCCATCCAACTGCATCTATGACTAATAATCCACCTTCAGGTTATCATACGAACCCCCTCCAGTATTAAGTTGCAAGAAACATATTATTGCTTTACGAACTGCGTGTAAAGTAAACAATACGATTGTTCTATGAACAAAGGATTGTTGTTTTCTCCCTAGTAGCAACAGCACATCTAGAACCTTAGAGATTTCTGTCACTTCCCCAGATTACCAGAGGCATGAACCCACTATCGAGCATAAATACTAACTCTTGGAGTTGCTAGCATCTACTTCGCCAAGATACCTACTAACAACGGAAAGCATGCAAGATCACAAATAACAAAGACATGATAGAATCAATAATCAATCTGAAATAGCATCTCAATATCCATCGGATCCCGGCAAACACAACATGCAGAATTACAAATAGATGATCTTGATCATGAACGGAGCTCACAAGATCTAAACATGAAAGCACAAAAGAGGAGAACCAGCCATCTAGCTACTACATGGATCCGTAGTCCAAGGATGAACTACTCACGCATCACACCGGAGGCTTGCATGGTGATGAAGAAGGCCTCCAGGGTGAATTCCCCTCTCCGGCAGGGTGCCGGGAAGAGCTTCAGATCCCTCCTGATCTAGGGATGGAGATGACGGTGGCTACAGACTTTTTCGTGGATTTTTTATCGGGTACTTAGGGTTTACGTCCCGAAGGCATCTTATAGTCGGAAGGGGAGGCCGAGGGGGTACCGGGAGCGGCCACACCACCCCCTAGCACAGGCCAGGTCTGGCCGTGCGGCCAGGTGGTGTGGTGGCCCCTCTCCGTCTCGTATCCTGGCACTTGATGACATCTAGAAAAATAGGCACTTTGGCTTTTGTCCCGTCCAATTCCGAGAATATTCATTTTCTGACTTTCCTGGAACAAAAAACAGCAGAAAACAGGAAGCTGGCACTGTGGGTCTTGTTAATAGGTTAGTCCAAGAAATCATATGAAAAGTACTCCAAAGTTGGAATAAAACACAAGAAAGTGGATAAAACTAAGCATAGAACATCAAAAATTATAGATACATTTGCAATGTATCACGGCTGAAGTCTCTCGACGCCAGTTGCCAGTATACTGCTCCTGGAGATCTCAGAGGCGGCGTGGCGATTCGTGCTGGCAGGGTGGCATGGTGGTGACGCAGGAGCGGCATGGTGACACGTTGTTGGCGGCCAACCAGTACACCTATGGCCCATATCTGGGCCCTATGGGCCCCATATGGACCTAGGCAGGCCTGCTTGTGTACGACGTTGTCGCCCTCTCGAGGTTTGGGCATTGGAGGGCCTCGAGAAGGAGGGTAACGATGGCGTGGCCTGCGTGCTGCATCATGGTTGCGGGGCCTTTACGGGCCTTATCTGGGCTTGGTCGAGCTTGTCTGGGCCTGGTTTGGCCCTGCCACCGTGTCCGGCCGGTAATTGCCTATGGCAATTGACATAGGTAAGATTACTCGGCTGCCTATAATTCACTACCCTGGCTATATACAAGGCTTACGGCCCATGAAGAGTCAAGATGATAGCCCGAAGGAGCAACCGACAAAGGTTGTAGTTGTATTAGGAAAGAGGACAAATGACCGACATCGTGTTGGTATTGTAATTACGCATATGTAAACCTATCCGCATACAGCTTTGAGACCCGGCCTATTATATATAGGACGGGAGAAGCCTAGGCAGGGAGACCGAACAATCCCCAAGCGATCTGTAATAGTGCGATTCACCAAATATTTAGGTGACTTTGACTCCATTGTTCTCCTGATATCCGACGAAATCCCTAGCATTCTCTTTTCCGCAAAACCCTAAGTCCTTCTCCATGGACATTGCCGAGGTTACCCCTCGTCAATTGGTGACGTCTGTGGGAAACCTGAATGCTGGAACCATGGATTCGGCGGATCTTTCTTTTCCAAGCAGCAACCCAATAAAAGTGGATCCACGCCCGCCCACCCCTATGCTAGTACCCACAAACTTCAACGGCGGATCCGATCTAATCATCGGAAGCTTCCACTTCCAAGTAGAAGACTCCCAAGAATCACACCCCTTGGCCTTGCTTACACCAGAACTGTAGGTGGAAAAGACTGCGCCTACGGTGGTACTAGCATCATCCATCGGATCCTCCGTGGAAGTCATGGCGCGGATCAAGGCAGCCGAAGAAAACAAGCAAGATGAGACAGATCTAGGGGACCTTGATGGTCTTTAAGACAACCTCTCCTTCGGATCAGACTCTCAAATAGCTTTACCACGCGGAACAAGCCCAGCAAACTCTGAACCCGAAGAAATCAGCGAAAGCATCGACTTCGGGATAAGGATGGTGGAAATCTACCTAGAAAAGAAACTAATGGACTTCACCGACCCACCCGACAGTGTCTCCCTCGGGACATATGACGATGTTACCAGCCCATGCATAACACGCCACCAAGTGTGCATAATTGTAGAACCCCGGTAAAACCACTACTAGAAAATCGTTGTGTTTTGCCCTTGTGCATCATCATGATAGCATGCTCATGTCATCATGGCACATTACATTTGAGCATCATCATCATCATGCATCTGTTTGCCTAAAACTATTTTCCAAAAGCCTATCTTTGTTTTCTAATTGTCCCCTTCTTTTAATTTCAAATCAAGCCCCGACCTTGTTCGAATATTTTATTTGTCTAAAACTATTTAGCAAAGTCTTTGGTATAAAAATAAATGAACAAATGAATAAAAACTATTTTTTTATCGGGGAGGCACCCGCCGGCTAGGCCCAAAAGCCTAGCCAACAGTCGGCCTACTACCCAGTACACCAAACCCTAAACCTAACCCAAGCTTGACCAAAACTTAACCTAGTCCACCCTCGCCACCAACCATCCCCAGTGCATGCAACCGCACCCGACCGGACCAACCCACCTAGCTACCCATACCTGGCCACACTCCACACGCGCACATGCCGCGGTACACGGAAACACGAGAGACGCACGCCCCACATGCGAATGCTCCTGCACCGACGCCACCTACCCTGCCAGTCATGCACGCCTTGTCCCCACCCCGTCTCTTCCTCGATCCCCATCCACCAAGCGCATCTCCGCCGCTTGGACCTGGCCACCAGGTCCCCGAGTCGCTTCCATCATACCCATCACCTCCGTCCCCTCCCACATCAGCCCCAACCTCTCCCCTTCTGCAGCCGAGTCGCCGCCTGCTGCCGACCTCACCCGGTGCCCAGCCGCAGGCGTGCCCACCGCTGATGCCTCGCGGTTCCTCTTTGCCGAACGCACCTCCTGTGAGCTGCTGACGCCCGCCATTTGTCGTCCTCTGGCCTGGCCGCCTAGGGACCTCCCTTCCTCTACGATCTTGCTCGCTGGCGCCGCCGTCTTCCTCCCAGCCGGCAAGTCCCCCCCGTCAAGCCTCTGATTCTATGCTCATCGCTGGCCCTCGTGAGCTCGTGCTCGTATGCCCTGCCGCTAGGCTGGTCGTCCTTGATTCCGACGGGATCCCCATCACGCGGCTGTGATGTCCTGTGCCCCCATCTTCCCCATGACGCCACATCAGCCCGATGCTCCACCCCTCATCCTCGATGTCGCTCGCGTCTGGAGCTATGCCACTATCAAGCCCTCCCCGTTTCCCTCAGCAGCGCCCGCCCGTCTTCACGAACCGTCGCTACCATGGGTCGACCTATGGTCTCCTTGGATGCATAGTCCCAATTATGTGGATGATGTGGTGCTGAAGTGGTGAAGTTCGGTGGATGCGTGTGCACCAGTGGGGATACGGTGTATGTGTACCTATGTCTATGTAAGTAGAGCAGCTTCAACCGCCAGTGAACCGAGAAGTGGTGAATGCGCGAAGATGTGGTGATGTTCTAAAGATGGTGATGTCCAAGATCGACACAGTCGCGGCACCGAAACCAAGTTTGCCAACGATCATCGAGATGGAACGACAAGTTCCCCTCTCCAGAAGACCCCAAGGCCTTCGACATGGACCGACAAGATCTACCTCATGGACGCCAAGACCCCCGGATCCAACGCCTTGAGGTTGTACCCGAAGACCGATCCCGTCAAACCCCCCTTCGAGCCCCATCCGGACCTGATGTGTGACCCCTACCTAAACCGGTCCTATTTTATAAATTACCACCTATTTATCTTGTTGCATATAAACAGTCATGTCGCATACATATTTTTTGGTTTGGGGGCACTATGCCGATTCACTCATAATTAAATATGGAGATCATATGCAGACTTTTCTAGTCTTGTATTGGCTCCATTTAAATTTGTGAACCGATGCCATGTTTTGTCTTGTTAAGACAACATTTAAATTGCGGGGTATCTAAACAACATGAACCCTCTAATTAATTGTCGGGACCCCGGTTCCGCTTAATATTGCCAAATTGCATCGCATATTTGCCATGTCATGCATCATACATGCATCATGCCCGATCTTCTGCCATAGTAATAAATAGTTCATTCGGTGTTTCTTTTAGTGCTTTGCTTCTTTGCGGATTAGGCTATTGAGTGGATGCGAGTCTCGACAAGTTCTTCGGATAATGTATCTTCAACTGTGTTTCCCAGGCGAGCATTCTCCCCCTTTCTACCTATTTTGCTTTTATAGTCTTTATTTTCTCATGTTGATCTATTGCTATCCGTGCTACGATGCTTTAGTTTTTGTGCACCATTTATATTCTTACAGCCTCTATATTTCCTTGGACACATCCTATTGCCTATTTTTTGATAGACAGTCAGCCTTGCGAGTCATAGTTGCTTGCTCAGGTGTTGCTTCGCGTTGTTGTCGTCCTACTGTTGATGGAAGGTTGGCACATACTTAATGGTGGAGATGATCATGACTTTAATTATAACGTGTTAACTAAATGCTGGAAATAGATATAATGCAGAGGCACCGGTGGGTAATAGTTAATATTTGGTTTGTAACTACCCATTGTGTCCACCTAGGACCCGAGTTCTTGACACCTATTCTAATATCGAGTGCCCTAACCACATGTGGGTGGGTGGGCACACCATCGGCTTATTACCTGATTTTAAAGTACTATGCTGGGGGCCACAAAGTAGTTTGGGGATTTATTACTATCATGTACTTATGCCATGCTTTACTGCTTTAATTACGATTGTGCATGGAGCGCCTGTACTATTTAGGACAGTGACACGTTTTTGCTGTATCGACAAGCCCATTCGCACTTTCGGGTTCCTAGTCAGCCATCGACACAAACCCTGGGTCCATCTCGGAGCCGGCCGACTTTGTTGCGGGTAGCTTAGCAGGGTGTCCCCCATGTACTTGCTTTGGGTCTGGGAAACATCGTGTTCGAGGCCCCTTCGCATACCATTGGGTGTATGTTCAGGATCTTGCTCATATGCGGATGTGACAACAAGGGTTGAAGTGTGTGTGGATACTTTGGTGCAGCCCTGCAGGGTTAATTCTTTTCGAAAAGTTGTGTCCATGGTTATGGACAACTTAGAGCACAGTTTCTCGATCATAGACAACTAAGACTAAATAATTAATGCTATAATATGACTTGGATCTGATATGACTAGTAAGTTGGACAACCACCATGGAATGAATGAATAAAACTGCCAACTGTGTGAGTTTCCTCGGAATGACATCCTCGTTTGGTCTCGAGGGGGAAATACCAGGATGGGTATGTTTGGTGTTAGTATTAGGTTGGTTCCAAATAGGTCTTTCTTATCCCTCTCTGATAGCCGACAGTTGTATCGAGTCTCTATAGGTTGTTTAGCGCATGCTTCGCTGCTGCTTCAGTCCACCATACCTATGTAGGTGAGAGCTGCCGAATTCGATACTCGCTGTGTACTGGCCTCAGTACTGACCGCTCTCTTTTTTCCTTTGCCCCTTTGTCGGCAGCCCTTTTGGTTTAGCAAGTTTGAGATCGACGTCATTATCAGGGTTACCCTTCCGGCTTGGCCTGGGCAGGGTTATAGACGCCACTGGTTATTCTTCGGGGCTCTTAGCCCAATTAGCTTCTTATCCGTACTCGGATGTTGTATCGATTTCAAGGTGATTTGGATCTTTGTACTGTATTCTGGACTCATTGAGTCATTGTTGTACATACGTTCTGTGGGTTCCATCATGAACTATTGCATAATTATATTACTTCGTTTTCCACCTGCACGCAAGTGCCTGGTGGGCATTTTTGAATCGTTTCTATGCGGGTTTGGCGACAGCTAAAATCTGCAAAGGGCCGATTCGAGGGTGTTACAAAGTGGTATCAAAGCTCGGCAGTTACGATACCCCAGTGGTCCAGCCTGTAGGATAACCTAGCTAATGGCCGATATAGAGTGTCAAAACTATTTTTCAAAAATTGGTTGGATAGATCAGATTAGTTCTTCTTTTACTCATTACCTCTATGCTATTCTCCTCTTACCTTCGTGTGTTTTGAATCTATTCTCTTACCTTGCCTCAAGTCTAGGGTTTCTCGTGGTTGGGATTCCGTCGTACCTTCAGGGTTCTCTTCCTTCCTTTTATAACGGTGGAGATACAATCATCTAATTTGCATCTTGTTTGTTGTACCCTTCATCCAATCTTTTTGGACCTTGAACTCTTTTTCTATATCTGCACCTTGACGGACATCCATATTATTGAAAAACATGTGAGAAGGATGAGCATTGGTGAAGTTGGAGTATACCTTGAGCATGTGTTGTTCATGCCAATGAAACCATTGCGGAACCTAATCAGTGTGTATTTTCATACGATTTCTTTTGTATCTTCCGATGCTCCCTAACGCGATGACATCACCTACGTTAGATCCGATGAAGAGCTTGCATCATTCCTTTGTTTCCAAACATCGCTTGTGAAAATCTTCAGTCTGAATTTCGAGAATGGGTTGCACGATTTTCTACTGTAGGTGCGGAGTAATAGTTCAGGTGCGTGATGGATTGCCCCCCATGCCGACTACTCATTCTATTCGCTCTCATACATTGAAGTGGATTAGGTTGCACCTTTTTCTCTCCTTCTATCGAAGTTAGAGGTGGCCTTATCTTTTGATACCTTTACCTTCGTCCTTTGATTATCCGGAGTGTTCCCTCAACGAACGTGAGCAATGACCCCTTGTTGGTGGTGTCGCCGATCTCAAGATGGAGCAAGAATCTTTGTTAGTGGTGTCGCAAGGATCTACACGAAGCGAGAAGATTCAGATCATCGGCCTTCTTTCCCGTACCATGAGGCAGATCTCGAGGGCGAGATCCATTGTTAGTGGTGTCGACTTATAGCACCCCAGTAAAACCACTACTAGAAAATCTCCGTGTTTTTCCCTTGTGCATCATCATGATAAATGCTCATGTCATCATGGCACATTGCATTTGAGCATCATCATCATCATGCATCTGTTTGCCTGAAACTATTGGCCAAAAGCCTATCTTTGTTTTCTAATTGTCCCCTTCTTTTAATTTGAAATCAAACCCCGACCTTGTACGGATCCTCTGTTTGTCTAAAACTATTTACAAAAGTCTTTGGTATAAAAATAAATCGACAAACGAATAAAAACTATTTTTTTATCGGGGAGGCAGCCGCCAGCCAGGCCTAAAAGCCCAGCTAGTAGCCAGCCTACTACCCAGTACACCAAACCCTAAACCTAACCCTAGCTAGACCAAAACCTAACCTAGTCCAGCCCCCACCGCCAACCATCCCCAGTGCGCGTAGCCCCATACCTGGCCACACTCCACACGCGCACATGCCGCGGTACACGGAAACACAAGAGACGCACGCCCCGCATGTGAACCCTCCCGCACCGACGCCACCTACCCCCACCCGTCACGCACGCCTCGTCCCCACCCCGTCTCTTCCTCGATCCCCATCCACCAAGCGCATCGTCACTGCTTGGACCTCGCCGCCAGGTCCCCGAGTCGCTGCCATCGTCGCCATCACCTCCGGCCACTCCAACATCAGCCCCAGCCTCGCCCCTTCTGCATTCGAGGCGCTGCCTGCTGCCGAGCTCACCCGACGCCCCACCGCAGGTGCGCCCACCGCCAACGCCCGCGGTTCCTCTTCGCCGGTCGCACCTGCTGTGAGTCGCTGACGCCCGCCGTTTGCCGTCCTCCCTCCCGGCCACGCCAGGGACCTCCCCTCCTCTGCGACCCTGCTCGCTAGCACCGCCGTCATCCTCCCAGCCGGCGAGCCCCCCATCAAGCCTCTTCTTCTGCGCTCCTCGCTGGCCGTCGTGAGCCCGTGCTCGTCTGCCCTGCCGCTAGGCCGGTCGGCCTCGACTCCGACGGGATCCCCATCCCGCGGCAGCGATGTCCTTTACCCCCGTCTTCCCCGCGACCCCCGCATCTGCTCGATGCTCCACCCCTAATCCTCGATGCTGCTCGCGTCTAGAGCCGTGCCACCGTCAAGCCCTCCCCGTTTCCCTCAGCGGCGCCCGCCCGTCTTCGCGAACTGGCGCTGCCCTGGGTCAACATGTGTCGCCCTTGGATGCATAGTCCTAGTTAGAGCATCTCCACTCGGGGCCTCAAAGTCCCCCATAGCGTTTTGGGGGCCGCCGATGCAAAATTTCGAGCCTAGCCGCGCGCCCCATTTTTTTTGGGCGCCGGGGCGGCCTAGTTATTTACCCGGCGGCCCCAGGCCAAACTCAATGTACAGGGAGGCGAGCAAGGGCGCCGGATGGATGCGTGGCAGAGCGGGTGGCGGGAAGATTAGGTGGGAGCGCGCGCCAAACCGCCCCGGTCAAAGCCGGCCCGCGTGGAAACCACGTTGAGCCCGTCGCTTCGTCGTCCTCGTGTACAAATAGGAGGCGCCACAGCGCGTCGCTTCGTCGTCTCCATCCCCTCTTTCTCCACCGCTTCTTCGCTTCGTCGTCCATCCCCTCCCTCTCCCATCGCCACTGCGCCGCCATGGAGATGCCCACACTGAACTTCTATGAGGCGGTGACGTTCGCACACTTCAACATCGTCGCGCTGCCGGCCGCTACGGTGCCCCACGGACGCATAAGCTATGCAGGGGTGCTGGTGGCTCTGCTCTCTAGGGGAGCCGAGATAGAGAGCGAAATCGCAGCGTGCCGCCGCCAGATGCCCGCGTGGAAGAGGGCGCTGCTCCAGTACGCGGCGGCCAGCCCATACTGGCCAGCGCTGTTCAAGAAGGAGCGGAAGGCCAAGATTGGCAACCGCATCGTTTACGGGCGTGTGGTGCACCGGGATCTCCACAACCGAGAAGGGCGGGAGAGGTTCTGACCCGTCCCTGGACGGACCAAGTACACCGTCATCCCCGCCGCTCGCCGCGAAGAGGTGCTCCGTCTCGCGAACAATGCGAAAATCATGGAGGTTCCGTCCGACGACGACGAGGAAGCCGGTGGCTCGGAGGACAGCGGCAGCGGAAGTGAAATTGTTGACTAGTGGTTGAATTAATGTAGGATGTGAAATTGTTGACTAGTCGATGAAGTTTGACCGGTTTGTCCAAATTTCTGCTAAATTTAGAATATTTAAATTTTGTTGGGGGGCACGACTGGGAGCCGGTGCCCCCCATTTGGCAACATCGCGCCGGCGCCCCCCATACGGGCAAAAAAGGGCCATGCCGAAGCCCGTATGGGGGTTACGAGTGGAGATGCCCTTATGTGGATGATGTGGTGCTGAAGTGGTGAAGTGTTCGGGGGATGCGTGTGCACCGGTGGGGATACGATGTATGTGTACCTATGTCTATGTAAGAAGAGCATCTTCGACCGCCGGTGAACCGATAAGTGGTGAATGCGTGAAGATGTGGTGATGTTCTGAAGATGGTGATGTCCAAGATCGAGACCGTCGTGACACCGAAACCAAGTCCGCCAACGATCATCAAGATGGAACGACAAGTTCTCCACTCTGGAAGACCCCAAGGCCTTCGACACGGACCGACAAGATCTACCTCATTGACGCCAAGACCCCCGGATCCAACGCCTTGAGGTTGTACCCGAAGACCGATCCCGTCGAACCCCCCTCTGAGCCCCAAGATCTTCGGACCTCATGTGTGACCCCTACCTAACCCGGTCCTATTTTATAAATTGCCACCTATTTATCGTGTTGCATATAAACAGTCATGTCGCATACATATTTTGTGGTTTGGGGGCATTATGCTGATTCGCTCATAATTAAATACGGAGATCATATGCGGGCTTTTCTCACTAGTAGGGAAAACCTTACCGCTAGCGCACCAAATATAGCTACCGCCAGCGAATTCTAGCGCACCAAATATAGCTACCGCCAGCGAATTCATGCTCTCCGGCGAGCATCTCGCCGGCGGTAATGTCTTACCGCCAGCGCGTAGCCTATTCGCCGGTGGTATTTGAAGTTACCCCCGGCGCACCAGACTGTTCGCCGGCGGTATCTCAAGTTACCCCCGGCGAACAAGCCAAAAGCGCTGGCAGTAACTCATCTTACCCCTGGCGCATGACCAGTTCGCCAGCACTATGCACGTATAGGATTAAAAAAATCAGCTGCACACACAGCTCAATCCATCTATTTTATTCAACTAGGCACCGACGGTAAAACAGATACACAGTAGGCATACTAGTTTAAAGAGCACAATAACAAAATGCAGTATCAGTAACAGTAGTAGCCGTAGGCCAGTAACCTCAGACTAAATACTAAACCAAGATGCGTGATCTTGACCATATTGAGCAGCCAGCAACCCTGACCATTCGCCCTCAATTCCTCCATCTTCATGGTGTCTCCATCATCTCATCACCCGGCCTGTTCTCTGACGTGCCTCCGGCCAGCTCCTCCTCCAGCGAATGGCAGCTCCATGATCTCGGAGCTTCTCAAAAATCTTTTACAAATCTATTGTGTGTGTGCTAGGTGGAAGTCATACAGAACAAGGGCATGCCTCGTTCTAAAACATTTTGCACCTACACAACCGGACAAAAGATTAGGCAAATGAATGATTTACTTGCATGAACATGCCATCTAGGCAGACAAGACTTGTCATCTTGAATAAATTAGAAGACTATGCAAACAAGACTAGTCATTTGTGAACTGGGGTATCTGTTTAGTGTGGACTGAATGGTAGACAACTCATTAGACTCACGGGTTTAGCTCAAGAGTATCACAGCTTTTTTGATGACGCAAGACTAGATAAACATTTATTCTTATCGTAGTCATTTTTTACGAGTTGCCCCGCTGATGGAAATTATTGATTATCCAACGGAAAGTAGTTACCAATTAAGAGTGGAATAGGGTTGTCAATTAAGAACAATACTCTAGTAATCCAAGTAGTTAGTTCAACCCTCCAACATATAATAGCCTGTTAGGAAATTTAAGAAATACTTCTAGAGAACCAATGCCATTGAAAGAGTAAAGCTGTGTGGGCATGACAGCCATCACATAGTACCTTGTGGCATTGCCAACCAGTTGTGTCCGTCTGCATGCAAATTGTGTCAATGGCTGAATCACCGCCGGCCTTCTCGCAGCTTCACACCTCTGGCCAAAGGTCCTTTCTTTTGATTTATTGCCTGCACAAAACCAGTTTCAGTTGGATTATTGTTGACAGCAAACAACTACATTGTCTTTCAAAGAAAGAACGTCTCAGTTTGACTCTATCTTACAAGTAACAAATTGTTTAGGAATATTATTGTCTAAATTTTATTGTTGTGAACTCTGAAGGAAAATAAAGTTCAGACTGCTCTAAATGTATTGTCTAAGAAATTCTCATATGGCAATTCATACTAGTGGACAAAGAAACCAACTTACCACTACTAAATAAAGCACCGAATCACTACTTTTTTATATCAATAATGGAAAAACACATTTTACATCAATAGCTACTATTTTCTTTCTCAAATGTTCAGATTGAATATAAATTTAGGTTATAAGAACAAGATCTCTTTCTCAATAGTTGAAAATGGACAAATTATACTGTAAACTACACACACAAGGATAATTGGACTTTGTAGCAGTAGCAAACCTAATAAGCATTAAGCTGGATAGAAACATCAAGCCCGAAACAAATAACTTACACACATGATCACCCGCAGCAGCTCACCGTGCCCCTACACACATTGTAACACTCGGATTTTTAATCCCAGATGCCTGTTATGTCATACATCGCAATCCCAGGATTACCATTTTTGTGAGACATAACAGATTGGATATCACAACACATCATCCATTACAAACCATAATAAGGTTTTACACAAATAAAAGATCTCATGATCTAGTCTTAGTACAAACAAGTAGCAGAATAAATAGCGTAGCGGTGGGCTCCATCTTCAGTGTCACAGGCAATGCTGATGATGGGAGATGATCCTAGTTGTCATAGACGTCCTGATATCCTTCTTCCGGATAGTCCTCCTCATAGTCTGGCCACGGGAAATAGCCAGGGACAAAGCCATGAGTACTCTTTAAGTACTCACAAACTATCACTAACAAGTAAGGTAGTTCTAGTAGGAATGCTAAATCTAAGTTTATTTGTAAAGTTAAGTTTGAAACCTAAGCTGAGTTCAGAAACAAAGAAAGATAAAATAAAGTTCTAAATCACGTAAGTGGAAACTTAGTTGTCATAGTCACAACTCTGTTGTGGTCAAGTCATGTCATAATTCATTTCATAAGTCATTTTGAAAACATTTTGACAACGGAACAGTATGGCCACTCCAACTGTCCATAACCGCGGACGCGGCTATTCGAATAGTTTGACACTCTGCAGAGGTGGTACACTTTCACCACAAAATTCGATACAACTGTCAGGGATAACCCTGAATCATCATACTTAGTATGCAGATAATCAAACATAACTTTTCCTTTACACACTCTAGTATAAGCACCTCTCCTATGAGCTTGGCCTCCCAACCATGGCCATCTGCCATCCTAGGCACTGCATAGGTGGACAACATTGAGAGGTAGCCTTGGCTCAAACCTCTCCCGCGAGGGAACTAATACTAATGCATATAAACTTCCGGCTAAGTCTTACCTAATTCTGGTATTGTGGTTATACGGTAAAATTGGAATGGTATCGCATCCGAACCCAACCATCAGTTTTTATAAAAGGGCTAAGACTCATGCCTCAACATTTTCATCATCATAAACCATTTGTGTTTCTCAACACATGTCAAAACATCTCAATAGAATGACTCATCATTCCAAGGTTTTCATAAGTCATTTTCACCAAGTATTCCCATCTAAAGTGATCAAGTTTTTGGTTTAACTCTAAACTACTAAGTTAAGAGTGTTCACTAATGTGGGATGCTAATCTCAATCTCATGCCATAGAATGACATCTAAGTCTAATTAGATAGGCCAAGTTTTATACTTTTTATGCTATCTATAAAAAAATTAAGAACTTTGGTAAAGTGAAAGAAAGTAAAGCTGGTAAGTAAAACTTGGGGTAGGTATAAGTCAAAATGTATAACCAAGCATGTCTATTGCATCTTGCTTAGGTCATCTTGTATAATTCTAGCTTGCTAACAATAGGTTGCATTGTTAATGATGGCTTGCAAGTATTAGCTTGCCAATAATAGCTTGTATTGTTAATGATGGCTTGCAAATATTAGCTTGCTAATAATAGCTTGCCTTGGTTGGTGAAGTGGTTGAAATTCTCCTCTTCTTCCTCGGGGTAGAACCCCTCCTCCTCCTTGTAGACTTGGTCGGTACTATCGTCTATAAATACATACAGAATACACAACCAAACAATACTTAACTAGTCTATTTAGCACACTAAGGCCCACATTTGATGATCTAGTATCATCACATTCATCACAAGGTTTAATGAACTAGTTTCATTTATTTTATTTGAGAAAAGTAATTTCTACCCATTAAAAATAACTAAGATTTAATATTCTCCAATTAAAATATGGATCATGTGGACACATGTCATCACCACATATTCAAATACATGGGAATATGATTTAAATATTGGATCACATTTTAATAACTTTAAGTTTAATATTTAATGATTTAAAGTGACTAGAAATGCCTATATAGCATTATTTTGGTACTAGTCCAAAGTCACTGCATGCAAACCTAAATATTATCACATATTCAGATAGGTATATTCAAATGTGATTTTTGAGAGGTGGAAACAACTCAAAAGCTATTATGGTTGATTTTAGAAAAATGTTTGAATGTGAAAAAGCCTCTATCTTGTTATTTTTGCTAGGAAAGATCTCTAACTCTAATTGATTTAAGTCCAGTGGGCTTGGATAGAGATTTAAATTATCTTTCCAACAAAATTAGAATCATTCAATTTGATTAAGTAAATCTTTATGAATTGATTTTCAAACTAATGGGCAGAAACTAGATTAAGTCTAAATAGATAAATCAAAATTTGAATTATAGGGCCAGCGCGGGAACACTAACGGGCTAGCCCAGTTTCACTCCGCGGCGCAGAGGACAGCTGATAGGGGGTCCCGCATGTCAGTGGCTCTTATAACGCGAAGCGGTAGGGGGCAATATGGGCCGCACGATTAGAACTAGGATCTACGGCTATGGCTCGTCGTCGACGACGAACAGGTCGCCGGCGAGATGGGACCCTAGCGGCTCGGTGGGGGTGCAGTGGGGACATACCAGGGCTCCAGTGAGTGTGGCAATGGGGGCGATCGAACGAGGCGACGACGCCGAACTCAGGCGAGGTCACGGCAGCTCCTCGGGTGGACGGAATCGACGGGGGCTTCTCTTCCTCTACTGCGGCTAACTCCGGCGCAATTCCGGCGAACGGCTGCTCGAGCGGCTCCGGCGAGAGGTGGGGAATGGTCAGTGGTGATAGGAGAGTGTTGGAGTGTGGCAATTGAGGCTGGGGGAGGGCTCCTTATATAGGTCGACGAGGGGACCGTGCGGCACGACGGCGAGCTTGTCGGTGACGTTGATACAGAGGGCTAAAGGCATGGGCGGGGTAGGCGGACGGTGGCTTGCCTCCTGGCGGTTCGCTACATGGTAAAGGCAACGCTATGGGCGGTGGCATTTGGTCGGGCGAGGCTGGCGCTCTGCACGGCAGAGGCGGTGCTCGACGCGGCGAGCGCTGGCTACTGGTCGCGCGGCGGGAGAAGGGCGTGCCTGGAGGGGTGCTAGGGTTATGGCGGAGCGGCGCACGCAAGCTGGGAGCAAGGCGCGGCTTGTGCGGGCCTGTTGGGGACGACGCTCTGGCATGAGCTGGGCACGGCGTAGAGACGGTGGGCGCGATCGATGTGAGGTGGTCCAGGGGCTGGCAACGCTTGGGGAAGGGACCGTGGGTGGCGATGGTACCACGCCTACCTCCCTCGTGCGGTGGAAGAGGGCGGGGCTATCTCCTGCGAGCTGCCCGTGCTCGACCGGTGGGCATGGCGTCGAGCTAGCGCGGCACTGCTGCTCTAGGCCAAAGGGTAGCTCTTTGATGGTCTGGTTGGAGCTAGGGGAGACAAGGGAAGTTAATTGGGATCAAATGGCTCGACAAAACCTTGATCAAAATAGTGTTAGTTAGGCAGGTTGGATTATGATCACAAGGTGTTCGACACAATGGCCGCATGAACCAAAGTTTTGAATTTTGTAAAGATTTTTGGTGTAGTTGTTAGTATTATGCTTGAGCCTCTGTGGTTGCTTGGGATTTTCAAATTGAGCTCATTTGAGTGGTTTTTGAAAAAGTGGGATCTAGGTACATACACTTGATTCCATTTTCAAATGCCATTTTAAATTAGTGTTTAAATGTTTTTGTAAGATTTCAAGGTGGGCCTTGGTACACCTTTACTTGTACTAGCAAGGGGTGCAAAGATTCATAATTGTTTCTGTTAAGAATTTGAGTTCTAGGAACACCAAAATGACCTAGTAGATTAAAATGGAAAAAGTGACCATTTGCCTTTATTAATTCTATTTGATTTCTTTTTCTTTGGATTTTGATTGGGAATGATCTAGATGATGTGTAATTCATCTTTGAATCATTTTACAACCATTAGAACAAACAAACATGGTAATTTAAAACAATTCCATATTAATGCAACACACATATGCATTCTTAATTATTTAAATGGGAAAAAGTTTTCTTGTTAACCCTAAATTGGGTGATTTGGATCTTGATAACTTGGATTAAAGTTTTAGGATGTTACACACATGATCACCAACAACTCCAAAGCTCTCCATGCTCATCGTTCTGATCAACAGTAGCAGCTCCTGAAATATGTAACTACTTAGTAAGACAATAATTCTGCACCTTGACACACACTGAACAGGGATACATTGACATCATTATCCGGCTATATGAATTGAAATATTACAGTGACAATTTGAATATGTCATTGCAAGCATGTCATACGAATAAGTACTCTCATATTTTTTTAAAGCACATCATTTACGAAGTTTGGCATGCATACTACATATATCAGGAGTAAGTTGGATACTTTGTAATAAATATTTAGCGAGGGCATGGAGAACATGGGAATACCAACAACACTTGATTAAACTTGGTAATAAGGGAAAGTCACGACGATACAGAATTCAAAAGATTCTACTACTATGTTTCTCTTTGTTCTAGGAGGCAGCTGATGTACACAACTACCTTCTTAGCACTCACATGGATGCAAATAATTGTTAACAATGCTCAATTGTGGAAACAGATCAACTAATACTTAAAAACCAAACTGATTCATGATTGTGTCAGAATTCTTTCAAGAATTAAGGAAGCATGCCTGCAACTACATAGCAACGCACTCATGCCTGCAACTGCACAGCGGTGCTTACTATTTAGGATGTGAAGACACCTATGTAGATCGATCAACTACTCAGAGCCCAGAAGAAGATCAAGAACGATGTTGGGACTAGGAAGCTACCTGCAGGGTGGGTATATGGTGAATTTGCGCGCGCGTGCCCTGCGTAGGTACCACGCCCTCGAGCTCACCTCGCTAGCTGCAGCACCTCCGACCCGCACATTTTCATTGCCTCCGGCCGGCTCCCATGCTTTCGGGTGCGACTCCGGATAGGGCAGCGGCAAGGAGAGGAGGTGAAGGGCGGCGCGGGGTGTGAGGTCGACCTGCCTGGCTTCCCCAATATGGTGGCCCTTCCAGATTTTGGCCGGCTCGATCTAGATCTAGGTGGAGGGCATCGAGATAGAGAGGAAGGGGAGGGGTCGGGGAGATATGGGGTGGCTGCTCATTGAGGTTGTCGAGGGCCGGGGAGGGCTACTCCGGCGGCCGGTGTTGGGGTGGGGTGGTCGTGAGTGGAGGAGGAGAGGGGAGGGGAATGGATGCATGTGTGGCTATGTGCGCAGGTGCGTGTCGTGGGTGGGTGGGTGCGTGTGTGGTTGGTCGTGGGCGGTAAACAAAATACCCCCGGCGAACTACACGTACATTCGCGGGTGGTATCGCGCGACGCTTTTCGGTGGCCCTATCACATGTTATCCCCAGCGTACATGGCAAGTGTTCACCGATGGTAACTGACGTACCACTGGCGTATCACGCAGCTTTTCGCCGGCGGTAACGTGCGGTGTCACTGGAAGGAGTCATCACTAGCGGTCTATGGTTAGATTCACCGGTGGTAAATTGATTAGCACCGGCATGTTTATAGTACATTCGTCGGCGCGGCGGCCCTGGAAGGCCTTACCTCCAGCGACTTTGGCCCAGGTTTGTCGGTGGTAAGGAGTGTTGCTATAAGGTTTTCTCTACTAGTGTTTAGTCTTGTATTGGCTCCATTTAAATTTGTGAACCGATACCATGTTTTGTCTTGTTAAGACAACATTTAAATTGCGGGGTATCTAAACAACATGAACCCTCTAATTAATTGTCGGGACCCTAGTTTCGCTTAATATTGCCTAATTGCATCGCATCTTTGCCATGTCATGCATCATACATGCATCATGCCCGATCTTCTACCGTAGTAATAAATAGTGTATTCGGTCTTCTTTTAGTGTTTTGTTTCTTTGTGGATTAGACCGTTGAGTGGATGTGAGTCTCGACAAGTTCTTTGGATAATGTATCTTCAGCAGTGTTTATCAGGCGAGCATTCTCCCCCTTTCTATCTATTTTGCTTTTATAGTCTTTATTTCCTCATGTTGATCTATTGCTATCCGTGCTATGATGCTTTAGTTTTTGTGCACCATTTATATTTCTTACAGCCTCTATATTTCCTTGGACATATCCTATTTGTTTGGTAGACAGTTAGCCTTGCGAGTCGTATGCTTGCTCAGGTGTTGCTTCGCGTCATTGTCGTCCTACTGTTGATGGAAGGTTGGCACATGCTTAATGGTGGAGATGATCATGACTTTCATTATAACTTGTTAACTAAAATGCTCGAAATAGATATAATGCAGAGGCACCGATGGGTAATAGTCAATATTTGGTTTTTAACTGCCCACTAGTGTCCACCTAGGACCCGAGTTCTTGACACCTGTTTCGAGATCGAGCGCGCTAACCACAGGTGGGTGTGTGGGCACCCCATCGGCTTATTACCTGATTTCAAAGTACCGTGCTGGGGGCCACAAAGTAGTTTGGGGGTTTATTACTATCCTGTACTTATGCCATGATTTACTTCTTTAATTACAATTGCGCGTGGAGCGCCTGTACTATTTAGGACCGTGACACGTTTTCGCTGTATCGACAAGCCCAGTCACACTTTCGGGTTCCCAATCGTTTACATCCGTCGACACAAACCCTGGGTCTGTCTCGAAGTCGTCCGACTTCATTGCGGATAGCTTAGCGGGGTGGCCCCCATGTACTTGCTTTGGGTCTGGGAAACATCGTGTCTGAGGCCTCGTCGCATACCGTTGGGTGTATGTTCAGGATCTTGCTCATATTCGGATCTGACAACAAGGGTTGAAGTGCGTGTGGACACTTTGGTGCACCCCTACAGGGTTAAATCTTTTTGAAAAGTCGTGTCCACGGTTATGGATAACTTGGAGCACAGTTTCTCGATCATAGACAACTATAACTAAAGAGTTACTGCTATAATATGACTTGGATCTGATATGACTAGTAAGTTGGACAACCACCATGGAATGAATGAATAAAACTGCCTATAGGTTGTATCGAGTGTCTATAGGTTGTTTAGCGTATGCTTCGCTGCTGCTTCAGTCCACCACCATACCTATGTAGGCGAGAGCTGCCGAATTCTAGACTCGCCGTGTACTGGTCTTAGTACTGATCGCTCTCTTTTTTCTTTACCCTTTGTCCGCACCCTTTTGGTTTAGCAGGTTTGAGATCGACGTCGTTAGCAGGGTTACCCTTCCGGCTTGGCCTAGGCAGGGTTATGGACGCTATTGGTTATTGTTCAGGGCTCTTAGCCCAATTTCCTTCTTATCCATACTCAGATGTTGTATCAATTTCAAGGTGATTTGGATCTTTGTACTGTATTTCTGTATTCTGGACTCATTGAGTCATTGTTGTATATACGTTCTATGGGTTCCATCGTGAACTATTGTATAATTGTATTACTTCGTTTTCCACCCGCACGCAAATGCCTGGTGGGCATCTTTGAATCGTTTCTATGCGGGTTTGGCGGGAACCGCTGAAATCTGCATAGGGCCGATTCGAGGGTGTTACAATGATCAAAGGAGATACCTCGACACCGCGCGATTCTAACGGTAACCCTATCCTCGACCCTAATTATATTCTATCGGATGACAATGCAGGAAATCACAGAAACAAAGGAACCCCGGAAACGAAGGAGAAACAGCGGACAACCGCATAATCCAAGGAGGAGGAGCAGAACCAAACAGAGAAGAGAGGCAAACTCTCCGGCTACCAGCAACAACATGGCAAAAAGGCAGGGAATCAATTTCGGGTGCAGTTCAGGTGATAGCCGACGCCTCACATGAAGATTTATTAGCATATCAATATTTGCTTCATCATAAGAAGAGAGACCTACTAAGGATGCAAAGGCAACTCGACGAAAGAAAGAGGTTGGCCGATGAATCCAGCTTACGACGGGTACAACTAAGCTCTACCTGAGGATCTAGGAGCGTAATAGGAGGAGCACCGCCAAGAAGGGGAACATCTCGACTACAGAACATCCCCGAAGCAGAAAGAAACGAACTGATCCGAGACCTTGATCTATGTTTATGTCAATAGATCAAGCATGAAACATCAAGGAAAAAACGGCTCAAGCAGCAATTGTGGTTGCCCAAACATATATGATCACAACTCAACCCGCACTCGATGATCCTCGTGCAGCTCTCCACCACTCTGCCCTGATGAACCTTGGCATGGTAGGAGCATCTCTCGCACAAGCAGAATAAGGAATCACGCATCAACCCGACAGATCCCCACGCCATCGCAGCAGCCCTCGGTAAGCGAGTCACACGCGGCGATCTCGGTCACCACATCGGGCACATCTTTCAGGACTGGAGCCGCTAAGAAACATAACAGACGAAAACCGCAACCGAAGATACCATGACACCGATAATGAAGACGACTACGAGTTATGCGGAGCCAGCTGCTTCACTCAGCGGATTCGCAAATCCTCAGTACCCAAGGACTTTAAACTTCCGCATGACCGCAAAAAATACGATGGACTTCAGGAGCCCGAAGCTTGTGTAGCATGTTATTTTTCCACTGTCAAGTTATAGGGTGGCTTCATAGCTACCATAATGCAAAGTTTACAATTGCACCTTACCGACACTACAAGGTCATGGCTCAGGCAGCTACCCGAAGATTCCATTGGTTGTTGGAACGATCTTGAAGATAAGTTCATCCAACACTTTCAGTCCATATTCAAACGACTCGCGTCTTTAGAGCAGTTACAGGCGTGCAAACAGAAGCCTAGAGAGTTAATAAGAGCATTCATCCAGCGATGTAACATCATCAAAAATACAGACGAATCCATATCCGACGAAAGAGCCATCGATGCCTTCAATGACGGTCTTCGTCGATGAGAATTCATAGAACAATTGGGGCGTGTCAAACCAAAGGCAATTTCATAGTTAATGGGCATAGCAAATTGGTAGGCTGATGGAGAGGATGCGCTACATAACAAACGAGCATGTTCACCCGAAGAAGATAGGGATAAATGTGGCAATGATAGGAGATGAAGAAACAATGACGGAAACACGGGACCAAGTTACAGTGTAGCTAGTTTTTCGGGTGAAGGAAACAACATGAACGATGACTACAACAGCGGTACTGTCATAACAGGGACGAAGCTGGAGGAAGCCAATCAATGCAGAGATATCACCCAAGAGCCCGAGACACACCCATGTACGCAATATAGATACTGGAGGGACCCTGTAATATGCACTTTTATGTCAACTCAGCAAGAAAAAGATAATCCAATCACCTCATGAAAGACTGCCGAATATTCTTAAAGATGCAAGAGCTATGCAATGCAAAGGCGACCAAAGCAGCAAAACAAGGGTACACATCCACGCCTGGCACATTAGCCATCGGTGCACCACCACCGCCAGCAGGGCAACCGCAAAACGCAACTGCTCAAGGCAACCAATATCCTAGGTCAAAGGGGGCAATGTCAATTTTTCAAAAAGGGCATCCACCTAATAGAATCTAGAAGCTAATCACAAGACAAGTCAACATGGAAGAGACGGCTCCACCAGCCACACCCGAGTATCTTCATTGGCCATAATAGGAAATCACATTCAGCAGAGCTGATCACCCGCTTCGAGTACCACGACTAGGTCATTCGGCCCTAATAGTTGAAGCACAAATTGGCAGGTTCGACATGAGTAAGGTCTTCATGGACGCAGGAAGCAGCATAAAACTGATATATGCCAAAACACTAAGGGCAATGAACTACCCCATGGTAAATTTGGCACCAACAGAAACATCCTTCCAAGGCATAGTACCAGGTAAAGTCGAAATCCCTTTAGGTAAAATTTTCCTTGACGTTGTTTTTGGATCCAAAGAAACTTTTAGGCGAGAAAATCTCGAGTTCGAAGTCATGGACTAGCCATCACAGTATCACGTGATCCTCGGACGACCAGCTTTCACACCATTTATGGTAGTCCCGCACTATGCATACTTAGTCATGAAGATTCCAGCACCAAAGGGAATCATAACAGTAAAAGGAAGCTTCACACGTTTCGACAATTGCGATAGAGAGTTAAATAATTTTTTTGAATCTTTCAGAATGGCAACCGAGTTCGAGCAGCTCAAAATGTCGGCAACCACAGAACCTCTGGTAGTAGCGCATGTTAATCCCGATCAGGCCTTCGACACCGCAAAAGACACAAAATAAGTATAAATCCATCCTACCGACCCGAAGAAGACAACATTTGTGGCTTCCAATCTTGGTCCTACATAGGAAAGCGTGCTCATCGAGTTCCTCCGTGAGCACTAGGAAATCTTCGCATGGCTACCTTCTGACATGCCGGGAATTCCTAGGGAACTCGCTGAGCACTCATTAAACTTGGACCCAAAAGAAAAACTGGTTAAATAGTCGCTTCGCCATTTCGCAGAGCCAAAGCGCAAAGCTATTGGAAAAGAGCTTCATCGCCTTACTGATGCTAACTTTATAAAGGAACTAAAGAAAGCAGAGTAGGTCGCAAACCTAGTCTGTGTCCCGAAGAAAAATTCCAAAGAGCTAGGATGTGCATTGACTTCACCGCACTAAATAAACATTGTCCAATGGATCACTTCCCACTACCACGCATCGATCAAATAATCTATGCAACCACGGGATGCGAACGACTTTCCTTTTTGGATGCATATTCAGGATACCACCAGATTTGGATGAAGGAGGAAGATCAGGAGAAAACATCGTTTATTACGCCTTATGGTGTATTCTGTTACACAACAATGCCCTTTGGCCTGAAGAACATCGGAGCAACATATTAGTGGATGATGCAGAATTTCCTGGGAAGCCATATTAGCACAAACGTACAAGTATATATTGATGATGTTATAGTCACAACGAAGAAATGATCTTCACTTATCAAGGATCTCGAAGAAACATTTAAAATCTCAACAAGTTTTGCATCAAATTAAACCCGATGAAGTGTTACTTTGGAGTCCTAGCAGGGCAACTCCTCAGATATCTGGTATCAACAAGAGGAATCGAGGCCAATCCCGAGAAAATACAGGCAATTCTAACAATGAAGAAACCAATGAACCTACGAGGTGTACAACAGCTGGCTAGGCAGTGGTAGTGCTCAGCTGTTTCATCGCTCGATTAGGAGAAAAAGCACTACCATTTTACGCTCTGATGAGGAAGTCAAATAAGTTTGAATGGACCGAAGAAGCTCGGTGTGCCTTTGAAGACATCAAAAAGACACTTTCGACGCCTCCTGTCATCGTGTCTCCACGAGAAAAAGAGCCACTACTTCTTTACACCGCCACCACAAATCAGGTGGTCAACACGATTTTGCTCGTGGAGCGGCCCGAAGAAGGGAAAACCCATGGTGTTCAGAGGCCAGTTTACTTTTTGAGCGAGGTTCTCTCGCCATCCAAAAGAAGGTACCCACATTACCAAAAATTAGCATATGGAGTATTTATGACAGCACGAAAGCTACGCCATTATTTTTCGGAACATCCGATCATAGTGGTCAACGAAGCACCTCTATTGAACATCCTCAATAATCCAGAAGCAACTGGGCGTGTCTCTCTATGGGGTGTCGTGTTGTCCCCTCAAGACACCACCTATGAGAAGTGCAAAGTAATTAAGTTTACAAGTTCTGCCTGATTTCATCATAGAGTAGACCGAGTTACAATGTGTGGGTCCACCTGATCTTTCTAGCACCTAGACAATGTACTTTGATGGATCAAAAAGAACGGAAGGAGCAGGGGCAGGAGTCATACTAGTATCACCACAAGGTGATAAGATGCGATATATACTTCGGATGGGCTTCGCAAATGCATCCAACAATGAAGCTGAGTATGAGGCCTTGTTGCATCGCATGCGAATGGCTAAAGCTTGCGGTGCAACTCGCCTAAATATTTTTGGCGATTCCAATCTTGTAGCACAGCAAGCAATGAACAAGTGCGATGCTGTCAGCGACAACATGATTGCTTACCGTGATCTATACAGCATTATGGAAGCTCAATTTGACGGATGTGAAGTATCTCACATTGGAAGAGCAAGTAATGAAGAAGCTGACAATTTGGCAAACATCGGGTCACTGTGCTTACCAGTACCACCTAGGGTTTTCTGGGAAGAAATATCTGAGCGTTCTATCAAAGCAAAAAGAGTTTCTGAGGTCATAGCACCCAAAACAAGGAAAAAGACTAAGCTGTGAAAAGACTCAAGGGCTCCATCAGCCAGCACAAGTACATAAGAGGCCATTGAAGAAGAACTAGAAATTGATGAGGTCATGATAATAGAACCTACATGGATGCATCCATACATAGCTTATATTACTCGAGGAGAATTACCCGAGGATGTGACGGAAGCTCGGTGAATCACTCGAAGATCGAAGGCCTTCAGGATAATCAAAGGAGAGTTATATAAAAGAAGTATTTCGGGTGTGTTGCAGTGATGCGTCACACCCGAAGAAGGAAAAAACCATACTCAAGGAAATACATGAAGGAGTTTGTGGTCATCATGCTAGCAGCCGAGCAATTGCCGCCAAGGCATTCAAGGCAGGATTTTATTGGTTCACAGCAGTTCGGAATGCAAAAGATATAGTCAGAACATGTGAAGCATGTCAACGATTTGCAACAAAACCTGGAGCACCCTCCACTGAATTAAATCTTATACCTCTAGCTTGGCCCTTCGCTCAATGGGGCTTGATATGGTGGGAAAGCTTCACAAATCATCTCCAGGAGGACACGTCTTTCTATTAGTAGCAGTCGACAAATGTACTAAATGGATCAAAGCAATGCCGGTCACCACTCAGGATGGAACTTCGGCTGTGAATTTTATAAAATCCATAGTATTTAGGTTCGGCATGCCAAACAGCATCATTATAGATAATGGAACTAATTTTACTTCCAATGAGTTTAAGGAATACCGCCAGGAGATGGGCATCAAGGTAAGCTACGCCTCAGTAGCTCACCCACAAACCAATGGATAAGTGGAAAAAGCTAATGGCCTAGTAACTATTGGCCTCAAGAAAAGGTTGCTAGCACCACTCATAGAGCAAAAGAAGCGTGGGTTGATGAATTACCATCTATTTTGTGGAGTTTCCGAACTACCCCTAATAATTCGACACAAGAAACACCCTTCTTTCTAGTCCACAGCGCTGAAGTCGTCCTTCCAGTCGAAGTATCACATGAATCTCCCAGAGTGGCTACATATGATGAAGATGAATCAAGAGAATCACTTGAAAATGACGTTGATGCACTCGATGAAGCTCAAGACGAAGCCCTATAGAGAGCTGATGACCCACAAGTATAGGGGGTGTATCGCAGTATTTTCGAGGGAAGTGAAACCCAATTTATTGATTCGACACAAGGGGAGCCAAAGAATATTTATAAGCCTTAACAATTGAGTTGTCAATTCAGCTGCACCTGGAAACAATCTTGCTCATAGCAGTTTATCAGTAGCAACAGTTTTGTAGTAGGAATAGTAAAGTAACAGCAGTAGTAAAGTAAAGACAACAGTAATAATAGCAGTAACAGTAGGATTTGAGTGCGGTAGGCATAGGGATGGATGGACGGGCGTTGCATGAACAATACAATTCAAATAGCAATCAGAACATAGGGCAATTGCAGATAAATAAGATAAAGCATCCAAGTACTAGATAATCCTAGGCATGTGTTCCATATATAGTCATACGTGCTCGCAATGAGAACTTGCACAACATCTTTTGTCCCGCCGGCCCGTTTGCAGCGGGGCCTCAAGGGAACTACTGGCAATTAAGGTGCTCCTTTTAATAGAGCACCAGAGCAAAGCATTAATACTCCATGAACACATGTGATGCTCACATCAAAGCCATTCCCTCCAGTTATCCCGATTTCTGTCCTTTCGGGGCCATTGGTTCCGGACAACAACGTGTGTATACAACTTGCAGATAAGACCATAAACAACACTATCATAATAAATCAATAACATGTTCAGATCTGAGATCATGGCACTCGGGCCCTAGTGACAAGCATTAAGCACAACAAGTCGCAACAAAGTCATAAAGCACTAATAAAAGATACTAGGCACCATGCCCTAACAATGTGATGCCATTACATGAATGATCTCATCCAATCCCTACCATCCCCATAGCCTACAGCGGGGATTACTCACTCATAGATGGGGGAAACATGGATGGTCGATGGAGAAGCGATGGTGATGATGATGGCGATGATCTCCTCCAATTCCCCGTCCCGGTAGGGTGCCAGAACGGAGTGTCTGGTGCTATTTCATGGAATCTGGTGGTGGCGGCGGAGCGGAACTCCTTCTAGAAAAACGTCGACCCCCCTGAGTTTTTAGGTCAGAAGGCAACTTATAGGCAAAGAGGGAGACCGAGGGGGAGTCTAGGGCGGCCAGACCACCCCGTGGCGCGGCCTGGGCTTGCCCACGCGGCCAGGTGGTGTGGCCTGGGCCGAGCCCCCCTCCGTCTCGTATTCTGGCTCCGGGAGTCTTCTAGTGAAATAGGATTTTTGGCATATTTTCCGGGATTTTTCCTGGTAGTTGATTTTCTGCACAAAAAGTAGACACCAATGCAATTCTGCTGAAAACAGCGTCAGTTCGTGTTAGTTGCATCCAAATCACACAAGTTTAGAGGAGAAACAATAGCAAAGTGTTCGGGAAAGTAGATACATTTTGGACGTATCAACTCCCCCCAAGCTTAGCTTATTGCTTGTCCTCAAGCAATTCAGTTGAAAACTGAGTGCGATAAAAGAACTTTCACGAACACATTTGCTTCATATGATGTATATATTCTCAGCATGTGATCAACTACTTAGACAATTCATAATAAGGAGTATGCAGCTAAGTTTACTTAATAGGCAATGCAATCTATGAGAGATTCCAACTCAAAAATAATAAGTAGCATGAAGTATAAATATAAGCAACATTACAATGCTCATAAAAAGGTATGATAGAGTGGTATCTCGCGTGCCTTTGATTTAAGGCACCTCTGAAGTTTAGGTGAAGACTAGAAGTAAAGATGTCAAAGATACAAGCATGAAAGTCATAACACAAATAATCAAGTTTTGAGACAAGCACAAAGAATGACAACTAAGCTCTCAAGAAGGTGTTCAAAGAATATGTGGAGACTCAACAAGTAAAAGAAAAGGTTTTGAATAATTTCAAAAGCTTCAAAATGCTGAAAGTATGGTACTCATTAGCTTTGAGCTCTCATTGCCCCTACCATAAGCATCTTTAAGGTGATTAAGGTTGAAGTGACACAACTAAGAGGATATGCTTGAAAAGTTATAAATCGAAGTCTCATGCCCCTTACTTACGAAGACCGATACTCGTGCTACTCAACTTCAGTCATAAGTAAGCTCTTGTCATTGTAAGTATATACGTATCATAGAGAACCGCCAACGGGTTACCCCTTGCACATGACACATGAGCTATCCCATAATCAAAATGACAAGGCAAGTAGACAATGAGCATCTCAGCGATCTTTTTATTTACTATGTGCATAGATTTTTATTGAGGATGCTTCATAGAATGCTCATTATGGTTATGCTGCAAGTTTCCACCATGATTAGGCATGGCTTAGGCTAGCGGCCCAGGCGTTTCTCTAACATACATACAAACTCCATGATCTTACAAGTTCCACTTTTATTTCACACCGCTTGGATCCATAAGCAAAAGAACATGATATCAACGAGGTGCTAAGTACCAATGAAATGTTGAAAGCGTTCCCCATGATACATGGTTCTGCTAACTTCAACTCATAAAGCGCAAGCATATACGCAACAAATAAAGACGCAATGGTTCAGGTTTATTAAATGAAAGAAAATAAAGTGTGCCATCAAGTTTGTGGGAGCTTTACTAACTAACTATCTCATAACAAGCAAACATTTTATTCGGAAGAAAACAAGGCATATTGAATATGCACGGAAGTAGCAAATGATGCTAATAGGTAGGTATGGTGGACCCTTTGGCAATATTTGGTTTTGGGGAGTTGGAAACATGAGTAAAACATACTCAATGAAGGTGAAGGCTAGCAATAGTAAGGGAGCGACAAACGAGAGAGCAATAGCTGTCATAATCATGCTTGCAACAAAACAGGACTAAACATGGCATGAAAGTGATTCAAGATCCTCAAGGCAAAATAATTCATCGAGGCTTAACTGATTATTTAAGTCATGTGCATGCGTGAGCATGTGCCAAGTCAATTCAAATGAAACATTCAGAGGAGGATACCACTGTGTCATACCAAGTTATGAATAGAGTAATGCAAGAAAACATTCATAAAACATGCTACAAACTATGAGCGAGCTGGAACTAATCATATGAAAGCAAAAACTACTAAGCATCCATAAATAACATACACCCTACATGAACAGACTAAGCATGCCCACAATGATGAGTATATGTACAAAAATGAAAACAAATAGAGTTCATTACCAGCCTCACACCTCAAGTTGTCATTAATCCTCATTATTGCTCTTCACTTGTGTGGCTTGAATAATAATATGAAACCAATATCCACTGAGGACTGCTGAACCTTGCAACAAACTCACAAAGCCAAAGAAGAAGAACAAATATTTTTGGTGTTTTCGATTTTTAAAACAAGAACCAAAAAGGAAAACAAGCAAAGCAAAATCTTTTTGGGTTTTTGAATAGTTCAAACAAAGCAAAAAGGGGAAAACAAACCAAGGCAAAGAGAAAAAGAAGCAAACCAAAGAGAAACAACAGAAATATTTTTGGTCTTTTTGTGTTTTAGAAAGCAAAAGAAAAGAAAGAAAGAAAACTAAAAAGAGAAAGAAACATGAATATACAAAGTACCGACGCAACATGACAAGGATATGAGTGCGATGTCGGCATACCTTCCCCCAAGCTTAGGCTTTTGGCCTAAGTGGGTATCAATCCAAATACGGGTAAGGGTTCCAAGCAGGAAGATCATGGTAAGAATGGTCGTAGTTGGGTCCGTGGAAGAAGAAGAAGCTCCCCAATCATAAGCAGGCTGCTGATATGAAGACTCTCCCTCATTCGAGGGCTAGACCGAATCATTCGTGACCTCCCTTCTAGTGTCTTGTCCTGTTGGGAGAGCTCTCCCAAGTACGTGTCAAGCTCCTCTTTAGTGAGGGACCATCCTTCCCTGTTATCAAGGTTAAACAAAACAGGTGCAGCCAAAAGAACAACACGCTCGGACTTGCTCTTTCTCTAACTAGCTTTGAGAAAGGTTATTTCATAAGATAACTCATTCAAACTAGCCCACGAGGAAACAAATTTATGCTGTATCATGGAATTAAAATCAAGCCTTTCTATGGGGAACTGTAGGTCCAGATGATGAGGCACTAAACCATGCAATGCTAGTAAACGAGAAGCAATGAGGCCTCCACAAAAATTCCACCTTTCTATCGGTTAGCAGCAAGACGGAAAGCTATCAAAGCACCTAAGTTGTAAGACCTATCTCATTTAAGAGCAGTAGAGATAAATGCTAGATCATATGAAGATAACTTATTGGCAGTTTTCCTAGCGAGAAGACACTTGGCAATAAAGTAGGCAAAGTGGTGAATGGAGGGAAGATGAATGTTAAGGATTTTTCCATTCTCCTTCGAGAAGCTGCTCCCTTGGCAAATTTCTGCGTATAAATCCATGAGTGGTTTAGGTCGCTCCTTAATCCTTCTACATGATCCCCATTGAGGTACCTTAATAGCTGCACAAAAGTCATCGAGAGAAAGGTCGACAACAATATTGTAAATTTTGTAGTGGACCATGGGGTTAGGCAAAGAGTGACTAAATTGAAAGTCCTGCACCACATACATGGTTAGCTTCACAAATTGACAAGGTTCATCTTCCAAAAAGTGCTACAACCCTGCATTAGAAACCAAAGTGTGGAAATCTTGGAGAATTCCCGCAGCTCTCATGAACTCAGAACAGGGATAAATCGAAGGAAAAACTTCCTCCTCCCGGTGGACCTTCATGACCTCAGGCACCCATAGTTCATGTTGGTTTAGTTGATGCTCATTGTCATCGGATTGATGACAAGTACGCCATGAGGGGGTCCTCGAGGCGTGCGGAAGTGATGGGTGTGAGACGTATGGTGTTCCGAGACGGTGAGCACCACAAGTTTACCTAGGTTCGAATCCGCCAGCTTTGGACGGATCCTACTCCTGCTAGCAATCTAGTAATATGGTAGAGCCAGAATATGGGTTACAAGGGTTTCGCCTGTGCGAGTTGAGATTGTAGACTATTGAGGGTGCCCTAAAGGCTCTCCCTAGGATGGCTTATATAGATATCCGACCTAGGGTTTATAGGAGAGATCTATCCGGCTACGACTAAGAGTCGGTTACAGAGTACATCTTAAACTACAAGTAACACTATGGGCCTAAGTCGGTAAGTCTTCTGGGCCTTCCCGTAGCCGGATTGGACTCCGTCTTTTCTCCCTGACTGGGCTGCCCGTGAAGCAAAGCTCTAACCCGAAGTGGGCCACCCTGGTCAGTGAGGAACTGTGAGGATACCCGGAAAAGTATATGACCAACAGCAGCCCCCGGAGGCCTCCAAGATCCAAAGTCGGATTTATCATCGTCTAGGTTGATCTTCGGCTTGCACAATCTTGAAGGGTTCCTGAAACTTCACAATAAAAAATACGATCCGGGTCTTAAAAATAAGTTGGACCTACCAACATGTTACTCGGATTTTACAGCTTGATTTCAAACTAAGCCCGAACTTGGTCTCTAACGCCACCTGACACTAGTCATGGTCAAGTCATGTCATCTAACAGACATCCTGTCAGCACGACCGTTGGTGGGTTCATAGTTCGCGGAACCGAGGCGCCGTTTCAATGCGTACGCGGAGATCGAGGCGACGTAATCATCGCATGGGTCCTTCCTAGTTCCTTCCACGACGCGTGGCAGTTATACAGTGTCATTTGCACGAATCTTGGCACGGTTAGGTGGATATAAGGGGTGAGGATTCTCCTCCTCCTTTCTTCACCTGTTCCCTTGTCGTTTCTCCTCCTCCAAATCTCCCCCGCGCACAGAGCTCCTCTGCTTTCCCCAAAAACTCACAGCGCCGCCCATCCTAGGTCACCGGCGCACCGGAGAAATGGCTTCTTCATCCTCTTCCGGCTTGGCGGCGGCAGCGGCGACACAGGCGTCGACAGAAAAGGAAAGCTTCCGCGGGGTCTGGATCTCCTGCGTTCTTGACGATGAGAAGCTCCATGGCGTGGAGACAGAAGGGCTCCTCCGTGCCGGCGACTGGCGGAGCGGCGCTGGGGAGACCATCCCCAACTCGCACGCCGATGAGCGGGTCCACTTCGGCACCCACCTCGATAGAGGTTTGTCGTTTCCTCCCTCGAAATTCTTTTCCGAGGTGATAGATCATTATAGTTTTCAACTCCACCATCTTCCTCCCAACTCTCTCCTAGAGATGAGCGCCTATGCGGCTTTGTGCGAGGGATACATCGGCATTAGGCCAAGTCTTACTCTTTTCCGGTACTACTTCCATGTCCGGAGAAATTCTATCACTGTCGGTGTTCCTTATTTCATCGGTACAATTAGCTTTTCACTTAGACGTGAGCGCGCACATCCTAAGATCTTAGCTAGTGACTCGGTCAAACAATGGCCAGCCACCTTCTTTTATCACAAGGATGTTCCGGCTCCCGGCAAAGCCACTGCTTTGCCGGCTTTTATCGACGGAGCTGCCACGGCCCAACCGTCTTGGGATCAGGCCCCTCCGGCTCTCACTGACGATCTGATCTTTGCTAAGAGGTGGATCGAATATCTGATCAAACACAAAGGACTGAAGGGATCCGACTTGGTCCAATGTTGGGTGTCACGTCGGATCCAACCCCTTCAGTACCACGGAGACCGACTGATGCACTCCATCACGTCGTCTAAGAAAGATCCCCTCTACATCAGCCCTAGAGCCTATACCACGCAAGGTTATATAAGCCAGATAAAATGGTTGATAAGGGAGCGGATCGAGAGGAGGATCCCAGAGGTTTCTCTGGACATGCACACAGCGGAAAACCCCGTAGTGCCGGTAAGCTTCTAACAATAAACCTTTTTATGTGTTTCAATTTTTAAGTTACATTGCAATACTGATATGTTTTCTCCTTTTCAGCTTGCTGACCTCCCTGAGTCAGAATTTGCTCCACTCGAGGGATATCCTCCAAAGTTTTCTCAGGAGACGGAATTGGTCCCATTGTCGGACATTGCGCTCAAGAAGCGCAAGGCTCCGACAGTGGCTGTTGGCACAAAGGAGGTGCCCGTCGTGAAGAGGTAACTTTCAATCACAACTTCCGCCTTTGTTCCCTACTCGAATTTTCTTCCAAGATGTAATGTTTTCCGACTCTATTACACTCTTAGAGCTAAGCAGCTTATCAAGGGTAAGGGGAGGGGAACTTCTTCGAAGCCCCTGCGACAAACGAAGCTTACCATAGGTTCTCCTGCCGTGGTTCCTCCGACTCCTGCCCTCAACCTTCCACAATGCCGGTGATCATTCCTTCTCCAGCTGTCGCAGAAGATTCGGCTCCTTCAACGGAGCCTGCGATCCTTGAATTGCAAACTGACGTCACCATGGGTGAGTCAGGTATAGATAAGGGTGAACCCTTTTCGGGTAATGATCCCTCGGTAGAAACCTTTGCCGAAAACCTTCTCAGCAATCTGGGACTTGCCAAGTTTGGCCTGTCCCGGAAATCTACTGAAGAGATCCAGCGGCTGGCCAGGCAGTGCCTGGAGAAAAGAAATCTATCTGCCGAAGAAGAAGCGCAAGAAGCAGAGGACATCAAGCACTCTGATCTTCTTGAACAAGTGCGTCTTCGCGATGAGAGGATAAGGGCCGGTGAGCTTCCAACTGCTCTAGTGACCCCTCTGACTCTCGCCGAGAAGGTTGCTGTTGAAGTGAATGCGAGTTTGGATAAGCTTACTCGTGAACAATATGTAAGTTGGAATTCTAACTCCTGTTTTTCCTTTATTTCATATCATATCCTCTAGCCCCCAAGCATAAAGTAGGATAAATAATCTGAGTTTATGCTTCCTTAGGATGCCAAAGGACGAACTAGTGTAGCCCCCAAGGCTCGTGCTGATATTAGTAAAAATATTAGCCTGAGTCTTTAGTAGACTTCTGACTTTGGATATTCTAACTTACAGAAAGTATATTCCTATAACCAGGATTTGTTGAAAAATTTCTACGACAAGTGGAGAGAGATTAAAGCTCTCCGACTTAAGAACACTGAGCTTAAAGTTGCCAAGGATGAGGCCGAAGGTAAACATTCCGAGACTCAAACCTTGTCTTTCATGTTTTTTCACAGTCGAATTCTTACTGAACTGTTGTTCTTTTTGACTAACAGCGCTGGTGAAACAGTCATGCGCTATGATTGAAGAGGCCGAGAACCTCAAAACTTTGGTGGTGGAGAACAAGGAGCTTTGCCAAGAGCTGGATCAGCTCAAAGCGGATCATGAAAAGAGCATTGCTCAAATTCTCGAGTCCTCCTCCATGGCCACTGACGAGCGTGATCGTAAGATTGCTGCTCAAGACCAGAAAATCTCGGACCTCAATAATGAGTTGTTCAGAGAGAAGGATCTTTCCGAGGCGCTCCGGGCTGAAGTCCGGAGTCTTCGGGAAGAGAAGACCAAAGTTGACGACGTCATCTTCGGTATGTTCCACCTGTCTGATTTGTCTATTTTCTTTGACTTCTTTCAACGTTGAATTTTCTTTAACTGTTTTTGTCTATAGGTCCTCTGAACTTGACGGACTCCACCTCCACTGAGCCCCGCACCCACCGGCTTACCCAAGTCGGTGACATGCTTCATGACTTCCGCCAATCCCTTGAAGACATTGGCGAAGCTCTCAAGATTCCGGATATGCATAGCATGTCGGATTTTCAGGTGCGGACAAGGCAAAGGAGATGCCGCAACTTGTCCAGGACTAGAACATGTCCTACGCGCAGGTCCGCAGCGCACAACGCTCTCACCATGGTCATGAGCCACCATGGAAACATGGAAATATGGCAAGTGACCAGAGGGTACTGCAAAGTAGATGAAGATGGCCAGGAGCAAGATATCAAGGCCATTATGGACTCCTACGCCGGATATGGGTGTCACGTGGCCGATTTGACCAGCTACGAAACTCCTTTCTTCACCCGCGTGGACACTCTGCCTCCGCCTCTAGAAGAATCAGCAGAAGTTTCCGACGATGACCGCATCGTTTCGGATGTGGATATCTCGGAACAATATCAAGGCGATGTATCCAGCGAGCCGGCAGCTCCTTCCCCTCCTCCTGCATCATAGATTGCCAGAAACATTTGTATTATTCAGAAAAACATGATGGGTCTGTAAATATGCAGTACTATAATTTTGCCAGTGCTAAGCTTTTGATCTATTCAGCACTTTTTGGCTTTAAGTTTTTGTGTGCCTGAAATGTTTACATAAGCCCTTGTATTTTTTCGCCTATACTTATCGTTTATCTGGCTTTCCGCCTCGTCCCTTTCGTGAGCCGGCTAAACCTTCTGCTCGGAAACTTTGCCGAGCACCGGAGCTCAATTGCTAAACCAGTTTAAACTCGGAAACAAAGCCGGCTTCTAGTACCAACAATTCATTACTCGGAAAATACCCGCATCTAGCAATCAGACAAAGAACCAAAGTATAAACTAGAAACTTTAGAGTTATACCCGAAGGTAGCATTTTTAGAATCGGAAATCTAAACCAGAACGAACATGAGCATAAAGTACTTTCAAGCATTCTAGGATTTTCGACTATGACATGATCATTCGGAAATAAGATGGTAAAAACTTCTCAGAAAAACTTGAGGCAACCAAAACTTTTATTTCTCATAGAACATGTACATATATATGATTACAAAGAAGGATAAACTAAGAATAAAAGGGACGTAGCTGAGCAATATTCCATGGTCTGTCTAACTCATCCAGATTGTACTGCCTCCAGCTCTCTTTCTCTTCTTAGTAGCAGGTCTTTCTTTGACTGGCGTCATGTCAGTTAAGTAGTACGATCCATTGTGCAATACTCGACTAACTAAAAAGGGCCCTTCCCATACTGGGGAAAGTTTGTGCTTTGTTTGTTGCACAAGCCGGAGAACCAAATCACCTTTATTGAAAGATCTATTTCAGACTCTCTGGCTATGATACTTGCGTAACTTCTGCTGATAGGCTGTTGATCTCATTTCAGCAACGACGTGAACTTCTTTGACTGAGTCGAGATCATTTTGTCGAGAAATCTCGGCATCCTCTTCAATATACGCGGCCACTCTAGGAGAAGTATGAATTAAATCACTAGGAAGAACTGCTTCTGCGCCATAGACCAAGAAGAAAGGTGTGTATCCGGTTGACCTGTTTGGAGTTGTTCGTAATTTCCATATTACGGAGGGTAATTCCTCTGCCCAAGCCCCCGCAGCACGTCGTAGTGGTGCTTCGAGTCTCGGTTTTAGGCCTTGTAGGATTAAACCATTTGCTCTTTCAACTTGTCCGTTAGCCTGTGGATGTGCGACCAACGCAATGTCAAGCCAGATATTTTGCTCGTTGCAGAATTCGGCCAATTCTCCCATAGAAAAGTTACTCCCGTTGTCCGTGATAATGCTATGTGGATAACCATACCGGATTATAACATCCTCGACAAATCTTTTGGCTATTGCTCCATCACAACTAGTGACAGGTTTAGCCTCAATCCATTTGGTGAATTTATCCACCATCACTAAGAGGTGAGTAAATCCACTTGGAGCTCGTTTAAACGGTCCTACCATATCAAGCCCCCAGACCGCAAAAGGCCATGTTATAGGTATTGTTCGCAGCTGATCAGCCGGAACATGAGCTTGTTTGGCGTACTTTTGGCAGCCTTTGCACGTCTTGACTAATCGTTCAGCATCTGCCTGAGCTGTAAGCCAGAAAAATCCTTGTCTAAAAGCTTTTGCCACTAAAGATTTGGCTGCAGCGTGGTGACCACACTCGCCTTCGTGGATTTCTCTTAAGATTTCAATTCCTTCTTCTGGAGGTACGCAACGCTGAAAACCCCCAAAACACTCCGCTTATAGAGCTCACCTTTAACTATAGTATAGGCTTTCGCTCGTCGGATGATCTGCCGGCTCGGAACCTCGTCTTTGGGTAATTTGCCATCTACCAGATAATCTAGGTAGGGTTGAGTCTAGCTGGGAATTACAGCCAGAACTGCTATTAAAGGTGAGTCGGATTTGGTCGGATATTCCTCATCTACTCCCTTTATTGAGGGAACTTTGAGGTGCTCTAAAAAAGCGCCATCCGGGAGCTCTTTCCACGCAGAGCCTATCCGAGATAATGCATCTGCTTCCTCGTTTTCTGCTCGAGGTATGTGTTGAACCTCAAACCCTTCAAACGATTTAGATAGATCATCGATGACAGCTTTATATGCTACCATGTATTTATTTGCATTACAAATATCCAAAACTTGCTGAGCAACAAGATCTGAATCTCCATAACACATCATACGTCGGATGCCAATATCCTTAGCAATCCGGATTCCATGCAGCAGTGCTTCATACCCGGCAATATTGTTTGTCGCTGTGAAGTGGATCTGCAACACGTATAGAAGTTTATCTCCTTGGGGTGATTTGAGCACCACGCCAGCCCCCGAGCCCCCTCGAGCCTTAGACCCATCAAAGTAGAGGGTCCAATATTCCGACTCAGGGAGGGTCATATTTTCCTTTGTCTCTGTCCAATGAGTGACAAAGTCGGCAAGGATTTGGGATTTGATTGATGTCTGGGGTTTATACTCAATATCAAAAGTTGAAAGCTCTATGCCCCATTTGGCGACGCGTCCTATGGTGTCACTGTTGTTGATTATATCTCTCATGGGAGCTGTGCTCACCATGGTAATTAGATGCTCCTGAAAATAGTGTCGTAACTTACGAGATGCTAGAAAAACAATGTAAGCCAACTTTTGATAGTGCGGATACCGCTGTTTTGATTCTGTCAGGACCTCACTGACAAAGTAAGTCGGACGCTGCACCAAGTGTTCCTGATTTTCTTCCGGTCTCTCCACCACCATGATGATACTAACGACCTTATTTGTCACAGCAAGATAGAGCAACATCAGTTCCTAAGGTTCTGGCGCTGCAAGGATAGGAGAAGATGAGAGTACTTTCTTCAGGTCTTGTAGTGCAGCTTTAGCTTCGTCAGTCCAAACAAAATCCTTGGTCTTTTTCAGGAGTTTGTATAATGGTGAAGCTCTTTCACCAAGCCGGCTTACAAATCGACTAACCGCAGCGATGCAACCAGTTAATATTTGTACGTCCTTCAGGTGAGATTGCCTAGAAATATTGAGTATAGCCTTGATTTTTTCCCGGTTCACCTCTATGCCTCTTTGAGACACGATGAAACCTAACAATTTTCCGGCTGGTATTCCAAAGAAGCATTTCTTCGGGTTAAGCATGATGTTGTATTTCCGTAGATTGGCAAATTTTTCCTCCAAGTCAGAAATCAGCGTTTCCTTCTTTTTGGACATCACCGCAATATCATCCACGTATGCATGTACATTGCGTCCGAGTTGGTCATGGAGGCAACGCTGCATCGTGCGCTGGTAGGTAGCTCCTGCGTTCTTCAGTCCAAAGGGCATCGTAACAAAACAAAAGGTTCCGAAGGGGGTTATGAATGAAGTTTTGACTTTGTCAGATTACTTCATCCGGATTTGGTGATAACCAGAATATGCGTCGAGAAAACAGAGGAGTTCCGAGCCTGCCGTAGAATCAATAACTTGATCAATTCTAGGTAGAGCGAACGGATCTTTTGGACAAGCCTTGTTCAAGGCAGTATAATCAACACACATCCTTAAATCAGTGGTGTCCTTTTTAGGGACCATTACATGATTGGCCGACCACTCAGTGTGGATGACCTCTTCTATGAATTCGGCTAACTCGAGCTGTGCTGGTTTCTTAGCTATTGCCTTACGCTTTTCATCGCCGAAACGTTGTAAGGACTGTTTGACGGGTTTAGCATTCGGGTTTACATTTAAAGAGTGTTCGGCAAGTTCCCTAGGTACTCTGGTCATGTCAGATGGCTGCCATGCGAAGATATCTTGATTTGCTTGGAGGAACTTGACGAGTGTGCTTTCCTATGCGCTACCTAGGCCTACGTCTATATGGGTCACCTTGGAGGGGTCATCATCCTTCAACGGCGTCTTCTTTGTCTCTTCTGATGCCTTGAACTCCGGATTTGGCTTTGTCACCTCCTTCTTCGTTGCGGGCATCTCGGACGAATCTATGCTCTTCTTGATCTCCTAGTACTCCTGGGCGTGCAGCACGGCCTCAACAAAGGCGGCATTTCCATCCTTGCACTCTCATACTTCTTCGGGTCTCCCCTGATAGTGATTACGCCATTGGGACCTAGAATTTTCATCATATTATAAATGTAACACGGACGAGCCATAAAAGCCAAGTAAGCCGGACGTCCGAATATAGCGTAGTACGCGCTCTTGAACGGGACCACTTCGAAGGAAAGTGCCTCTGTCCGATAATTCTTTGGAGTTCCAAAGGTAACATCCAAAGTGATTTCTCCCAGGGAATTAGCTTGTCTTCCTGGGACAACCCCATGAAAGATCACAGAGCTATGGTTCACCTGAGTCTCCGAGATCTTCATTCGGCGTAGCGTTTCGACATAGAGAATATTGATATTGCTGCCACCGTCCATGAGGGTCTTGGAGAAACCATAACCGTCAATAAGTGGATTCACGATTAAGGCGTATTTTCCTCGCCTGTGCAACTTAGGCGGATGATCAACGCAGTCAAATGTGATTGCCACTTCCGACCAGTCCAAAAATTGGGGGACAACCGAACTGTTGCATTGAGCTCATGTAGAACTGCTTTCTTAACCTTTGCTGGTTGAGATCCGAGGAAGGTGACAAAAGTGTCTTTTTTGGTCGGAAAATTTTTCTTCCCTTTCGTCTTGGGATTTGAAGCATCAGCTTCCTCCATGTCAGAATCTTCCTTGGTCTCTTTATCTTTTTCGGGATTCTTCTTTCCCTTCTTCCGCTTAGTTTTGTAACCCACGGTGTCATCTCTTTTGATGTCGTCATTGAAACGACATTCAGCGTTGGTGTGGGACGAGCCCCCATTGGCGTCTAAGTGATGCACACATGGGTTATTGGCAATGTCGGCCCAAGGGTAGGTTTTGCCTGGTTGTTGGTCTCCTCTACCTTGGACTCTTGAAGTTCCACGGCCACGCCCGTGGCCTCTGCCGCGTCCTCCTCGTCCTCCAGACCCGAAAGTAGCAGTGACCACTGCCGTTTCCGCGTTAGGTTTCTCTTCCGAGGTATTTTTGCGCTTCTGAGCTTGTTGCTTTGGTTGTTTTGCCGACTGTGGCACATCTAGGGCATTGAGTAATCCCTCTGCATCATCGTCGGCATCTGCATACTTGCTCGATGTTTCTATCATCTCTCCCAAATCAGTGACTTTGTCATACTTCAAGCGATGGCGCAGTAGACCAATTGGGAGACCTGCAATGAAAGCTTCAATCGTAGTTTGATCATTTACTCCCTCACAGGAGTTCTTGGTGTCGATTCATCTTCCGAGGTAATCCCGGCAAGTTTCTCCGGCCTTCTGGGTGCAATGCTGTAGGTCTCCGACCGTACAGGGGCTCTGATATGTGCCTTCGAAATTCCGAAAGAACGCGCTTTATATGTCATACCAGTTATGGATGGTGTTCTCCGGAAGTTCATTGAGCCATGATCGTGCCGTCTTCTGCAACATAAGTGGGAGATATCGGGTTGTGACCAGGCTTTTTCCGCCTTTGGCGATGCAGCAAGCTTGGAAAAAATCCTGTAGCCAGGTATCTGGCCGAGCAATGCCGTCGTAGGCTTGGATATGTCTTGAGGTAGCAAATCCTTCCAGGAATCTTGTAGCTCTGATGCGTGGTCCGAAGCACTTTGGGCCCACGTAGATATCATTGTTTTCATAGCGCCGCGCCTCTATGTTGGAATTGATCCTGTGCCTTGCGTCGTTCAGGGATAGAGATCGTCCCGTATGTCGGCTATGGCTGCGGTGCCTTGGAGCCGGACTTCGGCTTCTACCACCACCTCCTCCGCCCCGTCGTCCTCCTTGAGAGCCATTGTGATGACTGCTTGGTGGAGTGAGTGGGGCAGCTGGATTGTTTCTGGCTGTTCGCCAGCCTCCATCCGGAGCATCATTACTCCAGTTCCGGGGAGGGTCTTTACTATGACGAGCCCCCTACCGGCTTGTCCCGGCATGGTTTCTGTCGTTCCTTCGTCCGTCATCCGGACGGCTTTCATGTCTAGGAGGTGGCATCCTTTGTCGGTCCTCCTCCCAACGTTTCTCCTTATCATCATCCCTACGGTCTTTTGACTCTCGCCGGGGCTGGTTCCTCGGATTCAGTGCAGCAATTGCCTCTTGCTCTGCAACTGGGTTAACGTTACGCCAGCCATGGGCAGCTTTGTGGTGCTGTCCCGAAGATCCGGTTCTCGAATAATTGTCTTCTCGGTGCTCAGGGCGGTAGTGTTGCTCCAGGACGCGCTGGGGTCTTAAGTCAGCCCATGCCGGATCCGTGGGACATTGGTCGGAATCAGAGACCAGTTTTTGACTTCTGGACATGGCGACCTTTTGCTACTCCAGTCCCTTGTTGACTAGTTTGATTCCCAACTGGATCTCCTCTGGACCTGGATTAGCCGATAGAATTTCTTGGGCCGCCACGGTATTCTATACTGGGGTTGGATACACCCAATCCCCTCTGCTATCTTTCCAAGGCTTCCCCATCTCTTCTCCGAAAAGGACGGCGTGAATCTACAGGAATTGGTTGTCATTGGTATGACGCTTCCTGGTCTTCTGGTATTGCCTGGAGTTGTACTTCTGCGCAGATGCTATGCGTTTCTTTTCCTCCTCAATGTTTTTGGCTTCATCGAGGAGTACTTGACGATGCGCTTCTAGGGCGTGCGCCCTCTTGTCCAGTTCTTCCGCAGTAAGTTCTGCAGCTGTAGGAATATGTGTGCTTAATGTAGCATCGATGAGTTTACGCGCACCTTCAGTGATCACGTGTCCATCCACCGATTCTTCTTTTTCAGCTCGTCTGGGATAAGTTCTCCATCCGAGTCTTCCTTATATTCCTCGGCAATCACCTCCTCTGTCAGAGGGTCTTTTGCCGGGGTCTTGTTTTTCTTGTTTTCCTTCTTGGCAGCACCGGTAGCAAAGACGACTTTGGGTCCGTTTCCCGGAGTCAAGCTCTGATCGGTACTTTCGGACATATGGACTTCGAGATTATCTCCGACTTCCATGTCATCCTGCGCTTTGGGAGAGTGTTCCCCGGATCCTTCATCCATGGCTTCTCCTTCCTCTGCAGCTTTGGAGTTATACTCCTCTTCATATTCCGTGGAGAACTTTCGGAAATCTGCTGACGTCATCGATTCATCCGAGGATGTGGGTACGTTGGCATTTTTCCAATTGCCTCCAGCACAGAGTTGGTGTTTTCTCCAGCATCGGCAGAGCCGGATCCGGATCCAATATATCCGACAAAGTGCGACGCGTTCCTCCTGAGGTACCTGCGGCTCTCGTGATCAACTTCATCAAAACTCCTGATGGTCTCGAGAATTGCATCTGCGCTTGCGTCTTGCATTATCATACGTCACAGTGTGTACCTTAGGAAAGGCCTGTCTGTCCCAGCGTCATCAGAGCCGAAATCAGTGTCGTTGATACGTTCCTCCTGGATTTCGACTTCAGCGGGTGGGTCGATCTAGGATTCGGTCTCTCCAAGGAGATCCACTCCAGATTCGACTTGGACCGCCACGGCTTCTTCAGGCTCGGATTTCTCCACTATCTCCACAACTGGTGCAGGATGGGTGGGATTAGGGTTTCCTGAGATCCGGAACTCCGCCGCCTCCATGAACAAAGGGGACCCAGAAGATTCTTCTGCCTCTATCATCACTGCTGGGGTGGGTGGGACAGGTTCCGCAAAACCGATGTAAACATCGATCTTGCCAAAAGACATGATGGTGTAGGTAGTCACAGCCTCCCTAGCCGGAATCCAGGTCTCGTCGAGAACGATGAGAGGGACATCGCTGGCATAGAGGACGTGACTAACGGCGATAGTTTTGCCAATTCCGATTCTTGCAGATTCCTCTCGGAACACAGATCCGAAGCTCACTTGCCCCACGGTGGGCGGCAACTGTTGTTGGATTGATGACAAGTACGCCATGAGGGGGTCCTCGAGGCGTGCGGAAGAGAGGGGTGTGAGACGTACGGTGTTTCGGGACGGTGAGCACACAAGTTTACCCAGGTTCGAATCCACCGGCTTTGGACGGATCCTACTCCTGCTAGCAATCCAATAATACGGCAGAGCCAGAATATGGGTTACAAGGGTTTCGCCTGTGCGAGTCGAGATTGTAGACTATTGAGGGTGCCCTAAAGGCTCCCCCTAGGACGGCTTATATAGATATCCGGCCTAGGGTTTACAGGAGAGATCTATCCGGCTACGACTAAGAGTCGGTTACAGAGTACATCTTGAACTACAAGTAACACTATGGGCCTAAGTTGGTAAGTCTTCTGGGCCTTCCCATAGCCGGATTGGACTCCGTCTTTTCTCCCTAACTGGGCCGCCCGTGAAGCAAAGCTCTAACCCGAAGTGGGCCACCCTGGTCCGTGAGGAACTGTGAGGATACCCGGAAAGTATATCCCCAACACTCATTCATCTTCTATTCTGAAATTTAAACACCTATTAAATAAGTGATTGCAAAGTGAATAAAATGAAGGATTCTAGTCATAGGGACTTGTAAGAGGCCTAAACATAAATCAAAACTATATCTCTAAGCATCAAACAAGCTTACAAGCTCTCCTAACCTGTCACCTACAGTAGCAAAATACTCAAGATATAATCCACTAAACACAAATCTACTTGGACAAGGGGAGGAGTCACATACCAAAGAACAAGTGCTCCAAATTTCAGCAACAAAGATGGGCTAAGCAAGGAGATCAAAAAATCGAGAGAAAGCACAACAAGAACGCGATTTTGAGCAATGAACTGGAGCTTACTCGGGAGAGAGAAGAAAGTGGTAGGTGAGAGAGTTAGTGGAGGGCCAGGGGTGGCCCACACCATGGCATGGCGCCACCCAGGGCAGGCCACGCCACCAGGTGGTGAGCCTGCCTGGTGGGTCCCCCTGGTACCTCTCAGGCACTCCTCTGCCCCTTTTTTCACGTAAAAATTTAATATGAATTTTCTGGAATTTTTCGGGACACTTTATTTTTGGGCATTTTTCAGGTATAGAAGAATGATTTTCTGACAGACAGATTTGTTTTGGAATGATGCAAGGACAAAACAAAGCTAGAACTACAGAAGTTCTAAGACACTCTAACATGCAAGCAACTAACAACAAAGAAAACTAAACGAAAGCAAAAACTAAAATGGATAGAATAGAAGTAAACGGAAATAATCATAGTGAAAACATTGTTTTCTTCAATGAAATCCTTTTGTTAACAAGGTTGATCAGGTCTTGTTACCAAAACAATTTTATATGAAACAAAACTTTGTATTCCACTAATGATTATGTTACCTCAACTTTGATAGCAATGGTCCCAATCATAATAGTTTCAAATTTTTCTCTTGGTATGGGACAATATATCTCTCCAACTTGAATACCCTCAACATGTTCAATTGAATTCAAACCAGAAGTCCTATCAATCTTCTTGGGTAGACCGTATGTTCCTTGTCATTAACATTGAAAGTCACCTTTCCTTGATTACAATTAATAACAGCTCCTACAGTATTAAGAAAAGGTCTCCCAAGAATAATGGACATATTATCGTCTTCAGGCATTTCAAGCACAACAAAATCAGTTAATATCAAGCAATTATGAGCCACTTGAACAGGTACATCCTCACATATACCAATAGGAATAGTGGTAGATTTATCAGCCATTTGCAAAGATATATCAGTTGGTATTAATTTTTCTAGTTGAAGCCTCTTATAGGGAGAGAAAGGCATAACACTAACTCCAGCTCCCAAATCACACAAAGCAGTTCTAATATAACTGTTGTTAATAGAGCAAGGGATAGTTGGAATCCCTGGGTCTCCAAGTTTCTTTGGAACCTTACCATTAAAGGTGTAATTAGCAAGCAAAGTAGATATTTCTTAATTAGGGATCTTCCTTTTATTTGAGACAATATCCTTCATATACATTGAGTAAGGAGGCAATTTAATAGCGTCAGTCAAAGGAATATGCAGGAATAAAGGTTTCATCCACCCACAAAACTTATTATAGTGTTCATCTTCCTTTGACTTGTGTTTCTTATCAGGGAAAGGTATAGGTTTTTGGACCCAAGGCTCTCTTTCACTACCATGTTTCTTAGCAACAAAATCTTCTTTAGTGTATTTAGTATTCTTAGTGTGCTTTTCAGGTTCTTCTTCAACTTTTTCTTCATTAGGAGCTTCATTTCCTTCACTACCACTTTCAGTTTCAACATCAGAGATAGATATACTATTAGGATCTATAGCAGGTTCAGAGGGTTCTACATCAGTTTTATGTTTCTTTTTCCTTTTCTTACGAGTAGAACCACTATTTTCAGCTTGTTGAGAATCCTACTCAATTCTTTTGGGATGCCCCTCAAGATATAGAGGATTCTGGGTAGCAGCTCCACTTCTAGTTCTAATTTCATAAGCATGTTTTTCTTTAGTAGCATTAACTAGCAAGTCTTTTTGCACTTTAACGAGTTGATCTATTTGAGTTTGAACCATTTGAAAGTGTTTAACAATTATTTTAACATCATTAGAGGTTCTTTCCACAATATCTTTCAACTCAACAATAGCTCTAGTGTTTTCCATTAGATGATTTTGCACCCTTTTATTGAAACTATCTTGCTTAACAATAAAGATATCGAATTCTTCTAAGCATTGACCAGGAGGTTTAGAGTAAGGGATATCACCTACATCAAAGTGTTGGAGAGAGTGTACCTCGATAGTGGATGAGTAGGGAATAGGCTTACATAATTCTTTTATAGGAGGTAAATTCTTGACATCTGCAGCTTTAATTCCCTTCTCCTTAAGACATTTCTTAGCTTCCTTCATCACTTCATCATTTAATTCAATAACCCCCCTCTTCTTTGATGTTGGAATAGGCATTATTTTAGCCATTAATTCCTCAGCTTCCTTAGGAGTCCTATTCCTGAAAACACAATCAGCACAACTATCTAGGTATGTCCTAGATTCCTCAGTTAGTCCATTATAAAATATATCAAGAAGCTCATTCTTAGGTAATGGACTTCCAGCATGTGCATGAATCAAAGCACAAAACCTTGCCCAAGATTCGGGCAATATCTCTTTTTCTCGCTGTTTAAAATCAAAAAGTTCCTGCAAAATAGCATGTCTAGCACTAGGAGGAAAATATTTCTGCAGGAAAGTACTAATCAAGCAATCAGGGCTATCAATAGATCCAGGGTAAATTACTAAACCAAGTTTTAGCTTCTCCTTTCAGTGAAAAGGGGAAAATCTTAGCAACAAAGTAAGTACGCATCTTAATATCATCAGAAAACAAGCCACTCATGGTAGAAAGTTCATTCATATGTGCTACCGCAGTTTCATTCTTAGTCCGACAAAAAGGTTCTTTCTCAACAATAGCTATGTAAGATAGATCGAGAGAGAAATCATAATCTTTATGTGAGAAGCAGCAAACTTAGCAATAGGAGACAATTTGGGTCTAACAGTATGCCTCTCAAAGAGACTCTTAGCAGCGCTCCTATCATGGTGTTTTTACATTCTTTAATAAATTCATCGGTCATCTCAACATAGCCATCTTCAATATCATAACTTTCACTAGTATCAGGTGAACTAACAGGTGTAGTAGTGTCTTCATTAGGAGTTTCAGTATTTCCAGCTATAGTTCTAGCAATCGTAGCATCTAGGAAAGGACCTAATGAACCACTCTTATCAAGCACAGTAGAAGCAGCATCATAAGCATCAGAAGTTTCAGATTCAGCGGTAGTAGCAGTGTGTGTAGCATGTGTATGTGGTGGTGTAACGAGCTTACTTATAACAGATGGTGAATCAAGAGCAGCAGAGGTGTTTAGAACCGTACCTCTTCTTATAGTGGATGGTAAAATAGGAACCTTGCCATCACGAGACTTACCCATGATGGATGGATAGAAGCGAACAATAGAGAATCCAAGTGAACTTAATAAATAAATCTATGCTCCCCGGCAACGGCGCCAGAAAATAGTCTTGATGACCCACAAGTATAGGGGGTGTATCGCAGTATTTTCGAGGGAAGTGAAACCCAATTTATTGATTCGACACAAGGGGAGCCAAAGAATATTTATAAGCCTTAACAACTGAGTTGTCAATTCAGCTGCACCTGGAAACAATCTTGCTCACAACAGTTTATCAGTAGCAATAGTTTTGTAGTAGGAATAGTAAAGTAACAGCAGTAGTAAAGTAAAGACAACAGTAATAATAGCAGTAATAGTAAGATTCGAGTGCGGTAGGCATAGGGATGGATGGACGGGCGTTGCATGAACAAGACAATTCACATAGAAATCAGAACATAGGGCAATTGCAGATAAATAAGATAAAGCATCCAAGTACTAGATAATCCTAGGCATGTGTTCCATATATAGTCATACGTGCTCGCAATGAGAACTTGCACAACATCTTTTGTCCTGCTAGCCCGTTTGCAGCGGGGCCTCAAGGGAACTACCGGCAATTAAGGTGCTCCTTTTAATAGAGCACCGGAGCAAAGCATTAACACTCCGTGAACACATGTGATCCTCACATCAAAGCCATTCCCTCCGGTAATCCAGATTTCTGTCACTTCGGGCCATTGGTTCCGGACAACAACGTGTGTATACAACTTGCAGATAAGACCATAAACAACACTATCATAATGAATCAATAACATGTTCAGATCTGAGATCATGGCACTCGGGCCCTAGTGACAAGCATTAAGCACAACAAGTCGCAACAAAGTCATAAAGCACTAATAAAAGATACTAGGCACCATGCCCTAACAATGTGATGCCATTACATGAACGATCTCATACAATCCCTACCATCCCCATAGCCTACAATGGGGGATTACTCACTCATAGATGGGGGAAACATGGATGGTCGATGGAGAAGCGATGGTGATGATGATGGCGATGATCTCCTCCAATTCCCCGTCCCGGCAGGGTGCTAGAACAGAGTTTCTGGTGCTGTTTCGTGGAATCTGGTGGTGGCGGTGGAGCGGAACTCCTTCTGGAAAAACATCGACCCCCCTGAGTTTTTAGGTCAGAAGGCAACTTATAGGCGAAGAGGGAGACCGAGGGGGAGTCTGGGGCGGCCAGACCACCCCTTGGCGCGGTCTGGGCTTGCCCGCATGGCCAGGTGGTGTGGCCTGGGCCCAGCCCCCCTCCGTCCTGTATTCTGACTCCGGGAGTCTTCTGGTGAAATAGGATTTTTGGCATATTTTCCGGGATTTTTCCTGATAGTTAATTTTCTGCACAAAAAGTAGACACCAATGCAATTCTGCTGAAAACATCGTTAGTCCGCGTTAGTTGCATCCAAATCACACAAGTTTAGAGGAGAAACAATAGCAAACGTGTTCGGGAAAGTAGATACGTTTTGGACGTATCAAGAGCTACTATATATCAGCAAAACTTGCGTAACTACCACAACCGACAATTGCGACCTAGGTCCTTCACAGTAGGGGACCTAGTTCTGCGCCTCAAACAAGACGGCTATCGAAAGTTGGAATCACCTTGGGAAGGTCCTTACATTGTTACAGAAGTTATTCCTGGAGGAGCATATCGACTACAAGATAAGAAGAATGGAGTCAAATATTCCAATCCATGGAACGTTGCACAACTACGACGATTTTACGCTTAAGATTCTATGATTACTTACAATACAATAAGGCCTATGGCTCGGCTTTTAAAGCCAAAATATCTAGGCCAACGACCAGGCGGCACTCTGCCAAAAATTATGTATCGTTAGTTTCGCCATGTATATAAAAAAAGAGATAAGTTCGTCATACCTTGAATTTTTATTATTTATGTAAATTGATGACTGCAAGTGCACAGATCGTTTGTAGATAGTTTTGAAATAAAGATATCGATCCCACAAGGAGTAGTAGGCGAAAGACTAAAATGCTTTTAACTATAACTGAACGAAGTACTTAAGAAATAACTTTAAGATGCAAGTAAAGTAGAGTTGTTTTGGGGTTTTGGTTGAACAAGGTGTTTTAAAGTAAATCAAAACTTAATTCAGAAAGTAAGAATCGTGTGTGTAATAGAACTTTGGAACTACAATAGGGAAAATGTGTTCTCAGGGAATAGTGGATACACCACTAGCAATTTAGACTAAGTATCGAGAGTATTATAACGAATATTCTCATAATGTGTATGTATGTGGGAGGAGCTCCATATATGGACGATTAGCCAGCAACCGCTGCACACATCGTCCTCATAACCACAACAAACAACAATCGACATCAATCGAATTACTATGCTATTAAGAGATTTCTCCCATGGCATGGACATGGCTTTGTGAGTTCTCCTTAATTCCCCAAGTTAGTATGTAAAGAATGATAACAGTTTTATAGTCACAGTAAGTACTATCATCCCTCCATATACCAACTAGTAATCACCTTCATCGAGTCCCCCACAAGAGGCAAATGTTAAGGAGGTGCACAACTCCCAACATCAAGATGAAGACAATTAATACGTACACATAATGATGTATAACATAATAATCTCTATCTTATCTCAGTCATATGCTAGGGTTTCTCCATCTTTCCAAGAACTAGAGATCTACTCAGACATGGAGGCAATCAACATCATAGCAATGGTAATGGAAACAATCATAGATGAATAACACTTGTATAAATCCACAATGAGTATAGGAATTACAACAAGATCTAGACAAGACGTATACGGGATGGATGGAGATGGTGGTGATGCAGTGGTGGATGATAAAGATCAATGCCTTAGCCTCCCGGATCTGCGTAGGGCAAAGATGGATCCCTTACGGATGAGTTCCCCCTCTAGATGCCTTCTAGAGGTGAGGTTTGGACAATTTCTAGGTGTTCTGTATGTCGTCTCTCCGAACCAATTGCACTGGGTGAAACTATTTGACGAGACGGTGGCGGCGCCAACTATACGGCTGGAGCTATACGGCCAGAAAGTTGCTCCGCCCGTATAGTTGGTCGTTGGACTCTCTGCCTCCCTTGTTCGCTTCTGGTTTTATTCTGGTATTTTTAATATTTCCCAAATAAGCGATTTACATTGTTTTTACTCCTTTTCTCCATAGTATAACTTCTCCAATAATTGTATCCATTGTATCCATCATCTGTCCTGATCCTGGTGAAAACAGACATAAAATGTGCGTGCAAACACCGTAAAATACCAAGATCCTATATCTATGATGCAAAATAGTAATGTAAAACATGATGCAATTATGCACTCATCAACTTCCCCAAGCTTAGACTCTTGCTCGTCCCGAGCAAGTTTTAAGTTAATGGATATGATCCTCATATTCATCAAGCTGAGTCGATAAAATAAATGAGGCAATTGCATCAAGTGTTTATCATGTATGATACATAGGAATAAGTTCATGAATAGTACCTTACTTGAAACATCTAAATAGTATTAGCAGGCTTCCACACCTTAGTGATCAATGGTTCATAAAAGATTAATCTCAATATCATGTAAAAGTATCTGGTTCAGCCGAATGAGTTAGCGAGGTAGTCCCAAATGTTTTAGGATCAACGTATTCACTTGGGATTTAGAATTTCAAAAGTATCCCTTTGTCATACTACAATGCAGTGGTATATGCCTACTTGCTCTTTGCACACTCGCTCTTTTTTTTCTTCTTTTTCTTTTCTTTTGTATATATGCTCACACTTTTTGTTTAAGTTTTGTGCAAAGGAGCTAGCCATACATTCCACTTCATGTAGGAATTCAAAGTTTTAACGATCTCGATTACTGAATTCCAATTGTATATGAAGCATTCTTATGACTTGAAGATTCTACCTCCACTTGTTCTCACTCTATTTTGGTAACACTTTCATTTTCCTTTGTTCAAGGTTTATTTTTCAATTTAACTTGTATAGATAATTTTTCTTTGTAAATCAAACCGTAGACTTACAGCATATCGACCAAATTATCTTTTGGTGTTCCATTAATGCTAATGATGTGGAAGACTCCTATTGCTATCATCAAGTGAAAGTGAAGTTATACTCAAGCCATTCATATATCAATTAAACAAACACAAACTCAAAATTGCTCCATATATAATAATTAACTCGGAATTTCATAAAAGGGATCGACTATTCCTGAAGGGAATACTAATGATGCAAACTTTATTTGTAGTTTGAACTAATGCAAAAACGATAATATAAAACTTGTAAGAAAGATTACAAGGTCTTTAAAGATCTCCCCAAGCTTGGAATCAAGCCAGGTGGGATCAATTAACTCCTTGTTGGTACCTATTCCTCCTCCTAGGTAGAAAGAATGTTGCCTTCTTCTTTCACATTGCCCTCTTTAACTATGCTTGCAAAGCGAATGCTAAGCTCGGCCATGTCATATTGGAGCTTCCACATTTTCCTCTTGAGGAATTTCTTCTCATCTGTTAACTCAAAGATAGTTTTGATTAAGAAACCAACTCTACCATCGATGTCATCTACCTTCTTCTCAAGGTCTTTGCTCATCATCTAGTACGAGTCAATTCCTTCTCCAATTGTTTCAACACATGCCTTGGAAGCCTTTTCCAACTCATGGATCTTATCATGAATCTCATCTTGCCGCACCTTCTTGGGTTTAAGAGGTGATGGACCAAGAGGAGGTTTATAATATGATCCTATGTTCTAACGATAGGGGTTAGGGAGATACTCATCATTGTTCCTCCCTCGCTCAGCTTGTATCATCATCTCCATCCTTTGCGAGAACATTTCCTCCCAATTTGGGAGAGGCTTGATCTTCGAGCCGGATGATGACGACGATCCTTTTGCTTCTGCTTCTTCGATCCTCTTCATGGGCTTCTCTTCTTTCTTCTTCCAGATCTTGTTGACGTGGACGGGTTGCATGGCTTCGCTACACGGATGTTGTTAAGGGGGCTTGTATAGGGATGCCAAAGATCTATCGAGGCTGGAGGCTGTGGCTCTTAGAAAACTTAATGAAAAAGATTAGATCCGACCAGCTTTAAAAGGAGGGGTGATACTTCCATTTTGCATCACTATTATATGTCTTAATTCACTATTATTCATTGATATATTTAGTATTGAGAGGTGATACTTATGTTATTTCATCTGTTTTTGCATGGTTGATGACTTTTGGAGCATGGACCGCTGCAGTCAGGATTCTGATGGAAAAGGTGCTGTTTGGAGGCAACATTCACGAAGATCAGAAAATCCGGGAACATATACGGAAAATCCTATTTTTCCAAAAGACTAAGGATGCCAGAAGGTGGAGTGGAGATGGGCCATAGGGGGCCCACACCACCCCATGGCGCGGGCAGGCCTAGGCCGCGCCTGGAGGTGGTGTGGCCGCCCTAGCCTACTACAACCTCTCCCCTCTGGCGTATATCATCCTCCCTAAACCCTAAGACTCGAGGAGCGACCACAGAAAGATTCCCCCGCCTCTGCGGGGCGGAAAACACCGAGAGAGAAAGATCTCTCCGGCAGACAGATTTCTGCCGGGGGAATTCCTTCCCGGAGAGGGGAGATCGTCGCCATCAACACCACCATCAAGCTGGACTTCATCGGGATCATCATCATCATCATAACCACCATCACCACCATCATCACCATCAGCACCCTCATCACCATCTCCATATTGCTGTAACAATTGCGTTGAATCTTGCATAGTTCATAGGGGAAACTTTCCCGGTGTTGATTACTCTTTGTAGTTGATGCTATGGAGTGAACCATTGAATTATTTTTATGTTCAGATTGTTATACATCATTATTCCATCTCTGATCATGATCCATATGATGTCTTGTGAGTAGTTCGTTTTGTTCTTGAGGACATGGGAGAAGTCTTGTTGTTAGTAGTGGAGTTGCGTTAAGAAAGATTCAATAGATTGTTATTTAAGTTGTGGTGTACTTCTTCTAGTGGTGTCATGTGAACGTCGACTACATGAAACTTCACCTATATGGGCCTAGGGGAATGCATTGTGTATTTGGCTACTAATTGTAGGGGTTGCGGGAGTGACAGAAACCTGAACCCCCGTTAGGAAACCATTGCACAAGGGACGTAAGGGTCTTAGAGTTTAAAGTTGTGGTTAGGTTTCTACCTTAATTACTTCCTTGTACTTACGGATGTTTGCAAGGGGTGTAATCACAGGTATGTATTAGTCTTGGATGGGGCGGTACATTAGCACAGGTTCACCCACACAACACTTAGCAAGCAAAAGAAGATTAATAGACTATATGACGCGAAAGCACTTGACAGTCTTCCCATGTGTCCTCGAGAACGTTTGGTCATCTTAAGAAATACAACCGGCTTGTCCTTTGCTGCATAAAGGACTGGGCCACTTGCTGCATTTATTCCTACTGTCTTTTTTTACTTGTACTTTGTTTACTTGCTTTATCGAAAACCCCTAAAAATCCATTTGCTAAGTATTTGCAGAGAATTCCTGATCCATACCACTAGCCATCACCTTCTGCTCCTCGTTGGGTTCGACACTCTTACTTATCGAAAATACTGCAATACACCCCCTATACTTGTGGGTCATCAATACTATTTTTTGGCGCCGTTGCCGGGGAGTGAAGCGCTATTGGAGAGTGGAACTGGTAAAGGAAACTTCTACTATGAGTATTGTTTACTTCTGTTAGTTGCTTTATTTTCGTTATGGATAATTCGCTGAGTTTCCTATTTGCTAATGCTACTACCACTGCTAAGGTAGTAGATAAGCCACCACCTGCTGAGAATGATGTTTTCAAAATACCTACAAGAATTATTGATCGTGTTATGGATAACTACTATGTTGGGGATGGAACTGTCCATCCCGGTGATCATTTACTCTTTATACACGAATTATGCAGGTTGTTCAAGTGTGAAAGTATTACTACAGATCAAGTTAAGAAGAAGTTATTCTCATTATCACTGAAAGGAAGAGCTGAGGAATGGTATAAGCTGCTGAAGAATGGTCAAGCTCTGGAATGGGAGGAAATAGTGCCTCTCTTTTATTCAAAGTTTTATCCTCCTAGTGAGATTCATAAAGATCGGAATCAAATATACAACTTTTGGCCTCTTGATGGAGAGAGTACAGCTCAAGCTTGGAGGAGATTGAAGTTACTAATGCTCAAATGTCCCATTCATGAACTCCCCAACAATATTATTATCAACAACTTTTATGCAAGGCTCCCTCTACATGATAAAGATTTATTGGATGCTTCTTGTGCTGGATCATTCACTCGCATGAAAGAAGAAGCTAAATGGGACCTTCTAGACTGTATTCAAGACAATGCTGAAGCTTGGGAGAATGACAAAGGTAGAAAGTCAGGTATAAATTATGATTATGAATGCATTGAATCTTTTATGGGAACTGATGACTCTCAAAATATAAAAAATGCTTATGGTCTAGACTCTCAAGCTATTGCTTCTTATTTTAAGGATTTTGCTTCCTACATTGAAGTACCTAAAAAGAAGTGGAATAAGTATCATGAACCTTATAAAGATGTTGCTAAAAGTGTTCCTGCAAGAAATACTGAAGTTTATACTGCTAATCATGTTTTACCTAAACCTTATATTGAGAAAATGCCTTTTCCAGTTAAGGTAAAGGAGCATTCTATGATAGCTAGTATGGTTAATGAAAGTACAAGTAATGCTGTTGAACCTAATAAACAAATGGTTGATGAACCTATAATAGCAAATGTGAAAGACTTTGTCACTAAGTATGAGGAAGAGGGACACACTATCCTTTGTAAGGATACCTCTAATATTGTTTCACATAGTAGTGTTATGAGAGCTAGTATTCCTGTGTTTTCTGTTAGAATAAGTGATCATCGCTATGATGGTCCTTGTGATAGATATATTGTTAAGTTTATGCATGATACTGAAAGTTACTATGAAAGAGGGAATAGTGTTCTTATGCATCTCAATAATATCAAGTTTCCTCGTTTTATGCTGAAAGTTTTATATTGCGCTTCTTTTGCCTTCTTATACAAGTTGCCTTTGGTTTCAATAACTTGTTTGTTTACAAAATCCCCTTGCATCGGAAGTGGGTTAGACTTAAATTTGTGTGTTTTTGCTTCTTAATGCTCTCTTTCACTTCAATTCACATCCCTATGAGAGCTTCTTCCAAATTATCATGCCCATCTTAATGGCTATAAAGAAAGAGCTTTATGGGAGACAACCCAATTTGTTTTTTGCTTTTAGTTTGCTTTTGTTTCTTTGAGTCTTAGAAGTTATTACTTCGGTAATAACCGCTCCTTACCCGTTTTGTTTGGTTTTTGTGTCAAGATCAACCTCTAATGAGAGAGAAGTAAGATTTGGGGAAGTTGCTGTCCCAAAACAGATTTTTGTGCTTCACCGTAAAAATTCGTGAGAGATCTCTGTATGTCGGATTGAGCTGTAATTTTTTGTGATTCTGCCCTAGGTTGTTATTTAACTTTCGTTAGTTTTGCACTTTTTGATTTGAGCAACACAAGATTTTCGAAAAAATTGATATTTACCTGCTGGTCTGTTTTGACAGATTTTGCCACTCTTGCATTTGCTTCTTTATTCGATTTCCTTTTTGAATTATTTTTGGATCTTCAAAAGGAGTAACTACAGTAGCTTATGTTTTGTTGGTTTTCATTTGAAGTTGGACTCAAAAGGTTTTATCACTTCACTTATACTAATGTTGCTAATGAGAACTGTGTGATGTTTTGTGTGAAAGAAATTTCCAGGAAGTGGAGATAATGGTGTAATAAGAAAAAAAAGGGTTTTATGACTCAAGTAATAAGTGTATGAAGATGAAGATATTGATGATTCAAGTGGTGACTCCGGAAGAATCCACTAAATACCAAATTCAGAGACCTGCAGAGTCTGTGTTTAAATAGGTAACGGTTCTGGTAAGAAAAGTTCAGCGAAAATACAATCCAACTATATTTTTGCAGTTTTCAGTCAATAAGGAAAGCTACGAAGCGAAAAAGGGACGGAACCGGAGCCGGGGTAGCCCACACCACCCTGTGGCGCGGGCCCACCCCTGGCCACGCCACCAGGTGGTGAGGCCACCCAGGACTCCGCCTCTGACTCGTTTTCACCCAGTACCTTCCTTTTGTTATGAAACTTCGTAATATATAACCCCCCCGGACCCCTCGAGGTTCGTATATCGTGTTTTCGTCATGTTTTTGTTTCGATCTGTTTCTGCCAAGACATACTCTTTGAAAGTTTAGAAGCACAATGGTGTCTGCCAAGGATAAAGGGAAGGAGCCCATGGAGGAAGACCTCCAAGACCCCGGGAAGGAGAAGGAGATCAAGAGTGAAGGTGGAGAGGAGCAAGGCCAACACCCGCGCACCGACACTACCATTGCAAGCATTGGAGTGGTGAAACCTGCCAGGGTTAGAAGGATGGCACGGATGCAGACTGGGGGAAAGTTCCCCATCACAGATTGGCTCCAAGGTCACTTCCTCCACACACCAAGAATCCCTTCCATACCTTCATCCATAACCATGCAGGAAAATAAGACTTCAAGGAGGAAGAAAGGAAAAAGAATCACGGGAGCTGGGATCCACAAACAGAAATGATCATGAGCCGTATTGAGCACAACTCGGAATTGATTCGTACTCTCACCTTCAAGATTGAGGACTTTGGGAAATTGATCAGAGAGCTCATCGAGAGGATACCACCACCTAAGGAGTAATTCGTCATCAGGTTTGGCATCCCCTTGGTTTGTTCCAAGCTTTGGGGGAGTGCCGCAGTATCACATCACTATCTTCTATCTTTTTACATTTTTAGTAGAGTCATATCATGAATAAAGGAGTTATTATGTAGTATGGTTTGCATTATGGAAGTGTACCCTCTCTCGTTAGATATGTATCCCTTGGTGTGAGTTTCCGTTATGGAATATTAATGAGAAGTTCTATCATTTACTCTTTTGCATAGCTTATGTTAGTTTTCAATTCATGGTTATATGATTGATCTTGTTGTTAGTATTGGTATCACTTTGGGATCATTGAGTTAATTTAGTTGGGTTTGGCAAACCTGGCTCGGTCAGTAGCAACACCTTTTTGAGAGTTGAAAAGAAAAAGATAGAAGTACTCTAAAGAAAAATAATTTCATCATCTTTCTTTCTTGATTTGCTCATAAGTCTAGTATTCTCTAGTTAAGATATTTTGTGCTTCCAAGGAAGATTGCATGTTTGTCTTTATCATTTGTATGTTTGGTTGTTTCCTTCAAGTCTTGTACTTGCTACCCAGTCTTGCTAGCCAAAAACCTGTACTGAGAGGGTATTCTTCTCGTGCATCCACCTCCTTCAGACCAAAACCTTTGCCATTTGTGTCCACCATACCTACCTAGTAGCATTATTGCTATTCCAAGTAAATTCTTGTTTTATCTACCTCCCAAATTAAACTTTTTATGAGAAAATTAGTGATTAAAGCTCTCACGAACTTGATGGCACACTTTACTTTCTTGCACTTAATAAACTTGAACCATTGTGCTCACCTATTTTGCGGATATGCTTGCGCTTTGTAAGTTGTGAATTAGCAGAACCATGTTGTCATGGGGAATGCTTTCAATATTGCACTGGTACTTTGTACCAAGTTGATATTATGTTCTTTTGTCTATGGATGTCGTCGGTGTGAAATGAAAGGGGAGCTTGTAAGTCCATGGAGTTATACATGTATGTTAGAGAAACGCCTGGGCCGCTGGTCTAATCCATGCTGACATGGTGGAAACCTGCAGTGTAACCATGACGAGTATCTATGAAGCATTCTTCTTATAAAAAAAGAGATAGAGATTGAGAAAAAAAGGAAACAAGAAAAGATAGATATTATGAAAAGAGGAAAGAGAGAAAAAAGCACCATATTCCCATGGTAAATAAGAAGATTGCTGAGATACTTGTTGTCTGCTTGCCTTGTCATTTTGATATGGGGATTCTTCCGTATCATCGGGCAAGGGGTACCCCGTTGGCGGTTCTCAATGATACACATATGCTTACGATGACAAGAACTTACCGGTGACTAAACTTGAGTAGCATGAGGAGCGGCCCTCGTATTTAAGGGACATGAGATTCTCAACTTACAACTTGTCAATGCATATCCACATTTTTGATCACTTTAACCTTAATCACCTAAAGATGCCTATGATAGGGGCAATTAGATCTGAAAGCTAGTAAGTATCATAATTTTTGGGAGCTCTTTATGAGACTTGCAATCCCTGCTTCCCTCTTTGAAGGGCCTTTCTTTTGCTTTGTAGTTGAGTCAGTAAACCTATTCGCTTCTATCTCAGCAAGTATTTTGAGTTGATGTGTTTCATTCATTCATATGATGATTTATTCAATCATGTTTCTTATGTTCCTTGTTTTGCACATTGCTCTTATCTTGATGTTTACTACTTTGAAAGCTTCCATTGAAAACCAACTATTTGTGAACTCCAGCAAATTATCAACTATTCTTCGACCAAGAGCTAAGTTTTCCATTACCAATTATGATTCACTTTATGTATCTTTATTGTGTTTCCTTTACTCATTGCAAGTTGAGTTATATAATAATGAGTTGTCTTCTATTATGATCTATGTATTTGATGAATGTGATGCTTCTTGTCCGTACTCTTTTATCGACTCTTCACTCCATAAACCTGAGGCCAAGTTTATTGAGCTCAGTTTCGCTTGGGGACAAGCGAAATCTAACTTGGGGGGAGTTGATACGTTCATTTTGCATCACTATTCTATGTCTTAATTCACTATTATTCACTGATATATTTCGTATTGAGAGGTGATAATTATGTTATTTCATCTGTTTTTGCATGGTTGATGACTTTTGGAGCATGGACCGCTGCAGTCAGGATTCTGATGGAAAAGGTGTTGTTTGGAGGCAAAATTCTTACTCCTTCCATGTCTAGTAGGAGTGCGTGCTTCTTATTGAGCTGTCAATCTATTTTCCTTCTCAGCATAGATCCGTTGTTTGTGATGAGGGAGGGCGAAGATCAGAAAATCCGGGAAAATATGCGAAAAATCATATTTTTCCAGAAGACTAAGGATGCCAGAAGATGGAGTGGAGATGGGCCAAAGGGGGCCCACACCACCCCATGGCGCGAGCAGGCCTAGGCTGCGCCTGGAGGTGGTGTGGCTGCCCTGGCCCAGTCCAGCCTCTCCCCTCTGGCGTATATCATCCTCCCAAAACCCTAAGACTCGAGGAGCGACCACAGAAAGATTCCGCCGCCTCTATGGGACAGAAAACACCGAGAGAGAAAGATCTCTCCGGCAGACAGATTTCTGCCGGGGGAATTCCTTCCCGGAGAGGGGAGATCGTCGCCATCAACACCACCATCAAGTTGGACTTCATCGGGATCATCATCATCATCACCACCATCATCACCATCAGCACCCTCATCACCATCTCCATATTGCTGTGACAATTGCGTTGAATCTTGCATAGGTCATAGGGGAAACTTTCCCGGTGTTGATTACTCTTTGTAGTTGATGCTATTGAGTGAACCGTTGAATTATTGTTTATGTTCAGATTGTTATACATCATTATTCCATCTCTGATCATGATCCATATGATGTTGTGTGAGTAGTTCGTTTTGTTCTTGAGGACATGGGAGAAGTCTTGTTGTTAGTAGCGGAGTTGCGTTGAGAAAGATTCAATAGATTGTTATTTAAGTTGTGGTGTACTTCTTCCAGTGGTGTCATGTGAACGTCGACTATATGAAACTTCACCTATATGGGCCTAGGAGAATGCATTGTGTATTTGGCTACTAATCGTAGGGGTTGCGGGAGTGATAGAAACCTGAACCCCCGTTAGGAAACCATTGCACAAGGGACGTAAGGGGCTTACAGTTTAAAGCTGTGGTTAGGTTTCTACCTTAATTACTTTCTTGTACTTACGGATGTTTGCAAGGGGTATAATCACAAGTATGTATTAGTCTTGGATGGGGCGGTACATTAGCACAGGTTCACCCACACAACACTTAGCAAGCTAAAGAAGATTAATCGACTATATGAAGCGAAAGCACTTGACAGTCTTCCCATGTGTCCTGGAGAACGTTTGGTCATCTTAAGAAATACAACCGGCTTGTCCTTTGCTGCATAAAGGATTGGGCCACTTGCTGCATTTATTCCTACTGTCTTTTATTTACTCGTACTTTGTTTACTTGCTTTATCGAAAACCCCTAAAAATCCGTTTTCTAAGTATTTGCAGAGAATTCCTGATCCATACCACTAGCCAACACCTTCTGCTCCTCGTTGGGTTCGACACTCTTACTTATCGAAAATACTGCGATACACCCCCTATACTTGTGGGTCATCAAGGGGTCAAAAACCCTAGCTGCCTTGCGTATTGAGCAACTATACGGGCGCAGCTCTCGCCCTATACTTGTGAACCGACTATGGATTAGATCTACGGTGGAAATAAACTATTCCTGTCGTATAGTTGGTCGTTAAACTCTCCGTATGCTGCATAAGAAATTTTGGAGAAGGGTCGACAACTATATGACCGCGACTATATGGGCAGAATTTTTAATTCCGGCCGTATAGTTGGCCGTTAAACTCTCAGTACTCCAGAAATTATATTGTCAAAGGTGCTGACAACTATACGACCACAACTATATGGGTGGAATTTTCATTCCGACCGTATAGTTGGTCGTTAAACTCTCAGTACCTTTTGTGGATGGAAGTGTTGATGTTGCAACAACTATACGGCCGAAACTATACGGCCAGAATTTTTATTCCCGCCATATAGTTGGTCGTTAAACCTTTTGTGTCCACCAAAAAATTTCTGTTTCTCCAATAATTCTTTATTAATCTACAACTTATCAAATATCGAGTTTTGACAGAGAAATGGCAGCTTAGATTTTCGACCAATTTTGGCATTATCAATTCTTCCTTCCTCTTTGTCAGAGCATGAATTGTTTCTTGTTTAACATAATAGTCAAACTAGATTTTAACTGAAAATTTAAAAACTTACTCAAACCTTTATTTCACAAACCTCCCATGAAGCGCTCTTTTATGGTCAATAGCTTGACCGTGGTACCGCTCATTCCGTCTCGAGTCCATTCTTCTTGTAATTGCCATTCTTCGTATATCTTTGCTTTATCTTCTTCTGGGGTGCTCAATTCTATGGTGATTGCCCTTATATCTTATTTTACCCGATAATGCTTCAAGCGTTGTCCGTTTACCACCCATGCAAGAGAGGGTGTTTTTCCTTTGAGTTTTACTGCTCTCGATGAATAGGCCTCTTCAACTACATATGAACCTTCCCACTTCAATTTGAGTTTTCCTGGAAACAACTTAAGATGATAATTATAGTGCAACACTTTATCCCCACTTTTAAAAGTCTTATTCTCTATTTTCTATCATGCTATCTTTTCACTTTTTCCTTAAACAATCTAGCATTGTCATAGGCTTCACTTCTAAACTCATCTAAATCATGAATATCTAATAAACCTTCTCCCCTGCTGCCTTGAGATCATAATTTAGATTATTGATTGCCCCAAAAGCTTTATGTTCTAGTTCTAAAGGTAAGTGGCATGCCTTACCTACACCATATTATAAGGCGTCATACCCATTGGATTTTTAAACGCAGTACGGTACGCCCATAGAGTGTCATTTAATTTGTATTACCAATCCTTTCTTGATTTGTCCACCGTCTTCTCGAGTATGGTCTTCAATGATCTATTAGAGACTTCTACTTGACCACTTGTTTGGGGATGATATGGTGAAGCAACGCGGTGGGTTACTCCATACTTGCTGAGGATTTTCCTGAAAGTCTCTTTCATAAAATGAGAACCACCATGAATAATTAAAAATATAGGAACTCCAAACCTAGGGAATATGACATCCTTGATCATCTTCACTGAGGTAGCTGCATCTGCGTGATTTGTTGGGATAACTTCAACCCATTTAGTGACATAGTCAACAACAACAAGAATATGAGTATAACCATTGGACTCTATAAATGGTCCCATGTAATCCATTCCCCATACATCAAAGGGTTCAATTATGAGACTATAATCCATTGCCATTTCTTGTCTCCTACCTATATTACCTTTTCTTTGGCAAGAATCGCAGTATTCCACATACCTGTGTGCATCCTTGAACAGGGTAGGCTAATAAAATCCGGATTGAAGTACCTTGGCGACAGTTCTCTTACCTGCATGATGCCCTCCATATGGACTGTCATGACAAGCTTTCAATATCGCATTCATTTCATGGTTAGGAACACACTTTCGAATCATTCCATCAAGTCCATGATGATATAGATACGGATCATCCCGAAAGTAATATTTAAGATCATTAAAGAATTTCATTCTTTGATTTCTTGACATACCAGGAGGTATAAATTTTGTTGCTAGATAGTTAGCATAACCTGCATACCATGGATCAACAATTTCTACCTTTGCTAAATATTCTCTCGGAAATGATTCATTAATAGGTACGGGGTCATTAATTATTCCTTCCATCCTAGAGAGATGATCTGCTACCGGATTATCCTTACCCCTCCTATCTACTATCTGAAAATTGTATTCTTGTAGTAATAAAACCCACCTAATCAACCTGCGCTTAGCATACTTTTTTACAAGGAGGTGACACAAAGCTTGGTGATCCGTATGAATTATTACCTTAGAATTAATTATGTAAGATCTAAATTTGTCGCAAGAAAAATTATGGATAGAAACTCTTTTTCTGTAGTAGCTTAATGTTTCTGAATCTTATTAAGAGGTTTACTAGCATAATAAATAACATTTAAATTCTTTCCATCTCGCTATCCCAATACATCCCCTAAAGCATAGTCACTAGCATCACACATAATTTTGAAAGGTTCATCCCATTTTGGAGATTGCATGATAGGTGCTGAAACTAATTTATCCTTAAGGTTCTCAAAAGCTGCAATGCAGTCATGATCTAAATAGAATGGAGTTTCTTGATCAAGAAGATTGGTGAGGGGCATAGCTAGTTTAGCAAAATCTTTTATAAACCGCTTATAAAAACCTGCATGTCCCAGAAACATTTTCAAGTTTTTAATGTCCTGAGGTATTGGGAGATTTTCTGTAGCATTTATATTAGTTTTATCTATTTCTATTCCCTTCTCTAAAACTTTGTGCCCGAAAACTTTACCTTCTCTTTCCATGAAACGACATTGTTCCCAATTCAAAACCAAATTTGATTACCTGCATCTCTGCAAAAACTTTGGTTAGATCGAACGTTATTCCATAAACAACAAAATCATTTGTTAGAACTTGCATAGTCTTCTCAACAAAATCATCAAAAATCTTTAGAACACATTCATAAAAAGTTGCTGCTACATTACATAAGCCAAATGGAATTAATCTATAAGCATATGTGCCATAAGGACAAGTGAAATTTGTTTTCTCTTGATCTTCCGGTTGTATGGCAATTTGAGAATATCCAGAATAAGGGTCAAGAAAACAAAAGTAAGAATTATTACTAAGTCTTTCTAAAATTTTGTCCATGAATGGTATAGGTTTATGATTTTTCTGTGTCTTGCGATTTAGCTTCCTAAAATCAATGCAAATTCGATATCCTACAATTCGCCTTACAGGAACTAGCTCACCATTCTCATTCAAAGCAGCATCAAGACCACCTTGTCTTGGTATGCAATGAGCTGGGCTAACACACTTACTGTCAGAAATAGGATAAATTATGCCAGCGTCTAGTAAGCGTATAACTTCTTTTCTTACTACTTCCTCCATCTTAGGATTAAGTCTTCTTTGTGTATCTACTACAGGTTCAACATCATCAAGCAGGGTAATCTTATGTGTTACGATAGAGAGATCTATTCCTTTAATATCACTCAATGTATATCCAAAGGCTTCACGATGCTTAACCAAAACTGAGATAAGTTTATTTGTTTCATTTTCCGATAGGTTCTTTCTAATAATAACAAGACATTTATTTTCATTATCTAAAAACTCATACCTCATATTGTCTGGAAGTTTTTTCAATTCTATTAGTGGAGGTTCTTCATTTCCTGTTCTTACCAATTCTTCATAGTCATGTGGATTTTGTGCTTCTGGGATTGAATCAAGGTAGTCATCCATGTGTTCTTTCTTCTCATCTTCTGGTGCTTCTTTCCAATTAATCAAGCTCCTTTCTAATTCATATTGTGGAGTACTGAAATGAATTGCCGCTAGCATGACAATCGTCTTTTCTTCCTTGATATCCTCCACTTCATATGGCCTTTTCTTTAGTTTGGCAAAGTGGAATGTCATTTCCTCTTCTCCAAACCTCAGTGAAATAGTTTCCTTCTGATTATCTACTCGAGCTTTGGTGATAGAAATAAAAGGCCTACCTAAAAGAATATGACAAAAAAAATCTCGAGGCATATCAACAATATGAAAATCAAGGAGGTACATGAGTGAGCCAATAAAGACATAGATATTTCTGATTACCCCTTCTGGTTTTATATTGGTTCTATTAGACAATTTAATAATAGTGTCTACTGGTTCAACATCTGGATTATTTAAGTTGTAGCAAAGTTCTTCATAAAGTGATGAAGGCATGATATTTATGATGAAAATTGGTTCACAAATTCCATATAAGAAAGTTTCTCCACAATATATAGGGGTCATTCGTTTTGAAGTTTCGTTACCTTTAACCTTACCTTTGATGAATTCCGAGGTTTCACGGTCTAACATAACCACTTCATCTTCCACTATTCGTGCTTCCATAAGATCCTTTATTATAATATTATTTATATTTGTGGTTTCGGAATTCCTTTCTGGTTTCTTCGGTGTCTTCTTTATTTGTTCTTCCTCTCTTTGTCTTTTTTCAAAGATTCCCTGTATAGGTTTCGAGGAGAACTCTTCTATTAGCGCTCTTGCACGCTTCTTTTCTTCGAGAGGTTTACGGGGTTCCCATTCTATAGGTACCTGCAAATGCCCTGCATAATTCTCAATAATTTTCTTTACTGAGTAAGAATCAATACCGAGGGTTTTAATCATTGTATCTGTCCTCTGATCTGCAAGGAAATCATTAATACAAGCATATTCAGCAAAACTATTTGTAATGTTTTCCTTATCTTTAAGATTTTCCGTTGCTTCTCTCATTTTAATTATTAGATTCCAAGCCTCATCATAGGTATAAGATAGAAAACTGCCATTAGAAGCAGTGTCTAGATTCATCCTGTTTTCAATATTTTGCCCTCCATAAAAGGTATGGGTGATTAACCAATCAGGTAAACAATGATGGGGCAATTATCTAGGTAGCTTTTGTACCTTAGATATCCTTCATATAAGCCCTCACTAGGACTATTTTTGAAACTGATAATAATACCTCTCATCCTGTGAGCTTTGCTTTCAGAATAATATTTTGATAGGAACTTGATTGTCAGTTCCTCCCAAGTCCTTGGTGCTTCTATACAAAAAGATCTGTACCAGTTGCAAACATTATTAGAGAGAGTTTGTCTAAAGAACTGGATTTTAACCATATCAAGATTACCGTCGTCGAAAATAAAGGAACTAAGAATGTCTTCAAAGAATTGTAAGTGTCCATATGGACTTTCTTCATTGGTTCCTGCAAATTTCTTAGAATGTAATAATTCAAATAATAAAGGATGGATCTCGACTCCATCCGGATTTATGCTTTTGTTGACAGTTATAAAAGCGTCTATGGGCGAACCCATTTTCCTTACTGCCTCGAGCTAGTTTAAATGCTGAGTGTTGTCCATTATTGTGGTCCTGCAACTGAAGAAAAAATTAGTACAACAAAAGTAAATAACTAAAAGTAAAGTGACTTATAGCACTAAGCTCCCCGGAAACGACGCTAGAAAATAGCTCGATGACTGCAAGTCCACAAATCGTTTGTAGCTAGTTTCGAAATAAATATATCGATCCCACATGGAGCAGTAGGCGAAATACTAAAATGCTTTTAACTATAACTGAACGAAGTACTTAAGAAATAACTTTAAGATGCAAGTAAAGTAGAGTTGTTTTTGGGTTTTTGGTTGAACAAGGTGTTTTAAAGTAAAGCAAAACTTAATGCAGAAAGTAAGAATCACGTGTGTAATAGAACTTTGGAACTACAATAGGGAAAATGCGTTCTCATGGAATAGTGGATACAGCGCTAGCAATTTACACTAAGTAATCAAGAGTATTATAACGAATATTCTCATAATGTGTATGTATGTGGAAGGAGCTCCATATATGGACGATTACCCAGCAACCGCTGAACACATCGTCCTCATAACCACAACAGACATCAATCAATATCAATCGAATTACTGCGCTATTAAGGTATTTTTCTCCTTAATTTCCCAAGTTAATACATAAAGAATGATAACAGCTTTACAGTCACAGTAAGTGCTATCATCCCTCTGTCTACCAACAAGTAATCACCTTCATCGAGTCCCCACAAGAGGCAAATGTTAAGGAGGTGCACAATTCCCAACATCAAGATGAAGACAATTAATACGTACACATAATAATGTATAACATAATAATCTCTATCTCATCTCAGTCATATGCTAGGGTTTCTCTATCTCCCCAAGAAATAGAGATCTACTCAGACATGGAGGCAATCAACATCATAGCAATGGTAATGGAAACAATCATAGATGAATAGCACTTGTATAAATCCACAATGAGTATAGGAATTACAACAAGATCTAGACAAGATGTAGATGGGATGGATGGAGATGGTGGTGATCCAGCGGTGGATGATGAAGATCGATGCCTTAGCCTCTCGGATTTGCGTAGGGCGAAGATGGATCCCTTGCGGATGAGTTCCCCCTCCAGATACCTTCGAGAGGTGAGGTTTCGGTGATTTCTAGGTGTTCTGTATGTCGTCTCTCCGAACCAATTGCACGGGGTGAAACTATTTGATGAGGCGGTGACGGCGCCAACTATACGGCCAGAGCTATACGGCCAGAAAAGTTGCTCCGCCCATATAGTTGGTCATTGGACTCTCTGCCTCTCTTTTTCGCTTCTGGTTTTCTTCTGGTATTATTAATATTATCGAAATAAGCGATTTATGTTGTTTTTGACTCCTTTTCTCCACAGTACAACTGCTCCAATAATTGTATCCATTGGATCCATCATCTATCCTGATCCTGGTGAAAACAGACATAAAATGTGCATCCAAACGCCGTAAAATATCAAGATCCTACATCTACGATGCAAAATAGTAATGTAAAACATGATGCAAATATGCACTCATCATCAATCCAAGGGATTTATATTTCTGATCAAACTAACAATAATTATGAGCATATGTTCAGATACAGGCATCCAAACATAGCCTCGGGGGATACTCCCATCGGGAGCGCTGGCGCGCACCCGATAGAAAGAAAATTATGCATATCAAGTAAAGGCCACTATCGCCTAAAAACTATGAGCTTTACATTTTTTGTATCCTGAAAAGACTACTCCCATTGGTAGTTTCATAAAGAATCAAAAATATCTGATAACATCTAGAAATATTGAAATCCTAAACACGGCATCCGATAAAAGTCAAAAATAAATAATCTCGAATCGCATCCAAGCGCGACAAAATTCCAAATGCCATGTTCAAAAAACATGAAGGTAAGACCTCGGGATTCGTCTTGTGTGGCCTGGTAATCGCACAAGAATGCGCTCTACCAGTAATATATCCGTATCTACGATGCGATAAAAAATCTCGACAGACGCGTTGGGTACCCGATAAAATAAGAACTGAAATTCAAAATTCGATAAGACCTCAGTGGCCCGAACTGAGTTATGCCAGTAATAAATTCCGAGTTCAAGCCCGAGACTTGAATTTGACGTAGGACAACTTTGCCTTTGCCCAGGAGCAATTAACTGATTCCCGATCCGTCGAATGCATCATACTCGTTGTACCAAATCCCTATAAAGTTAAAAATGGTAAAAACAAAAGGGAAGTATTAAGCATATCTTTGAGACTCGACCCGAATTTACGGTTCAGGTAGAATCTCGGGGGCTACTGACATAGGTACGATTACTCGGCTGCCTATAATTCACTACCCTCGCTATATACAAGGCTTACTGCCCATGAAGAGTCAAGATGATAGCCCAAAGGAGCAACCGACAAAGGCTGTAGTTGTATTACGAAAGAGGACAAAGGACCGATATCGTGTTGGTATTGCAATTACGCATATGTAAACCTATCCGCATACAACTTTGAGACCCGACTTATTATATATAGGACGGGAGAAACCTAGGCAGAGAGACCGGACAATCTCCAAACGATCTGTAATAGTGCGATTCACCAAATATTCATGCGACTTTGACTCGGTGTGGTGTGGTATAGTATACCAACCGAGTACGGACTACTCTATATACAGTTATACACTGTCGTGGTAGAGGCTCTTCCTGCCAATATAACACGCAACCGAGCGTAGGTTACCGGGCATGGTTCCGACAAAAAATCGACAGTGGATGTATGGTATCGCAGAGGCGCTTAAATTTGGGTAGCATCTTCGCATATAAACACAAAATGCCAAGGGTAAACGATGCATTCAATCGGGACAACCGCATGGACGCATGGTTGTTGTGCATTATGGTTGTATCATCTCCTAGTACTTGCATGTCAGGTGACGCAGCCGTGCCTAGGGTGCAGCGCATGCATCTAGATGACCGCACGCATGCAATGCAATGGTCCATGAACACATACACACATTCAACAGACATGCATGAAGCTTCAACTTCTCTTTTCTGCACAATTCGATTAAGGCCGCAGGCTACATGGTGTAAAAGCCAATAATATCGTGGGGGGTCACCGTGTCCTGGTCCTGGGGCCTAAAGACCGATCGATCAGGCGCCAGAAAGACAGACCGCACGACGTCACGGCACCGACTCGAGAGTGAGCCTGTAGGCTGTAGCTGCACCTAGCTCTAGCATGATCGGACGGACGACAAAAGCATGCCGGCCATGCATGTGATGTTGGATCTTGGGCGACGACAAATCGCCCGCTTATTTTCTGCGTGTTGTCTTCGCGAGGTCACGCCTCGCCGGACCACGTCGTCCATGTGCATGCATGCACGGCCCGTGTGGCTTCGGTCCCGGCCGGCCGGCCCGGCGTTGCCTGCCATGTCTCTTCCAGTGTGCCGACCCCGTTCTTGATGAAACCTACCCACCTCACCTCCGACGTTTTGTCCTTTGAACTGACGTCCAGATCATCAAGGTTCCGTACTACTCCCTCCGTTCCAAAACGTAAGGCGCCTAAGATTTAGTCACAAGTCAACATATTTTAAGTTTAACTAAATTTATACATAAAAATATAAACATTCACAATACCAAATCAATATTAATAGATTCACCAGGAAGTATAGTTTCTCAAATATTCAATTTGATATTGTAGATATCATATTTTTTCGTATAAACTTGGTTAAACTTATAAGATGTTGAGTTTTGGCTAAATCTTAAGCGCCTTACATTTTAGGATGGAGGGAGTAATGACGCTGATACCAATCAAACGGCCAACCAATCAAACGGCCAAAGTACTGCAGTCAGGGAAGACAATGTTTTTTCAGAATAGCAGGATGGTCACTCAATTAGGGAGGATTAATGAGCGATTCCCACTACAGGAAAGAACTAAGGCGCCGACGGCCGGATGCCGTCGGCACAGCGCCACTTTGCCGTCGGCGTACTCCCCTCGGCGTAGCTCCTGGTCGGCACAGCTCCTCCCTCTCGGCACAGCTCCTCGCAGCGGGCCCAGTGTGTCAGGCGATGGCCGTCTCTGCTAACGGCCGCGTCCTAGAGCTATGCCGACGGCTAGTCTACTACACCGACAGCACAACCTAAACTATTTAAAAAAAATTATCTTTGAATTGTTTGACTCGTTAATCTCTCACTTTGATCATTTTTAACACTATTTATAATTAATAATTGATTAAGTTGCAATCTTAGTCAAACTTTCCAGTCGGTCACCCATCCTAACACTACTCTAACTCCTGCATGCTTAACTTCCTCGTTCTTTCAGAATCTCTTTCCGCAAAGCAATTTACACATTGTTGTCAATACTATAATATCAATCCTATTAACTCTTTACTACTAGGAAACAACCCATCTGTGGCGCATGAAAATGGGACTTCTGTGGCGCATATCTTAGTCGCCACTGATACCTCGCCGCTGATAACAAACTTCAGTGGCGCATATGGCCAATATGCGCCACAAAAGTTTTTTTCAAAATTCAAAAAAAAGGCGGGCCAGATCTCAAACTTCAGTGGCACATAAGGCCAATATGCGCCACATAAGTTTTTTTTTTCAAATTTTAAAAAAAAACCGGGCCAGATCTGGCCGGAGGTGGGGGGGTTGCCGGAGGTGGATCAGATATGATGGCCGGAGGAGAAGGAGGCCGTCGGAGGTGGTCAGAGTAGTAGGAGGAGGAGGCCGCCGCCGGAGGTGGAGGAAGGGCTCGCCGGAGATGGTTGGAGGAGGCCACCGGAGATGGTGGTGGTGGGGGAGGAGGAGGTCGCCGGTGGTGTTGGAGGTCGCCGGAGGAGGAGGTCACCGAGGTAGCCATGGCCATAGGTGGATGTCGCCGGAGAGTGTAGGAGAAGGGGAGAAGTATGGAGGGGAGGAATAGTGGAGGGAGAAGTGGAGGAGAAGGGGAGAAGTATGGAGGGGAGGAGAAGTGGAGGAAGAAGTATGGAGGGGAAAAGTATGGAGGGGAGAAGTATGGAGGGGGAGTAGAAGTGGAGGAGAAGGGGAGAAGAAGGAGAAGAAGTGGAGGAATATAAGGAGAAGGGGCGCCGGCGGGATTCAATTTTCGAATCCCGCCCAAGGCTTCTGTGGCGCATATGGGGGAAATGCGCCACAGAAGTTTCTCCCCCTTTTTTATTTTTTTGCAAGAAAAAATCTTTTGTCTGCCATAACTTTTTACTCTTTTGGAATTTGGGGAATCTACAAAATCTTCAACAGCTTCTAGCGTTGAAATCGAGTAGAAAATTTCAAGATGATCAGTTTGATAGGTTAAAGATTTTTTTCCGACATAGTATGCAAAAGTTATAGCCGTTTTACCGTGCCATGACCTATTTTTGCAAAATACATCGAAATTCATGTTTTTTAATTTTGTCTAGATCTATACCCTAAAATCTAACTACAACTTAAAGGAATTATTTTTTTGAAGTTTCTATCATTTTTGTTTATTTTTTATAAAACTGAAAAGGCGATCCACCGGCGGGGATCTGTTTCCCCCCTATATGCTTGTTCTGTGGCGCATACACCTATATGCGTCACAAAAACATCATTTTCTGTGGCGCATATGTCCAAGTTTTTTCCCCTTTTTTTGCTGCTTGGTCCCATCAATCTTCTATGGCGCATACGTCTATATGCGCCACAGAAGTTTGACACTTCAGTGGCGCACACGAAAATATGCGCCACAGAAATATGGACGTCTGTGGCGCATATTGGTTTCATACGCCACTGAAGTGCCAAACTTCTGTGGCGTATATTTTCTAGTGCGCCACTGATATATATCTGTGGCGCATAATTTTACATATGCGCCACTGAATATCTTGTCTATCTATAAGCTGTTTCCTAGTAGTGCTTATATCATCATGTCATATGGTTGTATTTTTTCAAATTACAAGCAATTATTTAAGTAAACAACAATGAATAAGTAAAAATATTATTGAATTCAAATAAAAATATGTCACATGGTTGCTTCACAAAACCGTATGTTTTTTGCACTCGGAAAATGGAAAATAGCTTTTTGGTGCGACGAAAAGGAAAACTTCCTCCTAAAACATTGTTCGTCATCCCATGATGCACATGTATGCACAATATGGACACATTACCACATAATATGACACCACGCGAAGGTTTCACATTGTTTGGATCGTTTTTGAATTGTAATGCCTGTATTAAACTATATATAATGTTTTATGTTTTACTTAATTTTTTTATAAATATATAATATTTAAGTGTAGATAGATAGATCTTATTTTTCTGCAAATTTTGATATATTATTTGTATTTTTCTGAATTAGAATGATTTAGTTATGATTTTTCAAAAATTAATGATGTAAAAGGAAAAATGGAAAAAAATCTGGAGACCTACGCCGACGGCCTAGCGGTCCGCACAGACCAATCAATTTTTTTCCAAAGAGCTGTGCCGACGATCAGGCCGTCGGCACAGCCTGACTAGCCAATGCCGTTTTCGTCGCCGTGTCTGAACTGGGCTACGCCGATTGTTGTACCTACGCCGAGGGCCACCGTCGGCACAATCCTATCTACTACACCGAAGGCCACGCTACACCGAGGGCTACCCTCGGCAGCGTTATCTACGCTGACGGCCGTCCCTACGCCGACGGCCGGGCTGGTCGGCTAGCCGGTGGAGGAAGCTACGCGGACGACCCCGATATTTGACAGAGAATGTGCTGCAGCAGGCAATAGATAGCTTGGCAAGCCCCGTAGCAACAGCGGTAGATCCGACTCAGGCACATGCCAAGTTAGAAGAGACTAGGCAGAAAATATTAGAGGGTGCAAAAAAGATAGCCGCGGCTCAGCAGTCGTTGAACATGACACTGCGTGAGTACGCAAAGGCAAATAAGGTTGATGCTGTACAAGTGAAGATGAGAAACCTCATGAGTGAAATGAACAAAGAGGGTGATACTAGAATTGAGGAATCAGAGAACTGTCTGTCCGTGGGGCTGCCGAAGTACAGTACCCCGGCAAAGAACCTCAGAGCAGCAGATGCAGCTGCATCCGAGTTAGAGGGTTTGACGGGTGAAGCCAGGCAGAGACAACAGGAAAGGTTCAATGAGTTGGTTCGGATCGCAAACAGACAGAATGAGGAGTTGCTCAGGGCAAACCCGGAAAGAGCTGGGGCCTCCAAGATCGTTTATTCGGAAGTGGGTAACCCGGAGAAATCCGCTAGAGCTGCATCGTCTCCTCATGGTGTTCCTAGGAGAGAAGAGGTAGTAACCTCGGCCAGAAGGAATAAACAGATAGTCCCATATGACCCGGCAAGGGCAGGGAAAGGAAAAGCAGTGCAGGGAAATGAGGATCAACTAAGTGTGAGCCGAGGTGAAGCTGACCGAGGTAACCGCGACCAAGACAATGCCGGTCAAGGGAACACTGTGAACGGTAATGCCAGACAGCGCAACCCGGCGGGTGCAGGACAACCGTAGCAGCGGGAATATACCACGGCAAGAGCGTAGTGCCGGCCAAGGTATGCAACAGAGAGCAGCTCCACAAGAGAAAGATAGATATAATGATGCTGATTCGGAGATGGTGAACGCTGGGTATCCCAGACCGGACTATCACGTGATAGGGTGAAGATTGGGAAGCAGGAACTTGATGCCTGACGATGCCAGGTTAAAACTGGATCGGCTTTATAGGTCGGAGCAAATTGAGTGTCAAGGTCCTCCGGGTCCAGCGTGTTTTGGGCCCCGGATCATGAAGGAGCCTCCGGTACCTAACTTTCAGTTACCTAGAGGCACTAAGACATATGACGGCAGCACAAAGCTGGAAGATTGGTTGATTAACTATGCAACAGCTGTAAAAATTGCTACAGGCAACTTGAGATGGGCTGTGAGATATGTACCTCAGATGCTAGAGGGTCCAACGAGGGTATGGCTAAACAATTTGCCACCCGGAAGTATTAACTGTTGGATTGATTTTGAGGAAATGTTTGTCAGTAATTTCTCAAGCACGTATCAGAGGCCCAACATACCACATATCCTAGCAATGTGCAAGCAGAGACCGAATGAGACGGACCGGGAGTTCTTAACCCGCTGGTGCACAGTGCGAAACTCATGTGAGGGTGTGATTGAGTCATAGGCCATAGCTTGGTTTGTGCAAGGGTGCAGATATGCAAGCATGCTATGGCAAAGGTTGCAAAGAGATATGCCAACTACATTGGCAGAGAGAATCCGGATTGCTGATTCATATGCCTTGTGTGATCCGACTCAGCCTAGGCTCATGTCAAACGAGTCAAGCGAGGAGTACTATCAGCGAGATGGAGCTGGGTCATCCCGGCGGAATGATTACCGGGGTAAGAGAAGAGATGAAAGACCGGATTACCGGTACAGTTCGCAACAAGTTGCCGCTGTGAATCAAGATCAACCCGGAGCAGGAAGCAACCAATGTCAGAAAACTAGAGGGCAGCAATGAACGCCAAGGAGTGATGGCAAGAAAACTTGGACGCCCGAACAAAAAAGACAGTGGCAGGAGAAGAAGGACAGGCCGAGGTATACTTATGAGGCAATGCTGGATCAACCGTGTAAATTTCACACGCCAAATCCGAGTAACCCAACGGGTCACACAACCCGGCAGTGTGAGTGGATGAGGAAGATAGAACAAAGTGGTTCGGGGAATGCTCAGGCACCTCGGAATGATCAACCTCAGCAGGAGTTACCCCGGCAGAAATTGCTCTCTAGAGCGAACACGCAACAGTTAATGTTGCCACCACCTCCGCCGAGGTATGAAAACCATGAGAGAAGGGATGCAGTGCATCAGGTAGAAAACCAACATCAACCAGATCAAAGGTACCCCGGAAATGAGGGGGAAAATGAGTACAGAGAGCATCACCAGAGTTACTGTGTGTTCACCATAGAAGAGACAGATAGAAAGAGCTTGCAGCGCCGACACATGGAAGTCAGTGCGGTGATGCCAGCGGTGAAGAGGTATATGCCTTGGTCGGATCAGGAAATTACCTGGAGCGTCAAAGATCATCCGAAGCTTATGCCGAGCCCTGGTTCGTATGCTTGGTACTGGATCCAACATTCATTGGGCCAAACATCAATGTAAGGTTCTCAAAGGTGCTGATTGACAATGGTAGCAGCATCAACATCATGTATGTGGACACGATGCGCAAGTTGGGTATCTCGGAAAACATGCTCCAAGCTACGAGGACAACTTTCCATGGCATTGTGCCAGGCATCTCCTGTGAACCCATTGGCAAGGTCCGGGTTGATGTGTTGTTCAGCATGAGAGATAACTGCCGAACTGAGAATTTAGAGTTCGAGGTTGTCAATCTGGAAAGCGCATATCATGCATTGCTCGGCAGGTCTGCCCTAAACAAATTCATGGCAAGTACTCACATCAGATACTTGAAGATGAAGCTGCCCGGGCCAAATGGTGTGATTACCATAACTGGGGATTTCCGACGTTCCATTGAGTGCGCGTCAGCCGGGTCTAACCTGGCCGAATCACTCGTGATTGCTGAAGAGAAGAGAAAGATCCAGGAGGTGGCGGCATTGGCTCAATCCGCGCAGCAATATATGTCGGTGCTAAGTAACCCGCATGGTAGTGTCTCATTTCAAGCGACAAAGGATACCAAGAAAGTACCAACTGATGATATGTTCCCAGAGCGCACCGTAACAATTGGTGCCGGGTTAAATGGAAAATAGGAAAGCGAGCTCGTCAACTTCCTCCGTGAGAATCGGGATATTTTTGCACGGTCCACACAGGACTTGCAAGGTGTTCCGAGGGAGTTGGCCGAGCACTCTTTGAATGTGAGACCTGGAGCAAAGCCGGTGAAGCAACCTCTCCGCCGCTTCGCCGAAGACAGGAGAAAGGTCATCAGAGATGAGATAGCTCGGCTCCTAGCAGCTGGATTTATCATGGAAGTGCTTTACCCGGATTGGCTATCTAATCCGGTGCTGGTGGAGAAGAAGAAGGATGATCCGAACGTGGCAGTGGTTTGGCGCATGTGTATCGATTACACGAACCTGAATAAGGCGTGTCCGAAAGATCCATTCCCACTGCCAAGGATAGACCAAGTCATAGATTCTACTGCTGGGTGTGAACTGTTGTCATTCATTGATGCATATTCTGGTTTCCACCAGATACCTCTGAACCCAAGTGATCAAATAATGACTGCGTTTATCACCCCGTATGGGGCTTATTGCTATCGCACCATGCCTTTTGGTTTACGTAATACAGGGGCAACGTACCAAAGATGTATGCATGACCAAATTGGTCAAAATGTGCAGGTATATGTGGATGATGTTGTTATAAAGACCAAGGAAAGCAAAACGCTCCTTGACGATATCAGGCAAATGTTCGTGAACCTGAGAAGATTTTGAATGAAGCTTAACCCGGAGAAATGTACCTTCGGTGTCCTGGCTGGAAAATTACTCGGATTTCTTGTCTCCAGCCGAGGTATCGAAGTTAATCCAACTAAAATCCGAGCCATAGAGCGAATGGAACTGCCGAAGTGCCTTAATGATTTCCAGAAGTTCACTGGTTGCCTGGCATCGTTAAGTCGGTTTGTATGTCGGTTGGGAGAAAAGGCACTGCCTCTCTATCAACTCATGAAAAAGTCGGACAAGTTCATTTGGACGATGTAGGCCAATGAAGCCTTTATCCAATTAAAGAAAATGTTAGCTACTGCATCAGTGTTAGCCTCTCCACTATCAAAGGAGCCAATGTTGCTCTATATAGCCGCAACCAACCGAGTTGTAAGTGCAGTTATTGTGGTAGAGCGTGACGAAGAGGGTAAGTCAGTGCAAAGGCTAGTATATTATCTGAGCGAGGTATTATCAGCTTTGAAACAAAACTATCCCCATTATCATAAGATGGCATATGGTGTGTATATGACGGCTAAGAAGCTAAAACACTATTTTGAACAGCACCCCATCAAAGTAATATGTGAAGCTCCCGTATCCGAGATAATGAGCAATAAGGATGCAAGTGGCCGGATTGCGAAATGGGAAATTGAGCTACCACCTTATGCGCCATAATATGACAGGAGAGAAGCAATCAAGTCTCAGGTTGTGGCCGACTTTTTTGTGGATTGGGCCGAGGTGCAATATGAGCCACCATTGCCAGATCCAAACTACTGGAGAATGCACTTTGACGGATCAAAAACAAAAACCGGGTTAGGCGCCGGAGTTGTGCTTACCTCGCCCAAGAAGGACCAGCTGAAATACGTGCTACAGATCCACTTCGCAGCATCAAACAATGTTGCAGAATATGAAGCACTTGTGCATGGGCTCAAAATGGCAAAAGAAGTTAGAATATGTCGGATCCAATGCGTCGGTGACTCGGATCTTGTAGTCCAGCAAGTCTCCGGACATGGGATGCTTTGGATGCAAATATGGCACTGTACAGATTTCATGTGCAGAAGATATCAGGATACTTTGAGGGATGCGAATTTCATCACATACCTTGGGCGGAAAATGAGGCTGCCGACGTATTGTCGAAGCTCGGATCAACCCGACAAGCAATCCCGCCAGGGGTAGCACTAGAGCACCTCACAAAACTGTCTATCAGGCCATCCCTAGAATCCGAGTCGATTTATATCCCGGCAAATCCGGAATCGGAAGTTGTGCCCATGGACATTGATGTGGGAAGTGGTTCACGAAACCCGGGGACTGCCTCGGCAAACCCAGGGACTGCTTCGCAAGACCCGAGGACTGCGCAGCATGATCCGATTGAGGTTACGCCGGTGGATCAGATGGAAATTGATGAGGATGTGTTCCAAGTACGAGCTATACCAGCTTGGGCACTGCCCATATTTCAATTCCTGAAAGATGAAACTTTTCCTAGTGAGGAGGTGCTTTCCAGGCAAACTCATAGGAGGGCAAAAGCATACACGATCATCAATTCCGAGCTATACAAGAGAAGTGTGACAAACATCCTCCAACGATGTGTTGACCCGGAAGAAGGGCTTGACATCCTCCAGGATATACATCAAGGGGAATGTGGGCATCACGCCTCGTCCAGAGCCTTGGTAGCAAAAGCTTTCCGTCATGGGTTTTACTGGCCAAGTGCCTTGGAACAAGCAGAGGATCTAGTAAGAAAGTGCAATGGTTGTCAAAGGTATGCTACCAAGAAACATATGCCAATGTCAGAGCTCAAGACAATACCAATTACCTGGCCATTTGCCGTATGGTGTTTGGATATGGTTGGTCCGTTCAAACCAGCAAGAGGGAACATGACCCACATCTTGGTCATGGTCGACAAGTTTACTAAATGGATTGAGGTGAAGCCAATAAGAAAATGTGATGGAGCTACCGCTGTGACATTCCTCAAAGATATCATCTTGAGATACGGTTATCCTCATAGTATCATAACAGATAATGGCACAAATTTTGCTGAAGGAGCATTTGCGCGATTCTGCCGGGATAAGAAGATCCGGCTAGACGTTGCCTCGGTAGCCCACCCCACATCGAACGGACAAGTGGAAAGATCCAACGGATTAGTATTATCCGGGATAAAACCCCGTCTCATTGAGCCGCTGCAAAGATCAGCGAGGTGATGGATAGAAGAACTACCAGCGGTGCTGTGGAGTTTAAGAACAACTCCGAATCGATTAATAGGCTATACGCCATTCTTTCTGGTATATGGGGAAGAAGGTGTATTACCAGCCGACATAGAGCATGATTCGCCTAGGGTCACCCAATACACAGAAGCCGAAGTGCAAGAAGCCCGGCAAAATGATGTTGATCTGCTGGAAGAAGCGAGAGAATTGGCATTGTCCAGATCCGCCATATATCAGCAAAATCTCTGACGCTATCATAGCCGGAAAGTAAACCCCCGAATTTTCCGAGAAGGTGATCTGGTACTCCGGTTGGTACAACGTACTGCTGGCATGCACAAGTTATCCCCCCATGGGAAGGGCCATTCATTGTGAGCAAAACATTGCACAATGACTCTTATTATCTTATCGATGCAAAACCACAGGAGAAGAACAAGGCGGACAGGTCCGACGAGGAATCTAAGCGTCCATGGAATGTAGCTCTACTTCGTCCGTTCTACACTTAGCAAAGAAGTGTGTGTATCCGAGTCTTTCATACGTCGGTATATATGCCGGCAATGAGCTTATCAATGAAATGGTGGCACCTCGAGCAGTAACTCGGGGACTGCCTTAATAATATTTGTAGTCTTCTATACTTGTTATAATTTCTATGTCGGCTGGTTTAATTTGCTTCTTCCTAAGCCGGATTAGTAGTGTGTGAGCACCAAAAAACTAACTCTTCGACTTGCTGCTGTCCAACAAGATTTGGCTTCATGGCAAGCAAGAGTACAAGTTTGGAATTTTCTAAGTATTGTTAAGTCAATTTTTGAAACTCGGATTCGTAAGTCATAAAACCGAACCAAGGTAGACACAAGCCGAGCCAAGAAATTGGAGAGACAAGAAAATGAAACTCGGGGACTACGCCCAAGTTAATCCGGCACGAGCAACTTAGTAGCAAAATATGACTATTGTGCTTAATACATTTGCACCCGGCATACCGGGGATCTGATAATATTCAAAGTGTTTTTTCATCAAGGAGCAGCATGAGGAGGTAACTCGGCACCAGCAGGCGGAACTCTGGCCTCGGCTTCAGCATTATCTTCATCTTCTTCGACGTCCGAGGCTTCGCCCTCATCATCTTCGCCCGAACCATCTTCGACGTATTCGTCGTCCACAGCGTCAAGGAAGCTTGGTCCTTCGTTCCATTGATGGATGGGGGCATACTGAATGAGGTTAAGGGCGCAAGCTTTGCGCTGAGCTATCCAATCCGGGTCATTGGACCACCTTGATCCGGTGCACATGCGTTCGAGAATATTGAGATTTATTTTCTCATACCATGTGAGCACGTAGTGGAGAACGGTTTCAGCTCCGGCACGTCTGGCAGATTCCCTCCAGAGGTCAAGCTAGGTCTCGCACTCCATTAACTTGTTGATTAGAGCAACGGAACCCTCCGGAGTGTCTTCACCAGGACAAAGGGCATTGAAGACCCGGACTGCTGCGTTTAGGATATCATTGCCGTAGTTCTTCATGATTTCAACTCGAGAGGACAAGCTGACCAGCAGGTCCTCCAGATCAAGAGGAATGGTGCCAGGACCAGTTAGGGTACCTCTCTGCTGGCGGAACTTGGTAACGGCATTGGATGCAATGGCATCACCCTCCGGAAATTTGTCTGGAAAAACAAGACAAGTGAAATAAGTGAAGGAGGTTGACCCGGAGAGATCCATGCCGGTTGAAGAAAAAGAACTTACGAGAAATATGGCTGTGGATCCGGGTCAGCTCCGTGGTGCAGTTGTCACGCCGCTTCCGGAGCTGCACAAGGTCAGCATTTTCCGACTCAAGCTTAATGTCGGCCTCCTTCAGCAGTTCTTGATCTTTGGCAATTTGGAGGTTGAGGCGTTCTCGCTCTTCAGTAAAATCTTGGCCGGCTTTATCCATCTCGGATTTGTGGAGCACCTTGAGCTTCTTTATTTCTGCCTTGAGCTTGGCAATCTCATCATCCTTGGTTCGGAGGAGTGCAAGCTCATCATCCTTCTTCTTGAGTTCGGCCTGATGTTGTCCTGCTTGTTCGAGAAAATGCAGCATCATATCAGGCATGGGCATACTATCTTCAAGAGATGCTGAAATATTTTGTTGACCCGGCAAAGCAGAGGTATGAATATCTGCCGAGCCAAGAAGAAAAGGAGAGAGGGCGCAGAAGGAGACTAAGAAAAACGGACTTACCTTTTATCTGGTCCAAATTCTTCCGCATGAGGGTGTTCTTAGCTTCTAGTCCAGCCGAGCAATCTGAATGATGAATTAGTACGGCGGGAAAAACAAAGAAAGATGGGAAAAAAGCTATGGAGAAAACTTACCCCTTTTCTCGAACTCAGCGAGAAGCGTGGAATGCTTCGAGCGCAGCGCCTTATGTGTGTCCAAGAGACATTGAAACTCAGTGCTCCGGCGATTGGTCGTAACCTGAGAAAAGCAAAGTTGATTTGATCATGTGCATATTCAAAGTGTACAAAATCCGGGCCAAGTGGAACTTAACCCAGCTCTAGGTGTGTGCATATTCGAAGTGTACAAAATCCGGGCGAAGTGGAACTTAACCCAGCTCTAGGTGCGTGCATATTTGAAGTGTACAAAATCCGGGCCAAGTGGAACTTAACCCGGCTCTAGGTGTGTGCATATTCGAAGTGTACAAAATCCAGGCCAAGTGGAACTTAACCCGGCTCTAGGTGTGTGCATATTCGAAGTGTACAAAATCCGGGCCAAGTGGAACTTAACCCGGCTCTAGGTGTGTGCATATTCAAAGTTACTAAGGAGCTACACTAATTCTCTAAGGAGCATCCGGTCGAGTAACAAGTTACTCCCCCGGAGGCTCGGAGACTAATGGTTATATAACTAAGCACTTGTACATGTTAAAGAAAAGACGAAGTAGCGTACCTCCATCATCCGACCCGCAAGGTTTATAGCCTTGGCGGCTGTGTTCATCTGTGCAGCAAACTCCGCATGCCCAAATTTCTCTAGGAGATTGTCGTTATGGACGAACTCCGCCTTGTTCCAGTTGTTAACAAACTCGATCAAGGCCGGAGGATAGCATTCTCCGCTAAGCATGTGGGGCGCGATCAAACCCTTGGCGTGGGCCTCCCTTCTCTCAACTTGTGCAATAGCGGGGCTGGTGTGCAAGACAAGTTGCGCATCAGCTGACCCGGCAGAGGTGTCTTTATTTGGTGGGGTCTTCTGCGGAAGCATGGACGCGAGCGTGCGCTGTCCAGCCTCGATAGTTTCTACACTGGCGGCGTCAGAAGCTTTCTTGCCCTTGGGCTGCTACTGAGAAATTGAGGTTTGGGTCACGGATTTGCCCTTGGGCACAGCCTTGGTGCTAGTTGTGCCTTCTCGCAGAGTCTTGGAAGACTCGGATTAGGCAGAAAGAGTTGGTGCTGTTGGCACTTGTGCTGCTGGCGCTGGTGCCGGTGCTGATGTTGGTCTTGGCGGGGGTGCTAAAGGAACCTCGGTGGTGGCTGGTTGCGGCTGAGCCGAAGAGGAGCTGGGAGCAACCGTAGCCTCGGCAAAACCACTTCCGCTATTCCGAGGTTGACCTCCTCTTGACGAGGTGGGCTAGAACCCAGAGCAGCCGTTGAATCCTCTTGAATGGGGCTCAGCGGGCGAGAATCATCGCCATGAGGGGGAGAAGGGCTATGTTTGAGCGGTGAGGCGATGTCGGATCCACTCTGAGGAACCTCCACCGCAGCCCTGCCGAATCAAACGACGAACAATAAGTTACAACAGAAGAAAGGCACGAAGTAGAAAATTGGATAAGGAAGAAATGGCTTACTCATCATAGGTCAAATGCTCCTTGGGCTTGTGAGCTCTCCGGGTTATGGCCATGGTCGTAGGCTTGGTGGCAGCTTTATCTGCGGACTTCTTTCGTCTCTTCGTTGGTTTGGAAGGTCCGGAAGAAGAAGCAGAAGCAGCTCCCCTTTTCTTGGACGCAACCGGGATAGGCTCGCCTGTAGCGCCCCAATTGTCTAACAATTGTAATGCTACTTGTCCTAGTAAGCTATTGGCTACTTTATATATATTATTGTTGCATCATAATTATATCATGCTCATGTCATCATGCCACCTTGCATTTGAGCATCATATAAAACTCCTATTCTTTTGGCTTTTATCTCACATGCATTATTAATTGTATTTGCTTCTTGATATTATTTTTGGCTATTGATATATTGTCTAAATGCCCAAGTTGAGTTGGGGGCATATCTTTTATTCCATTCCACCACCTTTCTTTCTACCACTTTATAATTCCACCATCCCTTCACCATGAGCTTGTAATTCTTTTCTTGTGACATTTTAATTCTAGCTCATGTAGTTGGGGTGGATCAATCTTCTAAATTCTTGTGCTTGGTTTTATCTCCATTTTTGGAAATGCATAAGAATAATGTCATCATATTATTATTGTTGTCACAAAATAAATAATGGCATTATTATTTTGCATGGACCATGCAAGCTCTACACCACCTCCACCTCATTGGGTTTTCTTTTGTTTTAGTGGATCTTATCTTGGGGAAACATCTACCACCATTACACCCTCCTCATAGTCTCACCCCTCTCTTTATCTTCTTATTTTATTCTCCATGCATGAACCATATGAGGCCTATTCCTTAATTCATTTCCTTTTCTTTTTCTTGGAATTCTTTCCTCCTCCACCTCAGGATCATTCTAGCCACCACCATGCTCCACTTGAGTTGGTTTTATCCACACCATTGACATTCATTTTATTTTATTTATCTACATGGGTGGTCATATGAGCCTATTTCACCATCTTCTTTTCTTCCTCTTTCTTTCTAGTTTCTTTTCCACATTAGCTTATGCAAGTTCAAGCACTAGGGTCCTTCTTGACATGATCTCTTGAACCAAAATAAATTCAAATATCTAAACATCTAACCTATCTAGTTCTCTCTCTCTCTCTCTAATCCTCTCCTAAACCCTAACTCTAAAACCTTCCTCTCTCTCTCTCTCTAGCTTGGCCTCCATGCCAAGCCCCTCTCTCTAGCTGGCCCCACCCTAGCTAGACCTAGCTCTCTCTCTAAGCTAGACAAAACCCTAATCCTAACCCGAGCCCCATCTAACCTAGCCCTAGCTACTCCCTCTCCTTTCTCTCTTCTCTCTTCCTCCTACCAGCCCCACCTGCAGCTGCGCCACCCCAGCCCCACCTGCAGCCACCCCTACCTCGCCAGGACCAGCCCCAGCCTGCTCGCCCACGTGCTCGGGGGGAAGGAGGAAAGGGCCGAAGCCCCTTTTTCCATCTACCCCGCTCCCACCTGCCTCCCCTCTCTCCCTCTCACTTTCCCCTCCTCCTCACGCCTCTCTGGCCTCGCCAGATCCGCCCCAGAGCACCCGCTCCTTCCCCGTATTCTCCACCATCGCCCCCACCTGCCGCCAGTCACCGCCGACTATCGCCGCCATCTCCTCGTTCCGGCCGTCGAGCTTGTCGTGGAAGTGGTCTGGGAGATCGAGGATATCCCCCTGCGTCGCCCAGTACACGCCGTCGCGGAGGAGAAGCCCCAGCACCGCCAGTTCCTCGCCGCCCGACGCGAAACCCTAAAACTCCGGCCGCCAGCCTCGCCGTCGATCCACCGCTCCTCGCGCCGATCCAAGCCCACCAGCGAGCCCGCGGTGAGCATCTTCTTCTTCCTGAGAACCTCCGCCTCGCCGTATCACTCTGGCCTCGCCGTGCGTTTGGTCGAACGCTCTCCGCGCGCCAGAGCTCGCCAGCATCTGCTACTTTCCCGCGCCACGCTCGCCCTATCTAGCCCGCGTCCACCTCCCTGGAAGCTCCCCCAGCACCACCGCACCGGTTAGCCTCCTCAACGCGGACTCCCGCGACCCGGGATCGAATCCCCGCTCGCCCGCGCACGCGCCTGCCGCCAGACGGAGGAGAACGATAAACAGTAGCCGGCCGTGGCCATTTTGCAAAAAGCCCCTTCCCTTTTTAATTACTGCAACCCGCGCTCCACACGACCCCACCTGCCAGCCGCTCTGGGAGTTTTGCAGGAAAACCCCTCCGCTTTCTCAGACGCAACCCGCGGTCCAGCTGGCGCCCCACCAGTCAGCCACTAGGACTTCCTCCGCTAGCACGTGGCCCCTTCCGCGTTGGCCCGCCTGTCAGCCGCTGAGGGTGAGCCAGACCCGCGTGCAAAAGCATTTTCGCACGCGCGTGGCCCCATTCGACGCAGGCCCACCCGTCAGTGTCTGGGTCTGAGTTTGCCTGGGTGCAAAAAGTATTTCTCTGAGTCTGTTTTAATTCAAATCTTTTCCAAATTATTTTAAATTCAAATTCTTTTCAGATTCAAATAATTTTTAAAAATACAAATCCAAATAATACAAATAATATATGTTTTGGAATCAGAAAAATGTGAGGAATTCAAATATGCCCTTAAAAATATATTTTGAACACCTTAAATTTCGAGTTGATTAAAATTACAAGAAAATTCCCTTTTCCTTAATTAATTAATAACTTTTGTTTTATAATTCCAAATTTGACAAATAATATGTCTAAATCGATCAGCGCGACGAGCCCGTTCTATTTATGCAATCCTTGTTCTGATTTGAAGCATGCATCATGTTGACATTTAAATTCTGAACTGTTTATGACACTAAAACTTGGGCAAATAAATGATAAAGTGCTTTATTTCTTGTATCCACACCTCACCTTTGCCATGCTACTTTAATGCCATGTAAATTGTGCATCATTCATCATGGCATGCTTGGTTGCTTGTTGCATTTCAATTCATATGCTTGCGCATTTTATTTATGTTGGCCCTTGTTTGTTTGGTTCTTTTCGAATAGACGCCCCGCAGGAGAATTACCAGGAATCACAGGAGTATTACCCAGATCCATCTCACACTTCAACTGAACTGTCCGGAAAGCACTACCACATGCTTGCATACATACAGTACCTACTGCCTCTATCTTATTCTTGCATCATTGAGTCACGATTGCATTAAATTGAAGCCCAAATACTGCATAGCCTTTACTTTTAAACCACATTAAGCCTGTTCCGGTCCCAGGAGCCATTACTACATGAGTTGTTTGAGCCATGCGAGTCGTAGAAAAGCATGCTTAGGGTATGTGAGTGTCGGATGGATAAGAGGTACCTAAACAACATGACCTGATTAGTAAGGGGATAACTAATGAAAGAGGCACCGGTGAGCAATATCTGCTATTTGGTTTTTCATGCTCACTTGTGTCCCATAGGACCCCGAGTACTTGAATCCTGTTCCTTGTTTATTCGCACTATCCACATCCGGGAGGCCTTATGGACCCCCCTGAGCTAGAGCTTGATTCATTCTTATTTCTTGGGGCCACAATTAGTTTGGGGCTTTATTACTATTCTGTACTTATGCCATGTTACTGCTTGATTTAAGATTGTGCGTGGAGCACCTGTACTATTTTGGATCGTGACACGTTTTCGCTGTATCGACAAGCCCAATCACATTTTCGGGTTCCCAGTCGTTTACCGCCGTCCACACAAACCTTGGGTCCGTCTCGGAGTCGGCCAACTTCGCTGCGGGTAGCTTAATGGGGTGGCCCCCTGAAATATTTCTGAATCCTGTGATTGCTTTGTCGTGAATGCCTCGTTGGGTTTTGATTTGGTTTTTCCGAGGTTGATCGAGTGTGTGTTGCTATTCGTGCACCCCTGCAGGGTAAATCTTTCTGAAAGCCGTGTCCGCGGTTATGGACGACTTGGAGCACAGTTTCTCGATCATAGACAAGTATAACTAAAGTACCGCTTTTCAATTGACTAAGTATTTGACTAGTAAATAGTGCAGTACTCATGGAATGGTTAATAAAACTGCCAACGGATGATGGGGGTTGTTCGTCCGCTTCCTCGTTGGTAAGCGAGGAGGAGGATGGATCTGTTAATTATACTGTTATAACTGTTGTTCTTAATTCACGGACTTCCGTCTATCATTGGTTAGGCGGAAGGTTAGCGAGTCTCTATAGAATTGTTAGGTATTATCTTTTGCTGCAATTGAGTCACCCCAGGTTGTGTCCCCTTTAGTGGCATAAAGACTTGCTGAGTACCCCTAGGGTCTCACACGATAAATTGTTTGATTCAGATGAACAGGTGTACCCGCAAGATGGATACTGGGTGGAAGAGACAGAGGATGTTGGCAACGATCATTCGGTGTAGAGATTCCGGGAACGGGGATCCGTGTGATCTGTGGGCGGGATGTGTTTATTTATGGGGCATCTTATACCAATTTGCTTCTTATCCGTACTCGGATCTTGTTTTCCGCTTCCGCCTGATACTCTGATGTGTGATGTATGAGGAGCTATCCTAAATTATTATATCTATCTAGGATGTTTGGATCTTGCCGTATGGCGTTGCACTATTTCTATTTCTTTTAGATGGAATGGCTCTGATGTACTGTTGTATGTGGCTTGCATACATACTCACTTGTGTATGTAGTTGATCCCTTCGCCTGCCGATTACGCCGCTCGTTCTTGTCCCGTTGTCTGAACGTGGTTAGGACGGCCGAAAGGTCTACCGTGAGTGGCCCTAGGCCCCACCGTACTATTTTAACCACTTTCGTTCATCCAGGCATTAACTAAGAGCGTAATTCACCGAGGTAGTTACAATTGGTATCAGAGCCATCCCGCCCTTCAGGGTCTCAGCCAAAATGGTCGTTGTCTGTCTAGCAAATATTTTGGTAGTTGTGTATATTAGGGAAAAACCAACGTGAGAGTAGGATTGCTTCCATTTTTCTTCTTACCCACCCACCCACCCTTTTTCTGGTAAGGAAGTGTAACGTTTTCAATCCTCTTCTAAGCTTCAAACTAGGATTCACGTGTTCTGGGTTCCGTAGTACCATAGGTTATGTTTGTGTGTGTGTGTGTGTGTGAATTCTTGTCTATCTGTTGCATCCAAATGTTATCACTATCTGCCTTTTGGTTATCAACTGTTGGTACATTCCCTACCGACAGCTCTTTGTAAACCGACGCGATCTATTCTGATTCATTGTACACCGATGCGATCTATCTTACTCTTTGTTATCCGACGTTATCTTGTTGGGGTGTTCTTTTCCGTAGTTACCAATCCTTAGGTTCATCTTAAGAAGAAGGTATTGGGATATGTGTTTTACTGATTCATGTGCGGAGTAATGATTTGAGTGCGGGATGGAGTCGCGACCATACCACTACTTTTGTCATTTGCTTTTGTATATTGAACTAGTAGAGTTACTAATCTTAATTCGTTAAGTGGTTTTACGCATATAGTGGTATTTTAATGCCAAAATTTGCGGAAATTTTTTCTTTGTTAGTTGTGTACCACACTCCTTGTTCAGTCGTGTGTGTTATGCTTAATATGTTCTAATTGCCTTGAACTTTGTTGATATTTTAATATCACCTCAGTGAATTGCATTCCTTAATCTTGATTAATTCCATTTTGGTACTATTTTGGATTATTATCATTCTCCATTATAGTACTGACTTGTGTTTTATATCAATCACAGGATGGCACCACCACGCCGTTCTGAGGAGGATATACCACCTGAACTTGGGGCCGCTTTGGCAAGTATTGCAAATGCTTTGGGCACTATGCAGCAGAACCAGCAGCGCTTCGAGGAAAGTGTGAGGAGGAATGAGTTTGCTCCGCTACCTCCACCTCCCAAGCGAGGAGACATCAAGAGTTTTCTCAAGTTCAACCCACGTCAATTTGAGGTGTCTGATCAGCCACTTGATGCGGATGATTGGCTTCGTGAAGTGTCAAGGTTGCTGATGACTGCGGATGTTCCCGAGCAAGAATGGGTCAAGTGTGCTACTCACCTTCTGAAGGGAGATGCAGCTCTCTGGTGGGACAATTACCTCAGGGCAGATCTTTCTGGTTTTCAGCCTACTTGGGAGCGATTCACTGCTGCTTTCAAAGAGCAATATCTGTCAGAAATTGTCATGGAAAGGATGAAGGAAGTGTTTCTCAACCTCAAGCAGGGCACTGACAATGTCAACATCTACATCAGAAACTTCATGAACCTGTCTCGTTATGGTGGCGATGAGATCTCTGATGACAAGAAGAAGCAAAAGAGGTTTCGGCAAGGCCTCAATGCTTCCATCAAATATGCAATCACTCATGCAAGGCCAGCATCTTTCCTGGAACTTCAGCACACAGCTCTGCAGGAAGAAGCAAGTAGGCAAGTGTTTGAGGAGTCAAAGAAACACAGCCGTGATATAGCAAGCTCTTCTGCTGTGACAGCTCCTTCTAAGCGTCGTGTCTGGGTTCCTAACACCCCACCGTCGCTCCCTGCTCCACCAAGACCTTCAAGCTACGCACCAAGGCCACCAAAATCCTTCACTGTGGCTCCCAGGGGCTACAACCACAACTACCCTGGAGCGCCTGGCGGAGTCCCTGGCTACGTTGCTCCACGTCCACCTGGTGCTTGCTATACTTGTGGAAACACTGGCCATCAGCAATGGAATTGTCCAATGAACAACAAAGCTCTTCCACCACCACCTCCAAGACCTGCGGCAAGTGCTCCTATGATTCGTGCACCTCCACCTCGGGCTCCCAACATCAACACTAAGCCTGGGTCTGCGGTTGCTCGTGCTAACTGTGTCAACGCCGCTCAAGCTGAGCATGCTCCTGGAGTTGTCATGGGTATGCTTCCTGTTAACTCAGTTCCTGCACGAGTTTTGTTTGATTCTGGTGCTTCGCATTCTTTTGTTTCTCACAAGTTTGCTCATGAGCAAGATCTGGCTATGGTTCCTTTATTACACCGTCTTGTGGTACAATCTCCTGGGTCAAACATGAGGGCTACTCATATCAGCCATAGCAATCAAATTGAGATTGGTGGTTCTTCATTTCCGGCTTCCTTAATTATTCTGGGCAATTCTGATATTGATGTTATCTTGGGCATGGATTGGTTGACAGCAAATGCAGCTGTGATTGATTGTGCTGAACGTTCGGTTTCTCTGAAAATTCCTGAAGGCCATATAGTCTATTCTCCAAGTCTGACTCCTGCAATTCAGCTTTATTCTTTGGCGGCTCTGAATGATGATGCTATGGAAGGTATTCAGAGTGTTCCTGTAGTTTGTGAGTTTCCAGATGTCTTTCCTGAAGAGTTGCCAGGTATGCCTCAGGATCGTGAGGTTGAGTTTGTCATTGAACTTGAACCTGGTACCGCTCCTATTTCCAAGCGGCCTTATAAAATGGGTCCTGCTGAGTTGGCTGAACTTAAGCGTCAGTTGGATGAACAAGAGAAGTTGGGTTTCATTCAGCACAGTACTTCTTCTTGGGGTAGTCCAACCATCTTTGTGAAGAAGCGAGACAAGACTGATAGACTTTGTGTTGACTATCGGGCACTCAATGCTAAAACAATCAAGAATAAATATCCCCTTCCGCGGATTAATGATCTCTTCGATCAGCTAGCCGGAGCTGTGGTATTCTCTAAGCTTGATTTGAGAAGTGGTTATCATCAAATCAAGATTCGCAAGGAAGATGTTCCCAAAACAGCTTTCACCACTCGCTATGGCCTGTATGAGTACACGGTCATGTCTTTCGGTCTCACCAATGCACCTGCCACCTTCTCGAGGCTTATGAACTCGGTTTTCATGGAGTATCTTGATAAGTTCGTTGTGGTCTATCTGGATGACATTCTAGTCTATTCTAAGTCAAAAGAAGAACATGAAGAACACCTTCGTTGTGTCCTAAGCAAGCTTCGTGAGAACCGCCTGTATGCAAAGTTCTCGAAGTGTGAGTTTTGGCTGCCTTAAGTCACCTACATTAGTCACGTTATCTCTGCCAAGGGCATTGCCGTCAACCCAGAAACTATTAAGACAATTATGGATTGGCTTCCACCCATAAATGTCAAAGAAGTCCGGAGTTTCCTTGGTTGTCCTGGCATACCCAGGACCCAACCCAGGCGCCACGCTCGACGTTCTCCGTGTCCTCCTCCATCTCCTATTCCGCGACAGTGAGCTCCTCTTCTGTCATGTCTAGGTCGTTGTCCTCACTGGCCCTATTGGCGGTGGGGGGCAGTGCCTTGGACTGGCGTGGACCCGTGGCGGTGGAGATGCGCGGGAGGGGCGGCGGTGCTGGTGCGCAGGGAACGGTGCAGCTGCGGCGCTGCTAAGCAAGTGCGGCGGCGGCGGTGCTGTCGCTAGGAGAAAGAAGAAGAAGAAGAGACAGAGGGGCGCGAGAATGGGGAAAAGGCCCAAGGGGCGCTCCCCTCCCCTATTTAACCACGCCCCAGCGGGGTAGTGGGATCGTGCGGTGCGGAAGGGCCACACGGTGTGGCCATGTATAATCCGGATCAGCCAATCAGCGACGAGCCACATGAAGGACCACAGGGCGTAGCGGATCCCATGATGTGACGTTATGATATAGTTAACGAGGAGACAGACATGATGTGACGTATGCAACAGTAACATCTGACATTAACTGCGGCAGTTACTGGTGTAGGCCCTTAAAATGAGGCAAGATAATGATTGCCCTCCACGTGGGATAGTGTACCAGAAAAGAAAGAATAACCCGGATAACCAAAGGATGACCCGGCCAGCGCGTGAAAACTCGGAATGTGCCAAGGGAAAGTTAGCCAATGGAATCCGGACTATGAGATAACTCGGAAAAGGAGCAAAAGATTCGAAAAATAGCTGCTAAGACCGCACCAGCTTCGGGGACTAGGGGGATACCCCCGGGTAGGGTCACGCCGGGGTATAAAGGCTGAGTTAGCCGAGGTACGGCAAGGTCAAAGCAAGTGCTGGCCGAGTCACCTCAAGGCAAGCCAAATCACGGGGTAACCCGGACTGAAGGATGTCCGCCTAACTGAGTCCCGGCCGACCTATGTCGTATGCCGGCAGGATGTATCTAACTTGTATGTAGGAACATGTGTGGCCGGATTAACCAAACATGATCTGGGTTATATCAGGCTTGCAAGAGAAGGAAGGTATCTCGCTGGTCAAAAGGAGGTCACTGTACGCAGGAGCGTGAGCGAAGCGGACAGAGGCTAGGACCACCGAGGCGTGGCCGACAAGGGTGACGTTGCCTGTGTTGGATGACGCTGGCGCCGCAGAGGCTCACGTAGCATCTGCATGGCTTACGACGGGAAAAGTGACCCGATCAGTTTACTATTTTGGGAAGAGCCATTCCTTGGAATATGCCTCCACGTATACCCTAATTGGAAACCTAGCCACCCCTATATAAGGAGGGCTAGGGCCTCTGTAAAAAGGGTTGATCTCTAGTGAGTTGAGTTTTACTTGTTTGGTGCTAGGTTCCTGAGAGCTAGTTAGTGGTGAGAGTAAGAGAGTTCCTTCTTCTTCCTCTCCCTAATACAGCTCAAGGAGCATTTGTAACCTTGGACAAAGAAACATATCATAGACAAAGAATAGCTCACAACTTTGACAATCGACAATTAAAATAAAGTAACATACATAATTCAACACTTCGACAAGCATATAAGTTTACATAAATAGTTTCACATAAACGCCAAAACATTCACACAATTAGTATGTAGCCTAGGCCGGTTGCATGTATTACGTAGACCCTGCATATTCTATCGCCTAACAAGAGCAAGGAAAATCACTTACGCAAATTACTATTTTGTACATGGGTCTATCTGATTATGTTTTCGGAAAGTTTCCGTATTTATTTATCCGGAATTTTCTTACCGTTTCCGTTTCGGCCGGAAATAGCTCCCTCGTTTCCTTTTTCGTTTCCGTTTAGAATATTCCATTTCCGTCCTTTTTCTGCAAAATGCCTGTTTCCGTTTCCTTTTTACCTCTTTGTTTTCTTTTTCTCCGGAAACGAACGGAAAGTTTCCTTACCGTTTCCAATCCTAGCTCTCCGCACGGGAACTACTCACAGCCACTACCGGAATTTATATTTTTGCTAGAGAAAATCTTCGTTCAGAACGGTCGCCATGCTCGCCTGGGACATTGGATTATCCATCAGCTGCCGCTCCAGCCCGTCCCGCGTGCGAGGCCTGGTTCCAAGAGCTTGCCGCTCGCTGCCAGGGGCGTCCGCGAGGTCTCCCTCTGCTACTCCTCGAAATAGACATACGCCCAGCTATATAAATATAGCAACCATAGGTGAGGCCGTTGTTAGGCCAGACAGCACAACGTCTAAAGCAAACAACAAAGAAAAAGAAAAAGAAAAAAAAGAGAAAACAAAGCCGACAACAGTGGCTTGACGAAAACGGCGGTGACTCGCGACCGCTGCGCCCTCCAGCAACGTTCCACCACATGCCTAGCACTCCGAAGCATCGCGCACTAAGCAACACCTCCAAGAAGGAATGCGATGATGACGACGTTGTTGCCCGGACAGGTCCTAGGGTTTCCCCCGGTACGCTCCAGGAGGTGGGGAAGAGGTACTCCCGACGCCCTTCGGGAAGGACGATGGCACCCGCAGGCGTCACCGCGTCGGTGTCAAGATGACAAGAATTTCTCCCGACCCCTCAAAATACCACACTCCCAGACGCTTCGTCGTGCTCCACCATGCTCACCACCCGCCAATGCACGCCAACACGGTCGCGCAGCCACCACCGATATTACACCGTGACACACGCAGCAGGGCCAGTACGACAGAGAAGAGGGAAAACTACGGCGGTGGTTGCCGGAACAACAACGCGTGGGAGGGAACAACCTCCACCACCGGAAGGCGGTAGCCGACCGGATACGGCCACAGAGGCAAACCAAGCCCACCTGGCCCGGTCGAGCCCACAGGGGCCCGTGAAGCCCCGCCGCCACACTGCAGTAGGGGAGCGGTCGTCCACGTCAAGCCTCACACTAGCACCCAATTCTCCATCCACCAGGAGATCAACCGCCACCGTCGATCCCTGCTGCCAAGTAGCTGCACCTCCACCACCACGCTCACCCAGGAATGCCGGGCCATTGCCGGTCTGAGGTACACCGCGCCGCTCATCGGAGAGACGCCCAATGGAGCGCCAACGACTCAACGGGGGAATCCAGCACCAGGTCCAGACCCGCCTGGTCTAGACCCCGCCGAGGATCGGGTGCGGGCCGAGACGACCCATGGTAGGGGAACACCGGCGGCCACCGGATCTAGGCTTGCCTGGCCTGGATCTGGTATCCTAGCCACAGCTAGGAGGCGGGCCGAAGCCACACCACCGCAACAGCATAACCCTAGAAGCCCAGATCTAGCCTGAATGGGCCAGATCTAGGCCGCACCACCTAGGCCGCCACCAAGCCCAGCCGCTGCCGCCTCCCTCGCATAGCACCGGCTCCACCGTCGCCACCAGCACACCGCAGAGGCCTCTCACCACCGACCGGCGAGGGAAGGCCAGCTCGCCCCGGCCATCCGCTCACCTGGCCCGGAGCGGACCGCACGCCCCCACGCGATGAGGCACCCCGCGCAGCCGCCACATCGCCGCCATGCACTCCCGCCGTCGTGAGAGGTCGCCGCCATCGCGCAGCTGCTCCCCGCGCGCAGAGCAACGCCCAGCCCAACCGCCACGGCCCGTGCCACCACCGCTGAGCCAGGGGGAAGAAGGCCCCGCCGCCGCCGACGTTGCCCGAACTTCGTCCGGCAGCGCGCTCTGGCGGCGGCGAGGGGGCGACGGAGGGGGGGAGAAGGGCTGGCGGCGCTGATGGACCCCGGTCGCTCGCGGGAGCGACGCGGGGGGCTCGCTTCTGTCTTTTCTCAGGAGGTTCAACTCAAACTGAATTTTAAACTGCAGTACCACTTGATCATCAGTCCCCTCTGCTGCTCGGCCAACTGGTACGAATCGAGCGCTGAACTGCTCCCCGCTGCCGCCGCGCCGACTGGATTCGTGTCCCTTTTGGTCGGCGACGACCGCGCCCTCGTCTGTGGCTTCTGCGTCGGCGACTCTCGGTAGAAAGACTGCCTCGCGTGCCTCGCGGCGGCAGTCGAGAATCTCCCAACTAGCGATTCCGAGTGTCCGTGCGATTCCCAGAGTCAATCTAGCTACTCCCTCCAATCCTAATTAACGTTCTCGGGTTTGTCTAGATTCAGATGTATCTAGCACTAAAATATGACTACAAACATTTGAATCTAGACAAATCTGACAACATTAATTAAGATCGGAGGAAGTACTAGGGAGTAGTAGTGTAGTATCTACATGGTTTGTACACGGGTTTAGTTGTCTACGTGAATCTACAGCCTGGCTTGTCGGCCAAAAGCAGCGGCCAGCACCGCAACGATCAGCACCAGCTTGATTGTTAAGAGCCGATCGAGCAGTCCTCTTGATCTGTATTGCATGCATGGATTATCCAGCGAGAGCGCCAATTTGCATGACATTTTTGCTGCTTTACTTGTTTTTCATGATTAACCAGGAATTACTATTTTTTGTTGTTTGCTACGTAAATAAAAGTACTCCCTCCACCTCAAATAAAATGTCAGAGAGATTTATCTAGATTCGCTAAACTGCACTTTCTTTCTTTTTTGCGAAATTCCACCAATCTATTAATAATCATCAACGCAGTACAAAGAGTTTCAGTAATAAAAATTACAAATAGGTCACTAGACCACCTAGCGACGACTACAAACACTAGCAGGAGCTGAAGGCGCGCCACCGTCCTCGCCCCTCCATCACCGGAGTCAGGCAAAGCTTGTCATAGTAGAGCTTATTGTAGTAGCAAATGGGAAGTCATCGTGCTATGGTCCAAAAGGACCAGCGTACTAGAGCAGCAACCATCGCCGAAGATGACAAACTTAGATCGGAAGAGACTGACCTCAAATCACACCAACGAATACGAAAAACGACCGGATCCTAAAAAATCCATTCGACACATGACTCCACGCGTCCTCCATCGATGCTAGATGCCCCACCAGAGCGAGGATAGGGTGGAGAGGAGCTTATTATGACTTCAGGACGTAGTCGCCGCCTCAACATCCTGAAGAAGACACTGAAAACAGTTGAAACAAAACACAGAGACCTCAGTCGGCAAGAGGCCATGGTCCGTCACGCCTCCAAGGCCCTAAGGTCGTCGGAGACGCACTACTAGAGAAAAGGCTATCGAAGACATGCTCATTCGAGGCGTATTTATACTCTATGCGCCTCTGATAAAATAGGTGAGGCGCATTGCACTAACATGCGCCTCTAGTATCAAAATAGATGAGACACATATTCGTAGGATGCGCCTCCTATAGTCTATGTACGGACAAAATCTGGCAGCCCCATATTATACGAGGCACATTCTGATAATATGCGCCTCCAATATGTTAGATAGGCGAGGCGCGTATGGGAAGAATGCGCCTCACATAAGTTGCGTGGGCCCGGGAGGAGATCGATGCTCCAATATGCGAGGCACATATCACCACATGCGCCTCCTATGCTTGATAATAGGCGAGGTGCATTCAGCCTAGTGCGCCTCAAGTAACCCCTGCGGGCACAGATGGCCGCATAGCCGAGGCGCATGTGGGTATATGCGCCTCACATAGTTTATGTTATAGGAGGCACATTTAGTGCAATATGCGCCTTGCATAACCTGGCTCGCTTTTTTGCACCTTTTAGCACATGCACCCCACTCACTTGTCTCACTTCTTCGTCCTCCACCAAAAGACAGATCTGGTCGCCCCCTTCTCCTCCCCACCTCATTTCCCACATTGATTCACCATGGAAGCTTGCTCAATCTCCATTGGTTGACAATCATATGTAAGTGAAGTCTCTTGCTCCTCTAGATCTACAACATGCCCCTTTACTTCTCCTCCGGCTCTCTTGCGCAAGTCGTCGTTGGAGGAAGCGTGAAGGCATTGCTTGCATGCTCATGCGCGTTGTCGGCGACACGTGACTATATGATTGTGTTGTGGTGCATGCTTATTTTTGTGCAGGGATTTCATTTGAGATGCCAATGTTTTGCCGGAATGTCGATTCATTTCTTTTCCGGCGAATTTATGGCACTCGCGGATGTCCTCTTTTTAGGGAAGGTCATGCCGAATTTTTCCGACGATCCGTATGTCCATATATGCTCTAATTATTCTCTTGCTCTTTGTACCACGCGTAGGCGACCCTGGTCCAACCACTGATCCGCAAAGCCCACATGGATAGGTGGATGAGATGCGCGAGGGCCGATATGGCACGCGCAAACAAGACGAAGATGTTCGTGTCGCGACTACAAGCTGATGTATCTGATAAGGCACGATTCCGGAATGCTGGAGTCGCACCTGCTCCAACGTAGTTTCATGGATGGCTACACTCGGTGGATACATGATGACGAAGATGTTGATGAGGATGTCAATAATGGTGAAGATCAAGATGCCGGTCACGATCACGAAGATCAAGACGCTGGCGGCGGGGCAGGTGATGATCATGGAGATCAGGGTGGCGCCGGGCATAATGGACACGAAGATGATCAAGGTGGCGTCGGGCATGAACACAGAGATCAAGGTGTCGACCATGATTCGAGCTGGCTGCGAGACCCTCATGTCCAAGATCTTCTTCTCAAGGAAACGAGTAATGCCAGAGCCGCCGCTAGAGAGAAAGCTCAGCTGGAGCAAATGAAGAAAGACGCGGCCACTCCATTGTTTGATGGATGCAACGACGGGGATACCCGTATGAATGTAACGCTTAGGGCTCTGGAGATGAAGGCAAAACACGAAATGACTGACGAATGCTTTGTCCAAGAAAGGGAACACATGTCCGACTAGTATCGCTGAGGACAAGAAAGTCGCGTGCCCTCTCAATCTACCGCACGTGAAATACCACGTCTGCATAAATGATTGCATCATCTACCGGGGAGAGGACACAGAGAATACCACGTGTCCGGTGTGCAAGACCTCTCGATACAAGAGAGGGACCAAGAAAGCTCCTAGAAAGGTGGTGTGGTACTTTCCTCTAACTCCTTGTATGCAGCGGCATTTCGCGGACCCTAAGGAAGCAGAGCTCATGCGCTAGCACGTGGAAAGAAAGAGTCCGGAAGACGATGATTCAGAGAAGGAGGAAATGCTGAGGTACCCTTCGGATGCTTGCCAGTGGAAGGTGTTGGACCTCCAATATTACCAACATTTCGGGAAAGAGTCAAGGAACCTCAGGCTGGGCGTGAGCACCGATGGACTCAATCCGTTCGGAAGCCAGAGCAACATACACATCACATGGCTCATGTTTGTATGGATCTACAACCTCCCCCTAGTTGTGCATGAAGAAGAAGTACGTAACCATGTGTAACACCCTCGAATCGGCCCTATGCAAGTTTCATCGCTTCTCGCCAAACCCGCATAGAAACGATTCAAGGACGCCCACTAGGAACTTTCGTGCGGGTGGAAAACGAAGTAATACCATTACATATTAGTCCATGATGGAACCTACAGAACATATATATACAACAGTGACTCCTTGAGTCAAGAATACACATATACAATACAAAGATCCAAATCACCTTGAAAACAATACAACATCCGAGTACAGATAAGAAGCAATGGGGCTAAAATCCCTGAAGAATAACCAATGGCATCCATCACCATGCCCAGGCCAAGCCGGAGCGGTAACCTTGCTAACGATGTCGATCTCAAACCTGCTAAAACAAAAGGGGTGCCGACAAACGGCAAAGGAAAGGGGAGCGTCAGTACTGAGGCCAGTACATGGCGAGGCTAGAATTTGGCGGCTCTCGCCTACATAGGTATGGTAGACTGAAGCGGCAGCGACGCATGCACTAAACAACCTATAGAGACTTGAAACCACTGTCGGCTATTAGAGAGGGATAAGAAAGACCTATTCGGGACCAACCTGATACTAACACCAATCATACCCATCCTGGTATTCCTCCTCGAGACCAAACGAGAAAGTCAAACCGAGGAACTCACACAGTTGGCAGTTTTATTCATTCCATTATAGTTGAAGCACTTACTAGTCAGTTATAGATAGCATGGGTCATCCTGATAGCATAAGTAGTGGGCAGTTTTAGTTCACCATTTAGTTTTAGTTGCAGTACTTACTAGTCAGATACAATTAGCATGTGATATCCCAAACCCAGCAGTTGTTGACACTTTTATTTCATTCCATTGGAGTTGCGATACTTACTAGGCAGGTAAAACATGACACGATACACCCCAGTTCCACCAGTTGTTGGCACTTTTATTATCCATTTCATTGTTGTAAAGCTGATTACTAGTCTCATATTAAGTCAAATTTATAGCACTACTTTAGTTATGCTTGTCTATGATCGAGATACTGTGCTCCAAGTCGTCCATAACCGCGGACACGGCTTTCAGAAAGATTTACCCTGCAGGGGTGCACAAATAGCAACACACACATGATCAACCTTGGAAAAACCAAATCAAAACCCAATGAGGCTTTCACGACAAAGCAATCATAGGATTCATAAAATATTTCAGGGGGCCACCCCACTAAGCTACCCGCAACAAAGTTGGCCGGCTCCTAGACGAACCCAGGGTTTGTGTAGACGGCGGTAAACGACTGGGAACCCGAAAGTGTGACTGGGCTTGTCGATACAGCGAAAACGTGTCATGGTCCAAAATAGTACAGGTGCTCCACACACAATCGTAAATAAAGCAGTAAAGCATGGCATAGGTACAGGATAGTAATAAAGCCCCAAACTAGTTTGTGGCCCCAAGAAATAAGAAATGAATCAAGCTCTGGCTAAGGGGGATCCATAGGGTCTCCTGAATGTGGATAGTGCGAATAATCAAGGAACAGGTATCAAGTACTAGGGGCCTACGGGACACAAGTGGACATGAAAAACCAAATAGCATATATTGCCCACTGGTGCCTCTTTCATTAGTTATCCCAACATTTTAATAGTTGTATTTAATGTCATGATCCTCTCCACCGTAAAGCATATGACAACATTCCAACAACTGCGTGGTACTTCACGACACGGGATCGCACCTGAGCAAGCGACTACGACTCGCAAGACCATCTATCTACAAACAACAGGTAATAGGAGGTGTCCAAGGCAATATAAAGGCTGCACGGAATATATCTGGTATGGAACACTAAAGCATCGTGACACGGATAGCAATATATCCACAGGTAGAAATAAAGACTATAAATGCAAAATAGGTAGAGAGGGGGAGAATGCTCGCCTGGGAAACACTGTCGAAGATTCACCGGAGATCGGGTCGACACTCGCATCAACCCATCGGCCTAATCCGTGAAGAAGCGAAACACTAGAAGAAACACCGGATGCACTATTTAATACTACAGGAAAAGATCGGGCATGATGCAGGTATGGTGCATGACATGGCAAAGGTTCGATGCAATTAGGCAATATTAAGCGGAACCGGGGTCCCGGTAATTAATTAGATGGTTTATGTTGTTTAGATACCCCCGCAATTTAAATGTTGGCTTAACAAGGCAAAACATGGCATTGGTTCGCTACACAAATTGAAATGGAGTCAATATAAGACTAGAATAGTCCGCATATGCGCTCCACATTTAATTTAGGTGAATCATAGAAATAGCCCCAAACATCCACAATATGCATGCGAGAATGAACAATTAATATGCAACAAGTTTATATTTCATTTCATAAAAATGGGGCTCGGATAAGGGGATCACACATCGAGGGGTTCGACGATCTTGGGTGTTCAACGGGTTTGGGTTCGGTCTTTGCGATCGGCTTCGGATCTGTGAAGATGACCTTTGGGTTTCGGCACCATCGCCTTCAGGCTGATGGAGTGCTTGGCATCCATCTTTGGTCGGTGTTCGTCTCAGCTCTCCGTGCCATAAGGTCTTGGCGTTTCCTCTAGGCGATCTACATGTCGTCGACTCCGCGAAGAAGAACTTGGTTTCGATTGTTGGTGTAGATCTTGTCAACAGGTACAGGATGACAGTACCACATCATCACACATGAAGAAGAAAGACATTTTAGCACGAGTGCACTGCAGACATCAGCACAGAACATAATACGCCAGGAGCAAACGACAAGAGGCGAGCATGGACAGAAGCAGAGGACCATGGCGACCATGCCGCGGTGGACGGAGGCAAGAGCGACGAGGGTTGGCGGCTCTGCTGGGACGTGGGGAGAGGCACCGGGTATCGGCGGCAGCACTGCGGCGCTTGGGGCCGAGGGTCACGCGCCTGCGTGGTTCTGGGACGGCAGCGGCGCGACGCGATCAGGAGACGAAAACGGCGGCTCGGCGATATGACTTGGCCGACACGGGTCATGCGCGCCCTGGGAACCGAGGCGGCCGATGCCGGACGCTCGTCGAGGAACGCCAGCATTGGGAGCGAGCAGCGTCGGCGCCCCGGGCTCGAGTGAAACGTGAGACGGAGGGGACGACACGCTGGAGGTGGGGCCGCGCCTGAGGCTTCAGGGCCTGGTGGGGGCCAGTGGTCGCAAGCGAGGCGAGGAGGGAGGAGCGGCTGGCGGCACGCAGAGGTAGAGAGCGGCGGCGACCGGCGAGCTCAATCGCGGGACCGAAGGATGGCAATCTCAAGAGGGAGAAGATGAGCTTGCCAAGGGAACTATCAGGGGATGGTCGTGCAACGAGGGACGGCCAGGGAGAGGGCGGGGCCTGCAGAGGAAGAAGGTGAGGCGGTCGCGAGGTCGCGGGCCACGGCAACGAGCGGCTAGAGGTCGGCGCCTGGGCAAGGTTGGCAGCAGAGGACGCAGCTCCGGTAGGGTCTCGCGCAGCTCAGGGAGAGGCCGAGAGGCAGCGGCGAGCAAGGATCCGAGGCGAGCGTTGGGGCCCGTGGTCGAGGAGGCGCATGCTCACTGGCGGCAGCAGCGAGGTGCTCGGGAGCAAGGCAGGGAGTGACGCATGGAAGGACGAGATCGCGGGGGAGGAAGAAGGTCGCGTGGAGGGGACACGGTGGTTGGTGGTCTCGAACTCTCAATCCAGGAAAGAGACAAGGTGGTGGGGCCGGGGCGAGTGGGACTGGCTCACACGCGGGGTGGGTGCGATGGGGCGTGGGGTGGTTGGCCTGAGCGACGCAGGTGGGCGTGTAGCTTCAGGGTGGCGGCGGCAGAGGGGTGTGGTCTAGGGTTAGGGTCAGGTGGGGATTAGGGTTAGGGCTTGGGGTTAGGAAGGAGGTGGCTGGCTGGGCTTTTCGGCCGGGCTGGCTGCCTCCTAAAAATAATATCAAATTTTATTTATTATTTAAAAGACTTTGGTAATTAGTTTTTAGACAAATAAAAGATCTGGATAAGACCGAGGTTTTGATTTGAAATAAAGACAGGGAATATTTAGAAAAATAAAGATAGGCTTTTCGAAAATAGATTTAGGCAAACATATGCATTATGATGACGATGCTCAAATGCAATGTGGCATGAAGACATGAGCATGCAGTCATGATGATGCACAAAACAAAACACAGCGATTTTCTAGTAGTGGTTTTAGTGGGGTGCTACACCATGAGTATGCTGGTTCAAGGGCCAAAACAACCCGGTACAGACATCAATCTGTATCTCACGTTGTTAAAAGAGGAGCTGGCCACATTATGGGAAGAAGGAGCCCATACGTGGGATGCCTCGAGACAAGAATACTTCGACATGAGAGCAGCGGTGATCACGACGGTGCAAGACTATCCCGGTTACGGATACTTCTTGGGGAAGGTGGTCAAAGGATTTTATGGGTGTGTTAGGTGCAAGGATAATACAATGTACCGCCAGCTATAGAAATATCTTGGGTCTGGGAAAACCATGTTCCTTAGGGCTCGGAGGTGGCTTCCCAAGAGTCACGCCTGGAGAAAGCTAGGAGATCTATTCGATGGGACGGTCGAGCTCTGAGGAATCCCGGACCAGAGGAGCGGCACGGAAGTCTACGAGTTGTTGAATAACTAGAAGGAATGCCCTGCACTGGGAAAGACCCAGAAGAAGGCAGAGCCGCTGCTGAAGGTATGGAAGGCGATGTCTGTTTTCTGGGACTTGTCATACTGGAAGATCCTCCGCGTGCCTCATAGCCTCGATCTCATGCATATCACGAAGAACATGGGCGAGAGTCTGCATGACACCCTCCTTAACACCGACAACAGCAAAGATGGGCCGAAGGCAAGGAATGACTTGAAGTATATGGGCATCAGGGATGGACCTCAACCACCACCTAGCGATGACAAGGAGGAGGACAAGGAGAAGGAGACGGAAACATAGAATAGCCATCATCGCAAGGGCAAAAAGCAGGTCAAGAAGGGCGAGGTCAAGCTCAAAGCCTTGTGCTTCACTATGAGTAAGAAGGAGGCCATACAGTTTATGAAGTGCCTCCTCCGAGTCAAATTTCCGAACGGCTACGCGGGGAACATAAGAAGATGGCTAGATGAGGCGAAGTAGCGCTTCAGCGGGATGAAGTCTCACGACGTCGCCGTGCTGATGATGCAGGTACTCCCGGTCACGATCCGACGTATAATGGACAAGAACATCTGTGAAACGTTGTTTGGCCTCTGCAACTTTTTCGACATCATCTCTCAGAAGTCGATAGGCATTAAGCAGCTCACGAGGATACATGAAGAGATCGTGGTGATACTATGCGAGCTCGAGATCTATTTGCCCCCCCCCCCGCGCATTCTTCGGTGTCATGCTTCATCTGCTTCTCCATGTCGTGGAGGATATCATCTAGCTCGGCCCTCCGTTTCTGCGAAGCATGATGCCGTTCGAAAGGCTCAATGGACACATCAAAGGATACATTAAAAACAAGTCCCGTCTAGATGGAAGCATAGCAAACGGCTTCCTGGCCGAAGAGTGCATCTCTTTCTGCTCGAACTTTCTACAAACCGAGACCCCTCTTGGTCTGCCATTCAACAAGCACCTCGGGAGGCTCGCTTGATGGGGTCACCATGAGGGTCGGCGCGCAAAGCATGTCGATCTCGAGGGCCGAACCAAGGACTTTGAAAGAGCAAACCTGGTCGCGCTACAACACCTGTAGGTGGTCGATCCATACATATATGAGAACAAAGAGTTTATCAAGAAGAATTACGTTGACCAGGGGCGTCAGTACTCGGAGGAAGATGTTATCAAGGAGCACGACTCCAGTTTCACGCGGTGGTTAAGGGAGAAGGTCATTGCTAATCCACCGCAGGGCGAGTACTTGGAGGAAGATATACTCATATTCTCCTTGTCACGGGGTGCCTCGCACAACCTGATGACCTATCAGGCATACAATATCAATGGATACACGTTCTACACTGAGGAAAAGGAGAATAACTACGATTACCAGAACTCAGGGGTTACGAGGATATTCTACACCGGTGACGTTCTGGAAAGATACTACAGAAGGATCAAGGAGATTTGGGAGCTCGACTACGTTACGGGGAAGGTGCCGATGTTCCATGTCAAGTGGGCCAAGAGCGTCGAGAAAGAAGGCCGATATTTCACCACCATGGTTACACCGTCAAATACCACTAGCGCGAACGCACCCGCGAGAAATCAGCCTTGGGTTCTAGCTAGTAAGGTGGACCAATGCTGGTACATCACAGACCCGTCAAAGCCTAGCCGGGTTGTCGCTAGGAGAGGCAAAAGGAACATCATCGGAATGGAAGGAGTGGCCAACGAGCAAGACTTTGACCAGAACGGTGACCCGAAGATGGAAGACGGATACGGCAACCAAGCACTGTACACCACAACCCTACCTAAGAAAGTACTCCCGTTCAAAAGAAGTAGTGAAGACGTCCCGGACCTAACCTATGAAACTGCGACAAGGAAGGGCAAGAAGACGACCATTGTCAAGAAACGCTAGCGCGCTCCGACCATTATCAAGAACCATCGTGTGTGTGTGGCCTACTATTATATATTGAAACATTCATAATTATCAATTTTTTTATGTTATAGTATTGCATTTAGAATATTATGTATCGACGAGACACATTCATAATACTCACTTTTGTTTTTGGGCAATATTTGAATTTTTAAAATATTTGCAGTATATTTTATAGTTTATATTGTGTTTGGACAATGTTTTTACATGAAAAATAGCCTTTAAAAAAGTTTACATAAATATGTTGCCACCAGGATTCGAACCTGGGTGGCAAGGGTTCAGAACAGGACAAGGGAAGTAACCAATGGGGGTAGTGTGTGTTTATTGACATATACTAGAGCACTTCCCTATTTGGCTAGGACTGAAGAATAGCTGAGGCGCATTCTGGCCAGATGCGCCTCGCCTAATCTTATATGAGGCGCACTTTGCAATATGTGCCTCGCATAAGCTGGTACCTAAAAAGATTGAGGGCCTTATTTCTGTCTCGATTCCCCTTTCTCTCGATCTGGACGAGCTGCCTCTGCCGTCGATGTCGCCGCACCTTCCTCTGCCGCGCCGTCGCCGCCCCTTCCTGCCGTCGTCCGTGCCCGCCGTCCACCATCGTCGAGGTGACCCCCTTCTCCTCTCCCTTCCCTTCCCCCTACCCCTCTTCCCTCCCCTTCCCCTCTCCCTGACATATCCGCGACCACCAGCCACAGGGAGGAGGATCCCGACGTCCGCGACCCGCCCGCCCCGTGGAGGAGGAGCCCGCTGATACGTTGCTAACATATCCATAATTTTTTGATGTTCCATGCTTGGTTTTATCTACTTTCTTATGTTTTGTCCACACTTTGGAGTAATTTTTATAGACTTTCGTGGACTAACCTATTAATAAGATGCCACAGTGCCAGTTGCATGTTTTCTGTTGTTTTTGGTTCCAGAAAGTCAGAAAATGAATATTCTCGGAATTGGACGGGACAAAAGCCAAAGTCAATATTTCACAGAGAGGAACACGGAGCTAGAAGACGAGACAGAGGAGAGCAAGGGCCTGGCCACACCATGTGGTGGCGCGGGCTAGCCCTGGCCGCACCACCAGGTGGTGTGGGCCCCTCCAGCCTCCACCGACCTTGCCTCTTCGCCTATAAGAAGCCTCCCGATGCATAAACCCTAAATCGAACGACCTCTAGCCACGAAAAGTTCCGCAGTGCCGCCGCCACCGAAGAGGAGATTCGGGGGACATAAAGTCTCTGTTCCGGCACCCTGTCGGGACAAGGAAGTGGCCCCGGAGCCATCTCCATCGATCTCCACCACCATCTCCTTCGCCGTTGCTGATTCCCATGATGATGAGGGAGTAGTTCTTCCTCGAGGCTAAGGGTTCTACCGGTAGCTATGTGTTCATCTCTCTCTATCCATGATCATATTGTGATCATGAGCTTTGTAATCAAGTAGATCTACTTTGCTACTCAAGTGCTTTAATAGATCTCTGCTCTCCCCACGTGTGTGAAAGTGACAGCATGCACACCATGGTGGCACTTAGGCTAGATATTATAAATACTTGTTATGAGTTATATTTGGAGTTGGATGTCTCTATGAAATTATGGTGTTTGTTGGGACCATCTAGTGCTCAAGGTGACAGTGTGGGGTTATCTAGATGGGAAAGGCTTTCTTCGAGGTGTGCTGTTATAGCCCTACCATGGATTAAAGTGTCCAACCGGAGAGTAGTTCATAGTAGTATCATTAAGAGAAGATATTTATATGAGACTGTTCACTAGTGAAAGTATGATCCCTAGGCCTTGTTTCTAAACATTGAAACACCATTTGCATTTAGATCTGTTATATGTTTGCTTGCTTCCATCTTTATTTCAATTTGCCTTTAGTCTCTTCCACGCCATCAAGCTATTTTCTGGCACCGTTGTCTTATATCCATACTACTTGTATTTCACTATCTCTTCGCCGAACTAGTGCACCTATACACCTGACAAGTGTATTGGGTGTGTTAGGGACACAAAAGACTTCTTGTATCTTGATTGCAGGGTTGCTTGAGAGGGGATACCTTTGACCACTTCCTCCCTGAGTTCGATAAACCTTGGGTGATCCACTTAAGGGAAAACTTGTTGCTGTTCTACAAACCTCTGCACTTGGAGGCCCAACAACTGTCTACAAGAATAGAAGTGCGTAGACATCAAACTATTTTCTGGCGCCATTGCCGGGAGGTAAGGTAAAAGGTACACACATCCTCCGGTGTGAGTGCTCGAAGTTATTTCCTTTAGATTCTGCAATTTTGTCTTTTTGTTTCTTGTTTTCACTAGTTAGGCTTAATGGAAAACAACAACAAAATTATAGAGCTTTATAGTATTTACCTTGAGTTAGGACATGAAGAGTTTGAAGAGAAAATTAAAAAACCTATGGAACTTTATTTGCATGCTAATAGCAATGTTGTTAGTATGAATTCTTTGGACACCATTGTTGCTAATGCTACGGAAAAGTCTAAGCTTGGGGAAGCTAGTTCTTATGAAAATGATCTTTTTAGTTCCCCGGCTTTGGAAGATAGCTATTCTATTGCTTATGATGATACCAAACCTCCAATATATGATGATTACAATGATGAATATGATATTTTCAGTCCACCTACTATTGAGGAAATTAATTATGACTACAATATGCCTCCTATATTTTATGATTATGATGATGAGAATAATAATGATAGCTATTTTGTTGAATTTGCTCCCACTACGATTAATAAGAATGACTATGCTTATGTGGAGAGTGATAATCATTTTATAAGCATATGGCTCATGATAAGAATGTTTTATGTGATAGTTATATTGTTAATTTTATTCATGATGCTACTGAAAGTTATTATGAGAGAGGGAAACATGGTTTTATATATCTCAATAATATTAAGTTTCCCCTCTTTATGTTGAAAGTCTTGAAATTACACTTGTTTTGCTTTACTATGCTTATTGATTTGCTTTCATGACTTGTTTCTTTACAAGATTCCTACGCATAGGAAGTGGGTTAGATTTACATGTGCTTTGAATTTGCTTCTTGATGCTCTCTTTTACTTCAATTCATAATTCTTATGTGAGCATCTTCTCAAACTATCGTGCCTAACTTAAAGGCGTTAAAGAAAAGTACTTATTGGGAGATAACCCAAAAGTTTTAGATAAGTCTTGGAAGTTATTACCTCTGTAATAACCGCTCCTTATCATTTTTATTTGCTTTTTTTGCCAAGAGTAACCTCTAATGAGAGAGAAGTAATGCTTGGGAAAGTTGCTGTCCCGAAACAGAATTTTGTGCTTCGCTGTAAAAATTCATGTAAAATCTCTGTAGGTCCTTTTGAGGCGTTAATTTTTGTGCTTCTGCCCCAGGTTGTTATATAACTTTCGTTAGTTCAACACTTTTTGATTTGAGGAACAGAAGGTCTTTGAAAAAATTGGTTTTTACCTGCTGGTCTGTTTTGACAGATTTCTGCCATTATTTGCATCTGCTTCTTGTTGGTTCCTTTTTGAGTTCTTTTGGGGAATTGAGCTTTTTGTGGGAAGTGCTACAGTAGCTTGTGTTTTAATGGAAGTTTTATTGGTGTTGAAACTGAACCTAAAGACTTATTATCTTGAGTGCACTAATGTTGCTAATAAAGATTGTGTGAAGTTTTGTATGAAGGAAAAATTTCAAGTGTATGGAAGGAATGATGTAATGAGATGAAGAATGGACTAAAGCTCAAGCTTGGGGATGCCACGCATGTCACCCCAAGAAATATCCAAGAAGTAGAAGCGTCAAAGCTTGGGGATGCCCAAGGCATCCCGTTCTTCATCAATAAAAAATCTCAAGTTTCTTCCAAACACTTCATTTTTGTTGTTTCATGCACAGTTGTGTTGTTCTTGGAGCGTATTTGTTTTTGTTTTTAGTTTTCTTTTGTTTGGTTTGCTTAAATAAGTTGGTTGGATCCCAACACACTTCTTTTGGAGAGAGACACACCCCATTGTTCATTGCCTAGAACACTCTAGTTTTCATTCTTATTGTTTTGTGAGTGTTCTATTTTGCTAGCACTGGGTTTAGACTTAGTTTTCTTGTGCTTTCAGCTTAGAACTTTTAGTTATGCTTTTTGTATTTGTGATACAAGCTCACTGATCTTTATTCATTATTATCTTTGTGAGTTCTTTCAAATAGGTTGATTTGGATTGGAAAAGAGTAGGAAAAGTTCATGCTTAATTGGTAAAAAGGAGCTTGTTTTTGACTGTGGCCTATGCGTTGTCATGACATGCTTGATATTGTTTTGGATTTATGCTTAGTGATTTTTGATGTCGCATGACATGTTATAAACAATTGAGATTGCTTAATGTTCCTTGAAAGAATCATGCGTTGTTTAAGTATATTAAAGCATAGTATTGTGGTATTCTCCTTTGATGCTTTATTTGGGTTGACTTGGTGCATGCTCACACCATGTTATGACTATCCCAAGTCACCATAGCCTCTATGATCCTTTAGTTTTCGACTTGTAATATCACTTTATGCTTTAATTAATGATGTTTTGTCGCTTTGCATGATTATGGCCAATATTGCTCTCTTAGTTGGTCGCTCCCAGTATTTTGCTAGCCTCCATACCAAGTATGAGTTCCACTCATGCATCCAACTCCAAATAAAACCAAGTTATCCCAAAGAGTCCACCATACCTACCTATCAACATTTGCTATTCCAAGTATATTCATGCTTTTATCTACCTTCCGAATTAAACTTGTTATGTGAAAACTAGTGATTAAAGCTCTCACGAACTTGATGACACAATTTACTTTCCTGCACTTAATAATCTTGAACCATTTCTTCCATCTTTGTTGCGTATATGCTTGCCCTTTATAAGTTGAAGTTAGCAGAACCATGTATCATGCGGAATGCTTTCAACATTGCACTTCTTATTCCGTTGATATCATGATTCTTTTGCTTATGGGTCCCGACGGTGTGAAATAAAAGGGGAACTTGTAAGATAATGGAGTTTGTATGTGTGTTAGAGAAACGCCTGGGCCGCTAGCCTAAGACATGCCTAATCATGGTGGAAACTTGCAGCATAACCATAATGAGCACTCTATGAAGCATCCTCAATAAAAACCTATGCATATAGCAAATAAAAAGATCGCTGAGAATGCTCATTGTCTACTTGCCTTGTCATTTTGATTATGGGATAGCTCCTGTATCATGTGCAAGGGGTACCCTGTTGGTGGTTCTCTATAATACATATGTACTTACAATGACAAGAGCTTACTTGTGTCTGAAGTTGAGTAGGATGAGGTTCGGTACTCGTAAGTAAGGGGCATGAGATTTCAACTTATAACTTGTCAAGCATATCCTCTTAGTTGTGTCACTTTAACCTTAATCACCTAAATATGCTTATGATAGGGGCAATGAGAGCTGAAAGCTAATAAGTACCATAATTTTTGGAAGATCTTTATGAGACTTGAATCCCTGCTTCCTTCTATGAAGGCCTTTCTTTTACTTTTATGTTGAGTCTCCATCTTCTATCTTTATGCACCAATTACGAGAGCATAGTTGTCATTCTTAGTTCTATGTGCATTGTCCCAAAACTTATTGATTGATTCATAACTTAGATATTGCTTGTCCTTAAACTATTTGTATCTAGTCACCCTTATGAACTTTGAAGGTGTCCTATGCATTTATGTTTTGCTACTCCATGAGGGACAAGCTGAATGCCACTATGCTATGTTTTCTATATGTGAAACAAACAAACGTATTTCAATGCATTGTTATTCATGATCTTTGTTTGTATCCTTTCATGTTGCATGCATAGTCACTATGTCTTATTGTTAGAACTTCATCTTTCTTGCTCATGTTTAGAGTACTTTGATCCCAGCTTTCAATGCTTGCAAATGGTTTGATCTTGATTGTGATGGTGCATGTCACCTCAAAAATTATTCTTTTTTTATCACTTACCTACTCAAGGACGGGCAGGAGTTAAGCTTGGGGATGTTGATACGTTTCTAACGTATCCATCATTTTTGATGTTCCATGCCTGGTTTTATCTACTTTCTTATGTTTTGTCCACACTTTGGAGTAATTTTTATACACTTTCTTGGACTAACCTATTAACAAGATGTCATAGTGCTAGTTGCCTGTTTTCTGCTATTTTTGGTTCCAGAAAGTCAGAAAATGAATATTCTCGGAATTGGATGGGACAAAAGCCAAAGTTAATATTTCACCGAGGGGAACACGGAGCCAGAAGACGAGACGGAGGAGGGCCATGGCCTGGCCACACCATGTGGTGGCGCGGGCTAGCCCTGGCCGCACCACCAGGTGGTGTGGGCCCCTCTGGCCTCCACCAACCTTGCCTCTTCGCCTATAAGAAGCCTCCCGATGCATAAACCCTAAATCGAATAGCCTCCAGCCACGAAAAGTTCCACAGCGCCGTCGCCACCGAAGAGGAGATTTAGGGGACATATAGTCTCTGTTCCGGCACCCTACAGGGACGAGGAAGTGCCCCCGAAGCCATCTCCATCAATCCCCACCACCATCTCCATCGTCATTGCTGATTCCCATGATGATGAGGGAGTAGTTCTTCCTCATGGCTAAGGGATGTACCGGTAGCTATGTGTTCATCTCTCTTTATCCATGATCATATTGTGATCATGAGCTTTATAATCAAGTAGTTCTACTTTGCTACTCAAGTGCTTTAATAGATCTCTGCTCTCCCCATGTGTGTGGAAGTGACAGCGTGCACACCATGGTGGCACTTATGCTAGAGATTATAAATACTTGTTATGAGTTATATTTGGAGTTGGATGTCTCTATGAAATTGTGGTGTTTGTTGGAACCATCTAGTGCTCAAGGTGACAGTGTGGGGTTATATAGATGGGAAAGGCTTACTTTGAGGTGTGCGGTTATAGCCCTACCATGGATTAGAGTGTCCAACCGGAGAGTAGTTCAGAGTAGTATAATTAAGAGAAGATATTTATATGAGAGTATTCACTAGTGAAAATATGATCCCTAGGCCTAGTTTCTAAACATTGAAACACCGTTTGCATTTAGATCTGTTGCATGTTTGCTTGCTTCCATCTTTATTTCAGTTTGCCTTTAGTTTCTTCCACGCCATCAAGCTATTTTCTAGCACTGTTGTCTTATATCCATACCACTTGTATTTCACTATCTCTTCGCCGAACTAGTGCACCTATACACCTGACAACTATATTGGGGACACAAGAGACTTCTTGTATCTTGATTGCAGGGTTGCTTGAGAGGGGACAACTTTGACCACTGATACGTCCATTTTGCATCACTATTCTATGTCATAATTCACTATTATTCATTGATATATTTCGTATTGAGAGGTGATACTTATGTTATTTCATCTGTTTTTGCATGGTTGATGACTTTTGGAGCATGGACCGCTGCAGTCAGGATTCTGATGGAAAAGGTGTTGTTTGGAGGCAAAATTCGCGAAGATCAGAAAATCCGGGAAAATATACGGAAAATCTTAATTTTTCCAGAAGACTAAGGATGCCAGAAGATGGAGTGGAGATGGGCCACAGGGGGCCCACACCACCCCCTAGCGCGGGCAACCCTAGGCCACACCAGCAGGTGGTGTGGCCACCCTGGCCCACTCCAGCCTCTCCCCTCTGGCGTATATCATCCTCCCGAAACCCTAAGACTTGAGGAGTGACCATAGAAAGATTTCGCCACCTCTGCAAGGCGGAAAACATCGAGAGAGAAAGATCTCTCCGGCAGACAGATTTCTGCCGGGGGAATTCCTTCCCGGAGAGTGGAGATCGTCCCCATCAACACCACCATCAAGCTGGACTTCATCGGGATCATCATCATCATCATCACCACCACCATCATCACCATCAGCACCCTCATCACCATCTCCATATTGCTGTAACAATTGAGTTGAATCTTGCATTAGTTCATAGGGGAAACTTTCCCGGTGTTGATTACTCTTCGTAGTTGATGCTATTGAGTGAACCGTTGAATTATTGTTTATGTTCAGATTGTTATACATCATTATTCCATCTCTGATCATGATCCATATGATGTCTTGTGAGTAGTTCGTTTTGTTCTTGAGGACATGGGAGAAGTCATGTGGTTAGTAGTGGAGTTGTCTTGAGAAAGATTCAATAGTTTGATATTTAAGTTGTGATGTACTTCTTCTAGTGGTGCAATGTGAACGTCGACTACATGACACTTCACCTATATGGGCCTAGGGGAATGCATTGTGTATTTGGCTACTAATCGTAGGGGTTGCTGGAGTGACAGAAACCTGAACCCCCGTTAGGAAACCATTGCACAAGGGACGTAAGGGTCTTAGAGTTTAAAGGTGTGGTTAGGTTTCTACCTTAATTACTTTCTTGTACTTACGGATGTTTGCAAGGGGTATAATCACAAGTATGTATTAGTCCTAGATGGGTCGGTACATTTGCACAGGTTCACCCACACAACACTTAGAAAGCTAAAGAAGATTAATCAACTATAGGAAGCGAAAGCACTTGACAGTCTTCCCATGTGTCCTCGAGAACGTTTGGTCATCTTAAGTAATACAAACGGCTTGTCCTTTGCTGCATAAAGGATTGGGCCACTTGCTGCATTTATTCCTACTGTCTTTTATTTACTCGTACTTTGTTTACTTGCTTTATCAAAAACCCCTAAAAATCCGTTTGCTAAGTATTTGCAGAAAATTCCTGATCCATACCACTAGCCAGCACCATCTGCTCCTCGTTGGGTTCGACACTCTTACTTATCGAAAATACTGTGATACACCCCCTATACTTGTGGGTCATCAAGACTATTTTCTGGCGCCGTTGCCGGGGAGTGAAGCACTATTGGAGAGTGGAACTGGTAAATGAAACTTCTACTGTGGGTATTGTTTACTTCTGCAAGTTGCTTTATTTTCATTATGGATAATTCGCTGAGTTTCTTATTTGGTAATGCTACTACCACTGCTAAGGTAGTAGATAAGCCACCACCTGCTGAGAATGATGTTTTTAAAATACCTACAAGAATTATTGATCGTGTTATGCATAACTACTATGTTGGGGATGGAACTGTCCATCCCGGTGATCATTTACTCTTTATACACGAATTATGCGGGTTGTTCAAGTGTGCAGGTATTACTACAGATCAAGTTAAGAAGAAGTTATTCTCATTATCACTGAAAGGAAGAGCTGAGGGATGGTATAAGCTACTGAAGAATGGTCAAGCTCTGGAATTGGAGGAAATAGTGCCTCTCTTTTATTCAAAGTTTTATCCTCCTAGTGAGATTCATAAATATGGGAATCAAATATACAACTTTTGGCCTCTTGATGGAGAGAGTACAGCTCAATCTTGGGGGAGATGAAGTTACTAATGCTCAAATGTCCCATTCATGAGCTTCCCAACAATATTATTATCAATAACTTTTATGCAAGACTCCCTCTACATGACAAGGATTTATTGGACGCTTCTTGTGCTAGATCATTCACTCGTATGGAAGAAGAAGCTAAATGGGATCTTCTGGACCATATTCAAGACAATGCTGAAGCATGGGAGAATGAAAAAGGTAGAAAGTCAGGTATAAATTATGATTATGAATGCATTGAATCTTTTATGGGAAGTGATGACTTTCAAAAGATTAAAAATGCTTATGGTCTAGATTCTCAAGCTATTGCTTCTTATTTTAAAGATTTTGCTTCCTATATTGAAGTGCCTAAAAAGAAGTGGAATAAGTATCATGAACCTTATAAAGATATTGCTAAGAGTGTTGCTGCAAGAAATACTGAAGTTTATACTGCTAATCATGTCTTACCTAAACCTTATATTGAGAAAATGCCTTTTCCAGTTAAGATTAAGGAACATTCTATGATAGCTAGTATGGTTAGTGAAAGTACAAATAAAGCTGTTTAACCTGATAAACAAATGGTTGATGAACCTATAATAGCAAATGTGAAATACTTTATTACTAAATATGACAAATAGGGACACACTATCCTTTGTAAGGATACCTCTAATATTGTTTCACAAAGTAGTGTTATGAGAACTAGTATTCCGGTGTTTTCTGTTAGAATAAGTGATCATTGCTATGATGGCCCTTGTGATGGCTATATTGTTAAGTTTATGCATGATACTGAAAGTTATTATGAGAGAGGGAAAAGTGTTCGTATGCATCTCAATAATATCAAGTTTCCTCGTTTCACGCTGAAAGTTTTTATGTTGCACTTGTTTTGCCTTCCTATGCAAGTAGCCTCTGGTTTTAGCAACTTGTTTGTTTACAAAATTCCCTTGCATAGGAAGTGGGTTAGACTTAAATGTGTGTATTTTTGCTTCTTAATGCTCTCTTTCACCTCAATTCATATTCCTGAGTGAGTATCTTCAAAATTATCATGCCCATCTTAATGGCTATAAAGAAAGAGCTTTATGGGAGACAACCCAATTTGTTTTCGCTTTCAGTTTGTTTTTGTTTCTTTGAGTCTAGGAAGCTATTACTTCGGTAATAACCGCTCTTTATCCGTTTTGTTTGGTTTTTGTGTCAAGATCAACCTCTAATGAGAGAGAAGTAATATTTGGGGAAGTTGCTGTCCCGAAACAGATTTTTGTGCTTCACCATAAAAATTCATGAGAGATCTCTGTATGTCGGATTGAGCTGTAATGTTTTGTGCTTATGCCCCAGGTTGTTATTTAACTTTAGTTAGTTTTTCACTTTTTGATTTGAGCAACAGAAGATTTTTGAAAAAATTGGTCTTTACCTGCTGGTCTGTTTTGACAGATTTTGCCACTTTTGCATTTGCTTCTTTATTCGATTTCCTTTTTGAATTCTTTTTGGATTTTCAGAAGGAGTTGATACAGTAGCTTATGTTTTGATGGTTTTCAGTTGAAGTTGGACCCAAAAGGTTTTATCACTTCACTTATACTAATGTTGCTAATGAGAACTGTGTGAAGTTTTGTGTGAAAGAAATTTCCAAGTAGTGGAAATAATGGTGTAATAAGGAAGAGAAGGGTTATATGACTCAAATAATAAGTGTATGAAGATGAAGATATTGATGTTATTCAAGTGGTGATTCCGGAAGAATCCACTAAATACCAAATTCAAAGACCTGCAGAGTCCGTGTTCAAATAGGTTTCTGGTAAGAAAAATTCCGTGAAAATACAATCCAACTATATTCTTGCAGTTTTTAGTCAATAAGGGAAATTACGAAGTGAAAAAGGGACGAAAACAGAGCCTGGGTGGCTCACACCACCCTGTGGCGCGGGCCCACCTCTGGCCGCGCCACCAGGTGGTGAGTCCACCCCAGACTCTGTCTCCGACCCGTTTTCACCCAGTACCTTCCTCTTTATATGAAACTTTGTAATATATAACCCCCGGATCCCCCGAGGTTCGTATATCGTGTTTTCATCGTGTTTTTGTTTCGATCTGTTTCTGCCAGGACATACTCTTTGAAAGTTTAGAAGCACAATGGTGTCCGCCAAGGATAAAGGGAAGGAGCCTATGGAGGAAGACCTCCAAGACCCCGGGAAGGAGAAGGAGATCAAGAGCGAAGGTGAAGAGGAAGCAAAGCACACTGGCACTACCATTGCAAGCATTGGAGTGGTGACGAAACCTACCAGGGTTAGAAGGACTACACGGATGTAGACTGGGGGAAAAGCTCCTCGTCATAGTTTGGCTCCACGATCACTTCCTCCACACACCAAGAATCCCTTCCATACCTTTATCCATAACCATGCAGGAAAAGAAGACTCCAAGAGGGAAGAATTGAAAAAGAATCACAAGAGCTGGGATCCACAAACTGAAATGATTATGAGCTATATTGAGCACAATTCGGAGTTGATTCGTACCCTCACCTTCGAGATCGAGGACTTGGGGAAATTGGTCAAGAAGCTCATCGAGAGGACACTACCACCACCTAAGGAGTAATTCGTCATTAGGTTTGACATCCCCTTGGTTTGTTCCAATCTTGGGGGAGTGTCGCGGTATCACATCACTATCTTCTATCTTTTTACCTTATTAGTAGAGTCATATCATGAATAGAGGAGTTATTATGTAGGATGGTTTGCATTATGGAAGTGTCCCCTCTCTTGTTAGATATGTATCCCTTGGTGTGAGTTGCCATTATGGAATATTAATGAGAAGTTCTATCATTCACTCTTTTGCATAGCTTATATTAGTTTTCAATTCGTGGTTATATGATTGATCTTGTTGTTAGTATTGGTATCACTATGGGATCATTGAGTTAATTTAGTTGGTTTTGGCAAACCTAGCTCGGTCAGTAGCATCACTATTTTCAAGAGTTGAATGAAAAAGATAAAGGTACCTCTAAAGAAAAATAATTTCATCATCTTTCTTTCTTGATTTGCTCATAAGTCTAGTATTCTCTAGTTAAGATCTTTTGTGCTTCCAAGGAAGATTGCATGGTTGTTTTTATCACTTGTATGTTTGTTTGTTTCCTTCAACTCTTATACTTGATACCCAGCCTTGCTAGCCAAAAACCTGTACTGAGAGGGAATTCTTCTCGTGCATCCACCTCCTTTAAACCAAACCTTTGACATTTGTGTCCACCATACCTACCTAGTAGCATTATTGCTATTCCAAGTAAATTCTTGTTTGATCTACGTCCCAAATTAAACTTGTTATGTGAAAATTAGTTATTAAAGCTCTCACGAACTTGATCACACACTTTACTTTCTTGCATTTAATAAACTTGAACCATTGGGTCCTTCTTTGTTGCGTATATGCTTGCGCTTTATGAGTTGAAGTTAGCAGAACCATGTATCATGGGGACCGCTTTCAACACTTCATTGGTACTTCTACCTAGTTGATATCATGTTCTTTTGCTTATGGATCTCGGCGGTGTGAAATAAAAGTGGAACTTGTAAGATCATGGAGTTTATATGCGTGTTAGAGAAACGCCTAGGCCGCTAGCCTAAGCCATGCCTAATCATGGTGGAAACTTGCAGCATAACTATAGTGAGCATTCTATGAAGCATCCTCAATAAAAACCTATGAAAATAGAAAATAAAAAGATCGCTGAGATGCTCACTGTCTACTTGCCTTGTCATTTTGATTATGGGATAGCTCCTGTGTCATGTGTAAGGGGTACCCCATTGGTGGTTCTTAATGATACACATGTATTTACAATGACAAGAGCTTGCTCGTGACTAAAGTTGAGTAGCATGAGGTTCGGTACTCATAAGTAAGGGGCATGGGACTCCAATTTATAACTTGTCAAGCATATCCTCTTAGTTGTGTCACTTTAACCTTAATCACCAAAAGATGCCTATGATAGGGGCAACGAGAGCTGAAAGCTAGTAAGTATCATAATTTTTGGGAGCTCTTTATGAGACTTGCAATCCCTGCTTCCCTCTGCGAAGGGCCCTTTATTTTACTTTGTAGTTGAGTCAGTAAACCTATTCCCTTCTATCTCAGCAAGTATTTTGAGTTGTTGTGTTGCATTCATTCATATGATGATTTATTCAATCATGTTTCTTATGTTCCTTGTTTTGCACTTTGCTCTTATCTTGATGTTTACTACTTTGAAAGCTATCTTTGAAAACCAGCAGTTTGTGAACTCCAGCAAATTATCAACTATTCTTCGACCAAGAGCTAAGTTTGCCATTACCAATTATGATTCACTTTATGTATATTTATTGTGTTTCCTTTACTTATTACAAGTTGAGTTATATAATAGTGAGTTGTCTTCTATTATGATCTATGTATTTGATGAATGTGATGCTTCTTGTCCATATTCTTTTATCGACTCTTCACTCCATAAACCTGAGGCCATGTTTATTGAGCTCAGTTTCGCTTGGGGACAAGCGAAGTCTAAGCTTGTGGGGAGTTGATATGTCCATTTTACATCACTATTCTATGTCATAATTCACTATTAGTCATTTATATATTTCGTATTGAGAGGTGATACTTATGTTATTTCATCTGTTTTTTGCATGGTTTATGACTTTTGGAGCATGGACCGCTGCAGTCAGGATTCTGATGGAAAAGGTGCTGTTTAGAGGCAAAATTCGCGAAGATTAGAAAATCTGGGAAAATATACGAAAAATCCTAATTTTCTAGAAGACTAAGGATGCCAGAAGATGGAGTGGAGATGGGCCATAGGGGGCCCACACCACCCCCTAGCGCGGGCAGCCCTGGGCCGCGCCAGCCGGTGGTGTGGCCACCCTGGCCCACTCCAGCCTCTCCCCTCTAGCGTATATCATCCTCCCGAAACCCTAAGACTCGGGGAGCAACCACCGAAATATTCCGCCGCCTCTGCGGGGCAGAAAACACCGAGAGAGAAAGATATCTCCGACAGACAGATTTCTGCTGGGGGAATTCCTTCCCGGAGAGGGGAGATCGTCGCCATCAACACCACCATCAAGCTGGACTTCATTGGGATCATCATCATCATCACCACCACCATCATCACCATCAGCACCCTCATCACCATCTCCATATTGTTGTAATAATTGAGTTGAATCTTGCATTAGTTCATAGGGGAAACTTTCCCAGTGTTGATTACTCTTCGTAGTTGATGCTATTGAGTGAACCGTTGAATTATTGTTTATGTTCAGATTGTTATACATCATTATTCCATCTCTGATCATGATCCATATGATGTTGTGTGAGTAGTTCGTTTTGTTCTTGAGGACATGGGAGAAGTCATGTTGTTAGTAGTGGAGTTGTGTTGAGAAAGGTTCAATAGTTTGATATTTAAGTTGTGGTGTACTTCTCCCAGTGGTTTCATGTGAACGTCGACTACATGACACTTCACCTATATGGGCCTAGGGGAATGCATTGTGTATTTGGCTACTAATCCTAGGGGTTGCCGGAGTGACAGAAACCTGAACCCCCGTTAGGAAACCATTACACAAGGGACGTAAGGGTCTTAGAGTTTAAAGATGTGGTTAGGTTTCTACCTTAATTACTTTCTTCTGCTCCTTCTGCTCCTCGTTGGGTTTGACACTCTTACTTATCGAAAATACTGCGATACACCCCCTATACTTGTGGGTCATCAACCACTTCCTCCCTAAGTTCGATAAACCTTGGGTGATCCACTTAAGGGAAAACTTGTTGCTATTCTACAAACCTCTGCACTTGGAGGCCCAACAACTGTCTACAAGCATAGAAGTGCGTAGACATCACCCGCCCGTGCCGTGCTCAGGAGGAGGATCACACCGTGCCCAGGAGGAGGAGCCCAGCGTGCCACACCCATGAGATGGATCCCGCATGTCATCTTCTGCCGCCGCCGTCGTCTACACCCTCACTGTGGTGATCATTCTCTCTCCCCTCTCCCCACCGCATTGATTCTAGTTGATGTTGCTCCTGCTGATTGGGTTCTAACACCCTAAGTTCATGCTTGCTTATGAATATATGTGTGTTCTGTTGAAATGGATCAATGGATGGATTCCCAATTTCTGTGCCTCGTATTGCAATTTTCTGTTGTCACTTGTTCATTTGAGTTGATGATGATCATCCCAGCAATATATGCTAGTTAGTAGAAGTTGCTGCTCCCTGATGGAAACATGGCTTTCGTTGGAATAGATGAATAATAGCTACCAAATATTATGTGCCTATGATTACTAGTATTTGCTCATGGTGTCACTTTGTTTGTTTCACTTGATGATCATCATCCCTCCAATATCCTGGGTAGTTCCTGCCAGATACGCGGGGATGGGTTTTACAATCCTCTATCAAAGTTTGGATTCTGTTCTGTGAGCTTGGTTCTTGTCTTCATATTTTCGTTTTGATTTCGACTGAGTTGCTCAGGGCAGCATTGGTTGTTGACATGGAATAGCTTCTCAGAGTGTCTTCAGGGTCCTGATGTTCAGTCAGGTCACGTCCCTGGACATCCACGAAACAAGTAGGTCATTATTGAGTTATGAGTTAGAAGCTTAGACAGTTAGATACCTAGATGGATATAAACTTGACTTTTTTAAAATAATTACAATCGAAGGTGTGATTGTAGCCATAGTCTTAGAAGTTGTACGTGCATTCTAAATTCTTTCCTTGGTAGATTCTTAGTTGTTTGACGCCTAGATTTAGACAGTGAAGATTTTCAAGTGTTTTCTCTTAAAAAATTGCATATAGAATTGGGTATAGTGGACTAGCATTAGGATTGTAGATTTTTTACTGCTGCAAATTATAGATAGGAAAGTGGATTGGTTGCGTGGAGATGAATTTTAACCACGAAACAATAGTTGTTCACACTATATCTCTGGTTGTAGGTATTTGCTGTGAACTTTAGCATTTCATGTTGTAAATCTGAACATTTGGCATGTACTTTTATGGACTTGATGTTCAGAGTGCCCCCTTTGTGATAGGCTGAAGTGAAATTAATCAAATGATATATTTGAGGGGTGCATTCTCAGTTCATACCTTGTTAGTTATAGTGTGATATGATGATTTTGGAGGAAATCTGTACTTGCTAGATGGTCATTCAAGTAGTAGTAAGCTTATTTAGTGCATGTGCAGAGAAGTACATGTGCTATTGCTTATTTAGTGCAAGTACTCCTAGTGGCTTCGCTAGTGCAAGTACTGCAAGTAGAAGTAAGCTTATTTAGTACATGTACTGCTAGTGTCTTAGGTTGATCTAGTACATGTGATATTGCTTATTTAGTGCAACTGTGCATGAGCTCATGCGACTTGATTCACAATTTTAGTAATCCTAATGTGCTAATGGATAATAGTGCTGATGCTAAACTAGTTCTAGTGATCTCCCTCCCTCTTCTAGTGGTCAACCAATAGTACTAGGCCTAACCCAATTCAATGCTTATACTTGGCCATTTATAAAAACCTAAATTGATTAATAAAAACCTAAATTTATCAATAAAAACCTAAATGTATCCCTGTTTTCTGTTTATCCTAGCTAGCTGATATCTTTTTAGTTTGTGCATGTGCAGAGAAGTTGTATGCTGCTGGCTGCTGTTTATCCCTATTTTTTGTTTGCCTAGCTAGCTGATATTTTTTTAGTTTGTGCATGTGCAGAGAAGTTGTATGTTGTTGGCTGCTGTTTATCCCTGTTTTTCTGTTTATCCCTGTTTTTCGGGTGGTGTATGCTGTCCAGATTTCTTGTATGTTGCTGGCAGCAAGTTGTGTATGGATGTGCTTGTTTATGATGGCATCAAAATGGCTGTGTTTGTGCCTATTTAGGATTTTTGTGCAGGTTTTTATTTTTGAGTTGCCAATGTTTCGCCAGAATGTTGATTCATTTCCGTTCCGGCGAATTTCTGGCACTCCTAGACATAGAAAATTAGCAAAGGTATGCCGAAATTTTCTGTGAATTTTTGTGCTTATTAGTTCCATTTATTTGTTTGTTTAGAAATGTTGGCGGAGCCGGGCCCTTCTATCAAGAAGCCCTTTTGGGAGCAGCAGGCGGAGATGGAATCCCAAGAGGACCCAAAATTCGTTCCGTGGGACGACGAGATGGAGGCAGACAAGGATACCTCGTCGGGCAATGAGGAGATGGGGGACACTGATGGCGACGCCACTACCACTGATGGTGGCAGTGAAGCTACTTCGAACTGTGGTAGCACATCGAAGAAGGCCCAGAAGGATCGGACCCCCATCGTGGTCGACATCAAAAGGCCCATCATCACAAGCGTGAGCGCTAAAGGTGCGCCTTTGGAGCTAGAAGAGTTTGTCGTGGGTTACTCAAACCAGCTCGCGGCAATCCTCTAGAACACCGTCACGATCAACACGGAGAACCTGAAGGCCGAAGAGAACAGGGGTTTCCTCATCCAGCTCTTTCGGAAGTTGCACGCGAGATACGCATTCCCAGGTGATGAGGAATACAAGTACAATAATGACAATCTCAAAGTGTATCCGGTGAACAAGTTCGCCCTCGGGAAGATGACCAAGTCCTTGTCGAATTGGAAGGTCTGGGTGAAGAAGCTGATTTTCGAGGACAAGCTAAGTCATTCGGAGGTCGTCAAGAAGGAGCCTCTGGTCATGGAAGAAGACTTAAATGTGTTCAAGGCCAGATGTGAATCCGCCTTGGGCACGGCCAAGAGTCTGTACTTCAAGGAGTTGTACGAGAAGAACATTGGTATGCACCATCTCGGCTCCGGCGGTTATAGAGCTGCGATTCCCAAATGGGAGAAGGAGGATGCCGACGGTTGTGCAAAGGGGTTGACACCTCCCTTTGACGACATAAAAGAGAAGCAAGCAAAGCACTTTGTCAGGGACCGGTTTGCCAAGCCGAAAGGGAGTTCTGATTATTCCTTAGAGCCCGCTGGCCCCTTCGCTACGAAGGTGACAGACTTCATGAGAAAATATGTAAGTGGTTTGCATGCAAGTCGATTAATTGTGTTTACGATTAATTGCGTTCTGATTAGTCCTTGTGCGTAGGACGAGTAGTGTAGGAGCTCCTCATCCTAGGGTTCGGCTTCTGTCGCCAAATGAGACACCACTTTTAACAGGGTGCTGAACCGGACCAAGAATGTCGAGCCCCTGGCGGCCCCGTCGTCGGCTGGTCGTGTGGTCGGCTTTGGCGGCATAACATGGTCCGAGTACTATGGCACCCAGAGCGGAAGGGCAGGAAGGCGGAAAGCGCAGAGGTAAGACACCTAAGGGAATAGGTGGAAGCCTTTCCCAATATAGTCCAAGATGCCGTGAACTAGGCTGTGTCGGCTACCGAGACAAAGTTCCGAGAACAAGTTCATACACAAGTCCAGGCACAAGTCCAGTCACAAGTGAACGATAAGCTCAATACCATCCTTCCCGCCTACATGGAAAATTATAGCAAGTGGCAGAAGGGTGGTAAACGGGGGCCGCCACCGGTTCCCAACCTCGATAGCGCCCAATCAGACAATATGGCATGGCCGGAGGCGCTGGTGACTCCTCTAGCGAGGCTGGTGGTGGTGGAGACTCCTCCAGCTCCCGAACTTAACTTGCCCGCTGCGGCGAAGCACCGGCCCACACCACCGTGCCATCAGGCAGCCACTCCGCCACTTGCGATCTCAAGCCTGCCGATGGCAGTGCCTCAACATTGGCCGAGTTCGATGCCCTCAAGGTAAGTAAATAGTTAAAGCGAGAGTTGGGAGGCTTAACCACACCGATGACTTGATCTCCGTTTTACGACGCCCAGCCTACATGTCTTTCACAGGGAGACACTCCTTGCACTCTAAAGCACTGGGTGGGTGGCCAGTTGAAGGATGTTGCCAAGGGTACTATCGTTCAACCGGAGAACTGCAAAATGCACAATGTCACAATGCCACCCGACATGATGAGGGTCAGATACAGTATGGTGCTTCCGGGCTACGAGCAAGTGGAACCTCCCTCTCAACCTCAAGGATGGTATGATGAGGAGACGAAGGTGGTCCTCAATACCAGCTTTGGCTACTTGTACCTATAGCCGAAGAGCTAGATCCGTTTGGGGACAGAGGACCAGCTCAACATCACCCTAGAGGCAGCACATCTAGCACATGATCAAGACTTAGAGATGGCATACTTGGACAACATGGCACATGATCCCTATGATGATGATGGAGAAATTAACCCGAACTTCGGTGACCAGTTCGTTAACACAAGGTTTTCTGATTGGTATGAGTCGGCACCATCAGGCACACATCGAGTTGCCGATACCCAACCAACACCGGTGAAACCCGCTTGCCAGGTGCGTCTCTTCCCAACTAGTCAGGAGACACCGCCACCCGCCCCTTCACCGAGCCTCCGAGGCCAGCAGTTCCTTTGATCAGCCACAACACCCTTCATAAGGCGATCGGTGAGGGGAACGCGGTGGCCGACGCCCCAAAGGGACCGAAGAAGGGTCACAAAAGGAACCCTAAGGGTGACCAGGGCAATGATCCAAATCTTGTTATCCGGGCTAAGGACAGCTTGTGGGGCAAGCCAGGAATCAGCAGCACGTGGCAGGTGCACCGATGATGTGTAACGCATTGCTCGAGGTTGTAGGCTCTCAAATGTGCAATCTTCATTATAGCTGTCTCACAATTGAGGAGCACCGCATTCATGAGAATGATCAGTCGTACCTCGTTTTCAAGGCTAAGGTGCCTTCTGTGCCATGCTTTGTCAGTGTACCCCCCAGGGATATCTTCTACCTGCGGCATACTGACATCTTCGACATGTTGAATGGGTTCCGGCTGCACAATACCCTGGTCCAGCTATTCTGCCTCAATATGGCCATGCAGATCACTAGAGACAAGATCCCGAGCATCTAGATAGTGGATCCCTACTTCATGCGTGACGTCATCCTGAAAGATGCTGAGGACATAGCTGTGGAGACCGACTACCTCTCAACCTTCCTGCAAGCATACTCGGACAAGGATGTGATTCTCCTTCCCTACCATCCCATCATGGAGGATGATCGGACAGGCTGCGTTCTCATATGATTGAATTTGAAACACTCAACGATCGTGTACCTCGACTCAAACAGTGCGATCCCGAAACACTACACCAATATCAAGAAAATTCTTGATGGTGCTCTCACCGGCTACGTCGTAGTAGGAGGCGTCAAACCGGCAACGCCACATGTGAAGTTCGGCGCGCACATGTTCCGCCACAACACCAAGTTCGCCTGTGTCAAGTAGCCGTCTGGCAGCAGGAAGGATGCCTTCTACACCATTTACCACATGAAGGCGTTCTTCAATGACATGGAGAGAAAAATGCTGCCATCTGACCTCGTGAAGTGGACTGAAAGGCTTGCAACAATACATGATCGCAACCTCAAGCAGCACTTCTTTGATATCTAGGAGGAGATAGCGACAATCGTGCACCAGGGAGTCATGAAATCCGGGGCACCTTCTACGGCGGTCATACACCGCCCAACAGGGAGATAGACGAACGCTTAGCGCAACAGGGTGATCGCAGGACGTTCATGCAGATGGCGAAAACACGGTTGGGCTTCATCAATGCCCCCCCCCCCCCCGCCAAAGCCGACTCAACAGCCGAAGAAGTATTGATGATTGCATTGTCTAGCTAGCTAGCTGTTAGTTCCGAACTCATGTTGTAACCTCTTATCACTATGTTAAACTGTTTCATCAACCATTGAACTTGCTTGTGAGTGACACTAGCTAGCTATTTGTGTTATGAACTATTTTAAGTGCTTGTTGCTTTTCATTCATTATTGCCGTGCTACTTCTTGTGGTTTGCTTTCTTTGTCTTTCTTCGAAATGCCGATGATTAAAACATGTTGTGGCGTCATGTGTGTGACCATGCCATTGCTGGATCTGGTGTGCCAAGTAGACTAGAGGTTTGTGCATATACTCTACTTGCCGTCCTAGATCCATCCTGCATTGTCATTTTCCGTGCAACTTAAGTATGAGGCAAGTAGACTTGTAACAATGTCGCCCGAGTTAATACTATTTCATCTCGTAACCCCAAAGTTGAAAGAGGACAAATATTTTCGAGATTCATATACATAAGACATAATATGTTAAGAGGTAGGCCAAGGAAAGGGTTCTAGGTCCACGGCAATGACTCCTTTTGACACACCAAACTCGAAATGAGTCGTTGATGTGGAAGACCGAATCCTTTCCTTCCTTTACCTCTGGACATATCATGCCCACGCTATATGAATCTTGGAAGTATTTCTCTTCTTTTGTCTTTGGCGATACGAATAGATTAGATAACATGAATTAAATTAAATGGCGAATTATGTAGTTTGAAATATCTCATTGTAGCCCCAAAGTCGAAAGGAAGAAAGACATTACTTCACTATTCGTATAGCATTGGCGACATTGTTATATGAATCGTGGAATGATTTCTTTCCTTTCGTCTTTGGCGATACAATGAAATGATAAACTATTTCATCTCGTAGCCCCAAAGTCGAAAGAGGACAGATATTTTCGAGGTTCATATACATAAGACATAATATGTTAAGATGTAAGCCAAGGAAAGGATTATGGGTCCATGTGTCAATGACTCCTTTCGACACACCAAACTCGAAATGAGTCGTTGCATGACATGGAGACCGAATCCTTTCCTTGCTTTACCGCTGGACATATCATGCCCATGCTATATGAATCGTGGAAGTATTTATCTTCTTTTGTCTTTGGCGATACGAATAGATTAGATAGCGTGAATTAAATGAAATAGTGAAGTATTTAATTTCAAATATCTCATTGTAGCCCCAAAGTCGAAAGGAAAGACATTGCTTCACTATTCGTATAGCACTGACGACATTCTTATATGAATCATGGAATGATTTCTTTCCTTTCGTCTTTGGCGATACAATGAAATGATAAACTATTTCATCTCGTATCCCCAAAGTCGAAAGAGGATAGATATTTTCGAGATTCATATACATAAGACATAATATGTTGAGTGGCAAGCCAAGGAAAGGGTTCTGGGTCCACGACAACGACTCCTTTAGACACACCAAACTCGAAATGAGTCTTTGTCGTGGAGACCGAATCCTTTCCTTGCTTTGCCACTCGACATATCATGCCCATGCTATATGAATCGTAGAAGTATTTCTCTTCTTTTGTCTTTGGCGATACGAATAGTATGAGGCACGAATCCAAGTCACTCTTGGTTTGCTTTTTTTGGTCTTTCTTTGAAATGCCGATGATTAGAACGTGTTGTGGCATCATGTGTATGACTATGCCGTTGTTTGATCTGGTGTGCCAAGTAGACTAGTAATTTGGGCATATACTCTACTTGCCGCACAAGATCAAACAACGAGAATTGTTATTTCCGTGCCCAACCTAAGTATGAGGCACTAATGCAAGTCATTCTTGGTTTGCTTTTTTTTGTCTTTCTTTGAAATGCCGATGATTAGAACGTGATTTGTTACATCTTGTTACACCCATATATATATGGGTGATCTTATCTTGTGAACTGCTATTGCTTTCCACTGACATAGATAATATCATCTATCTTGTGTACATGAGATGGCGAAGAAGTGCTATGTCATGTACGTCGGCAAGGTTCCAGGTGTGTACGAGGAGTGGGAAGACTGCCAGAAGCAAGTGAACGAATTCTCGGGCAATAGCTACAACGGCTACAAGACTAGAGAGGTTGCGAAAGAGAAGAGGAGGCGGCACACGACGAAGAAGTGGAGGAACTTCCTCGTGATCACCACCTTGTTGCTCTTCATGGTAGGTTATGTGCTCTACTCCATCTATATAGAGCTATGTTGTCGGAGTTGTAATGTGATTGTGAACTTGTACTCGGGGGTGTGAACTTGTGGCACAAACACTTGGTGTTGTGTGAAAACTTGGCACTTGTTCATTCTAGTTGATGTATGAACTAGTATGTCGCGATTGATGTGTAATGTACTTGTATTCATGCTAGTTCTATTATGCTTTGGCCAATTGCAAGTTTCTAGAAAATTCTGTGTTGTTTATACTATATTCTAGACTACATTGTATATTTGAATACCTGTAAAACGTTATTTGAAAATTGCTGTAAAACTTGAATTTCAAAAATATATCCAAGGCGCATATGTGAAGTATAGGAGGCGCATATAGGGTACTACACGAGGCGCATTTTACAACAGATGCGAGGCGCATATCATATGCGCCTCCTATACTCACGAGGCGCATGTATGCGCCTCGTGTATACGAAGTATAGGAGGCGCATATGATATGCGCCTTGGATAACAAATACTAGAGGCGAATATGATATGCGCCTCGCATAAGAAATACTAGAGGCGGGGCGCTAGAGGCGCATACCGTATGCGCCTCGGATAGGGTTTCAGGTGCGCCTCGGGTAGGATTTTAACTAGTAGTGACAGGACTGACCGGTGGCAGCACCGACGGAGGGAAGGAACCCTAGATGGGTTTTACCACAACCGCATCTCTCTCTATTCTCGCGTACCAGTTAACTTCCACCCTTTTGTGATATCGCTAAACTGCACTCTCGGCTCTAGCATTTAAACATGTTTTTGTAGCTTGCTATGTTAATAAAAGTAGTATTTAAAACTGCACTTCCGACTGTGATTGGCATTTGAATATGCTTATTTTGATCTTCCAGTATGTCATGTGTCTGCCTGCTAGAGTATTTTCCTTGTTTGTAAATCTACAGAACTGAAGATGATAATAATACACGATTTCTGAGAGAGATAGGTCTTCTTATGATGTGGTGCACCAAACCGAGAGGTCACACATGCATCCTTAAGGTTGTTAGACAATATGTATTGTATTTTATAGGCATGGTAATATGTATTGTATCTTATAGGCATGGTGTAGTACACCGCCCTATATGGTACCTCCCTATACACGCCACGGTAGGGGCTTTTCCTACCTTCTATATAAACACGTAACATGAGCCCAAGAGGGCATCGTTTTTCTCCTAGGCTAGTTGTTCGATATGGTATCAGAGCCAAAAGGTCTCAAGTTTAAGACCCTGCTCACGCAGTGTCGGAGTCCTGGCACATGGGGTACCATGATCTATGGCCGGCGGGCCCACCAATAGGGCCACTGCCCCCTCCTGAAGCGGAAGCACGAGGCATTTGTCCTCATGAGGGAAAACTGAGGTTGTCGCCTCGAGAGAGAGACTCGCTCGAGTCCTCCCATGTACAGCGATGGAGCGCCGGCTCGCGCGAGTCCTCCCATGTACAGCGATGGAGCGCCGGCTCGCGCGAGTCCTCCCGCGGGCCTCGGATGCTTCATAGCGCGCCCTAGGGGTACGCTCATAATTACGGGGCCAAAGGAAGGAAGAGGACAAAACCCTGCTAGAATGGCCAGAGCATGGTGGACCCCGTTGGTAAAGAGGAGTTCGACCATCCCTTCTGGTGCAAAGGCACCGCGGTCTTCACCGGTGCCAGGAGAGCTGTCCCTTGCCATTTCGGTGCCAAGGAGAAAAGGGAGACGTCGGGTAGTGAAGGACGGCGTCGGGCACCCCCACTTTGCGAAGGACCAGAGGACGCCCATGACGATGGACCAAGTTCATAGAAAGTAGACAAATAGACCGGGTCTTCCAGGATGGGAACGTGGTGACCCTTCTCTCCTAGCATTTGGGGAAGAGGTCCGACCGTCCTAGATAAGGAGGCTTTCTCCTACCTTAGAAGGGGTCGATCCCAACGATCTGTAACCCTAGACATTGGCACACCATTGTACCCTCGAGAAGCACCACGAGCAATACAACCAAGCAGGAGTATGGGCTATACCTCCTCACGAGGGTCCCGAACTGGAAAAAAACCATATAAGTACAAAATTCCAAAAATACCGTTGTGAGGATGTTAGCTCTAAAATAATGAAAAAATCCTAAAATTACAAATAATATCTCTAAATGTTCATAAAATATAAACTATCCAATAACAATACTAACTTGTATTTTAAGATGATAAAATTTAGTTTGATTATTTTAAAGCATCAATTCGATTATGGAATTTTCAAAAATAGGGATAATATTTATAAATAAATAAATTTTATTTTAATATCCTAAATACTTTATGTAAGAAAAATACTAATTTGTGTTTAATTTGATAAAATTAAAAAATATATTTGAAAACACTTATTCCTTTATGGAATTTTAATAAAATAAGAGTAAGAGTGAAAACTAAATAAAAATCACTTTTAAGATCTTGAATAAGTATATTTTAATAGAAAAAATCTAAGTATGTTATTTCAAAATGTTTTAAGATTTCTAAAGTATTAGATCCTTATTTATCTATTTTATTCAAATAAAATACTTGTTTTGTCATATGTTAACTCTTCAAAATTATTTTCTAATTAAGAAATAAACATATGTCCTTATAAAATATGTAATTCTAAAAAGAATCCTTAAAGTTTAAATACTAAGCCTAAATCCATAATTATGGATTATAAATGCAACCTAAGTGTAAACTACTAATTGTTTAATACTCCTTTAGAGTCTTAAATCAACTATAACCAATAACTTCAATCTAACCTTTAGCATCATTCACTTATAATGAGTGTGAATGATCTCATCTCTTTAACCATACTTAACATAACTTTAAAGCCTAATAGGAGATAAACAAACTATAAAATGAGATCACCATAACTCGTCATTAGCTTTAACTCTATAAATCACCCAACATGAACTTGCTAACTAAATAATCACCCAACATCAAGTTAACTCTATACCCAATACCTATACGATTCTGTCAACGGTTGTATCGAAGAAAACTCTTGAACTTGGAAGCAATATAAATCTACTCTATCTGAATATTAATTACATTTTAAAGTTAACTTTGGTTTGTCACCCAATCAACGAGGGTATCGCTAACTTAGGATCATTAGAGTGATTCAAATAAACAATAATTGTGTTCTGAGAACACTATGAATTGCTTAACCTAAGGTAATAAGTACTTTATTTGAAAGTTATTCTTTTTTCCACTACAAACAAAAGCTCTAGCTATTATGCTAAAACCCATCAACTTGAAATGTGATTATCCTTAAGAGTACTTACTAATCAACATCTATCATCAATTGTTATTGTGTTTTACTTTCATCACGTACCAATTACTTTTTTAATCTTAGTATGTATTTATTTGTGAAGAAAACTTGATTGTAACACAAATATTTCATAAATCACCTAACTCAATCCATACTTAAACATGGGGATTTACATTGGGATTTGTACAAGATACATATTATTATATATGCATAATAGCATATTGCTTCTTTAAACATTAGTCCTTACCGGACCAATGATGTTGTTTTCACATATTGAAGTTTATACTAACTAGAAGACCTTGGCTACATAATCTTGTAGTCAGAAAGGCAAGCTCACACCTTCTCATGTCCTTTGATTATTTTCTATCAAGTATTTGCAAACGGTTACTATTAACACCTGCATTTCAAAAAGTACGACAAAAAACACTATTTTCATGATTAACGTAAACTAATGGTTACTGATCCATGGTGATCAACTAATATAGTATGAGTGGCAATGGAAAGCTCAGAAATGTATCATCTAGGATTTAATAACAAATGTCGCCAGTGATTCTTCTGCCGTATATTCGTGTTAACCATGAGATCTATATGGGCTCTAGGGAAGTCAGTTGGATCTTCCTCCTTTTGTGTGCCTCTGGACGACCTTATCATGAGGTTGTAGATTCCCCATCGAGGATCCAACACAAGGGTGGGACCCCTCTATGCCCCATGATATTGGTGTCTAGACTATCTGTGAGGGGCTATTGGAGGTAGGTCAGCCACTTTAGTGGAGGCTACTAGGGACATGATCTGCTTGCAGAGTCTTCAAGGGGTTACCAGAGTTATATCTGCCTACAAGGGGTTAACAGAGGTATTCCTGTTTGGAGGTTCGTGTTGTCATGTGGGGTAACGAAGAAGGGTACTGATCGACTTGGGTTCTTAGGCTAGGCCTTACACCAAAGGAAGTGTGAACATGAAAGTACGCCTGGTTGTGCAACATGGATAAGAATCACTCATGGGTAAAGAAACGCACCTCTGTAGTGTATATAATTGTGACATGTTACTCCCTGTTCTGGGAAGGAGCTGCGAACGCTGCAGGAAAGGAACTCCATGAAGTTCTAATAAACCTCACTACTAGGGAAAAGCCTATAGGAGACATGGTTATATGAGGTGCATCCCTCAAGCATGCATCTCCACTAAATACACGAGGCGTATGTCTAAACGGTGTGCCTCCTGTATATTATTACTTGAGGCACATGTCTAAATAGTGTGTCTCCTATATCGCATGTACGGATCAGATCTGGCTGCCCCCACTTACTCGAGGCGCATCTGCTCCATATGTGCCTCGAGTAGTTTAACTACTCGAGGCACACATATGTGGCATATGCGCCTCGAGTAAAGTGGGTGGGCCCAGTGGTGGTATGTGCGACAATATAGGAGGTGCACCCGTTGATATGCGCCTCTAGTAGTTTTCAATATTGGAGGCGCATCACTTTGAGATGCGCCTCGAGTAAGTGATGTGGGCCCGGGGGTGGCAGGCGCCAAACACTCGAGGCGCATCTACCAGGTGCGCCTCAGGTATTCTATGTATACAAGGCGCATACCATGTGGGATGCGCCTCAAGTAATCTCGCCACCTTTTTTGCACATGCACATGCACCCCACTCACTTCTCTCTCACTTGTTTTCTCCTCCACACAAAGAAAGATCTGGTCGCCCCCTCATCCTCCCCACCTTATTTTCTCCATGGTTTCACCATAGAAGCTTGTCAAACCTCTGTTGGTTGATACACATATGTAAGTGAAAGATATTGCACTTCTAGATCTACAAGATCTCACTTTACTTCTCCTCCAGCTCTCGTACTCCTAGTCATCATTGGAGGAAGCGTGAGGCGTTGTTGCATGTATGCGCATTGTCGGTGACACCGACTAGATTGTGTTGTGTGCTTTCTTTTGTTTTCTGTAGGGATTTTATTTTGGGTTGACAATGTTTCACCGGACTGTCGATTCATTTCCATTCCGGCAAATTTCTAGCACCTGACGGATGTCCTCTTTTCAGGGGAGGTCAAGCTGAATTTTTCCGGCGATCTCGACATCCATGCTCTAATTATTCTTTTGCTCTTTGTATACCGTGCATGCGAACATGGTCCGACCACTCAGCACATCCCTCATGGATAGGTGGATGAGATGCGCAAGGGTCGACATGGCACGAACAAACATGACGGAGATAAGATGTCCGTGTCGCAACTACAAACTGATGTATTTGATAAAGCATGATTGCAGAATGCTGGAGTCGCACCTGCTCTAGCGAGGTTTCATGGATGGCTACACTCGGTGGATACGTGATGACGAAGATGATGATGAGGATGTCAATAATGGTGAAGACGAAGACCAAGATGTCGGTGGGGCAGGTCATCATGAATATCAAGATGGCATCGGGCATGAACATGATGAAGATCAAGAATATGGCGTTGGGCCTGAACATGAAGATAATCAAGGTGGCACCGGGCAGGAACATCAAGATCAAGGTGTCGGGCATGATTCGAGCTGGTTGTGAGACCCTCATTACCAAGAGCTGCTTCTCAGGGAGACGAGTAACGCCAGAGCCACCACTAGAGAGAAAGCTAAGCTAGAGCAAATGGAGAAAGACGCGGTTACTCCATTGTTTGACGGATGCAACGATGGGGATACCCATCTGAATGTAACGCTCAGGGCTCTAGAAATGAAGGCGAAATACAAAATGACCGATGAATGCTTCAACAACAACATGGAATTCTGGCATGATCGTCTTCCCAAGGGGAACACATGTCCGACTAGTATGGCTGAGGCCAAGAAAGTTGTGTGGCCTCTCGATCTACCACACGTGAAATACCATGTCTGCATAAATGATTGCATCATCTACCGTGGCAAGGACACGGAGAAGATCACGTGTCCGGTGTGCAAGACCTCTCGATACAAGAGAGGGACCAAGAAAGCTCCTAGAAAAGTGGTGTGGTACTTTCCTCTAACTCCTCGTCTGTACCAGCATTTCACAGACCCTAAGGAAGCACAGCTCATGCGCTAGCACGCGGAAAGAAAGAGGCCAGAAGACAAATATCTGGAAAGGGAGGAAATGTTGAGGCACCCTTCGGATGCTAGCCAGTGGAAGGCGTTGGACCTCAAATATTACCAACGGTTCGGGAAAGAGTCAAGGAACCTTAGGCTGGGCGTGAGCACTGACGGACTCAATTCGTTCAGAAGCCAGGGCAACACACATAGCACCTAGCTCGTGTTTGTATGGATCTACAACCTCCCCCTGGTTGTGCATGAAGAAGAAGTACATAACCATGAGTATGCTAGTTTAAGGGCCAAAACAGCCCGGTACAGACATCAATCTGTATCTCACGCTGTTGAAAGAGGAGTTGGCCATGCTATGGGAAGACAGAGCCCGTACGTGGGATGCTGCCGCACGAGAATATTTCGATATGAGAGCGGCGGTGATCACGAGGTGCAAGACTATCCTGGTTACGGATACTTCGCGGGGAAGGTGATCCAAGGATTCTTTGCGTGCGTTAGGTGAAAGGATAATACAATGTATCGCCAACTACAGAAAGATCCCGGGTCCGGGAAAACCGTGTACTAGGTGTCTCGAAGGTGACTTCTGAAGAATCACGCCTGGAGAAAGTTGTCCCATCTGTTCGATGGGACAGTCAAGCACCGAGGAATGCCATACCAGAGGAAGGGCGCAGAAATCGATGAGATGTTGAGAAACTGGAAAGTGTGCCCTACGCTAGGAAAGAACCAAAAGAAGCTAAAGCCGTTGTTGAGGGTTTGGAAGGTGAGGTATGTTTTCTAGGACTTGCCATACTGGAAGCTCCTCCGCGTGCCTCATAGCCTTGATCTCATGCATATCATGAAGAACGTGGGGAGAGTCTGCTTACCACCATCCTTAACACCGACAAGGCCAAAGATGGGACGAAGGCAAGGAACGACTTGAAGCATATGGGCATCAGGAAGGACCTTCAACCACCACCTAGTGACGATGAAGCCGATGATCCGTCGGAGGAGGAGGAGACGAAAATGCAGAATAGTCGTCGCCACAAGGGCAAAAAGGTCAAGAAGGCCGAAGTTAAGCTCAAGGCCGCGTGCTTCATTCTAAGCAAGGCGTAGGCCACACAGTTTATGAAGTGCCTACTCAGAGTCAAATTTCTGAACGGCTTCGTGGGGAAGATAAGAGATGGCTAGATGAGGCGAAGCAGCGCTTCAGTGGGATGAAGTCTCACGACATTGTCGTTCTGATGACGTAGGTACTTCCGGTTGTGATCTGAGGGATAATGGACAAGCATGTCCGTGAAACGCTGTTTAGCCTCTGCAACTTTTTTGACATTATCTCTCGGAAGTAGATAGGTATTAAGCGGCTCACGAGGCTATAGGAGGAGATCGTGGTGATAATATGCGAGCTCGAGATCTACTTCCCTCCCGCATTCTTCGATGTCATGCTTCATCTGCAGCTCCATGTCATGGAGGATATTGTCCAACTCGGGCCTCTGTTTCTGCGAAGCAAGATGCCGTTCGAAATGATGAATGGACACATCAAGGGATACGTTCGTAACAGGTCCCGTCGAGATGGAAGCATAGCAAACGGCTTCTTGTCCGAAGAGTGCATCTCTTTCTGCTTGAACTTTCTACAAACCGATACCCCTATCGGTCTGCCATTCAACAAGCACCTTGGGAGGCTCGTTGGATGTGGTCACCATGAGGGTCAGCGTGCAAAGCATGTTGACTTCGAGGAGCGAACCAAGGACTTTGAAAGAGAAAACCTGGTCGCGCTACAACACCTAAAGGTGGTCGATCCATATATACATGAGCATAAAGAATTTATCAAGAAGAAGTACGCTGACCGCGGCCTAGTGAGGACGGAGGAAGATTTAATCAAAGAGCACAACTCCGGTTTCACGCAGTGGTTTAGGAAGAAGGTTCTCGATAGTCCACTGCAGGGCGAGTCTTCAGAGGATGATAAACTCATATTCTCGTTGTCATTGGGCCTAGGGCACAAATTTATGGCCTATCAGGCATACAATATCAACGGATACACGTTCTACACCGAGGAGAAGGACAATAACTGTGATTACCAGAACTCAGGGGTAACAGGATATTCTACACCGACGACATCTTGGAAAGATACTACAGAAGGATCGAGGAGATATGGGAGCTCGACTATGTTACGGAGAAGGTGCCGATGTTCCATGTCAGGTGGGCCAAGAGCGTCGAAAAAGAAGACCGGTATTTCACCACCATGGTTATACCTCCAAAGTCAAAGACCACCGACACGAACGTACCCGCAAGAAATGAGCCATGAGTTTTGGCTAGTAAAATCAACCAATACTTCTACATTACCGACCTGTCAAATCCTCGCCGGGTTGTCATCAGGAGAGGCAAAAGAAACATCATCAAAATGGACGGAGTTGTCAACGAGCAAGACTTTGACCAGTACGGCGACCCCAAGATGGAAGACGGATACGGCGACCAAGCACCATACACCATAAGCCTACCTAAGAAAGGACTCCCATTCAAAAGAAAAATTGAAGACATTCCGGACCTAACCTATTCAACTGCGAGAAAGAAGGGCAAGAAGATAATTGTCCACAAGAAACTCTAATAACTAGCTCCGACGATTATGTATCGACACATTCTTAATTATCTCTTTTGTATGCTAATTGGATAGAATATTATGTATCGAAACATTCTTAATTATCACTTATATTGGTTTGACAATATTATGTATCAAAACATTTTTTATAGTTCATATTTATTTTTTTAAGTTCCAAAAAATAGTCTATTTTTTTTGGATATTTAAAATATTTATACTATTTTTTATAGTTCATATAAATTTTAGACTATTTTTATAGTTCATATTTGTTTTTTAGTTCAAAATAGTCTATTTTTTGGATATTTAAAATATTTACACTATTTTTTATAGTTCATATAAATTTTAGACTAATTTTTATAGTTCATATTTGTTTTTTAACTACCAAAAATAGTCTATTTTTTGGATATTTAAAATATTTACACTATTTTTTATAGTTCATATAAATTTTAGACTAATTTTTATAGTTCATATTTGTTTTTTAACTACCAAAAATAGTCTATTTTTTGGATATTTAAAATATTTACACTATTTTTTATAGTTCATATACATTTTAGACTATTTTTTATAGTTCATATTTGTTTTAAAAAAAAAGGTAGCCACCAAGATTCGAACCTAGGTAGCCAAGGGAGCCAAGGCATCTAGCCACTAAGTTAGCAATGGTTTTGTGATATAAACTACCCGTGTATTCTATTTGACTAGGGCCTCGAACGTTATACTGGAGGTGCATCCGTCCTAGATGCAACTCACGTAACATCATATTGGAGTCGCATTCTTCCCAGATGCGACTCGCGTAAGTTTGTTCTAGAGGCGCATCCTACCTGGATGCGACTCACATAAGTTCGTAAGTTGATATTAGTTCATCCTCGACAAGATTTGCTCTGCTCCTCCTCATTGGTTCATCCCCAACACGCACTGCTCTGCTCTGCGCTATCAGTTCATCCTCGACACAGATCGACGCACCATCGAGTCCACCGTTTGCCGCCGTTATCGAGTCCGTCGTCCGCCACCGTCCGAGGGTGAGCCGCCCCTCCCTCTTCCCTTCCCCTTTCCTCTTTCCCCTTCCCCTTTCCACCCTCTACCCCTGCGCCGCTCACATGCGTGCCGCTCCTCCTGAAGTGACCTCCTGCCACCACGAGAAGGAGGACGAGAAGAGCTGCTCCGCCGCCTGCCGTCGCGAGAAGGAGGAGGAGAAGAGTAGCGTTGCCGCCTGCCTCCGCAAGAAGGAGGAGGAGAAGAGCTACGCTCCGGCCTGCCGCCGCGATAAAGAGGAGTCACCTCTCTCCCTTCCCTGCTTCATCTACAACGAGGTCATCTACCACATCTATGACAAGGTATCATTCTTCTGTGACCAGCCTTCTTGCTAAGGTTTATAGCTAGTTTAGGTTTAGGATTTGGTGATGATTTTTCTATGTTGCTTCAATTGCTAGATAGATTTCCAGGGCATGTGTTTTGTGATCCTAGTGAGGAATTTCCCCTATCTAGATTAAGTATGTGGTTGTGATCATCACATATATGAACCCTGTATAATTGCTTATGTTAGGTTTTGTGATATAGTTCATCATAGATGAACCTTAGTTCCATGAATTCTATCTGGTTTATCTCTAGGGTTTTGTATTAAAGGGGGTAAGATGTTCTGTCTAGCTTAGCATTCCAAAGGATGATCATGTTGGGTGGAGTATATGGTATTATTGCTGTTAATGCATACTTAGAATTGGGTCGATAGGTACTTGTCGGTAACATGCTGGGTGGAGTATATGGTATTGCAAAGGATGCCTCTCTCATGATGTGGCATTCTTAGAATTACTTGGTTCTGTTTGGCTTAAAGTTGGCTTCTGGAATATGTCATATGCATACTTTCTAAAATAGATGATTATGAGAAAATACAATGACTTGTATGTTTGTGCTGATGTGGATCCTAAGTGATCCCAAATGATCTCCTAGAATTGATCTAGTTGCAGACTAGTTTGGATATGGTTTCTAGGATATTTATTTTAATCTTGATGGTTATTGTTGGCTACCAGATCATGTACATATATGATCTTGGGCAGATTACTACTGGTTTGTTTTCTATGGTTACCTTAGTTGGCATGGGACTGTTTATTTGTCCTAATCCACATGAGATAGCTGATTTAGCTGGACATTGGACATGAATTATGTTCATGATAAGATAAGATGTATGTACATGATTCCCTTAAGAATATGATTTGTTTCCTGTCTATTTTGACAATGAGATATTACTAGAATTTGATTCCTAGAACTGTTGCTAGGAAAATGATAAGAATACCCTTGAGGTATTGTTTACAAATAAACTTGATGGACTAATAAACATATACTGTCATCATGACAATAATTCTTTAATTGATTCCTAGGTTTTATTATCTAGGAAAATGATTTGAAATTACTCTTGTTTGTAATTGATGTTGGCTACAATATAAATAATGGCTTCTGCTATTTTGAGATTTACCATTGTGGTGCCTCACTTGAGTGTGCACAATGTGTAGTGGAATATCAGATTAGTTATTGCTCCTCTATGAAAAAAATCATGTGATGATCTAGCACTCCACTCGAGTACAAATCTAAGGATTTTCTCTTGACCCCATCCTTTTTCTAATATAAAATGTTAAGAACATATACTTAGGCATGATCTTGGTTGAACAAAATGCTAGTATACTTGGTTGTTGTTGCTGGTGGGTTTGTTGGGCTTGGATCTGTTGTTGTTGACCTTGATCACTTATTCTTGTGGTGAGCTTATCCTCCTAGTATACTATTGTTGATAGCATCTTGCTGCGTCATGTTGTGTAAGCTGCTTGCTAGTGGCCCCTGATCTAGTGCATGTCATGAAGTGTACTAATTTCCTATTAGGAAGCGTACTAACTTTCTGTGTAATTATATTACTGTTTCAACACCTGTTATTTATTTTGTGCATATATTATGTATGTTGTCCAGCTTTTGCTCTAGTATTTTGGCCTATATGTAGGCCTTTTATTGTGGACAAGTTGTTGGTTGTGTGTTTGTGCCTATTTAGGCCATTTTTTGTGAAGTTTTTTTTTCTTTTTGAGATGCCAATGTTTCGCCGAAATGTTGATTCATTTCTGTTCCGGCGAATTTCTAACACTCCTAGGTTTAGAAAATTAGCAAAGGTCATGCCCAATTTTTTTTAATTTTGGTGTTTACTATTTCCATTTCTTTTCATGTTTAGACATGTCGGGTGGTGGAAAACACGACGCCGAGGCGGACACTTCTAGAAAGAAGGCCTATTGGGAGCATTTGGATCAGATGGACTTATAAGCGAACCCAGAATTTGTGCCGCGGGAGGAAGAGATGGAGGACGAGGATATATTGTCTGATGAGGAGATGGGGGATGATGCCGATGGCGAGGAAGCCACTACCATTGATGGCGGTGGCGATGGTGGAGCCACAGACGATAGCCGCCAACCGAAGAAGCCCCGGAAAGAATGGACCCTGATCACGGTCGGCCTCAAAAGGTCCATCTTCACAAGCGTGAGCGATAAAGGGTGCCTTTGGTGCCGGAGGAATTTGTGGCGTCATACTCACTATAGCTCTCTGCAATCCTCCAGAACACCGTCATGATCAACACCAAGAACCTGAAGGGCCATGAGAATGAGCGTTACCGCCATCATCTCTTGATGAAGCTACATGCAAGATACGTGTATCCGGGTGATGAGGAGAACAAATACAACAATGACGATGTCAAAGGGAATCCGGTAAACAAGTACGCCCTCAAGACGATGACCAAGGCCTTGTCAAATTGGAAGGCGCGGGTGAAGAGGCTCATTTACAAGAAAAATCTAAGTTACGAGGAGCTCGTCAAGAAGGAGCCTCTGGTCAAGGAAGAAGACTTCAAGGTGTTCAAGGCCAGATGTGAATCTGCCGTGGGCAAGGCCAAGAGTCTATACTTCAAGGAGTTGTACGAGATGAACATTGGTACCCACCATCTCGGCTCTGGCGGTTATAGAGCTACAATTCCCAAATGGGAGAAGGAGGACGCAGTAGGTCGTGAGAAGGGGGAGACACCTCCCTTTTCCAATATCGCTGAACCGCAGGAAAAGTACTTTGTCAGGGCCCGTTTTTGCAAGACGAAAGGGAGTTCTGAATATTCCGCGGAACCCTGCGGCCCCTTTGCTCCAAAGGTGACAGACTTCATCAATAAATATGTAAGTAATTTGCATGCAAGTCGATTAATTGCATCACAATTAATCAATGAAGTCCAATTTCTCAAATGCTTCATGTTCCCTTATGCGCAGTACGAGGAATTTAGGAGCTCCTCATCCCAAGGGTCGGTGCTGGTTGCCAAGTGGGACACCACTTTTAACAGGGCGTTGAAACGGGTCAAGAATGCCGAGCCCCAGGCGCCACCGTCATCGGCTAGCTGTGTGCCCGACTTTGGAGGTATTACATGGTCTGAATACTATGGCACCTCACCATGGAAGGGCAAGAAGCAGGCCGAGAGTGCCGAGGTAAAACACCTAAGGGAACAAGTGGAGAAGTTTCTACAGCTTCTCCAAGATACAATGAAGGAGGTTGTGACGGCAATCCAGACACAATTCTAGTTACAAGTCCAGACACAAGTGACCGAGAAGCTCAACACCATCCTTCCCGCCTACATTGAACAGTACGCCAAGTGGAAGAAGAGTGGTAAACGAGGGACACACCCGGTTCCCAACATCGTAGTGCCCAATCAGACAACGCGGCGCCGGAGGTGTTAGTGACTCCTTCAGCGGGGCTCGAAGGTCTAGAGCTTACCTTGTATGGTGCGGCGAAGGCGCCGGACCGTACCTTGCCAGCAAGCAGCCACTCCGCCACTTGTGCGCTCAACATCGATGGTGGTGCCTCGACATTAGCCGAGCTCGATGCCCTCAAGGTAACTAATTAAATCGAGAGATTTGGGAGGCTCAACCGATGACTTCATCTCCCTTCTCTCCCTGTTTTACTGATGACCGGCCTATACATCTCTTTTGCAGGAAGACACTCCTTGCACTATAATGCACTGGGTGAACAGCGAGTTGAAGGATGTTGCCAAGGGTTCCATCGTTCAACCGGCGAACCGCATCTTCCATAGCAAACCAATGGCACCCGACATGCTTAGGGTAAAATACAGTATGGTGCTTTCGGGCTACGAGGGCTTGGAACCTCCCTCTCAACCTCATGGATGGGATAGTGACGAGCCAGCAGTCCTAAGTACCGACTTTGGCTATATGTTCCAATGGCCGAAGAGCCATATCTGTTTGGGGGCGGAGGGCCGAGGCACCACCCCAGAGGCAGCACAACCAACACATCATGAAGACATCGAGATGGCACATCATGAATACATCGAGATGGCATAGAATCCCATCGACAATGATGAAATTGATGAAAACTTTGGCGACCAGTTCTTGAACACAAGGTTTGGTGATGATGACCATGAGCAACAGGGAGGCCAACTGTTCACACAGACAGTGGTCGAGCCCCAACCAGCACCTGTACCCTCGGCAGTGAAACCCATTTGCCAAGTGCACCTCTTCTCATCTAGTCAGGAGATGCCACCACTGTCGCCTTCCTCGAGCCTCAGATGCTAGCTCGTCCTATGATCAGCCCCAGCACCCTCCATAGGACAGTTGAGGAGGTAGCGGCGGACGATGACACCGTAAAGGGCAAGAAGGGTTGCAAAAGGAAGCCTAAGGGTGCGAGCCAGAATCCAAAGCATGTTATCCTGGCTCAGGACGACCCTCCAGAAAATCCTAGGAAGCGGGTGCACGAGGCAGGTACACCAATGCTCAGTTAATTGATGCTCGTGGCCGCCGGCTCGCATATGCATGGTATTCATCATGGCTGTCTGTATGTTGAGACACACCACATTCGAGAGGGCGATCAGTCGTACCTGGTTTACAAGGTTAAGGTGCCAAATGTGAAGGGCTTCGTCATAGTAGCCCCCAGGGATATTTTCCACGTGCGGCATACCGACCTCTTCGACATGTTGCAAGGAATCCGGCTGCACGATACCCTGGTCCGGTTGTTCTCGCCTAATATGGCCATGCGGATCATTAGAGACGGGATCCTGGGCATCACGATAGTGGATCCCTACTTCATGCATGACGCCGTCTTGAGAACACATGAGGGCATCCTAATGGGGACCGACTACATCTCATACTTACTGCAAAAAAACCAGGGCAAGGATGTGATTCTCATTCCCTACCATCTAGAGTCAGAGAGTGGTCACCAAGGCTGCGTGATTATATCCTTGGATGTGCAACACTCAAATGCCTTGTATCTCGATTCAGGTAGTAGTGCGAAGAGGAAAGACTACTCCACTATCAAGAGAGTTCTTGACGATGCTCTCAACGCCTACATCGTAGTGGGAGGCGCTGCCCCAGGAAGCACAGTTAAGAGGCACGTCATGCACGTGTTCAGCCACACAACAGAGTTCCCCTGCGTCAAGCAGGCGCCTGACAGCGGGAAGGATGCCTTCTACGCCATACACCACATGAAGGCATTCATACGGGACCAGCATAACAGCGCGCTGCCATCTGACCTCCGAAGGTGGGATGAAGCTCTTGAACGTATACCGTATCACAACCTCTGGATGGATTTCTTCGATATCCAAGAGGATATCTCGACAATCGTGCACCAACAAGTCATAAAATCTGGCAGCCTCTTCTACGGCGACACTCCACCGCGCAACAAGGAGATAGATGAACACTTAGCAAAGCAGGGTGACGGCAGGACGTTCATGACATTAGCGAAAGGATCTAAACGGGGATTCATCAATATCCCTGAGCCGACTCATCAGCCGAAGAAGTCTTGATGTTTACGTAGCTAGTTGTTATTTACAAACTTGTGTTGTAAAGTTTATCCCTATGTTAACTTGCCTAGCAACCTCTAGAGCATGTTTCGTAAACCGTTGAACTTGATTGTGAGCAACGCTAGCTAGTTATTTCTGTTATGAACTATTTTAGTGTTTGGTCATATATTTCTTCTCATTCGTCATAGCCGCCCTACTTTGAGGTTTGCTTTTTTTGTATTTCTTCGAAATGCCGATGATTAAAACATTTTGTGGCACTATATATGTGTATGACTATATCGCTATTGGATCCGGTGTGCCAAGTAGACTTCTAATTTGAGCTTCCTCTACTTGCCGCACCAGATCCATTAGTGACATTGTTATTTCCATGCCCAACCTAAGTATGAGGCAAGTAGACTTGTAACAATGTCGCCCAAGTTAATACTATTTTATCTCGTAACCCCAAAGTCGAAAGAGGACAAATATTTTCGAGGTTCATATACATAAAACATAATATGTGGTAAGCCAAGGAAAGGATTCTGGGTCCATGTCAATGACTCCTTTTGACAGACCAAACTCGAAATGAGTCGTTGCCGTAGAGACCAAATCTTTTCCTTGCTTTATCGCTGGACATATCATGCCCATGCTATATGAATCGTGGAAGTATTTCTATTCTTCCGTCTTTGGTGATACGAATAGATTAGATAGTGTGAATTAAATGAAATGGTGAATTATGTAGTTTCAAATATCTCATTGTAGCTCCAAAATCAAAAGGAAAGACATTACTTCACTATTCGTATAGTATTGGCGACATTGTTATATGAATCGTGGAATGATTTTTTTCCTTTCATCTTTGGCGATACAATGAAATGGTAAACTATGTAACCCTAAAGTCGAGAGGGGGACAAATAAGTTCGTTATTAGTATATATATAGCATGGCGACATTGTGTTAGTTAATACTATTTCATCTCGTAGCCCCAAAGTCTAAAGAGGACAAATATTTTCAAGATTTATATACATAAGACATAATATGTTCAGTGGTAAGACCAGGAAAGGATTCTAGGCAATGACTCCTATTGACACACCAAACTCGAAATGAGTCATTGCCGTGGAGACCGAATCCTTTCCTAGCTTTACCACTGGACATATCATGCCCATGCTATATGAATCATGGAAGTATTTCTCTACTTTTTTCTTTGGCGATACGAATAGATTAGATAGCGTGAATTAAATGAAATGGTAAATTATGGTGTTTCAAATATCTCATAGTAGCCCCAAAGTCAAAAGAAAGACATCACTTCACTATTCGTATAGCATTGGTGACATTGTTATATGAATCGTGGAATGATTTCTTTCCTTTCGTCTTTGGCGATATAATGAAATGGTAAACTATTTCGTCTCGTAGTCCTAAAGTCGAAAGAGGACCAATATTTTTGAGGTTCATATACATAAGACATAATATGTTCAGAGGTAAGCCAAGGAAAAGATTCTGGGTCCACGACAACGACTCCTTTTGACACACCAAACTCGAAATGAGTCGTTGCCATGGAAGACCGAATCCTTTCCTTGCTTTACCTCTGGACATATCATGCCCATGCTATATGAATCATGGAAGTATTTCTCTTCTTTTGTATTTGGTGATATGAATAGATTAGATAGCGTGAATTAAATGAAATGGTGAAGTATTTAGTTTCAAATATCTCATTGTATCCCCAAAGTCGAAAGGAAATACATTACTTCACTATTCGTATAGCATTGACAACATTGTTATATGAATCGTGGAATGATTTCTTTCCTTTCGTCCTTGGTGATACAATGAAATAATAAATTATTTCATCTTGAATCCCCAAAGTCGAAATAGGACAAATATTTTCAAGATTCATATACATATGACATAATATATTCAATGGTAAGCCAAGGAAAGGATTCTAGGTCCACGACGACAACTCCTTTCGACACACCAAACTCGAAATGAGTCATTGCCATGGAGACCGAATCCTTTCCTTGCTTTACCACTGGACATAACATGCCCATGCTATATGAATCATGGAAGTATTTATCTTATTTTGTCTTTGGCGATACGAATAGATTAGATAGCGTGAATTAAATGAAATGGTGAATTATGTAGTCCCAAAGTCAAGAGAGGGGAAACATAAGTTTGTGATTTGTATAGCATGGTGATACTCGTATAGCATGGCACCCATATATATATATGCATGATCTTATCTTGTGAACTGCTATTGCTTTCCACTAACATAACTAATATCATCTATCTTGTGTACAAGAGATGGCAAAGAAGTTCTATGTCGTGTACGAGGAGTGGAAAGACTACCAAAAGCAAGTGAACGAATTCTCAAACAACAACTACAAAGGCTACAAGACTAGAGAGGCGGCGGAAGAGAAGTGGAGGAAGCACGGGAGGAAGAAGTGGAGGAAGCACGGGAGGAAGAAGTGGAGGAACTTCATCGTGATCACCACCTTGCTCTTCATGGTAGGTTGTGTGCTCTACTTCACCTAGAGAGCTCCGTCGTGCATGTAGTTGTAATGCGATTGTGAACTTGCACTCGATCGGTCCCCCGAGAGATGTGAACTTGGTGTTGTGTGTGTGATGTACTCTAGTTGGTTGATGTGTGAACTCTAGTATGTCGCGGATTAATTCAAGTTGATGTGTGATGTACTTGTATTAGTGTTGGTTATACTATGTTTTGGCCAATTGCAACTTTCTGAAAATTTTGTGTTGTTTATACTCTATTCTAGACTGTATAATATCTGTAAACTATGTATTCTAGACTGTATTGTGGTTCTGTAAAATTTAAAATTTGAAATTGATATTTGATGCGCATCTGTGAACTTACTAAAGGCCCATATGTAAACTAATGCGAGACGCATCTCTAATACATACTAGAGTCGTATTTCAGATGCACCTCCTATAACCTATATATGCGAGCCACATATCAATATGCGCCTCCTATAAACTCTCGTAACAAATACTAGCAACGCGGCACTAGAGTCGCATTATAATGCGACTCTAATGCCTTTCAAGATGCACCTCCAGTAGGCTTTTCTCTAGTAGTGTCTGTGAAGACTGACGGACATAGCTTTTGAGAATAAAAGCAATCTTTGAAGAAATATTTATGAAAACTTGCATAAACTATGACCTTTGGTCTATGATTATAGATAGTGCATCAAACGGTCATTTTTAGTGAACTTGCTGCGTACGCTCATACTCAACCGTATCTTCTTAAACCTTGCTATATTTTGGAGTACTCGATGGTGAACCTAAAAGGAGAACTACTTTAAAGTGTTGAAGATACTCAATGGGGATCCTCGAAATCGATGTCTACATCAGAAGCTTTTGAAGTCTCGGGAAAGGTCTATATAATTAAATCCTTAGATACTAAAACCTACTTCTGTAGAGCATTGGTTTAGCAGCAATCATAAGCCATCATTATATAGTCGTGCTATTTCTAGAATAGACTTCGAGATGCTATTTCTAGTTCACTCTTGTAATTATAATCCTCGTTGTGTCGAGGAGGTTCTTTGGATCTTTTGTAATATGATATATGTAATCTAAAGTCATGCTTTGGACCCACGATGTTTCTATTGTACCACTCTGAAGGATGTAATACCAGTGAACGGTGTTTCATTAGTTTATATCAACGACTATAGTGTACTACATCATGTACCGGTATGCTGGGTCACCGCAGCCATCCCCCTCATGAACCCATGTTCCCGAGCAAGGGCCTCCTGCTATTGAGCCATCTACTGCTGCTGCAAAGCCAACATGGTGTGCACTTTTTTCTCCCTGATCTCACCCTCGTCCTGCCTTCTCGCTTATTCACTTAGGAGAGCCTAAGTTATGGCATCACAATATGCTCAAGAAGCAGGAGGTGTTGCTAGAGTCCTCCGTGACTCTTCGTGAGGAAGATTAGAGGTGCAGCGGAGGCCGAAAATGTTGTCGATGTCAACGATGCCGAGGCCTCTGCCGCTTGCATATCGGCACCCTCATCCACCATCAATAAAGAGATCAGCTGCATCTCCTCCTACGACAAGGATACATAGTAACTATATATATGGAGAAACAAGATCATTCGTATCAGCCACGGTTTTCATCAAGAAAACAGTAATAATTATGGAAAAGATGATCGTTTTATATCTCCATGATTTTCACTCGACAACTGGCTCATTTTTAGGACCATGGTACATCTGCTCTCCGGAAAACTCATCACCTAGTTGGCAAGGAAGAAGCAAGACTTAGCTGTTGACGGCATTCAGTTTTGTAATGCTGATGACCTCAATGGTGGCATTTCTGCCATCTCCTCGTGTCTATCCGCTCGGTCGAATGGCAGAGATGGCATCTGTTGTTAGCATGCTTGTTAAACTTCTGTTTGTATTACAGATATGTACAATTACCAAGATAGATGCGTTAGAATATTCTTAAGACGTGGATGTGTTTAATTTTATACTCATTAGCTCGAATGTGTTTGACCGAATCTATGTTTGTTCCAATATCTTAATGCTTCAACCAGATCTATGTGTTAGATATACTTTACTGTGTATGGACATATTGAGTGTGTATAGACCGGATCTATGTTTTAGATATAATTTACTGTTTATGGACATTGGTTGTGTACTTGTAACTAGATCTGTGCAATGTATTTTAATAATCTGCATGATGTATTTTCTTATGATTTAGTTTTGACGCAATTTTATGTGCTTGCTTATGTGGTAGAAGTTGAGTGGTTAGACGAGATCCATGGTTACCTCTTAATATTAATATTTTGATAGGGATATTATTTTCTCGTGACACTGCATAAGAAGGTATGGTTACCGATCTTAAGTAATGTTATTTCCTGCTAGACAAAGACGTAAGTGAGAGCAAAGGCATATGAGGATTTCTATCTGCTAGCATTTTCTTAGGCATTTTTCTTAGAAGGTACTCCTTGCATCTTTGGCTTGTGTGGACACTTGGACGGGACATTTGTCTGCCTTGTACCCGAGTTGCAGAAAAGTTGTCTTGCTTCTCCGCTTCTCCATGTAGGTGATGATATAGTTCTTGCAATAGCAATTCTATGTAAGTCCACTAATTATGCGAATTGCATTTGTTTTTTAGCTTCTCAATGTTTATAGTATCATACTAATGATATTTATGTGCAATATTCCCTTGAAGAGTGAAGAATTACACTTCACCTGAGGAATTCAATAACTATGCCTTTCTTAAGAAAATCAAAAACTGCACTACAAGGAGTCAGTTGCAAGGGGTTCGTGTTGAAAGCATCGAAGCGGTGGTGGTATTGTCCTTTTCGGAGCATATCACAAATACAAAGACGCAACCAAGAAAACTAAATTATCTACTTTGTGTATCTATCTCATTTGTATAGCTAGCAATAAATTCATATAGAAATGCATGTATATGTGGTGTATGAACAATGTAAATAAATATAACTGATATCCTACTATTATGTGTTGCTTCTATAGCTAGGCATAGATCTGCTTGTATTATGGTTCCAGAGGTAAATACTTGTGCACTGTTAGCAACCAACATACTGCGAAAAGAGCATAACACATACTTTGACACAACATACATCCCATGCAATCATCTAAAAATGCACACACAATACTGCAAATAATCATTTGTGACGTCCCTAACATTCTCACACGCTTACTATAAGAAAAGTGTGTGTGGAGTAGAACCCTTTCGCACACGGGTTTAGTAACGTATAGGTACATCGTCCATCCATGCATAGTGATGTTTCGATTCGTCGTGTGCAACGAATTCCAGCCGTGTTTTTTTTTTTGAAAAGAGGAAGTACCCAAAATATGTATCAAAGTGATACAGATGGCCTTTATTTCATTTATTCAACAAGACCTCACAAAAGCCTTACAACAAACATACATAATAACGAAGCTGTCAAACAAGGTGACAATGCATCCGCCAACTAGCTTGATAATAGGAAACACGAGGCCTAATTCCCCAACCAGAATCATCATCGGCTCACCGTCCAAGATGAACACCTCATGTGGCATCTGCTCACCGACTGAAACTAGAGAGAACGCCTTATGCGAACGCTCTAGAGGTCGCATCCGCCATCTTCCGCTAACCCATCTCCAGGGTGTAGAATGAAACAAAGGCCTTCGCTAGGCCTGCCGTCGATACCTCCATGGTGCCAAATAAAGCATTCATCCCGCGCGCACACCTCGTCACACGTTCTTCGCCGAGACTCCACGGTGCCACTCCGCCGAGTCCGTTTGTCATTGAGTGGCAAAAACCATGTAAGTCCACCAGAGCCACTCTACCCAGCATCTGCTCCAAATACGAGGCTCCCAAGAGGGAAAGCGACGCAGAGCGTTGTCATCGTCTGATCCGGGAGACACAAATTTACCATTTTTTCCGAGCATCCTAGGCGAGAAGACGAGAACTTCAGAAATAATGCTCTTGCCAAGGTAACGACACAAATACGCGGCCGTTGGGCCCGGTTTTCACCCGCACCTTCCTGAACTCACATCCGTCTAGATCGCCACCAAATATGAAGTCCGGTACACCACCATCAACCAAAGCGGCTGCCCCAGCTTCTGATCCGCATACCCGGAGGGATGCGATTCTCCCGCATCCAGTACCGTCCATGCCAAATGACTCCTACGACGAACCTGCTCGGAGACCGCGATAATGTTTCGGGACAGTGCAACTGTGCCACCTCTTGTGCACCGTCCAGTCTACTGCAGTGCAATGTTCGAGTGTACTGAAGTGCATCGGCCTCGTGTCTACACCGAATTATTAACACTGGTTTTCATTGTTCGACGATATAAACAAACTCCGTGTAAGTTGTTTGCGCGAGACATAATATCCACTGCTACTGAAACTGTTTTGGTTAAATAATGATATATCACTCTGTTTAGTTTATCGAAGCGTCTGAAACGGAGGGAGCACATAGTATGCACCCTCTCCGAAAGATGGATCTTGTAGGAAGTCAAATCCACGGATGACTAAAAGGGTTCCACGGTTACGTAGCTTGAAGATGGATATCACCAGCCGCCGATTAGCACGGACCGATATCTGTCACGCGCGTGTTTCTGGCTTTGTACCCCGTGCTATACAGCCATGCTCGCAGTGGTGGGCATTGACAACACAACGGCACCGTGAAGATACACTACTACTCCAGTCTCCTACTCCTACATGACTGCTTGTGCACCTACACACGTGCAACGGATCTCTCGTGCTTTTTTGCCACACCGAATTGGCCCCTATTGGCCTGCGCGGCACGGCTGTCCTGTTTTTACTTCTTCGAGCGAAGGTTCTCCATCTCCACTACCAATAGAGAGTTGAGACGAAGAAACCGCCCCCGGCCGGCGTCGGGACTGCGCCGGTCGAACGAACCACATTCGCCCCCTGCTGCCACCATATAAATGGCTGCACCCGACCTCGCAAGTCACCCAAACTCGATCTCCCCCTGAATGCGACTCGTACGCTGCTCCCCTGGACACCGCTACTCTCGCACCTTCCACTGCGAAGAGGCATAAGCTAGCTGCCTCCAGGCGGCGAGCGAGATGATATCGTTTCACGACCTGTACACGGTCCTGGCGGCGGTGGTGCCGCTGTACGTGGCGATGATCCTCGCGTACGGCTCGGTGCGGTGGTGGGGCATCTTCACGCCCGACCAGTGCTCCGGCATCAACCGCTTCGTGGCCATCTTCGCCGTGCCGCTGCTCTCCTTCCACTTCATCTCCACCAACAACCCGTACGAGATGAACCTCCGCTTCCTTGCCGCGGACACCCTGCAGAAGCTGCTCGCCCTGTCCCTGCTCGCCGCCTGCTCGCGCCTGCTCGTCCCCTCGCCGCGGCTGGACTGGTCCATCACGCTCTTCTCGCTGTCCACGCTGCCCAACACGCTCGTCATGGGGATCCCGCTGCTCATCGCCATGTACGGCCCCTACGCCGGCTCGCTGATGGTCCAGATCGTCGTGCTCCAGTGCATAATCTGGTACACCCTCCTGCTCTTCCTCTTCGAGTTCCGCGCCGCGCGCATGCTAATCGCCGACCAGTTCCCGGACACCGCGGCGTCCATCGTGTCGCTGCACGTGGACTCGGACGTGGTGTCGTTGGAGGGCGGCCGCGCGGAGACGGAGTCGGAGGTGGCGGCGGACGGGCGTCTGCACGTTACCGTGCGACGGTCCTCGGTGTCGCGTCGGTCCACGTTGATGGTGACGCCGCGGCCGTCCAACCTGACAGGAGCGGAGATCTACTCGGTTAGCTCGTCGCAGAACCCCACCCCGCGGGGCTCCAACTTCAACCACGCAGACTTCTTCGCCGTGGTCGGCGGCGCGCCACCGCCGCCGACGCCCGCCAGGTTGCACGGCTCGAGCTTCGGCGCCTCCGAACACTACTCCCTGCAGTCGTCGCAGGGGCCCACGCCGAGGGACTCCAACTTCGACGAGCACATGAAACCCGCGGGGGCGGCAGACGCCGGGGCGCACAGCCATGACGCCAAGGAGCTCCACATGTTCGTGTGGAGCTCGAGCGCCTCTCCCGTGTCAGAAGCGAGCGGCTTGCCTGTATTCAACGGCAGCACGGGTGCAGCGCATCTCCACGCCGGCGCCAAGGAAATCCGCATGGTTGTCCCCGCGGACCCGCCGCAGAACGGCTCATGCAAAGGTCCGTGTCCCCACATTAATGCCATATGCATAGTACGTCCATCACTGCTGCTTCACGGGTTTCATGTGCAAGCAAGCAAGAGTAACAATCATGGATCGGTCAATTATAGAGAAAGGAGACTATGGCGCGGTGGGAGAGGGGGGAGGCGAGGGCTTGTGCTTAGGAGGCGGCAAGACGGTGGAGGACGACGATCCGGCGGTGCAGTCTGGGGCGGCGAAGCAAACATCCATCCCCGACGATGTTGATGTTGACGGCGAGAGGGCGCGGCGGCAGCACCAAATGCCGCCGGCGAGCGTGATGACACGGCTGATACTTATCATGGTGTGGCGCAAGCTGATCCGCAACCCGAACACGTACTCCAGCCTCCTCGGCCTCACATGGTCCCTCATCGCCTTCCGGTACGTACGTACGGCTCTACTTCCACACGTGGTGTGCTTCACTTCACTCGTACCAGGCAGTCCGTGTACCGCCACTGATTAAAGTTAGCCAGGCTGTGTGATTTTACACAGCAGAGAGACGACAAGGTCGGCAAGGAATCGATCGATCGATGACCCGTGTAAAATCTAGCTTCGAATTGGTTGGTGCGGAATGCCATCGACATTCTTGGCAAAGCATAATAAAAAAAGCAATATAGGAGTACGTACTACTAACACCGTAGGCTGCTTCAGCAAGGGCAAAAGGAGGCACCGAAACTGTGCGGTGCAGGAACTTCCTGCCGGTGGGGATAACTGAAAAGCAGCTTTTACGGATACCCGGCCGGACGGTGGTGTTGGTGTTGCCGGACCACCGCACCGCGTGGGGCCCGGCCGGGCAGCGCCAATCACGAACTGTATATATCGTCCGGAGACAAGGGGAGAAAAGTTGAAGAGTTTGCACGGGGCACACGACTTACACAACTGTTTACTTGCACTAATCATCATCAGCATCATCATAGCTAGTATCTTCTTCTGTTAATGATGTCGTCTTATCCGATGTAACACCCGTGTGCTGTTCATTGATCGCAGGTGGCACGTCTCCATGCCAACGATCGTCGCCAAGTCCATCTCCATTCTCTCGGACGCCGGGCTGGGGATGGCCATGTTTAGCCTGGGTGGGTGCCCCACGTCCCTTGTGCTCCTGTCTCCCAGTTGCCCTACACCGTGTTGCCCCGCAATTAATCCTCCCCCCTCGCTCTCGTGCCCACCACCACCGCCCTGGCCCGCGCCTGAGCTAACGCTGTCAACCTCTCTCCACCTGGGCAGGATTGTTCATGGCGCTGCAGCCGAGCATCATCGCCTGCGGAAGGTCCGTCGCCCTCGTCTCCATGGCCGTCCGCTTCGTCGCGGGCCCCGCCATCACTGCTGCCGCGTCTGCCGCCGTCGGTCTCCGTGGGACGCTCTTCAAGGTCGCCATTGTTCAGGTACTAACTTTTTTTTCTCTCCTAGGTTAATCATCAAATTTCTATATGAATGAATTCTAAGTACTGTATAACGTTGTGTACCGTATAAAAAACTAATATTCGGTACCAATAATTTGACAGGCGGCCCTACCACAAGGGATTGTACCTTTTGTTTTCGCAAAGGAATACAATGTCCACCCTGCCATACTCAGCACCGCGTAAGTAACTACCGGCTACGTTACTGCCGATGCATCCATCCTACTGTATTTTGTATTTCGCATCGGGGTTTTACCTCCTAACCTTTTCTAAATCTGAATTTGCAGCGTGATTTTTGGCATGCTAATAGCTCTTCCCATCACATTGGCCTACTACGCCTTTCTTGGACTAGTACATTGATCAAGAACGCTAGCTGTTGTAAGCTCATAGGAGACGTAGATATACTCTACTACCGCCATGACAGATCATACTTGTACCTAGTTGGCTTAGTCCATGGATGGCGGATGGCGGATGGCGGATGGCTTGTAATTTTGAGTCACATGCCTGTAAAATCCCCTTGTGATGACTAAGCTGGCCTCCAACTTGTAAGGTTGCTCTAAGTTTTGATTCTTTTTTATCCCAAGATTATCCATGCTGATTCTCTAGGCCTTTGATCTATCACGAAACATGATGCGAGACGCTTACAAATAATGGGCTAAATCATTTGGTCCATGATTTCAGATTTTTTCTAAAACTCAAAGCTCATGTATGTGGAATCTCATGTGTGGCAGCCCAAGTTGGTGGCATGTCACCTGTGAGTGACAAGAGGAGCGGGATATAAAGTTTAGTCCCTGATGAAAAGTTGAAATAGAGTTGCACTATCTTATATGGTGGAGCGTCACCACTTGGTAAGTGAGTGAGAAGAAAAGTGCTACACGTGCGCTTCTCTTTGACGATGACCCTCGCCCGTCTCGTCACGACCCACATGTAGTTCGAGCCGAGCTTATCTTTTGGTTGCTCGGTAAAACTGTAGTGATTTTAACAGATGTATCAACAGCTAGTTGGTACGGGTTGCTCCGAGATCGTGAACTACTGTAACCGACATGAACGTGTGCGACGTGGACTTGGCTCACATTTGTGTTCTGTACGGATTTTTCTGACCTGCTCTATATAAGCGCATGCGCGAACTCCACCACGCAAGACACCGAAAACCAATCTAGGGTTTTGCCACTTCTCTGCTTGCGCTGCCATTGTAGTTTATCCCATATCGAGCGCCGGCATGCACCAGCAAACGGGAGAGCGGGTCTTCGGAACCACTCGTCTTTGCGATCTTGTACGGGAAAGGGCTAATAAGGTTTTTGGGAAGTGCCCCGCACGACTGCTCGCTTCTTCATCATGGGTCTTCTATCCAATTCGGGCGGTGCTGGATACCGCCGTCTACGTCACAGTCTTCTTCGACCGGTCTTCACGAACGTTGTCACCAACATCGTCATCGCTGCAACCATGGCCTCTTCATCCTCAACCGCTCAACCGATCAGTATGTATACCGTGATATGATCTGTTGTTATACTATGATTGTTCTTGGTTATGCACTGATATTGTTCATATTGATTAATACATCTAGTATGTTAGGGTTTCATGTAATCGTAGCTGATGTAGTCATGATTTAAATACTGGAATTCATTGTGTAAACTCTACCTAATAATTTAGTAATCCAAAAACCATATTATAGACAATTTCCTGAGTTAAGCATGGGAGACTTGGTTGATGGACTGAAGCCGGATAAGTTTACCGGAGTGCACTTTAAGAGGTAGCAGTGCAAGGCCACGCGCTGGCTATGAGCTCCAAAAGTATTCGAGGCCAGTAAAGACTTACCCGAAGGAAATATATCTAACAAGGATTATAATAAGTTTGAGGTGGGATGCGTTCTAAGTATTCTTGGCAATAAACTGTTTGATGTGTACATGCACATCACAAATGGAAAAGAGCTTTGGGAGACACTGAACACTAAGTTTAGTGTAACGGACGTAGGCGGTGAATTGTACATCATAGAGAGCTTCATGGCATTAGGATGGTAAACACCTATTCTATAGTCGAGCAAGATAATGAGATACAATGCATTGCAAAAGAGACCGAACTCCTGAAATGTGTCTTACCCAATAAGTTTTTGGTTCGGTGCATTATTGGAAAGTTGCCCCCTTCATGAAGGAACATCGCCATAACTCTCAAACACAAGAGACATGAGATATCGGTTGAAAACTTGATAGCATCTCTTGATGTTGAAGAGAATGCTTGGGCTAAGGATACTGCTAAGAAAGGAGGCGAATGTCAGTCTAGCGCCAACATAGTGCATAAGAAAACCTTTGACAAAAACAAAGGGAACAACAAGCCCTCCTTTAACAAGCCTGCAAAGATTACAACCTTCAAGAAGAAGATAAACAAGACTGAGCTAGGTTGCTTTTCATGTGGAGAGTTTGGCTATTTTAAAAGGACTGCCCAGAATGTGTAGATCGTAGAGGGAAAACCAGAAAGACTGTAAACATTGTGACCGCTAGAAATACTGATGTGTACCGTAATCTATTTACTGTTCTTTCAATATTTCAATCACCATGTTGGTGGATTCATACGGGTGCTAATGTTCATGTGTGTGTTAACATCTCTATGTTCACTTCTTATCAGGTCACCCGAGATTCTTCTTAATGGGGAATGAGTCACATGCTTCTGTTTTTTGGTGTTAGCACGGTGGATCTGAAGTTTACTTTGAAAAAGATCGTGTAGCTAAGGAACATGCAACATGTCTCTACTATGAACAAGAATTTAGTCAGCGACTCTCTTCTATGCAGACATGAGTTTAAGGTTGTCCTAGAGTCTAATAAATTCATTATTTCAAAACATGGACAATTTATTGGTAAAAGTTTTGCATTTGGAGGCTTGTTTCGATTTTCTCTGTCATAGTTTTGTAATAAATCCGTGAATCATATTTTCGGTAGTGTTAATGATGATACCAGTGTTTGGTATTCTCGTTTATGTCACATTAATTTTGGTTTGATGTCTCAGATTTCTAGTATGAGTTTAATTCTGAATTTCACTATTTCCAAAGGTTCTAGGTGTCATAGTTGTGTGAAATCAAAGCAACCTCGAAATCCTAACAAGGCAGCCGAAGAGAGAAACTTGACACCTCTAGAACTCATACATTATGATCTATGTGAGATAAATGCTATGTTGACAAAAGGTGGAAATAGATATTTCATGATGTTGATCAGTGATGCTACTAGATTCTGCTATTTTTTGCTTGTTGCAAACTAAAGATGAGGCTTTAAACTACTTTAAAATTTATAAGGCCGATGTTGAAATCAAATAGAGAGAAAGATCAAGTATCTTAGGTTGGACCGTGGTGGTGAGTATTTTCCCAAAATATTTGATAAATTCTGTGAGGAACATGGTATTATTCATGAGAGGATGCCTCCCTACCCGCCTCAATCAAACATGGTTGCCGAGAGGAAAAACCGCATGCTGACTGACTTAGTGAAATCCATGTTAGCCACAGATGGTTTATAAAAGGCATGGGTGGGGGAGGCTTTGTTGACATCATGTCATGTCCTAAGTAGAGTTCCTAACAAGAATAAAGAAAACCCTTAGGAGTAGGCTGGGCGAAAACCATTACTTTATTACTTTCACACCTTGGGGTGTGTGACAAAGGTCAACATACCAATTCCCAAGAAATGCAAGCTCGGATTGATGGGGATATGCTAGTCGGGGTATACCCAGAGGGAAGGTTTGACTGGCCCAGAATCACGGCGAGTGGGCCTGCTTGCAAGGCGACTGGAAGGAGACTTCAAATGAAGCCCGACGACTGGAAGCTGAAGGCCCAAGACCTTAGTTAGGCCCAGTCGGATTAGGTCTAACCCTCTAAAACCTAAACTGATTCAGTTGTAACCTTGTAAACCCTAGCGAGGTGACACTATATAAACCTCCCTAGGGTACTTTTTATACTTACGTGCTATTAGCTACCCCATCCAAGCGGCTCGCTGCCTAGCCACCGATCTCGCCGATCTTGTAATCCACTCGCAATCACAGGCAGGAAGTAGGCCCTTACCCTATGGGGCGAACCTGGGTAAACTCTTGTGTCCGTCCTCAATCTCGTCCTGCAGATGGCGACTCGCTCTTGCCCCCTATCGAATCAATCACTACCCCTGGTAGTGACTGCCATGGCCATTCCCACGTTAGTGCCGCCCACCGTGGGGCTTGATGACCCACAAGTATAGGGGGTGTATCGCAGTATTTTTGAGGGAAGTGAAACCCAATTTATTGATTAGACACAAGGGGAGCTAAAGAATATTTATAAGCCTTAACAATTGAGTTGTCAATTCAGCTGCACCTGGAAACAATCTTGCTCAAAAGAGTTTATCAGTAGAAACAGTTTTGTAGTAGCAATAGCAAAGTGATGGCTACGCACTTCTATTCTTGTAGACAATTGTTGGGCCTCCAAGTGCAGAGGTCTGTAGAACAGCAGCAAGTTTTCCCTTAAGTGGACCACCCAAGGTTTATCGAACTCAGGTAGGAAGTGCTCAAAGGTATCCCCTCTCAAGCAACCTTGCAATCAAGATACAAGAAGTCTCTTGTGTACCCAACACACCCAATACACTTGTCAGGTGTATAGGTGCACTAGTTCGGCGAAGAGATAGTGAAATACAAGTGGTATGGATAATTATAAGTGGTAACGGTGCCAGAAAATACTTTGATGGCGTGGAAGAGACTAAAGGAAAACTGAAATAAAGATAGCAGTAAGCAAATATGTAACAGATCTAGTTGCAAATGGTGTTTCAATGTTTAGAAACAAGGCCTAGGGATCATACTTTCACTAGTGAACACTCTCATATAAATATCTTCTATTTATGATACTACTCTGATCTACTCTCCGGTTGGACACTCTAATCCGTGGTAGGGCTATAACAGCACACCTCAAAGTTTACTTTCCCCATCTAGATAACCCCACACTGTCACCTTGAGCTCTAGATGGTTCCAACAAACACCACAATTTCATGAAACATCCAACTCCAAATATAACTCATAACTAGTATTTGTGATCTCTAGCCTAAGTGCCACCATGGTGTGTACGCTGTCACTTTCACACACATGGGGAGAGCAAAGATCTATTAAAGCACTTGAGTAACAAAGTAGATCTACTTGATTACAAAGCTCATCATCACAATATGATCATGCATAGAGAGAGAGATGAACACATAGCTACCGATAGAACCCTTAACCTCGAGGAAGAACTACTCCCTCCTTATCATGGGAATCAGCAACGGCGATGGAGATAGTGGTGGAGATTGATGGAGATGGCTTCGGGGGACTTCCCCGTCCCGACAGGGTGCCGGAACAGAGACTTTCTGTCCCTCGAATCTCCCCTTCGGTGGCGGCGGCGCTGCGAAACTTTTCATGGCTAGAGGCTTGACGACTTAGGGTTTTTTGCATCGGGAGGATTTTAGAGGCGAAGGGGCAAGGTCGGTGGCCGGCCAGGGGGCCCACGCCATGCCTTGGCGCGGCCAGGGGGACCCGCACCTAGGGATGGTGTGGCCACCCTGTGCCCCCCCTTCGTCTCTCCTTCTGGCTCCGTGAGTCTTCCAGGAAAATAACGACTTTGGCTTTTGTCTGGTGCAATTCCGAGAATATTCATTTTCTGACTTTCCTGGAACCAAAAATAGCAGAAAATAGGCAACTGGCACTGTGGCATCTTGTTAATAGGTTAGTCCAAGAAAGTGTATAAAAATACTCCAAAGTGTGGACAAAACATAAAAAAGTAGATATAAAACAAGCATGGAACATCAAAAATTATAGATATGTTAGCAACATATCAACATCCCCAAGCTTAACTCCTGCTCGTCCTCGAGTAGGTAAGTGATAAAAAGAAAGAATAATTTTTGAGGTGACATGCACCATCATAAACTTGATCAAGGTATTTGTAGCACATTGATAGCTGGGATCATAGTACTTCAACATAGCATGAAAGATAAAGTTCTAACAATAAGACATAGCAACTATGTTGTAACATGAAAAGGCACAAACAAAATATTCATGAATAACATTGCTTTGCAAGACGTTTGTTTGTTTCACATAAAGAAAATATAGCATAGTGGCATTCAGCTTGTCCCTCATAATGTAGTAAATCATAATTGCATAGGACACCTTCAAAGTTTATAAGGGTGACTATATACAAATAGTTTAAGAACAAGCAATATCAAAGTTATGCATGAATCAACAAGTCTTGGGACAATGCACATAGAACTAAGAATGGCCACTATGCTCTATTAGTAGGTGCATACAGATAGAAGGTGGAGGCTCAATATAAAAGTAAAAGAAAAGCCTTCATAGAAGGAAGCAGGGATTCAAGTTTCATAAAAAGCTTCCAAAAATTATGGTACTTATTAGCTTTCAGCTCTCATTGCCCCTATCATAAGCATCTTGAAGTGATTAAGGTTAAAGTGAACAAACTATGGAGTATATGCTTGACAAAGTATAAGTTGGAAATCTCATGTCCCTTGAATACGAGGGCCGCTCCTCATGCTACTCAAGTTTAGTTACCGGTAAGTTCTTGTCATAGTAAGTACATGTGTATCATAGAGAACTGCCAACGGGGTACCCCTTGCCCGATGATACGGAAGAATCCCCATATCAAAATGACAAGGCAAGCAGACAACAAGCATCTATGAAGCATTCTTCTTATAAAAAAAGAGATAGAGATTGGGAAAAAGAGAAAAAAGAAAAAAAGATGAGAAAAGAGGAAAGAGAGAAAAAAGCACCATTTTCCCCTTTCATTTCACACCGACGACATGGATTAGACCGGCGGCCCAGGCGTTTCTCTAACACACATACATAACTCCATGGACTTACAAGCTCCCCTTTCATTTCACACCGATGACATCCATAGACAAAAGAGCATGATATCAACTAGGTACAATGTACAAGTGCAATGTTGAAAGCGTTCCCCATGATAGCATGGTTCTGCTAATCCCCAATATATAAGTGCAAGCATATACATCATAGATGACACAATGGTTCAATTTTATTAGGGGCAAGAAAAGTAAAGTGTGCCATCAAGTTTGTGAGAGCTTTAATCACTAGTTTTCTCATAACAAGTTTAATTCGGAAGGAAGATAAAAACTTGAATATACTTGGAATAGAAAATGCTAATAGGTAGGTATGGTGGACTCTTTGAAATAAGTTGGTTTTATTTGGAGTTGGATGCATGAGTGGAACTCATACTTGGTTATGGAGGCTAGCAAAAGACTGGGAGCGACCAACTAAGAGAGCAATAATGGCCATAATCATGCAAAGCGACAAAACATCATTAATTAAAGCATAAAGTGATATTACAAGTCGAAAACTAAAGGATCATAGAGGCTATGGTGACTTGGTATAGTCTTAACATGGTGTGAGCATGCGCTAAGTCAACCCAAATAAAGCATCAAAGGAGAATACCGCAATACTATGCTTTAATATGCTAAAACAACGCATGATTCTTTCAAGGCACATTAAGCAATCTCAATCGTTTATAACATGTCATGCTACAGCAAATATCACTAAGAATAAAGCCAAAACAATATCAAGCATGACATGACAAAGCATAGGCCACAATAAAAACAAGCTCTCTTTAACACTTAAGCATGAACTTTCCTACTCTTTTCAAATCCAAACCAAACTATTTGAAAACTAATGTATGAAAGAGGGGGTCCAACCAATTTATTCAAGAAAACTAAGCAAACCAAGCAAACGAAAACTAAAAACGAAAACGAAAACGTTCCAAGAACAACACAACTGTGCACGAAGCAATAAAAATGAAGTGTTTGGAAGAAACCTAGGATTTTTATTGATGAAGAAGGGGATGCATTGGCAATCCCCAAGATTTGACGCTTGTACTTCTTGGATATTTCTTGGGGTGACACGCGTGGAATCCCCAAGCTTGAGCTTTAGTCCATTCTTCATCTCATTACATCATTCTTTCCATACACCTAAATTTTTTCCTTCATACAGAACTTCACACAATCTTCATTAGCAACATTAGTGCACTCAAGATAATAAGTCTTTGGGTTCAGTTTCAACACCAATAAAAATTCCACTAAAACACAAGCTACTGTAGCACTTCCCTCAAAAAGCTCAATTGATCAAAGAGAACTCAAAGAGAAAGAGATTAAGAGGCAAATGCAAATAATGACAGAAATCTGTCAAAACAGACCAGTAGGTAAAAACCGATTTTCTCAAACACCTTCTGTTGCTCAAATTGAAAAGTGTTGAACTAACGAAAGTTGGATAACAACCTAGGGCAGAAACACAAAAAATCACAGCTCAAACCGACGTACAAAGATTTTACACAAATTTTTACAGCGAAGCACAAAAATCTGTTTCGGGACAACAACTTTCCCAAACATTACTTCTCTCTCATTAGAGGTTACTCTTGGCACAAAAACAAAATAAAAAGGATAAGGAGTGGTTATTACAGAGGTAATAACTTCCAAGACTCATCTAAACCTTTTGGGTTATCTCCCAATAAGTACTTTTTTAACTCCTTTAAGTTAGGCTTTATAGTTTGTGAAGATTCTCACATAAGAAATATGAATTGAAGTAAAAGAGAGCATCAAGAAGCAAATTCAAAGCACATTTAAGTCCAACCCACTTCCTATGTATAGGAATCTTGTAAAGAAACAAGTCATGAAAGAACAAAGCAACAAGGATAGGAAAGCAAAACAAGTGCAACGTCAAGACTTTCAACATAAAGAGGGGAGACCTAATATTGTTGAGATACATAAAACCATGGTTCCCTCTCTCATAATAACTTTCAGTAGCATCATGAATAAAATAAACAATATAACTATCACATAAAACATTCTTATCATGAGCCACATGCATATAATAATTATTACTCTCCACATAAGCATAGTCATTCTTATTAATCATAGTGGGAGCAAATTCAACAAAATACCTATCATTATTATTCTCATCACCATAATCATCAAATATAGGAGGCATATTGTAATCATTATTAGTTTTCTCCTCAATAGTAGGTGGACTAAAAATATCATACTCATCATTGTAATCATCATATATTGGAGGCATAGTATCATCAAAGTAAAAAATTTCCTCCGTGCTTCGGGGACTAAAAATATCATGCTCATCAAAAAACTAGTTTCCCCAAGCTTAGACTTTTCCATAGCATTATCAATAATGGTGTTCAAAGAATTCATACTAATAACATTTCTATTAGCATGCAAATAAAGTTTCATAGGTTTTTTAATTTTCTCTTCAAACACTTCATGTCCTAACTCAAGATAAATACTATAAAGCTCTCTAATTTTTGTTGTTGTTTTCCATTAAGCCTAACTAGTGAAAACAAGAAACAAAAAGACAAAATTGCAGAATCTAAAGGAAATAACTTCGAGCACTCACACCGGAGGATGTGAGTACCTTTTACCTTACCACCCCAACAACGGCGCTAGAAAATACCTTGATGTCTATGCACTTCTACTCTTGTAGACAGTTGTTGGGCCTCCAAGTGCAGAGGTTTGTAGAACAACAGCAAGTTTTCCCTTAAGTTGATCACCCAAAGTTTATCGAACTCAGGGAGGAAGTGGTCAAAGGTATCCCCTCTCAAGCAACCCTGCAATCAAGATACAAGAACTCTCTTGTGTCCCCAACACACCCAATACACTTGTCGGGTGTATAGGTGCACTAGTTCGGCGAAGAGATAGTGAAATACAAGTGGTATGGATAATTATAAGTGGTAACGGTGTCAGAAAATACTTTGATGGCATGGAAGATACAAAAGGAAAACTGAAATAAAGATTGTAGCAAGCAAACATGTAGCAGATCTAGTTGCAAACGGTGTTTCAATGTTTAGAAACAAGGCCCAGGGATCATACTTTCACTAGTGAACACTCTCATATAAATATCTTCTCTTTATGATACTACTCTGAACTACTCTCTGGTTGGACACTGTAATCCATGGTAGGGCTATAACAACACACCTCAAAGTTCGCTTTCCCCATCTAGATAACCCCACACTATCACCTTGAGCTCTAGATGGTTCCAACAAACACCACAATTTCATAGAAACATCCAACTCCAAATATAACGCATAACAAGTATTTGTAATCTCTAGCCTAAGTGCCACCATGGTGTGCACGCTGTCACTTTCACACACATGGGGAGAGTAGAGATCTATTAAAGCACTTGAGTAGCAAAGTAGATCTACTTGATTACAAAGCTCATGATCACAATATGAGCATGCATAGAGAGAGAGAGATGAACACATAGCTACCAGTAGAACCCTTAGCCTCGAGGAAGAACTACTCCCTCCTCATCATGGGAATCAGCAACAGCGATGGAGATGGTGGTGGAGATCGATGGAGATGGCTCTAGGGGCACTTCCCCGTCCTTTTAATATAGCACCGGAGCAAAGCATTAACACTCCGTGAACACATGTGATCCTCACATCAAAGCCATTCCCTCCGGTTATCCCGATTGTTATCACTTCAGGGCCTTTGGTTCCGGACAACAATATGTGTATACAACTTGTAGGTAAGACCATAAACAATACTATCATAATGAATCAATAACATGTTCAGATCTGAAATCATGGCACTCAGGCCCTAGTGACAAGCATTAAGCATAACAAGTTGCAACAAAGTCAAAAAGCACTAATAATAGATACTAGGCACCAGGCCCTAACAATCTGATGCCATTACATGAACGATCTCATCCAATCCCTACCATCCCCATGGCCTACAGCGGGGGATTACTCACTCATAGATGGGGGAAACATGGATGGTCGATGGAGAAGCGATGGTGATGATGATGGCGATGATCACCTCCAATTCCCCGTCCCGGCAAGGTGCCAGAATGGAGTTTCTGGTTCCGAATCGCGGAATCTGGTGGTGGCAGCGTAGCAGAACTCTTTCTGGAAAAACGTCGAAAACCCCCTTGGTTTTTAGGTCAAGAGGCAATTTATAGGCGAAGAGGGATGCCGAGGGGGTGACCGAGGCGGCCACACCACCCCCAGGCATGGCCTAGCCTGGCCCGCGCGGCTAGGTGGTGTGGGCCCCTCATGAACCTCCTCTGTCTCGTCTTCTGGCTCCATGAATCTTCTAGTGAAATAGGATTTTTGGCATATTTTTTGGGATTTTTCCTAATAGTTGATTTTCTGCACAAAAACTAGACACCAAGATAATTCTGCTGAAAACAGCGTCAGTCCGTGTTAGTTGTATTCAAATCACACAAGTTTAGAGGAAAAACAATAGCAAAAGTGTTCGGGAAAGTAGATACGTTTTGGACGTATCAGGGATCATGTATATTTTTAGGATATGCTCCACGGAGTGTTGGCTATAAATTTTTAGTACTCCCTCCAATCCATGTTAAGTGTCACTGAATCAGGTGTATTTAGCACTAAAACATGTCTAGATACTCTGATTCAACGACACTTAATATGGATCAGAGGGAGTAGTTAAATATGAGGTACCTGATATGCATGTTGACACTATAATGGAATCTTGTGATGCAACATTATTTGAGAATATGTTTCCTATGAAAGATATGCATAGCACCGCTAGAATTTCTTATAAAATACTTCCTGAATCTAGTGCATCTATTGAGAATTTTGAACAACCACATGAACCTCCCATGGGGAGTAAGAGATAGCGGGTTTAAACATATTTTGGTAATGATTTTATCGTGTACCTTGTGAATGATACTCCCAGATCCATTGTTGAGGCATATGCATATCCTGATGCAGATGATTGGAAATAAGCTGTCCAAAATGAGATGGGCTTGATTCTTTCTAATTGAACTTGGGAATTATCAGAACAACCATATGGATGTAAACCTGTATGTTGTAAGTGGGTGTTTAAGAAGAAGCTGAGTACTGCTAGTACTATTGAGAATTACAATACAGGGCTTGTAGAAAAGGGCTACACCCAAAAGAAGGTGAATATTATTTTGGCACATATTCACATGTCTCTAGACTGACCACCATAGGAGTACTACTTTCCTTGACCGCCTCTTATCTTATCGTTCATCAAATGGACATGAAGACAATTTTTCTTAATGGAGAGTTGGAAGAGGAGATCTATATGGATCAACTAGATGGGTTTGTGTTAAATGGTGAAGAGAAAAAGAAGTGCAGGTTGTTAAAATCTTTATATGGCCTAAAACAAGCACCTAAGAAATGGCATGAGAAGTTTGACAAAACTTTACTTTCTACCGGCTTTGTCGTTAATGAGGCTGATATATGTGTATACTATCACCATGGTGGGGGCGAAAGTGTATATTATGGTTGTACGTAGATGACATTCTGATCTTTGGTACGAACATGAAAATAATAAATAAACTATAAAATATCTTTGATATGAAAGATCTAGGATAAGCTAATGTGATTCTAAACATCAAGCATTAAGAACGAGAATGAGATTACTTTAATATAATCTCATTATGTTGAGAAGGTCTTGAGCCGATTTGGATTTATAGGTTGCAAGACTTCTCCAACACCTTATGAACCTAGTGTGACATTACTAAATAATAAGAAGGAACCGACAAATCAATTGAAATATTTACAAATTGTTGGTTCTCTCATGTACTTAACAAGCGCTACTAGACCTGATATCTCTTTTGTTGTGAGCAAGTTGAATAGGTTCATGTATAACCCGAATATTGATCATTGGCATGCACTTGAAAGGGTAATGCAGTATCTTTGTGGTATAATGAGCTATTTGATTCACTATTGAGTGAACCCTATTGTGCTTGAAGGATATGGTGTTTTTAACTGGATATCCGATGTTGATGAAATCTATGCCACAAGCGGGTATGTGTTTAACCTTGGAGATGGTGCAGTGCCATGGAGGTCTCATAGAAAGACCATATTGACGAGGTCAACCATAGAAGCATAACTTACTACTTTAGACACATCCACTGTTGAGTCACAATAGCTGCATGATCTCTTGATGGACTTGCATTTAGTTAAAAAACCCATGCCAGTAATCCTTTTGAGTTGTGACAACCAAATTTTTATTGGCAACGTGAACAATTCTAAAGATAAAGCGAATTCATCAGGACACGTGAAGATACATTTGAATTTGTTTAGGAAATTGAGAAACTCCGGAGTAATAACTTCTACATATATTCAAACAAACAAAAACTTGGCAGATCACTTTACAAAGGGACTATCATGAAATGTGATAGAAAGTGCATCGAGAGAGATGGGGTTGATACCCATGGATGTTACACCATATTGGTAACCTAATCTATGTGATTAGAGATACAATGAATTAGGATATGGGAAGAACAAACTAGTGGTTTTACTAAGGAGAGTATTTGTAACCCTCTCTATTTCAAGATGCATAACTCTTAAAAATCTGTAAGGCAGGTGGCGACATGCCTTAATGTGTGTGTGTTGGCAATAACTAGCAAAGATGTTGTTGTACAGAGCATTCTTGAAAGAACACACCTATATGAGCTCGACTATAAACGTCATAGTCTATGAGACTTGGGTGATATCTAGTAAACTCATGAAGAGACCAGAGAGTATGACGCATATGCTCCACCCGTGGGGTAGGCTACTGGTAGCCAGATACTGGTTATGGTTTTGAGTGAAATCTATTTGCACCAAACTTGCATTTCAAGATTTATCCATTTTCAAGTTTTTGATAGACGTAGCTCAAGACTCTAGGCAGAAGTTAAAATTAGCATTCTTCGTTGAAACACTAGTATATAAAAAGTAGCGATGATTAACAAATCTTCAAATGTGCATTTTAGATCTGGTGAGGATTATTAGAAATAATGGGCTAAAACAATTGGCCCATGTGTGATTTCAGATTTTTCCTAAATCCTCAAAGCCCATGTGTGATGCCCCAAGTTGGTGGTAGCTCATATGTGAGTGGCGAGAGGAGTAGGAGGTAAAGATTAGACCAACATAGAAAGTTGGAGGAGAGTTGCACCACCTTCTAAGGTGGAGTGACTCACCATTTAGTAAGTGGGTGATAAGAGAAGTGCTACACGCGTGCTCCTCCTCCAGCGATGATGTCACTTGCTCACCATTTCATCTCATCATGACACGTTTGTTCCTCGGTTTGTGGAATGAGACTCAAACCAAGCTTATTTTTTTGTTACTCAGAAAAAGTGTAGCTGTTTTGATGGACGTGTCAACTAGTCGGATCATGGGTTACTTTAACCAACCTGAAAGTGCATGACGTGGAGTTGGCCCATGTTGTGTTATGTACGGGTTTTTCCGATCTGCCATATATAAGCGCATGTGCGGACTCCACCATGCAACACACCGAAAACCAATCTAGGGTTTTGCTACCTCTTTGCTTGCGCCGCCACCATAGTTTATTCCATCCCGAGCACCGGCGTGCATCGGCGAATGGAAGAGAAGTTCACCGGAACCCCTCTCCTTTGTGATCCCGTATGGGAGACAATGAATAAGGTTTTTGGGAAGCTCCCTGCGTGACTACTTGCTTCTTCATCTTGGGTCGATTTCCGTCCAAGTCGGGAGGGTGCTACATACCCCTGTATACATCACCGTCTTCTTTGATCGGTCTTCACAAAGTTGTCATCAGCAACGTCATCGCCGATACATCTAGTATGAGTTTTACATAATTGTAGCTATTGTATTCATGATTTACATTCTGAAATTAATTGTGAAAAATCTTCCTAATAATCCAACAAGACTCGGTTAATTAAGTTGTGAGTAACCCCTCTACACCACTCAAACCGATTGGGTCCCAAAATTTCATGCCCATACTATTCGTCAAGTGTTAATCGTGTTTCAAAGATTTCAAGTCATGAAAATAAATGTGAAGCTATTAACAAGCACAACAACAATTCAACTCCGAATATTTGTTTATGGGAGGATAAGTGGCTTAAAATGCCACACTTCAGAAATCATATATAGTTCAATGCAATATTGTTCGTCACAAGGGGGATACCATTGTCACAGTAATGGAATATTCTCCTCCAAACGTTATGTTCAGGAGAGACCTAATTGGACACATAGTTGCATCGTGGAACATCCCGTTACATTGTTTAACCACAGTGCAACTGTTAGAGGGTACTGATGAGTTATGGTGGAATTTACAAGAGAGTGATAAATTATCTGTTAATTTTGTGTATAGAGATTTGGTTCATCTGGAAGTGTCAGTCGCTAATAAAAATATCTAGAATATGAAGGTACCTCTAAATATGAAAATATTCACATGGTATCTGCGTAGTGTGATATTTTTTATAAAAGACAATCTTGTTAAAATGAATTGTTATGTAAGTAATCAATGTGCATTTTTTCACCATGATAAGACAATTACATATTTTTCTTCAAAGTGCAAATTTGCTCGTTCTATATTATCAATCATCCAAGTTGCTTCTAGGTTGTATCCTCCTCGTAGCTTTGCCAACATATTTGTCAATTGTCTACATGCTATTGATCACAAGTTCAGAATCCTTATTAGGGTGTGAAAGTTTGCTTTTATTTTATTGCTCTGGCCATCTAGAAATGATAAGGATTTTAATGATAAAATGCATTCTCTTATACAGATTATCTACTGATGCACCGCTATGCTTCATCTATGGTCATCTCTATATCATGTGGAGTTTCGTTACCTATTTACGGTGGTCTGTACATATTTAGAGGATACGGAAACGGATATATTTGTCCAACATGGTTGGCAGCGTGATCTTAGAATTGGCCATCCGTCTCCTTAGGAGTTATTGTAACACCTCAAAAATATTTATCAATATTAGCAAGTTCTAATCACCCAAGTTTAGGGTTAACAAAAACTTTTCTTATTAAATCTAATTTGAGTGTATGTGTGAATTGCATTAGTGTATGAATGAGTGCAATTGCCATGTTTGATTACTACAAATGATAAGGAATGGTTTAAAGATGAATACTACATCATCTAGGCCATTTACAAACAAAATTAAAAGAAAATCAAATCAAATATGAATCATATAAGCAAATGGTCATTTTGACCAAAATTATCCACTAGACCACTTTGAGTGTTTCTAGTAAAAGATTTCTAACAGAAACTTTCCCAATTCTTTTCACCCCTTGCTAGACCAAGTAAAAGTGAATCCAAGCCCACTTTACAAACTAACAGAAACAAATTCCAAATCATTTTAAAGGGCGTTGCAAAATTGAATCAAGTTCATATGCATAGATCACCCTTTTTCAAAAACCACTCAAATCAATTCCACTTGACATTTCCTAGCAACCATAGACACCCAAGCATGTGACAAACACACTCACCAAATTTCATCCAAAAATTCAAACTTTGAATTCATGCGGCCATTTGGTCGAGCACCTGGCACACACCAGTAAACCTTGCCTAACAATCCAAGTTTGGAGCAGTAATTGATCGCCACTAGTGCCTCAATTCTTTCCCCTGGTCTCCCAATGTCCACCAGCATAGTGGACAAGCCCCCCATTTGCCGTTCGCACTAGTGCAGCGCCGCCCGAGCTCGCCGTGCCGGTCGACCACGCCCCACTCACCATAGACTGCACCACCCTCTTGCACGATGTCCAGGAGACATGCAACACTTCACCACCACCCTCTGTCCACCCCTCGACCGAAGACAAGCCATGGACCAGCCGTAATCGCCGCACCCACTTCTCTGTCTGCCATGCCAAGAGCGCGCCAGAGCACCACAGCCGATACGCACACACACGCCGCGCCTTGCCCTCTTCGCGCGTGCACGCACTCACCATAACCCCAGCTACCCCCCAGACAAGCCCATATGCCGCCGCGTGAACCATAGACACTATGCGCTATCTCGAACGCCGCCATTCCCGCATAGAGCATAGACCGCTCCCGACCATTCTTGACCGCCCCTTGCCGCACCATAACTCGCATGACAACCACCCTGAAGCACCACATCGACCCCTACCCTCAGCCATGCCGATAACCCTCTATAACAACGTCGCCGACGAGCCCGAGCCATGCCGCTCTGCCCCTCTCGCCCGTGTATAAATAGAGGCCACCCCAGCCCCAATTATCCAAACCAGATCACTCCCCTCTCTCTCTCTCTCTCTCAGAAACCTCCCACATCTCTCCCCGGAGCAAGGCGAGCACCACATTGCCGGAATTTCATCGGAGCCCGCCGCTGTAGAGGCGAAGAAGAACTGGAGCTAGGAGTCGCCCCAGGAGCCACCACGACCACCATTCGGACTATCATTAACGACAACCTCATTCACCCCATCGCCAACCTTAGCTGGAGCCCAGGTGAGCCCCCACGTACCCCCACCGTCGCGTTAGGGTTCAGTCTCGCCGGAGCAGTTCGACGGAGACGACGAACCATGGCCGTTAGATCCTAGTTTGATCGTAGGGCTGAGATTGAAACTTACCGTTTCGGCTTAGCTGAGTCGCTGACCAGTGGGACCCGCTTGTCATCAGCCCGCTGCGCACGCGCCGCATAGTTGGGCCGGCCCAATTAGTTTCCCGCGCAGAGCCCGTTGATTCAAATAAACTTTTTCCATTTTAGTTAAAACTAGATTCTGTCAGTAGATTCAAAAATCAATTTAAAGAGATCCACTGAACCAAATTTCATGATTCCAATTTTGTCAAAAAGGTATTCAATATATCTATCCAAGCCCGTTGGATTCAAACCATTTGAAATTATAGATCACCTATACCGAAAATAACAACGAAGAGACTTTTCCAACTTCAAACATTTTTAAAAAATCAACCATAAATGCTTTTGAGTTGATTCCAACTCTTAAAAAATCACATTTGACAAGATCTATCTGAATATGTAAAAATATTTAGGTTTACATGCAGTGATATTGGACTAGTACCCAAAAGAATGCTATATAGGAATTTCTAGTCACTTTAATTTTATTACATAGTAATATTAAACTTTATAAAATGTGACCACCACTTTAAATCACATTCCCAAGTGTTAGAATATGTGTCGATGACATGTGTCAATATGATCCCATATTTTAATTGGAGAATATTAAATATTAAGTATTTTCAATAAGTAGAAATTACTTTTCCAAAATAAGATAAATAAGACTAGGTCTTTATTTCATGTGATGTTTGTGATGATGCTAGATCATCAAGTGTGTGCCTTAGTGTGGTAAATAGAAGTAGTTAAGTATTGTTTGGTGATTATGTACCTCGTATTCATTTATAGACGCTAGTACCGACCCGGGATACGAGGAGGAGGAGGAGTACTATGAAGACGAAGAAGAGAACTTCAACCACAGCACTAGTCAAGGCAAGCCTAACACTACAAGTTAACTATGCAAGCCATCCTTGCAAGATAACCTATGCAAGATGCATTAGGCATGCTTTGGTTATGCAACCTTGATTATACTAATCCCAAGCTTTACTTGCAAGCTTTATTCTTTTACTTTTACCAAAGTTCTTTAACTTTAGTTAGTGATTTGTCAGTATTAGAAAAAAAGGATAGATGCCATAAAGAGTATAAAACTAGGCCTAGGTAGTTATACTTAGATGCCATGAAAAGCGTAAAACTAGATTTGGATAGTTACACTTGATTAGCACCCCTCATTAGTAACACCCTCATTGCTAGTTTCTAGTGCTAAACTACTACTAATCACTTAGATGGGAATACTTGGAGAAAATGATTACGAAAACCTTGGAATGATGATTGATTCTATTGAAATGTTTTTGACATGTGTTATGAACACAAAATTATTTGATGATGAAACTACTTGAGGCATGAGCCTTGATTTTGGGTTCGGATGCGATACCATTCCAATTTTACCGTACAACCACAATACCTGAATTGGGTAGGGCTTAACTGGATGTTTATATGCCTTAGTATAGGTTCCCTCGTGGAAAGAGGTTGAGCTGAGGCTACCTCGTGAATGTGAACGTCCACCTATGAAGTGCCCAGGATGGCAGATGGCCATGGCTGGGAGGCCAAGCTCATAGGGGAGGTGCCTATACTAGAGTGTGTAATTGAAAGGTTAGGATTGATTATCCACATACTAAGTATGATGATTCAGGGTTATCCCTGACGGATGTATCGCATTTTATGGTGAAAGTGTACCACCTCTGCAGAGTGTCAAACTATTCGAATAGCCGCGTCCGCGGTTATGGAAAGTTGGAGTGGCCATACTGTTCCGTTGTCAGATGTTTTAAAAAATGACTTGTGAATCGAACTATGACTTTGACTTGACCACAACAGGGTTGTGGACATGAAAACTAGGTTGCCACTTAGGTGATGCAGAAAATTAAATTAGATTCTTTACTTTTGAACTCCTTATGAAATAAACCTGGATTTTTGCAAATAAACCTATTGCTTAAGATTCCTACTACAACTACCTTACTTGTTAGTGATAGTTTGTGAGTACTTAAAGAGTACTCATGGATTTGTCCCTGGCTATTCCCATGGCCAGAGTATGATGAGGACTACCAGGAAGATGGACAGCAGGAGGTCTATGATAACTACTATCATCTCCCATCGTCAGCATTGCCTGTGACCCTGAAGATGGAGCCCCTACTAAGTTTACTTTCCGCTGCTTTGATTGTATTAATACTGGATCATGAGATCCTTTATTTGTAAGACCTTTATTATTGTTTGTAATGGATGATGTACTATGGTACCAATTCTATTATGTCTCGCAAAAATAGTAATCCTGGGATTGCGAGGTCTGGCATAACAGGCATCTGGGATTAAAAATCCGGGTGTTGACAAGTTGGTATCAGAGCCATCCTGACCATAGGAGACCCTAGTTAGAATGGACGCCTGAACAAAAAAAACTTAGTTTCAAAACAAAAGAAGTGAGTATTTATGAAAACCTATTCCCACTCTTATCCTTGAGATTCTTTCAAAAAAAAATTCATGTTCCTAAAAAATTCTTGCAATCCTACATAAAATTTGACACACTTGATCACCCCACTAACTTGCTCGCCCTAAATTCTTATAGATGGAGGTCAAGTATAGCAAGTTCTACCAGCTGGGCAACGAAGGCCACCTAATCTTTGAGAGGGATCTATATGCACTCGCAGAGTATCTTGAGCGCCCGCACCCGGAGTTCTTCGGGGCATAACTCAACGATCACGTGGGAGGAGAGCTACAGTGGTGGATAGTTGCAGATCTCAGAGGCAAGATGGAAGCACCCACCTCGGAGAAAATCCAGTTCAGCTTGAGGGAGAACAACTAGCTAGACGGACTAGCCAGGGCTATGCAGGAAGCTCTTGCCCGTCTGTGTGGGCAAAACATCAACCAGATCACCGGGACTCACTTTTCTCACTACGCAAGGCGTGATTCTATGGGAATGCCCTTGGAGATGCCAGGACACCCGGAGCTGAAGCACTAGGTGGATAATCTCGACTTCATGTTGTATGATAGACAGATGGAGTTGGACAACGCCCGTGCCTACGCCAATCATAACCATGCCATTGCAGTCAGGAAGGACCAGACCCTCTCCATCCTCGCCAAGGAGCGCCATTCACTTCGTCGTCAGTGTGACAAGAAGGATCGCATCATCGATCGTCTTTGCAAGAAGGTGGCCACTCTCGAGAAGAACATCCGTAAATAGGAGATCCAGCTTGAAGCGAAGGAGGAGGAAGGTGAAGATATCTGTGGAGATCTCTACTCTTACCTTAGTGATGATGATGACTACCTGGAGGACGAGGCCATGGAGGATCACACTGATGACGATGATGCCGCCTTCATTGATGATGATTAGATGCATTTGAGCACTACCATAGGAGTGAGTTGTACCCGGTCCCACTATATCATAGTTTCACAGAATGGTTCTTAAAACCATATGTTTCCTTGTTGTGGTGTGTGTTTGTATTGGGTGCTATGAATGAATGAATGAGAGGATGTTAGTTTTCTAAAACTGAGTTATATTCCAAGTTTAAAGTTTCTAAAAAAAACCATGAACCTTAGAGAGTTCCCTCTTATCTCATTATCTATCTCAATCTTTAGATGCCTCGCGGTAACCCCAGAGGAAGCAGCTCATCTCAGGACCCAATGCTGCAAATTCTACAAATGTAAGTTTCTAACCGTGAAGCTAGTAGAGCCTAACGCCAAGCCAACTTAGCCACTCTTCAACAGATGGACGGAATTTTAACCAATTAGGTTTCTACTAATCTGAAAAAAGGAATTCATAGTTTTTCCATCCAAAAAATCCTTTCTAGTTTAAGCTCTATATTTCTAGACATTATGGTAGTTCGACCGTGGATTTTTTTTGTTTCGGTATCTCTGGAATATGAGTGTGTGACTTGTTAGAATTGATCCTATTGATAATACATAGAAAGGGCCTGTTATCTCTATCAAGATGATTCTAATTCGTCAGATATTATTTATTCTAGTATCTGGAACACGAAATAGATAGAGTGGATCAAAAAAATGGAACTATGATTCATAATCACTATTAAGACCTCGCAACCAGACTGAAAAATTCAAGTAGTTCTTAAATAAAAATAAAAAAGAATTTTTCTTCCTTCCTATTTTGTTTGCCCAAAAGACAACACAATAATCAAGGCCACGGAAACCAGGATAACCATGGATCCAAGCTCAAGAACTTTCAAAACAACCAATCCCCCTATATTTAATAAGTTTGAAGAGCCCTTAGATGCTGATGACTGGCTGCAAACCATGGAGAACAACTTAGAGGTCGCATGAGTTGAAGCCAATGAAAAAGTACTGTTTGCCACCCATTATCTGGCAGGTGATGCAAGAGACTGGTGGAATAGCACCCGTACCATGAACGGAGGTCAGATGATGACTTGGGATGAGTTCAAAATCAAGTTCAGCCGGACTCATGTGCCCCCAGGTCTGATTAAGAGGATGAGGGATGAGTTCAGAGATTTGAAACAAGGAAGGATGACTATGGTTCAGTACCGTGACCAATTTATGTCACTAGCTAGATATGCCCCTGATGAGATTGACACAAAAGAAAAGAAGAAAGAGCAATTCCTGAACGGACTGCATGATGAGATGCAAATCGTGCTAGTCAACATTCCCTTTGATGATATTGAAGCTTTGGTGGATTCCGCCATTCAGATGGAAGGGAAGATCAACCAAGTCAATGACAATCGCAAGTGTCGCATGATGCACCAGCTTGGATCCCACCATACACAGAAGTATCGCCCCAACCCGTCTGCAGGATATGCCCCAAGAAACAACAGACCCCCTATGCCCCGTACAAACTATCACAATCGTTGCAGAGGAAACTTGAGGTCTAGAGGAAACCACAACAATAACCTGGGCAACTCCAATAACTTCAACCGTGCATCGCCCAAGTCCAACAACAACAACACCAACAACACCAATACTGCCCCAAGGACTGGAAGCAATGTTGTGCCTATTGCAGGATAAGACAAGTCCCTGATTACTTGCTTTGAATGCGGAGTCAAGGGTCACTACTCCAATGAGTGCCCTAAGAAGCTTGCAGCAACCACCAATGTGAATGCACCCACTCAGCAGCAACGCCATGTTCAGCCTGGAGAGATATTTGCCCCAGGGAACTCGCTCAAGCGCAACAGTCGTTTGTTCCACATGAATGCTGAAGAAGCTCAGGAAGCGCCAGATGTCATGCTGGGTATGTTTTCTGTTAACTCAGTACTTGCGAGAGTGTTGTTTGATTCTGGAGCATCGCACTCGTTTGTTACAGAAGAATTTGCATGCACTAGTAAGATTCAACCAACAAAATTGGAGCATATATGATAGTTCAAATACTTGGTTCAACCACCAAAGCTAGAAAAGTTTGCAAGGTTGTACCTATCAGAATCCATGGAATAGATTTTTATACTAATCTAATAGTACTTGGAACCAAAGGTTTGGAAGTAGTAGTAGGAATGGATTGGATGTTGAAACATAAAGGATTAATCGACTATGCCAAGAAAGCCATAACCATGACCAGTAGCACTGGAGTATTAGTAGAGCATGTATCTGAGACACTGCCCCCGTCAATTCAAATGCAACAAGAGTTTAGCCCAACCAACCCTAGACCAAGTCAGAGTAGTCTGTGAATACCCTGATGTGTTCCCAGATGAATTACCCAGTATGCCCCCAAATCGGGATATCGAGTTCATCATTGAACTAGTTCCTGGAACTGGACCCATAGCTCATAGACCTTATAGTATGAACCCATCTGAATTAGTGGAGCTAAAGAAGCAACTTGATGCTATGCTGCAGAAATGTCTGATTCAACCAAGTGCATCGCCATGGAGATTGCCTATTTTGTTTGTGGATAAGAAAGATTGAGGTAACTATTTGTGCATGGATTACCGGAAGCTGAATGATGTCACCATCAAGAACAAGTACCCATTGCTGAAGATAGAAGATCTGTTTGACCAGTTGACTGGTGCCAGAGTGTTTTCTAAGATTGATCTTAGAACTGGTTATCATCAACTCAAGATTCGCACAACGGATATCCCAAAGACCGCCTGCATCACCAGATATGGATCGTATGAGTACACTGTCATGTCTTTTGGATTAACCAATGCCCTCGCTTATTTCATGAATCTCATGAATGATATTTTTATGAACTTCTTGGATAAGTTTTTCATTGTTTTTATCGATGATATTCTGATTTACTCCAAGTCAGAAGAAGACCATGAGGTACACCTAAGAACCATCCTTGAAACCCTTAGAGAACACCAGTTGTATGCTAAGTTTAGCAAATGTTTTGAGTTCTGGTTAAAGGAAGTAGGAGTCCTATGACATATCGTGTCGGCAGGAGGAATTGTTGTTGATCCCACCAAGATTAAGGATGTTGAAGAATGGATAACCCCAACCACTCAAACCCAACCCCGCACATTTCTCAGATTAGCAGGATATTACCGCAAGTTCGTATAAGGATTTTCAAGCATCGCAAGACCGCTAACCCATCTATTGAAGAAAGATTAGAAGTTTGAATGGACGGACAAATGTGAAGCAAGTTTTCAAGAGCTCAAGAAGATATTGATTTCAGCCCCAATTTTGATTATGCAGGATATCAAGAAGCCTTTTGATGTGTATTGTGATGCATCCAAGATTGGTCTTAGATGTGTGTTAATGCAATAAGACAAAGTCATATCATATCTGTCTAGACAACTGAAGCAACATGAGAAAACTACCCTACCCATGACTTAGAAGTAGCAGCCATAGTTTTAGCTTTGAAGACCTGTCATCATTACCTTATGGGTAACTGCTATGAGATTTATTCAGATCACAAGAGTCTGAAGTATATATATTCACCCATAAGGAGATGAATATGAGGCAAATGAGATGGATAGAGTTAATCAAGGATTATGACCTTGACATTGACTATCACCCCGGCAAAGCCAATGTGGTAGCAGATGCTCTTAGTAGACTACCGTGTAGATTAAACACCATGATTAAAGAAGGCCAGCCAAGTTTGCATGAAGAGTTGAAGCAATTTAGAACGGAGGTAGTTAGCGAAGGATTCCTAGCCAGTATTGAACTTCAACCCACTTTGATCAGTCAGATCAAGGAAGCCTAGAAAGGAAATGCAAGTATCGATGGAATCAAGTGTCATATCGGTACAGGGAAGGTACCCGGATTCACCAAAGATGAAGAAGGAGTTTTGTGGTACAAAGGATGTATCTGTGTACCAACAGATTCGAGTTGAAACAAGTCATCATGCAGGAAACTCATGATACTCTTTATTCTATCCATCCCGGAGGAACAAAGATGTATTAGGATTTGAAGGAGCAATTTTGGTCGCACAAGATGAAGAGAGAAATCGAAAGCTACATAGCCAAGTGTGATATCTGTCAGAGAGTCAAAGTGGAACATCAGTGACCCGCAGGACTTTTGCAACCATTCCAGATTCCAGAATGGAAATGGGATTCTGTTGGAATAGATTTCATCACCGGTTTGCCTACCTCTAGTAGGGGAAATGACTCTATTTGGGTCATAATAGATAGACTGTCTAAGGTAGCCCATTTTATACCTATCAAGACCACCTACCAGAGTTCGAAGCTAGCAGAGTTGTACATTGCTAGAATCATTAGTTCGCATGGAACCCCTAAGACCATAGTGCCGGATCGAGGAACCCAGTTTACCTCAAGATTTTGGCAGAAAGTCCAAGAAGGATTAGGAACCAAGCTGAACTTCAGCACAACCTATCACCCGCAAACCGATGGACAAATTGAATGAGTCAACCAAATCTTAAAAGATATGTTGAGAGCTTGTGTGCTCGAATATGGATCAAAATGGGAAGATTGTCTGCCTTTCACAGAATTCTCATACAACAATAGTTATGAAGCTATCTTGCAAATGGCCCCCTTTGAATTTCTGTATGGAAGGAAGTGTCGTACCCCCTTGAATTGGTTGCAAGTAGGAGAGAGTCAGATTTTCAGACCCGACATCCTACGAGAAGACAAAGAGAAGGTTCACAAAGTCCGTGAACGCCTCAAGACCGCCCAATCCAGACAGAAGAGTTATGCTGACAAGAGACGTCGAGACCTGACCTTCAATGTCGGAAATTTTGTATATCTCAAAGTATCACCTTTGAAAGGAATGCAACATTTTCAACTAAAAGGGAAGTTAGCCCCCAGATATATTGGACCCTTCAAGATTTTGAATCACCGAGGAGAAGTATCATATCAACTAGAACTACCAGAGGAGATGTCATCCATACATGATGTGTTCCATATCTCGTTACTTCGCGAATGCCAAGAAGTTCCGGAGAAGACCGAAGTGTTCAAGAACATCAATCACCAAGCCATAGATATCAACAAGGATCTAACCTATCGTGAAGTACCCATTTGTATTTTGGAAGAAGCCTTCAGAACCACCAGGACCCGGAGTATCAAGTTTCTCAAGATCCAGTGGAGCAACCATACTGAAGAAGAAGCTACTTGGGAGCAAAAAGATTATATTAGGACTAAGTTTCCAAATCTCTTTAGTTCCTAGTTTTTCTTAAATCTCAGGACAAGATTTTTGTTTAAGGAGGGAAGGTTTGTAACACCTCAAAATATTAATCAATATTAGCAAGTTCTAATCACCCAAGTTTAGGGTTAACAAAAACTTTTCTTATTAAATCTAATATGAGTGTATGTGTGAATTGCATTAGTGTATGAATGAGTGCAATTGCCATGTTTGATTGCTACAAATGATAAGGAATGGTTTAAAGATGAATACTACATCATCTAGGCCATTTACAAACAAAATCAAAAGAAAAGAAAATCAAATATGAATCATATAAGAAAATGGTCATTTTGACCAAAATTATCCACTAGACCACTTTGAGTGTTTCTAGTAAAAGATTTCTAACAGAAACTTTCCCAATTCTTTTCACCCTTTGCTAGACCAAGTAAAAGTGAATCCAAGCCCACTTTACAAACTAACAGAAACAAATTCTAATTTTTTTAAAGGGCATTGCAAAATTTAATCAAGTTCATATGCATAGATCACCCTTTTTCAAAAAGCACTCAAATCAATTCCACTTGACATTTCCCAGCAACCATAGACACCCAAGCATGTGACAAACACACTCACCAAATTTCATCCAAAAATTCAAACTTTGAATTCATGCGGCCATTTGGTCGAGCACCTGGCAGATACCAGTAAACCTTGCCTAACAATCACTGTTTGGAGCAGTAATTGATCGCCACTAGTGCCTCAATTCTCTCCCCTGGTCTCACAAGTGTCCAGCAGCGCAGTGGACAAGCCCCCCTTTGCCGTTCGCACCAGTGCAGCACCGCCCGAGCTCGCCGTGCCGGTCGAACATGCCCCACTCGCCACAGACCACACCGCCCTCTCCCACGATGTCCAGGAGATAGGCAACACTTCACCGCCACCCTCTGTCCACCCCTTGACCAAAGACAAGTCGTGGACCAGCCGTAATCGCCGCGCCCACTTCTCGGTCTGCCATGCCGAGAGCGCGCCAGAGCACCGCAGCCGACACACGCACACACACCATGCCTTGCCCTCTCCGCGCGTGCACGCACTCACCGTGACCCCAGCTACCCCCAGACACCCATTCGTCGCCGCATGAACCGTAGACACTGTGCACCATCTCGAACGCCACCGTTCCCGCACAGAGCACGGACCGCTCCCGAGCATTTCGACTGCCCCTTGCCGCGCCATCACTCATATGACAACTGACCTGAAGCACCGCGTCGACCCCTACCCTCAGCCATGCCGATATCCCTCTATAACGACATCGCCGATGAGCTCAAGCATGCCGCTCTGCCCCCTCTCGCCCGTGTATAAATAGAGGCCACCCCAGCCCCAATTCTCCACACCAGCTCACTCCCCTCTATCTGTCTCTCAGAAACCTCCGACATCTCTCCCTGGAGCAAGGCGAGCACCACATCGCCGGAATTTTACCGGAGCCTGCCGCTGCACAGGACAAGAGGAACTAGAGCTAGGATCCGCCCCAGGAGCGCCACGACCACCATTCGAACCGCCGTTAACGAAAACCTCATTTGACCCATCGCCAACCTTAGCTAGAGCCTAGGTGAGCCCCCACGTACCCCCACCGTCGCGTTAGGGTTTAGTCTCGCCGGAGCAGTTCGACGGAGACGATGAACCACCGCCGTTAGATCCTAGTCTAATCGTAGGGCTGAGATTGAAACTTACCGATTCGGCTTAGCTGAGTCGCTGACTAGTGGGACCCGCCTGTCAGCAACCTGCTGCGTGCGCGCCGCGTAGTTGGGCCGGCCCAATTATTTTCCCGCACAGAGCCCGCTAATTCAAATACACTTTTTCCATTTTAGTTAAAACTAGATTCTGTCAGTAGATTCAAAAATCAATTCAAAGAGATTCATTGAACCAAATTGCATGATTCCAATTTTGCTAGAAAGGTATTCAAAATATCTATCCAAGCCCGTTGGATTCAAACCATTTGAAATTATAGATCACCTATACCAAAAATAACAAGGCAAATACTTTTCCAACTTCAAACATTTTTAAAAAATCAACCATAAATGCTTTTGAGTTGATTCCAACTCTCAAAAATTACAGTTGACAAGATCTATCTGAATATGTAAAAATATTTAGGTTTACATGTAGTGATATTGGACTACTACCCAAAAGAATGCTATATAGACATTTCTAGTCACTTTAGTTTTATTAAATAGTAATATTAAACTTTATAAAATGTGACCACCACTTTAAATCACATTCCTAAGTATTAGAATATGTGGTGATGACATGTGTCAACATGATCCCATATTTTAATTGGAGAATGTTAAATCTTAAGTATTTTCAATAAGTAGAAATTACTTTTCCAAAATAAGATAAATAAGACTAGGTCTTTATTTCATGTGATGTTTGTGATGATGCTAGATCATCAAGTGTGAGCCTTAGTGTGCTAAATATAAGTAGTTAAGTATTGTGTGGTGATTGTGTACCTCGTATTCATTTATAGATGCTAGTACCGACCCAAGATACGAGGAGGAGGAGTACTACGAAGAAGAAGAGAACTTCAACCACTTCACTACTCAAGGCAAGCCTAACACTACAAGTTAACTATGCAAGCCATCCTTGCAAGATAACCTAAGCAAGATGCATTAGGCGCGCTTTGGTTATGCAACCTTGATTATACTAATCCCAAGCTTTACTTGCAAGCTTTATTCTTTTACTTTTACCAAAGTTCTTTACCTTTAGTTAGTGATTTGTGAGTATTGGAAAAATAGGATAGATGCAATAAAGAGTATAAAACTAGGCCTAGGTAGTTATACTTAGATGCCATGAAAAGCATAAAACTAGATTTGGATAGTTACACTTGATTAGCACCCCTGATTAGTAACACCCTCATTGCTAGTTGCTAGTTGACATGGGTATACCCTGCATGTACTCGAGCTTGGTATATATGGTCTAAATATGAGCAGGCCCATGGTGTCGCCAAAGCCCAGATGAAAGGACTCGAGTAACCTGTGGACTCTCGGTTGCTTGAAGGACAAGAAGAAGCTAAAGATAGAAGTTTGAAGGGAAAAACCCTAACTTGTAACCGACTCGACCTGCTACCCGAAACCTAGCCTATCTATATAAAGGCTAGGAGGGGGCGGCGAGAAGAACACACGCAACCCTAGTTCCCACAACCCTTGCCAGATTGCATCTGTGCACCATTGTAACTTTCGACTCCTTCGATAATTCCACGAGCAGACAAGCAGGAGTAGGGAACTCTACGAGGCCTGAACCTGGGTAAATCCTTTGTCCCCTGTGTGCTTGTTTGTTAGCCGATAGATGTCTCCAGTGCTCCCTCCTTCTCCAAAACCCAAGTCCATAACAATGGGCATTGATGAGTTAAACCCTCGTCAATTGGTGCCATCTGTGGGAACTGGGAGTGCTGATGTTGTGGCTTCTTCGGCCCCATCAACTGCGATCTACAACTCCGCAACAGCGGAGATTCGCCAGCTCTTCGGCGCCTTCGACTTCATCGTCCACACGCCGGCCACCCGCCCGGCCTTCGAATCCGTGGGCGACGGAATTAGCCTGGCGATTGGGAGCTTCCACTTCCAAGTTGGTCAGATGGGCACGCTTCGCATGCCTGACCAACCGACAGCACCGGCGATTGCCCCGACATCATGGTTCCCTCCATCGATCGGCACCCTCAGCGAGCTCAATGCTCCGGTGGCAGTCGGGAACACGATCAGCGACAGCAGTCGCGACTCCGATCTAAGCGATCTGGCCACAGAAGATGGAACCTACGGTTCCGAATCTGAAAGTTGTGGGAGCAACAGCTTCCCCAATCACTTCATGTGCGCCGTCATTAACACAGGCGACACCTCCGCCAATCTCGGCAACGGCGGTAACACCGGCAATGGCACCGATCCACCCAACGGTGGCAACGGCGGTAACGGCGCCAACGGGGGAGCAGTCGAACCCCCCAGCATAATCAATGAGCAAACCGGCGAACGCGTCGTACTCAGGCTCAACGAGAAAGAGTGGGAGCGCTGCCGCGAAGCCCTACGGGGTGCACCTCTACCCTTTGGGTCCCCGCAGGAAGTGCTGATGGGCTACCACTGGCTCCTAAAAGAAGAATTCACGCGCCAAAAACAAGCAATAGCGCAACTTGAGGCGCGTAAAAAGGTGGTGGACAAGTCGAGCCTTCGTCGCGCTGGGCTCTCCTCCTACGGAGGATCCTCCTCAAGAGGCAACGAGTACCTCGCCAAGAAGAGGCAGTCACGGATGGCTCACCTCACCGAGCAAGAGCGCATAGAGGACGCGAAAGTCCTCCACTTCGGCTCTATGACAGTCGACACGAGAGGCAACGTGGTTCCCAGGATGCCGCAGGCTGCGGTGACAGCAGCCACCATGTACCTCCTCAATAACCAGCCGCCAGCTAGAGATCCCCGAACTGCCATGCACCAATCTACGATCGCGGGTTTGGGGCTAATCGAGGCCGCCCTCGACAAGGAGCCGGTGCCAGACCCAAAAAGGGAAAAGCGATAGCAAAGCGCTACTCCTCGCCCTCATCCAGCGATGACAGTCACGACCTGTCTCGACGCCGTCGCTCACGGCGACATGATTGCGACTACGATGCGCGCAACGACCTCACGCAATGCAAGATCGACAAGTCAAGGGCACGACGTGCTCGGTCGACTGACTCGGAAGAGGAAGATGGGGAGCTCTGCGGCGCCAGATGCTTCAGCAGATCCATTAGGCAGAAGCGAATGCCTAAAGGGTTTAAACTCCCGTCGGAGAATCCGAAATTTGACGGTCTACAAGACCTTAAAATCTGGCTAGAGGATCGCATCTCCTCCATCACGCTCCACGGAGGCAGTCGAAGTACTGCTATGCAATGTTTGCAGCTATAGCTGCAGGGCGCCGCGCGAGCATGGCTCAATAACCTCCCACGCGGATCCATTCGCAGTTGGGATGAGCTGGTTTACAGCTTCGTGCGCAACTTTAAGGGCACGTACAAACGGCCCGCATCAATCGAAGAACTAAGATGCTGCCAACAAAGATCTCACGAATCGCTGCGCTCCTACATCCAAAGGTGGTCCATCATCAAGAACTCCGCGGAGAACATCTCGGAAGACCGCGCAATTGATGCATTCAACGGTGGCGTCCGCCGCATGGAACTCAGGGAGGAGCTAGGCCGCTCAAAGCCCCAAACCATCGACCCCCTGATGGAGATCGCGAATCGGTGGGCCAATGGAGAAGATTCGGTGAAGAATCGTGCTCACTCCGACGAGGAGGCAGAACTCGAACACAGACGCGACCGCCGAGGCAAACGCCGCATGCGCATCTACGACGACCGTGACGACGTCAACATGGTCGCAGCCGGCTACGCCGATAGACGTGACGAAAACCGCAACAGCGGATACCGCAGTGGCGGATACCGCGACTCCGGGAAAACCACGCAAGTGTGGCAACGCTGCACTCGCGACGAGGCACCCGCGAGCTCCATCGAGGACAAACTGTCCGGGCCATGCACGGTACACTTCTACATCGACAAGCATGACAGCAAGAGAAAGTCCAGCCACCTCCTCAAGGACTGCCGCGAGTTCCTCAAGCTACACGAGGGATTGGTTCGGATGAACCGCAACACAGTCGAAAGAGGCTACGGAGCCGCTCCAGGCGCCGTGGCACATGGCGCACCGCCACCACCACCTGGGCCACCCCCGAACGGAGCTGCGCCGGACCAGCACCACGGAGGAGAACCGTACCCACGGGCCATGGGGACCATGATGATACAAAAGGGGCGCCCCTCCAACAGGGTGCAAAAGGCCATCACTCGCCAAGTCAACTTGGCCATGCACTCGCCACCATCCACCACTGAGTACCTCAGTGGCAGCGAGTCGTGCATCACCTTCGACAAACGCGACCACCCACCTCAGGTACCTCGCCCATGTCACTGTCCTCTCGTACTCGAGGCGCAAATTGGAGGCTTTGACATGAGTCGCGTCTTCATGGATGGCGGAAGCGGCATCAACCTCATATTCACGAGTACCTTGCGAGCAATGAGGATCCCTCTAACCTGCTTGGAGGCATTAGACACAACGTTCCACGGCATCATCCCAGGGAAAGGCATATACCCCCTGGGCAAAATCAACCTCGACATCATATTCGGCACGCCAAAAAACTTCCGGCGCAAGCGCATCGACTTTGAGGTCGTCGACTGGCCCTCACAATACCACTGCATCCTCGGACACGTAGCATTCGCTAGGTTCATGGCGGTACCCCACTACGCCTACCTGCAGATGAAAATGCCAGGTCCCAACAGCGTCATCACGATCAACGGGAGCTTGGAGCGATCCAACAGTTGCGATAGGGAATTCAACAGAATCTCCCAGTCCTTCGGCATGTAGGAAGAGCTCGCGCAATTGAAGGAAACGACAGACAACAGTCTGCCTCCCCTGAGTAGGCCAAGCTCACCTGATCTCTCCTTCGACTCATCTATGCACACAAAGAAGGTGCAGGTCCATCCGACAGATCCCGCCAAAACGGGCCTCATCGCCAACAACTTGAGTCCCACATAGGAACTCGCGCTCATCGAATTCCTCCATGAGCACTGGGAAATTTTCGCCTGGTGTCCTGCGGACATGCCAGGAGTTCCCAGGGAATTCGCTGAGCACGCACTCAACGTCAACCCCGACGCAAGGCCATTCAAGCAAACAATCAGGCGACTGTCTGAGCCACGAGCGCAGACAGTCGGAATGGAGATCCATAGACTCCTCGAGGCCAAATTCATACGCGAGATCAAGGAAAGCACTTGGCTCGCCAATACGGTGCTGGTGCCAAAAAAGGACACGGATATCCTACGGATGTGCGTTGACTTCACTTCTTTAAACAAGCACTGCCCAAAAGATCACTTCCCGCTACCCCTGATCGATCAAATCATCGACTCCACCGCTGGATGCGAGCGCCTCTGCTTCCTCGATGCCTACTCAGGCTATAACCAAATTCGAATGAAGGAGGAAGACCAGGAGAAGACCGCATTTACAACGCCCTTCGGTGTGTTCTGCTACAACACAATGCCCTTCAGACTAAAAAACATGCGAGCCACCTACCAGCGGTGCATGCAGGCTTGCCTCAAGGAGCAACTGGGTCGCAACATCCAAGTCTATGTCGACGACATAGTAATCAAAACCAAGGATGAAGCCTCTCTAATCGATGACTTGCGTGAAACCTTCACCAATCTCGATCGTTACCGGATTAAGCTCAATCCGAACAAAGGCGCCTTCGGCGTACCATCTAGGCAGCTGCTCGGGTATCTCATCTCCGCGAGTGGGATTGAGGCAAACCCGAAAAAGATAAAGGCCATACTGGCCATGGAGAAGCCAAAGAACATAAGAGGCGTCCAGAAACTAGCCGGACGAATCGCGGCCCTCAGTCGATTTATCAGTCGAATGGGAGAAAAGGCACTGCCCTTCTATTAGCTCCTCCGCAAAGCTGACAAATTCGAGTGGACCAATGAAGCGCAAGAAGCATTTGAAGATCTCAAGCGCCTGCTATCCACCTCGCCAGTACTGGTGACTCCACGAGAAAGGGAACCACTACTGCTGTACATCTCCGCTACCAACCAAGTGGTTAGTACAGTGCTCGTCGTCGAGCGTGCCGAGGAAAACAAGGTCCGTGGCGTACAATGCCCGGTATACTACCTCAGCGAGGTCCTCACGCCAACAAAACAGCGGTACCCGCACTAGCAGAAGCTGGCGTACGGCATCTTCATGACCGCCCGGCGACTGCGCCATTACTTCTAGGAACACCCAATCGTGGTAGTCAGCGACGCCCCATTGGGACATATCCTCAGTAACCCTAACGCCACGGGACGAGTCGCGCTTTGGGGAATCGAACTGTCTCCATGAGACATCACATACGAAAAGCGCGACGCAATCAAGTCGCAAGTTCTCCCTGACTTCCTCGTACATTGGATGGAAAACCAACTCCCGGACAAGCCAGATATGTCCTACCTCTGGACAGTGCACTTTGATGGATCCAAGCGGAAAGATGGAGCAGGAGCAGGTGTCATACTGACATCACCTCAAGGGGACAAGCTGAAATACATCCTGCGAATGCGGTTCACAGGCTCAAACAACGAGGCTGAATACGAGGCCCTGTTGCATGGGATGCGGATGGCAAAAGCCTGCGGCGCAAAAAGGCTCATCATATATGGCGACTCCAAGCTGGTCGTCAACCAAACAATGCACGAGTGCGACACACTGAATGACAACATGATCGCATACCACGACTTCTACGATACACTCGAGGGAGACTTTGATGGTTGCGAGTTGCGACATGTAGGTCGCGAAAGCAACGAGGAGGCGGACGCACTCGCCAACATAGGCTCTACCTGCGCCCCCATACCACCTGGGGTATTTCTCGAGCGCATCTGCGAACGCTCCATCAAGCCAAAGGCCGTAGAGAAGAAAACAAGCGCAGCAACGGACTCGGGGGCTACGCCACCCAATGAGCCAATGGCACTCGATGACTTGGAGCTAGACACAGGACTCGAGGGCCCAATGAACGTCATGATGATCGAACAATCCTGGACGCAACCGTACATTACGTACCTCCTCAGTAAGCGCCTACCGGACGACCCGACAGACGCACGGCACATCGCGCGACGCTCTAAGGCATTCACCATTATCAGCGGCGAATTGTATAAATGCAGCATCACAGGCGTGTTACAACGATGCTTCTCCTTGGCCGATGGAAGAGCAGTCCTCCTCGACATCCATGAAGGGACCTGCGGGCACCACGCCGGCAGTCGCGCCCTTGTCACCAAAGCTCTATGAGCTAGATTTTACTGGCCCATGGCCATGCGCGACGCCAAGGACATAGTCCAAAAGTGCAATGCTTGCGAGCGATTCGTGGACAAGCCACACGCACCAGGCGCAGAACTATGGCCTATTCCATTGGCCTGGCCCTTCGCACAATGGGGGCTCGACATGGTGGGCAAGCTCCCAAGGTCCTCGCAAGGAGGCTACGTCTACCTCTTGGTCGCAGTCGACAAGTTCACCAAGTGGATTGAGGCCATGCCAGTGACCAAGCAATCAGGGCACAGTACGGTCAAATTCTTCGAGTCCATCGTTTACCGCTTCGGCGTGCCGCACAACATCATCACTAACAACGGCACGAACTTCACATCCAAAGAGTTCCAAGAATTCTGCGGAAACCTGGGGATCAACATCAGTTACGCCTCAGTCGCGCATCCACAGACCAACGATCAGGTGGAAAAAGCAAACGGGCTCGTTTGCAGCGGCATCAAGAAGCGACTCCTTCGACCACTCGAGCAGGCCGCGGGTTGCTGGCCAGATGAGCTCCAATCCGTACTCTGGAGCCTACGAAAAACTCCAAACAGCGCCACGGGCTACACGCCATTCTTCATGGTGCACGGAGCAGAAGCAGTACTACCCGCCGAAGTTCGGTACAAGGCACCGCGCGTAGTCGCTTACAGCGAACAAGAGTCATCTCTTGCACTCAAAGACTCCGTCGACCTCCTCGACGAGGCAAGAGAAATTGCCGCAAAAAGATCCACGATCTACCAGTAGAACCTGCGCAACTACCACAGTAGAAGGCTTCGCCCCAGATCCTTTGTCGAAGGTGACCTGGTCTTGCGACTGAAGCAAGAGGGGCATCTCAAACTCAAGTCCCCATGGGAATGACCGTACGTGATTACAGAAGTAATCCCAGGTGGCGCATATCGCCTTCAAGATTTCGAGACAGGAGTCGCATACTCCAACCCTTGGAACGCCGCACAACTGCGACGCTTCTACCCCTAGCTGTTTTTTACTTTTACATCGCAAATAAGGCTACTCAGCCAAGGATACTTAGCCACACATTGTACCTCGTACTGTTCTTCAAAATAAATACAAGCTAAGTTCCCCAAAACTCTGTGTTTTTTCTTTTCACTTCTGTCAATTTTATACTCGGGGGCTATGCCACCCTGCATACATCTGTTCTTCGAACCAATAAACGCGATATCCTGAGTAGCTGACACATCAATCAAACCCCTTAACGCAAACTCAACCCAGCTGCAACGCACCTGGCAGATTGACAAAGGGATGGCCAGGCTAACGAAAAGGACTCGCACAGTGCAACGCACCTCATGCTAACAAAGCTGTTTATACACATTCAACAAATCTACAACCTATACATGAACTTTACAACACAAATACATTTATGTGCAAGATACAAATCTGGCTACTGCTGCAACAGAAGAACATTGGTTTGTTCCTCGAAGAATTCGACAATCTCCTCTGCTGGACGGTCCACCGCCTGATAGTGCGGCACCATATTCCAAGCAGATCCGGCTGGCGGCGCTGGCAGACCGGAAGCAATGGCGGCGACATCCACGTCAGGCCTGTACAATCGCACCATCGAGAGGGCAGCCTTAGCACCAGCCACCAACTGCTGCCTCACGCACTCGCGAACCGCGGACATATCTTGAAATTTGACCAGGAGAGCCAACAGGCTTGATGGAGTGTCATCCAACGGGAACATCGCCCGATAGATATTCTTCAAACACGACCGCGACTTCTTCAGGAAGAGAAGCACCCGCGAAGCGCGATCCTGCAGGGTCGCCAATGCAGTCGCACGATCATGATCTACCTAGAAGTATCCACTCTCTTGAAGTTGCTCCTGGGTGAGATCATGAAGGAGGATGGTAATCCTATCCCTCTCCTCCTGCGGATGGCGTGCGCTAACAACTACACAAAGCAGCACCAACAGCATGAGTACAACATACCATTACTGCAAAGGAAAAGATGAGGACGATCATACTAACATTTAAACTGGTCGCCCAGCTGCGTCACCTCGCCAAGCAGATATTACTCGCGGGCGGCGGATTTTTCCGCCTTTGACTTCCACACGTCTGCGTTACCACGGATCAGGGGCAACTCACGCTCCAGCTCCTTCACGCGATCACGAAGTCGCGACAGCAAGGACAACTCCTCTACCCTGGAGCGCGGCAGTGCCACTATCTCATCAAGACATTGTGAATACTGGTTTCCCCCCATAGGACCACTCGATGCACCCTACCACAAGTCAAGACAAAGGCAATTAAGGCGACCAAATTAACACAAAGGCTAGGGGAACAGATGCATTCAAGATAAGCATAAGTGTTTACAAACACACTCGCCAGCAGGCACGCTCTTAGGCTAAAACGCTAACTGATCAATCATTACAACAAGCTAACTACGGAGCAGCTGGCTTCTTCGACGGCTTCGGGGGCTTCATCAAGTCCGTGGCGGTATCAGATGCCACTGACTTTCCGTCGGCCCCTGAGGCCGAAGCTTTCTCCGCCTTCTTCGCACGTTGGAGCTCTTCCGAATACTTGGCAATAGTATTTATCAAGGAATGGCCATATTTGGCAATGGCAGTCGCAAAGGGAGCGAAGAATACCTGCTGACCATCCGCGCCAACAGGCATCGCCTTCGACACCGCAGAGGGATCTATCTTGACTCCGTGGGCTTGCACCATGGAGAGTGACATCGTCGCACCAGCCGCCCGGAGGGAGTTCTTGTAGGTAGCAGGCGCACCCTCGGCGAGTGACTCCACCAGCTTGTCCATATTATCGACCAGTTCCGCCTTCGGCATCAACTCCTCTCGGAGGCGACTAAGGGCGACCTTGGCCTTGGACAATGTATCTAGGATGGCGGCGCTTCGGTCCTCGACCGCAGATACCGCGCCGGCCAGAGCGTCATCACGACAAAGGGCCTGCGGGTCAAAATTCAAGTCGCCATCATCTACACCAAAAATACACACATGGATCAAACTTCTAGTGCCACCGGCAAAACTCTAGATGCAGATAGGAACACCAGTAAAATATCTATCAGTAAAGGTACCTGAGAGGGCCTTGGCGACTGAGAATAGTTGCTCTTCGAACAACTTTTCCCTGGCCGCAAAGGAGGCGCGCAGATCCTCTTCACGCTTCTGGGCATCATCACGAGCCGTGATTGCTTCATCGCGCCCCTTCACAGCTACGGCTAATGTCTTCTCCAGCGTGGCGATGTTGCGTAGTAAAGCATTGTGCTCAGCTACATGGCAGCCCATAATTGGCTATCATTCGATTGCACCAAAACAGAGAGAAGACGAAAAAGATTAAGTGTAGAAGCACTCACTTTCGACCACGCGGTGACGCGTCTCCAGCATTACATGCTGGCGACCCATCGCCATCACCTGCTCCGCCACTTGCGCAACTTCCTTTACAAGGAGCCGTCACACAAAACAAGGAGTCAGAAGAGGGCAACAGAAGGCGTTGACTGCCACATTAAAAAAGAAGGAAAGATATACTTACATGGTCCTCTAGCGACTCCAAAAAAGTTTGCTGAACCGTCATCCGAGCAACTATTCGATGCTCCCCTACATGAGGAGAGCTCGAAGAATTGTGCCCGGAGTGGGTCGCCGTCCGAGGAGAAGGAGCGCGTTCGACCTCTACTTTGGCCCTTGAGGTTGCGACTCCAGATTCCTTCACAAACTCGACGTCGCCAGAAGATGACGATGCCTCTTGGCTACAAGATCAAATTCACATTGAGAAAAGGAAAACTCCAGGGCAAAACCAACAAGAAGAAAACAGAAAGGAACTAGTGAACTCGCAAATTTACTAGTCAAAGTTGTGAAGATTAAAAGTGGCCTCTGCCGACTCTGACGAAGACTCCTTCGGCAATCACATCTTCTTGCGAGAAGATGGTGCCACAACCCTCACAGGAACTGCGGGAATTGGTGACTCCGTGCTAGCAGCTGTGCCTTCTGGAGTCGAAGGAGTCAACGCATCGGAGTCCTCGCTGCGCGAGCGCTTGCGAGTATCCGGGCTCTCGGACTCGGGGGCTTCCTCTTCCACATCAGAAGGGACAGTCGACTCAGACTCGTCCTCTTCCAAAGCTTCGCGAGGAATAATACCCTCAGGGAGAGGAGGCATGCAAGGTGACACCGCCCAATCCTGCACACAGACAGTGAAGATCAGCAAAACAGAATAGGTAAGCAACAGAAAAAGCAATCGCGAAAGTAAGCTACTGCGTAGCACAACTGTACCTCAGGAGGAGGATTCGAAGCATCGAAAGGAGGAACGACCGGCTCATTCGGAAGCACATCCTTGAAGGTGTACTTCGTGACCAGTCGCACCCTCTTATCTACCTCACTCGCGAACATGCCATAGGCAGACACGCGAGTGGCATCACCAGCACCACCCCATTGAAACATGGGATGGACTTTGGCCTGGAGAGGCTGGACGCGACGATGCAGCCAAGTCCTGACAAGGGCGCAGCCTCCCTCTTCCGCGCCTATGTGACTCTCGAGGTTGCAGCCGTGTTGATATAGCACGTCTGTCTCCGCGAGTTCAGAGGGCATGACCACGTTCTTCCAAGAACGCATCTTCTTGCAGGGAGTCACGGGATCGAAAGGCGCGAGTCCAAAGTGCTCGTCCTTGGCCTTCTGGTCGCGAACGTAGAACCATTTGTCCCTCCATCCCTGGACGGACTTGGCGAGCTTGATGTTGAAGTAGGTGGCGGACGGGTCGACATGGATTCCACAACCACCTACGTCGTAAACTAGAGAGCCAGACGCGGACTGACGCTTCAGCTTAAATAAGCGTTTGAAAAGGCCAAAGTGCGGCTCGATTCCGAGCCAGCACTCGCAAAGAGTGATGAAACAAGAGATGTGAAGAATCGAGTTTGGGGACAGCTGATGGAGCTGGAGCCCGTAGAAACAAAGGAGACCCCTAAGAAAGGGGTGGAGAGGCAAAGAAAGGCCGCGAATGATGAATGCAAAAAACATCACTCGAAAACCGGCGGGAGGCACAGGAATGGTCTCACCGCTGGGGACGCGCGCATCGACGATTGCTGCAGAAATAACTCCGTCTTGGCGAAGAAGACGGAGATCCGACGCCTTGATGATAGAGGGGCGCCACGCACCATTGGTCACGGGGGTGCCCGCGACCTTATTTTTCCCGCCGGCGGCGGCACTGGTGCCAGCAGTAGCGGGGCCACCCTTCTTCTTCGTCGCAGCGACGGTGGCCGTGGATTCAGCGGCAGCGCCTCCTTTCTTCTTTCCCATTGCGCGGCGGCGAGGAGAACGCAGAAAATAACTTGGAAATGAGCGGAGGTGGTCCAGAGTTGAGGAGGAGATGAGCGTAGGGAAAAGCAGATGAGCAGCAACAATGGCGATGGTAGCGAGGAAGAAAAGAGTGTAGATGGAAAATTACCGCCGTAGCGCTGCTACTTAACCCCTAGGAGATGCAATCCAATGGCTCACAAAAACCCTACTGGACGCGTGGCACGCATCGCGTTCGACACGTGGAGAAGAGGAAGCGCGAACCGTCCCTCCACTGCTCCCATTACGCACGGAAATCGAGGAGGCACAGTTAATAATAAGATTATGCACGCCTAGTCAAATCAAAGTCAAAAAGTGGGACCCACCGCTCGTCACGTCCTGTCAAAATCGCTCACGCGGGCAACTGAGGTCATGCAAGCGTCGGCACTGACATCATCAACAGCTACGCATCGGAAAACTTCGACTACTTTAGTCCTGGCTGGAGTCTTCGACTCCACCAAGCACTCGGGGGCTACTCCCATAGGGAGCGCTGGCCGCGCACCCTACGATTTTTTCTTTTGTTATTGCAGGGATATAGGCAATCAAATTCAAACCCAACCACTCGAAACATGGTTTGACTATGGACATGGGTTACTCCCATAGGGAGCGCCGAAAACAATTTCGACTGAAACAAGCAAGCAGAAGACGACAGCAGTCGCAAATGCGTTTTAGTCCCTGCCTGAGTCTTTGACTGAAACAAACAAGCAAAGATGATAGCAGTCGCAAAAATTCTTTAAGTCCCTGCCTGAGTCTTCGACTCAACCAGGCACTCGGGGGTTACTCCCAGAGGGAGCGCTGGCCGCGCACCCTATGATTATTTGCACAAAAAACTGTGTGTTGATAACGTCCGCACTCACAGATCATGGCGACACCGCCTCATAATTTTCCCTACAAACAGACTACGTCTCCTAGGTCGCCCGAATCGTCTCCGCGATGATAAAATTTGGATGCCACGCTTACAGCGTGAAGGTAAGACCTGAATAAGGCCTGGCAACGCATTTAACTGTGCACTACTAGAAAAATATCCGTTCCTGCAGGCACGATGAACATGCCTTGACGGACGTGTCAAGTGCTCACACCCATGTAACTGGAATTCGACTCCTGTAAGACCTCCGCGGCCTGAGTCGAATTACGCCAGCACTTTTCCGTATTCGAGTCCGGGGACTCGAGTTCGAGTAGATTGCGTTGTTTCACCCTAAGGTGGTTAACTGATACCGATACTTCGGCTATATCAGGCACGTATATCAACAATCCCTATGACATAAATGAAAGGAGTCGAAAATGTACTCATTTAGGCACTCGAAGACTTCAAAAAGTACCCAGTCGAATATGCGATTCCACTGGATACTCGGGGGCTACTGACATGGGTATACCTTGCAGGTACTCGAGCTTGGTATATATGGTCTAAATACGAGCAGGCCCATGGTGTCGCCAAAGCCCAGATGAAAGGACTCGAGTAACCTGCGGACTCTCGATTGCTTGAAGGACAAGAAGAAGCTAAAGATAGAAAGTTTGAAGGGAAAAACCCTAACTTGTAACCGACTTGACCTGCTACCCGAGACCTAGCCTATCTATATAAAGGCTAGGAGGGCGTGGCGAGAAGAACACACGCAACCCTAGTTTCCACAACCCTTGCTAGATTGCATCTGCGCACCATTGTAACTTTCGACTCCTTCGATAATTCCACGAGCAGACAAGCAGGAGTAGGGACCTCTATGAGGCCTGAACCTGGGTAAATCATTTGTCCCCTGTGTGCTTGTTTGCTAGCCGATAGATGTCTCCAGCACTCCCTCCTTCTCCAAAACCCAAGTCCATAACAATGGGCATTGATGAGTTAAACCCTCGTCACTAGTGCTAAACTACTACTGATCACTTAGATAGGAATACTTGGAGAAAATGATTACGAAAACCTAGGAATAATGATTCATTCTATTGAAATGTTTTTGACATGTGTTATGAACACAAAATTATTTGATGATGAAACTACTTGAGGCATGAGCCTTCATTTTGATAAAAACTGATGGCTGGGTTCGGATGCGATACCATTCCAATTTTACCGTACAACCACAATACCTGAATTGGGTAGGGCTTAACTGGAAGTTTATATGCCTTATTATGGGTTCCCTCGCAGAAAGAGGTTGAGCTGAGGCTACCTCGTGAATGTGAATGTCCACCTATGCAGTGCCCAGGATGGCAGATGGCCATGGCTGGGAGGCCAAGCTCATAGGGGGAGGTGCCTATACTAGAGTGTGTAATTGAAAGGTTAGGATTGATTATACGCATACTAAGTATGAGGATTCAGGCTTATCCCTAATGGATGTATCGAATTTTGTGGTGAAAGTGTACCACCTCTACAGAGTGTCAAACTATTCGAATAGCCGCGTCTGGTTATGGACAGTTGTAGTGGCCATACTGTTCCATTGTCAGATGTTTTCAAAAATGACTTGTGAATTGAACTATGACCTTGACTTGACCACAACAGGGTTGTGGACATGAAAACTAGGTTCCCACTTAGGTGATGCAGAAAATTAAATTAGGTTATTTACTTTTGAACTCCTTATGAAATAAACCTGGATTTTTGCAAATAAACCTAGAGCTTAAGATTCCTACTAGAACTACCTTACTTGTTAGTGATAGTTTGCGAGTACTCAAAGAGTACTCATGGCTTTGTCCCTGGCTATTCCTGTGTCCAGACTATGAGTAGGACTACCAGGAAGAGAGACAATAGGAGGTCTATGATAACTAGGATCATCTCCCATTGTCAGCATTGCCTGTGATCCTGAAGATGGAGCCCCTACTACGTTTACTTTCCGCTGCTTTGATTGTATTAAGACTGGATCATGAGATCCTTTATTTGTAAGACCTTTATTATGGTTTGTAATGGATGATGTACTGTGGTACCAATTCTGTTATGTCTCGCAAAAATGGTAATCCTGGGATTGCGAGGTATGGCATAACAGGCATCTGGGATTAAAAATCTGGGTGTTGATAGTTATGCAACATATGTTGATTTCATGTATTTCGCTTTTTTATTTCTTGGTTTGTGATTGAATAGTTGACGACCGTGTGCATACTAATTATACAGAGCTCAGGTGTAACACTTAAAACTTTAATAAAATGATTGTTTCGAAAAAAGTTCTTTAACAAGCACGACTTATTCTCCCCTAGTGAATATTGCAAGGCAAAAGAAACAAGTATACAACATTGTGAAGACTCATCAAGTATTTACGTGTAACTATGAGTCGACACAATGTTTCTAATGGTTGCTAGATTTATTAGTTGACTATCACTATAAGAGTGCAGGACATATCCTAGGGAAGTTTCAGGATGCCGCGCAACACAAAATTTGCCTCCAAAATTTTTTGTGCGGCACATGGCAGTGACTAGTAAATAATGTGCATGATATGGGTTGTGTTCTAGTAGATCTCGACACATAATGACGTTGCGGTAGATGGCAGGCAAGAGCGGTGTTCTGTAATATCGTTCTAGAGGAACACATGAATTATTTGGTGCGTGATGGCCCAAATTATATCGAGCTCGTTGGGGAACCCCAAGAGGAAGGTATGATGAGCACAACAGCAAGTTTTCCCTCAGTACGAAACTAAGGTTATCAATCTAGTAGGAGCAAGGAAACACCCCAAAGCTGTAGCTAGCTGAATGTTGGCAGGGCGCACTACTGGTGCCAGCAGCAACGTAGAGACCTGCACAACACAACCACAGAACTCTGTCCCCAACTTGCGATGAGGTTGTCAATCTCACCAGTTTTGCTGAAAACAAAGGATTAAACGTATCGAATGGAAGGAAGTAATAGTTTGCAGAAAGTAAACACAAAGCAGTAAACAGTTTATAGATTGTATGTAAAAGAAAGGACCGGGATCCATAGTTCACTAGAGGAGGCTCTCCTTAAGATAGATAACATGCTAGGTGAATAAATTACATCGGGGGAATTGACAAACATTGAGAAAGCAATACATGCATATACTAATCATCTTGACTCCTTTGGAACTTGATTGGGCATTACAACATTATACATAGACCGCCATCCAACTGCATCTATGACTAATAATCCACCTTCAGGTTATCATCCGAACCCCCTCCAGTATTAAGTTGCATGCAACAGATTATTGCTTTACGAATTGCGTGTAATGTAAACAATACGATTGTTCTATGAACAAAGGATTGTTGTTTTCTCCCTAGTAGCAACAACACATCTAGTACCTTAGAGATTTATGTCACTTCCGAGATTCCCAGAGGCATGAACCCACTATAGAGCATAAATACGAACTCTTAGAGTTGCTAGCATCTACTTGTCCAAGATAGCTACTAACAACGGAAAGCATGCAAGATCACAAATAACAAAGACATGATAGAATCAATAATCAAGCTGAAATAGCATCTCAATATCCATCGGATCCCCGCAAACACAACATGCAGAATTACAAATAGATGATCTTGGTAATGAACAGAGCTCACAAGATCTAGACATGTAAGCACAAAGGAGGAGAGCCATCCATCTAGCTACTACATGGATCCGTAGTCCAAAGATGAACTACTCACACATCACACCGGAGGCTTGCATGATGATGAAGAAAGCCTCCAGGGTGAATTCCCCTCTCCGGCAGGGTGCCGGGAATAGATTCAGATCCCTCCCAATCTAGGGATGGAGATGGCGGTGGCTACAGACTCTTTCATGGATTTTTGATCGGGTACTTAGGGTTTTCGTCCCGAGGGCATCTTATAGGCGGAAGGAGAGGCCTAGGGGGTGCTGGGGTCGGCCAGACCACCCGCTGGCGCGGGCCAGGTGGTGTGGCCGGGCCCCAGCCCTTCTCCGTCTCGTATTCTAGCATCTGATGACTTTCAGAAAATAGGCACTTTGGCTTTTGTCCCGTCCAATTCCGAGAATATTCATTTTCTAACTTTCCTGGAACCAAAAACAGCAGAAAACAGGCAGCTGGCACTATGGCTCTTGTTAATAGGTTAGTCCAAGAAATCATATGAAAAGTACTCCAAAGTGTGGACAAAACACAAGAAAGTGGATAAAACCAAGCATGGAACATCAAAAATTATGGATACATTTGCAATGTATCAACATCCCCAAGCTTAACTCCTGCTCGTCCTCGAGTAGGTAAGTGATAAAAAGAAAGAATAATTTTTTAGGTGACATGCACCATCAAAGGCTTGATCAAAGTATTTGTAAAACATTCCAAGCTGGGATCATAGTACTTTAATCATAACATGAAAGACAAAGTTCTAGCAATAAGACAAACAAACTATGATGCAACATGAAAAGACACAAACAAAAGATTCATGAATAACAATGCTTTGCAAATCGTTTGTTTGTTTCACATAAAGAAAACATAGCATAATAGTATTCAGCTTGTCCCTCATAGAGTAGCAAAGATAAATGCATAGGACACCTTCAAAGTTCATAAGAGTGACTAGATACAAATAGTTTAAAACAAGCAATATCAAGTTATGCATCAATCAACTAGTCTTGGGACAATGCACATAGAACTAAGAATGGCCACTATGCTCTCAAAGTAGGTGCATAAAGATAGAAGGTGGAGACTCAACATAATGTTGGAACAAAGGCCTTTATAAAAGGAAGTAGGGATACAAGTCTCATAAAGAGCTTCCAAAAATTATGGTACTTATAGCTTTTAGCTCTCATTGCCCCTATCATAAGCATCTTGAAGGTGAATAAGGTTAAAGTGACACAACTAAGAGGATATGCTTGACAAGTTATAAACCGAAATCTCATGCCCCTTACTTACGAAGACCGAACCTCATGCTACTCAACTTTAGTTACGAGTAAGCTCTTGTCATTGTAAGTACATGTGTATCATAAAGAACCGCCAACGGGGTACCCCTTGCACATGATACAGAAGCTATCCCATAATCAAAATGACCAGGCAAGCAGACAATGAGCATCTCAGTGATCTTTTTATTTGCTATTTGCATAGGTTTTTATTGAGGATGCTTCATAGAGTGCTCATTATGGTGATGCTGCAAGTTTCCACCATGATTAGGCATGGCTTAGGATAGCGGCCCAGGCGTTTCTCTAACACACATACAAACTCCATGATCTTACAAGCTCCACTTTTATTTCACACCGCCGGGATCCATAAGCAAAAGAACATGATATCAACGGGGTACAAAGTACAAGTGCAATGTTGAAAGCGTTCCCCATGATACATGGTTATGCTAATTTCAACTTATAAAGAGCAAGCATATACGCAACAAAGAAGGACCCAATGGTTCAAGTTTATTAGATGCAAAAAAGTAAAGTGTGCCATCAAGTTCGTGAGAGCTTTAATCACTAGTTTTCTCATAAGAAGTTTAATTTGGAAGGTAAACAAAAGCATGAATATACTTGGAATAACAGAAGCTAGTAGGTAGGTATGGCGGAATCTTTGGAATAACTTGGTTTAGGGAGTTGGATGCATGAGTGGAACTCATACTTGGTTGTGGAGGCTAGCAAAAGATTGGGAGCGACAAACTAAGAGAGCAATAATGGCCATAATCATGCAGAGCGACAAAACATCATTGATCAAAGCATAAAGTGATATTACAAGTTGAAAACTAAAGGATCATAAAGGCTATGGTGACTTTGGATAGTCATAACATGGTGTAAGCATGCGCCAAGTCAACCCAAATAAAGCATCAAAGGAGAATACCACTATACTATGCTTTAATATGCTAAAACAACGCATGATCCTTCCAAGGCACATTAAGCAATCTTAATTTTTTATAACAAGTCATGCTACAGCAAAGAATACTAAGCATAAAGCGAAAACAATATCAAGCATGGCATGACAAAGCATAGGCCACAGTAAAAAACAAGGTCTTTTTACCACATAAGTATGAACTTTCCTACTCTTTTCCAATCCAAACCAAACTACTTGCAAACCAATATATGAAAGAGGGGGTCCAACCAATTTATTCATCAAACTAAGAAAACCAAAGCAAACGGAAAACCAAAAAGAAAACAAAAAAGAAGACGCTCCAAGAACAACACAACCGTTCATGAAACAATAAAAATGAAGCGTTTGGAAGAAACCTGGGATTTTTATTGATGAAGAAGGGGATGCCCAAGGCATCCCCAAGCTTTGACGCTTGTACTTTTTGGATATTTTTTGGGGTGACACGCGTGGCATCCCCAAGGTTGAGCTTTAGTCTATCCTTCATCTCATTACTCATTCCTTCCATACACCTGAAAATTTTCCTTTATACAAAACTACATACAATCTTTATTAGCAACATTAGTGCACTCAAGATAATAAGTCTTAAGGTTCAGTTTTAACACCAAGAAAACTTCCATTATAACACTATATAATGTAGCACTTCCCTCAAAAATCTCAATTCCCCAAAAGAACTCAAAAAGGAACCAACAAGAAGCAAATGCAGAAAATGGCAGAAATCTGTCAAAACAGACCAGAAGGTAATGACGAATTTTTTCGAAGATCTTCTGTTACTCAAATCAAAAAGTGTTGAACTAACTAAAGTTAGATAAGAACCTGGGGAAGAATAAAAAAAATTCACGCCTCAAAAAGACGTTCAGAGATTTTACACGAATTTTTACGGTGAAGCACAAAAATCTGTTTCGGGACAGCAACTTTTCCAATCATTACTTCTCTCTCATTAGAGGTTACTCTTGGCACAAAAGCAAATAAAAAGGACAAGGAGCGGTTATTACTGTAGTAATAACTTCCAAGACTCATCTAAAACTTTTGGGTTATCTCCCAATAAGTACTTTTCTTTAACGCCTTTAAGTTAGGCATAAGAAGCAAGAAAAGGAATCAAGTGTTCTCAAATGAAGAAGCATTAATACCAATACCAGAAATATCTTCAACAAGGCAAGGTATATCATCCAAATAAGTTCTAGAGGATCCTCTGTCAGTGCTCTTAGGTTTACTACTTTCATCAAACGGGTTTTCAGGACCGATCCAATCACGATTCTTTTCTATGGCTTCATGCATTGCTACTAGTTTGAAGGGTATTGGTATCTTAGGTTCCTCCCCATTAGGTTCGGTTTTGTTCATCTTTTCTCGTGTACCAACAACATCTACATATGAGCCTAGCATATTGAAACGTTCAAAGACTTTCCTAGCTTCCTTGGCAACATCATAGAACTCCTTCAACAAAGTTTCTAGAATAAAATCCCTCTTTTCAGGGTCTTCAATTTCTTTAAGCTTAAGAAACATTACTTGCATTAAGGGGTTGAGGTTAACAAACCTAGCTTCTAACATATGAATTAAAGAAGCTGCAGCAATCTCATAGTTTGGAGAAAGTTCTACAAGGGATCTATCCTCAGTATCCCCATGTTTACTAACATGATTAAAGAATTCTTCAATATTATCTTTCCCAATTATAGAACCACTACCAATTGAAAGATCTTTCAAGGTGAATTTAGGGATCAACATGGTGAGCTAAGGAAGAGGTGACAACTAAATGAGACTTAATTTTTTTGTGTTTTCAATTAAGAAAGCAAACTAATTAAACTAATTTTTTTGTGTGTTTTTGATAAAGAAACAAGCAACCAAAGAAAAAAGAAACTAAGCAAAACAAAAATAACAAAGTAAAGAGATTGGTTATGAGGGACTCCCGTTGTGAAGATGTCCTTGACTCCCCGGCAACAGCCCCAGAAAATATGCTTGATGGCCCAAATTATATCGAGCTCGTTGGGGAACCCCAAGAGGAAGGTATGATGAGCACAGCAGCAAGTTTTCCCTCAATATGAAACCAAGGTTATGAATCCAGTAGGAGCAAGGAAACACCCCAAAGGTGTAGCTAGTTGAACGTTGGTAGGGCACACTACCGGTGCCAGCAGCAACATGGATACTTGCACAACACAACCACAAAACTCTATCCCCAACTTGCGATGAGGTTGTCAATCTCACCGGTTTTGCTGAAAACAAAGGATTAAATGTATCGAATGGAAGGAAGTAATAGTTTGCAGAAAGTAAACACAAAGCAGTAAACAGTTTATAGATTGTATGTAAAAGAAAGGACCGGGATCCATAGTTCACTAGAGGTGGCTCTCCTTAAGATAGATAACATGCTGGGTGAATAAATTACATCGGGGTAATTGACAAACATTGAGAAAGCAATACATGCATATACTAATCATCTTGACTCCTTTGGAACTTGATTGGACATTACAACATTATACATAGACCGCCATCCAACTGCATCTATGACTAATAATCCACCTTCAGGTTATCATCCGAACCCCCTCTAGTATTAAGTTGCAAGCAACAGATTATTGCTTTACGAATTGCGTGTAATGTAAACAATACGATTGTTCTATGAACAAAGGATTGTTGTTTTCTCCCTAGTAGCAACAACACATCTAGTACCTTAGAGATTTATGTCACTTCCGAGATTCCCAGAGGCATGAACCCACTATAGAGCATAAATACGAACTCTTAGAGTTGCTAGCATCTACTTGTCCAAGATAGCTACTAACAACGGAAAGCATGCAAGATCACAAATAACAAAGACATGATAGAATCAATAATCAAGCTGAAATAGCATCTCAATATCCATCGGATCCCCGCAAACACAACATGCAGAATTACAAATAGATGATCTTGGTAATGAACGGAGCTCACAAGATCTAGACATGTAAGCACAAAGGAGGAGAACCATCCATCTAGCTACTACATGGATCCGTAGTCCAAGGATGAACTACTCACACATCACACCAGAGGCTTGCATGATGATGAAGAAGGCCTTTAGGGTGAATTCCCCTCTCCTGCAGGGTGCTGGAAGAGCTTCAGATCCCTCCCGATCTAGGGATGGAGATGACGGCGTCTACACACTCTTTCGTGGATTTTTGATCGGGTACTTAGGGTTTTCGTCCCGAGGGCATCTTATAGGCGGAAGGAGAGGCCGAGGGGGTGCTGGGGTCGGCCAGACCACCCCCTGGCGCGGGCCAGGCCTGGCCACGCGGCCAGGTGGTGTGGCCGGCCCCAACCCTTCTCCGTCTCGTATTCTGGCATCTGATGACTTTCGGAAAAATAGGCACTTTGACTTTTGTCCCGTGCAATTCCGAGAATATTCATTTTCTGACTTTCCTGTAACCAAAAACAGCAGAAAACAGGCAACTGGCACTGTGGCTCTTGTTAATAGGTTAGTCCAAGGAATCATATGAAAAGTACTCCAAAGTGTGGACAAAACACAAGAAAGTAGATAAAACCAAGCATGGAACATCAAAAATTATAGATACATTTGCAATGTATCACCTGTTTGGGAAAATTTGACATATAGCCTACTTAGGAAAATTAGACATATAGCCTGCTTGGGCATTCGTCATATGGCCTGCTTGGGAAAATTAGACACATAGCCTGCTTGGGCATTCGTCATATGGCCTGCTTGGGCAAATTAGACATATAGCCTACTTGGGCATTCGTCATATGGCCTGCATGGCCAAATTTAACTTATAGTCTGCTTGGACATTCATCATATGGCCCGCTTGGGAAAATTTTACGTATAGCCTGCTTGGGCATTCGTCATATGGCCTGCATGGGCAAATTGGACTTATAGGATGCTTGGGCATTCGTCATATGGCCTGCTTGGGCAAATTTGTCATATATCCTACTTGGGCATTCGTCATATGGCCTGCTTGGGCAAATTTGACATATAGCATGCTTGGGCATTCGTCATATGGCCTGATTGGACAAATTTGACATATAGCCTGCTTGGGCATTTTTGACATATATGTCAAAATCATACACGAATGTCAAAATCTGACATACATGTCCAAAATCTGATATACATGTTAATGCCAGGAATTCTGGCGATACTTGATATGAGAAATCGGGCATACATGTCCAAAATCTTGCATACATGTAAAAAAAATCCGACATACATGTTCAAAATATGACATACATGTCGATCTGCGACCGAGACGAGGGCCAGCGTTGGACGGTCGCGCCTCACCGGTGAGTAAATTGCAAAAGACTACCACATTTGGGGAATAGTTATCAAATACGGAGTAACTACCAATATGCATGTTTTTGTAGTTGTTTTTATGAATGGTTGATAATTATTTCCCAATTGTGGTATTCTTTTGCAATTTACTCCTTGCTGGTGCGTTCGTACCTACATAGGCATCTTGGAACAGACAGTTAAGCAGGTGAAATTCTCCGTCGATAGATCAATCGTCCTCTATGTACCCTGGGCGTCAGGATCAGTTTGATTTGCGTGCTTCCGCGGCTTCGGTAGTTATCAAATTGTCAAAAGCTGGCCTGATTTAGTTTGTTTCAGGATTAATCGATCCCCTGGCCGACCAGTATCTACATTTGGGGAAAATTTTTATTTACCCAAAAGTTCATTAGCATTAGATGATGATCTACCCAAAAGTTCATGTCTTTTTAATTAGCTGATGCCTGAGGAGGTAGCCACGCCGCAACACGACCCGGGCACCGGCCTAGCCGCCGCAAGCAGATGACCTCCACCACCGGTTCTCACGCCCAGGGGGCAGCCACCGTTGTCACACGACCAAGGGCGCCCCTTGACGGCCGTGCGCAGCCGAACCACCAGCGCCTTCCCCAGCCGCCACCAGCGATCTGCCGCCGCGATCTGCTCCCTCCGACCCCTACGACGCTGGGCCCGCCACCATCGCAGCCAGCAGCGGTGGAGGGGAGGTAGATCAGGGAGGGGAGAGGGCTTGGCAATGGGATCAAAGCTCATGGTCTATTGGTAAAATATCTAAAACGGATTTAATGTGTTAATGATTTACCCAAAAGGGTTTCCTGTAAACTAAGAAAATTGTACCATTTAATTGGTAGTAACAGAAATAATTGGAAGGTATAATAGGTGTACCCTCCAGCAGTTACCACAACGTTTAAGAACTTTCATCCGTTTGATCTAGCCTCCACATTGCGCCCGCACCCTTAGATCCTGGTAAGACTATTTTACCCACATTTAGTTGTTGCTTGGCGCACCCATACCTGGTCGCTTTAGGTGGGTCTATTCGTTCTCAGGCCTACTCTCAATATCTTCTTGATTTATTTTACTGAGTGGATGGGCTATGCGTCGAGGAAAGCTAGCATGGTCCTCCTAGGTGAAAACCCTATCACCCAATCCCTAAACTCACCAATCAATGCACGGCTGCCTCGCCTCCTCCCCCTTGTCCTTGCTAACACCGCCGCTAGAGAGATTGCTTGCACACCTCCTCCTCTTCCTGCTTTCTTCTCCCAGCCGACATATGTAGTGCATCGGCCGCAGTTATTGCCATCCTCTCCATCCCATTACCAGTTGCTCCCTCTCCTCGTTAGTGTCTCCATGCATCCTCTCCTCCTCCTGCCATCGTGGTGATCCACCGCCGCCATGGATGGTGAGGGGGACGACCTGCCGAGGTATGGCTCCATCGATTTGCCGGCTCCCAAGTCTCTCTTCTCTTCACTCTCTCATCCTCTTCACTAATTGCAGACTGTCTTGGTTATCTCCCGTTGCCACCCCACCCCTCCTTCTCCAATAATTTCCTCCCTACTGATCTGGAAGAGGTGGCCTTGAATCTCCATCCTAGCTCCTCTACATCGACACGGCCAGTTGGCCGGGCTCATCCTCCTCCATGTCCATGTCTCCTCCTCTACGCCCATGCCTATTCAAGGTACCCACCCTCTCTTCCTCTTGATTTTCCTACTCTCTTCTCTCTTTCACTTCCCATAGTTTCTCATATTTCTTTCTCAGATATTTTGTATCTTATTCTATGCATATAAGGTGTTCGAGGAAAATCCATGCAAGCTGCAGGTACAGCTTAATTCCTTTTTTTATGTTATGGTACATATTAATTCCTTTTTATGAAAGCTTTAGAATTTTTCTAAATATTCTTATATTTCTGCTAAATAAAATACCATGTAACATGATGCACTATAATATATTGTTATACCCACCAAAATTGTATGCTTCCCTAACTATTATTTTTTCATAACAAACTACATGACTTATAACTTATATTGGTTATATATAGTTTCTACACATCATATTGGTTATATATAAATGTGTAGTACATTTTGTATATGAAGTAGATAGGTGGTCCAAATGAAGAATGGTCGGTTTACCTTGCAGGAGATTGACGCCATGCTTGACCATCATCGACCTCCATGTCCAACGACACCCTGTCATTCTCTCCACCGCGTTGCCATTGATTTTGTCCATATAAGCCACCTCGTTGTCATGGCTACTGATCTACAAGTTCTCACATCTCTGTCTCTCACAAGTTCACTCATAGACACCTTCTTTATATATCTTTATTTGTATATCATTCTTATGTTTCTGTACCTATATTTAATTAGTAGTTTTTATTTCTGTGAGTAAAAGATTCTTGCTCCTCTGAAGATGTCTATGGAGTACATGACGTGCCAGATTCCAATTGCATTGCTGGAAAGAAGAACATGTTATCTTCTTCTTCTCAGAATGAGTAGTTGAAGCATGGTTGCATTACCACAAGGTGAATCATATGTTTCTTGTTGTGATGTCCAAGTCCAGCATTGATTTAGGATTCTTTCTGGTGAGTTCCATCTTTTAGTGCATGTTTTTCTTTGATCATGGAGGCACCCATCTAAGCAAGTGTATATGATGCCTCCATTTTCTTGCTATTGAGGACTGATATCTCCATGTTTGATTTTGTTGCTATTCTAGATTAGGGATTCTGATTTTGTATTGTCCAATGCAGATCATCAGAAATTTAGATTTTTATTATCAAATTCAGATTCTCGTTTATGGGCGCGCACGGTCCCTGTGTTTCACATGTATATGACTAAATGCCTGTATTTTTTCATCACGGATATAGATAGAGCTGGATATAATGGTAGGATAAAATCAATGATTGATGTTTCTGCTATTGATTTTGCTATTGATTTTTGCAGGTAAGGATGAAAGGGAAATTTATGTCTTCCATGTATCCTTAGTAGTTAACATGGTGGATTAAATGCTCCAACAAATAACATCATGTGCACGCACATGGCTATACCCAATAGAAATGAGCACTAGCATGCATCGCACATATAATGCATATAGTGTCTAAAGAAACCAAGGCTCGTGCTTACCGTGTTTTCTACCTTTTTATTTTTTATTGCATGATGTCTTGGTTTACATATATTACCTCACCTATAAGTTATCATGCTAGCCAAGTTAAATCGTACCATTTTGGTCGGCATTTCCTATTTTCTAGTTGATGTTGCCGGTCTTCTTATCCGCCAAGTACTTTGGGCAGTTGCATTCCCAGTGACATTCTCCCTTGCAGTACAAACACACGGTGTCTGGCTTTGGTCTAGCCTTGGGCTTGTTCGCGGGAGCAGCAACCGACTTGCCACCCTTCTCGAAGTTTCCCATGTTTCCCTTAGCCTTCTTGAAACATTAGTCTTCTTGACCATCAACACTTGGTGATCACGCTTGATGTCCACTTTCACGGTATTTAGCATAGACGTGAGTTCAGAGAGTGGCTTGATCACCCCCGTCATGTTGTTTTTCAACACAAACGGTTTGTAGCTTGGTGGCAGCGACTGCAAGATCCTATCCGTTGTGAGATCCTTTGCAATGTTGCATTCCATAGGCTCAAGAGATTGGATGTAACCCGTCATCTTAATGACGTGATCGCCAACAGAACCATGCTCCTCCATATTTGCAGAGAAAAACTTGTTGGAGATCTCATATCTTTCCGCACGGGTTTGGGTCTAAACAAAGTTTTGAGTTCCTCGACCATCTCAAATGCGTCTGTCAGTTCAAAACGCTTCTGGAGATCAATCTACAATGATTGGAGATTGCGCACCAAACTAGAGTGTGATCATCATTACGACTGTCATAGACATTGTACTCATCCTAAGGCACACCATCTGTAGGAGGGTCACCTAACGCTTTCTCTAGGACATAGGACTTCTTCATGCTAGTGAGGATAATCCTCAAGTTGCGGCGCCAGTTGGTGATGTTAGACCCATCATATTTTAAATTTTCTTTCTCTAGGAACACGTTGAAGTTGAACGAAGCTTGTGACTTAGAAATCTACATCAAATATTTGCAAGTTTAGAGTATGTTCATAATATTTAGTTCAAGTAAAACAATTACTAAGTGAACTGACACTAAACTCAACATTGCTCAAGTTGCTTAGTGTCACATGATCCAAATTCACTAACCCAAGTCTGGTCATCACGTGAGTTGGAGTAGTTTCAATGGTGGACATCAACATGTTGATCATATCATTCATATGAATCATGTTTAACCTTTCCATTCGATGTGTTCCAATGCCATGTATATATATGCTAGGCTTGCAAAGCTAACCATAGTTTTCCGCGTGAGCAACATGGCTTGCTCCTGTTGTATGTGTGCGTAGAATCTATCACACCCGATTATCACGAGATGCTTCGAAACGACGAACTTTCGCAACTTTAACAACTATGGATGAACACTTTTAATCTTGAAATTTTAGTTTGAGGAATCATCTTATAATGCTACTATTGCGATCTAATCTTAAGCAAAATAAGATACTGAGAGGGAGAAACATCACATGCAGTTAAATATGTGATATGACATGGCCTTTCTTCTTGTGCCTTCAATCGCCATCTTTGCAAAGCATGATCACCATCATCACTAGCACGACGCCAACAACATGGTTTCTTGCACCATCTTGTTGCTTCAACTACTATAGATTTACTAGCGATAAAGTAAAGCAATTTAGATAGCGCGTAAACATTGGTGTGCATGCCATACAATAATGAACACAACCATCTAGGCTCCAGCAGGTTGTCAAACTCATCGACATGCAAGTCGTGATACTTATTACATACATGATCACATCCCATACATCACATAATTATTATCAGAGACTTGGCCACATCACATGCCCCCATAAAAACAAGTTAGATGCCTCTACTTTGTTGTTGCATGTTTTACATGGTTTTGGGGCTTTACTAGGAGTAAGAACCGTTATTACTATGCATAAACCACAATGGAGATGAACATGTTATCTCTATGACACCCTTTCGAGCCCTCCATTGCAAAAGAGATGCATTCTATAGAAAGAGAGATAGACACCCGCTAGCCACTTATACAATACAAGTTACATATCTGTCCTGGAACCAGTCTCGCTTAAGCTTATGCGTAGAGTCAGTTTGGGATTTTTCATCTAACCATACCACAAGCATCTACTAGTACACGTGGTAGGGTAATAACATGATCATCAATGCCCACTATATCATAATGTTCTACTCTTATAGTACATGTATGCATAGATCTAGCTCTGATACCATTGATGGGTTCGTTGCATGGAAGAGAATTTTTTTCCTAGGGAATAGCAATAGAGAACCCCGCAACATCTAATCTACTAGATGTAAGTAACAAGTATAATAGATCTAATCTACTTAACCTCTAAGAACACGAGTGTTAACAATCTAGAGATCATGGATTATGTTCTCGATCACTTTTGATGGTTCAAACCATAGTAGATCTTGTCCTTCGAGATCCTAGCACTGAACGGATGGCACCTCCATGATATCCACACACTCCTCTATGACGTCGTATCCTCCTCCTTGATCCCACAATAGATGGTGGAGATCTCTACGAGAATCCAGTAGCACAATAGCAACACTACTATGGTGTATGGAGGAAATTAGTAGGGCTTCGCCACGCAGTGGGAGATAGGGATGGGTGCAGCCAGAAATCTTGTGTGCAGCACCCCTACCCCTCCCTCTCTTACATAGGAAACTAGGAGGGGAGGCTTTCTCCTCCCCCAAGCCTTAGGGCCAGCGAAGCAATAACCAATAGCGCCCATAACCCTGCCCAGGCCAAGCCGGAAGGGTAACCCTGCTAACATCGGTGAACTTATACCTGTTAAACAAAAAGGGGTGCCGACAAAGGGCAAAGGAAAAAGAGAGCGGTCAGTACTGAAGCCAGTACACGATGAGTCTAGAATTCGGCGGCTCTCGGCTACATAGGTATGGTGGACTGAAGCGGCAGCGAAGCATGCACTAAACAACTTATAGAGACTTGATACAACTGTCGGCTATTAGAGAGGGATAAGAAAGACCTATTCGGAACCACCTGATACTAACACCAAACATACCCATCCTGGTATTCCCCTTCGATACCAAATGAAGAAGTCATACCGAGGAAACTCACACAGTTGGCAATTTTATTTATTCCATTATAGTTGCATCACTTACTAGTCAGATATAGATAGCACGAGTCATCATGATAGCATAAGTAGTGGGCAGTTTAGTAAACCATGCCGTTGTGGTTGCAATACTTACTAGGCATGTATAACATGACATGATACACCCCAATTTCACCAGTTGTTGGCACTTTTATTATCCATTCCATTATAGTGAAGATGATTACTAGTCATATGTTTAAGTAAAATTCACAACACGACTTTAGTTATAGTTGTCTATGATCGAGATACTATGCCCCAAGTCATCCATAACCGCGGACATGGCTTTCAGAAAGATTTACACTGCAAGGGTGCACAAATAGCAACACACGCATGATCAACCTCGGAAAAACCAAATAAAAACCCAATGAGGCTTTCACGACAAAGCAATCACAAGATTCATAAAATATTTTAGGGGGCCACCCCATTAAGCTACCCGCTACGAAGTTGGCCAACTCCAAGATGGACCCAGGGTTTGCGAGAACGGTTGTAAACGACTGGGAACCCGAAAGTGTGATTGGGCTTGTCGATACCGCGAAATCGTGCCGTGATCCGAAACAGTACAGATTCTCCACGCACAATCGTAAATAAAGCAGTAAAGCATGGCATAAGTACATGATAGTAATTGACATGGGTATACCCTGCAGGTACTCGAGCTTGGTATATACGGTATAAATACGTATAGGCCCACGGTGTTGCCAAGGCCTAGACAAAAGGATTCGAGTGAACTGCGGACTCTCGATTGCTTGAGAGACAAGAAGAAGCTAAAGATAGAAAGTTTGAAGGGGAAAACCCTAACTTGTAACCGACTCAACCTGCTACCTGAGACCTAGCCTATCTATATAAAGGCTAGGAGGGGGCGGCGAGGAGGACAGACACAACCCTAGTTTACACAACCCTCGCCAGATTGCATCTGCGCACCATTGTAACTTTCGACTCCCTCGATAATTCCATGAGCAGACAAGCAGGAGTAGGGACCTCTACGAGGCCTGAACCTGGGTAAATCCTTTGTCCCCTGTGTGCTTGTTTGCTAGCCGATAGATGTCTCCAGCACTCCCTCCTTCTCCAAAACCCAAGTCCATAACAATGGGCATTGATGAGTTAAACCCTCATCAATTGGCGCCGTCTATGGGAATTGGGAGTGCTGATGTTGTGGCTTCTTCGGCCCCATCAACCGTGATCTATAACTCCGCAACAGCGGAGATTCGCCAGCTCTTCGGTGCCTTCGACTTCACCGTCCACACACCAGCCACCCGCCCGGCTTTCGAGTCCGTGGGAGACGGAATCAGCTTGGCGATTGGGAGCTTCCGCTTCCAAGTTAGTCAGACGGGCACGCTTCGCATGCCTGATCAACCGAAAACACCGGCGATTGCCCCGGCATCATGGTTCCCTCCATCGATCGGCACCCTCAGCAAGCTCAATACTCTGGCAGCAGTCGGAAACACAATCAGTGACAGCAGTCGCGATTCCGATCTGAGCGATCTGGCCACAGAAGATGGAACCTGCGGTTCCGAATCTGGAAGTTGCGGGAGCAACAGCTTCCCCAATCACTTCATGTGCGCCGTCATCAACGCAGGCGACACCTCTGCCAATCGCGGCGTCGTCAACACCGGCAACGGTGGCAACGGCGGTAACGGCTCCAATTGTGGAGCAGTCGAACCTCCCAGCATAATCAATGAGCAAACCGGCAAACGCATCGTAATCAGGCTCAACGAGCAAGAGTGGGAGCGCTGCCGCGAAGCCCTACGAGGTACACCTCTGCCCCTTGGATCCCCACAGGAATTATTAATGGGCTACCACTGGCTCCCGAAAGAGGAATTCAAGCGCCAAAAAGAAGCAATTGCGCAGCTGGAGGCGCGCAAAAGGGCGGCGGACGAATCGAGCCTTCGTCGTGCTGGGCTCTCCTCCTACGGAGGATCCTCCTCACGAGGAAACGAGTACGTCGCCAAGAAGAGGCAGTCGCGAATGGCTCACCTCACCGAACAAGAGCGCATAGACGCCGCGGAAGTCCTCGACTTCAGCTCTATGACAGTCAACACGAGAGGCAACGTGGTCCCCAGAACACCGCAGGCCGCGGTCACGGCAGCCACCATGTACCTCCTCAACAACCTACCACCGGCTGGAGATACCCGAACCGCCATGCACCGATCTACGATCGCGGTTTGGGACTAATCGAGGCCTCCCTCGACAAGCAGCCAGTACCAGACCCCAAAAAGGGCAAAACGCTAGCAAAACGCTACTCCTCGCCCTCGTCTAGCGATGACAGTCACGACCTGTCACGACGCCGTCGTTCGCAACGACACGATCACGACTACGACGCGCACAACGAGCTCACACAACGTAAGATCGACAAATCAAGAACACGACGTGCCTGGTCGACTGACTCAGAGGAGGAAGACGGGGAGCTCTGCGGCGCCAGATGCTTCAGCAGATCCATTAGGCAGAAATGAATGCCTAAGGGGTTTAAACTTCCGTCGGAAAACCCAAAGTTCGACGGCCTACAAGACCCTAAAATCTGGCTGGAGGACCACATCTCCTTCGTCACACTCCACGGAGGCAGTCGAAGTACTGCCATGCAATGTTTGCAGCTACAGCTGCAGGGCGCCGCCCGAGCATGGCTCAATAGCCTCCCACGCGGATCCATTCGCAGCTGGGATGAGCTGGTCTATAGCTTCGTGCGCAACTTTAAGGGCACGTACAAACGGCCCGCATCAATCGAAGAACTGAGATGCTGCCAGCAAAAATCTGGCGAATCACTACGCTCATACATCCGAAGGTGGTCCATCATCAAGAATTCCGCGGAAAACATCTCAGAGGACCGCGTGATTGATGCATTCAACGGTGGCGTTCGCCGCTTAGAGCTCAGGGAGGAACAGGGCCGCTCGAAGCCCCAGACTATCGACCACCTGATGGAGATCGCGAATCGATGGGCTGATGGAGAAGATTCAGTGAAGAACCGCGCTCACTCCGACGAGGAGGCAGAGGTCGAGCGCAGACGCGACCGCTGAGGCAAATGCCGCATGCGCATCTACGACGACCGTGACGATGTTAATATGGTCACAGCCTGCTACGCCGAAAGATGCGACGACAACCGCAACAGCGGATACCGTAGCGGCGGATACCGTGACTCTGGGAAGACCATGCAAGTGTGGCAACGCCGCACTCGCGACGAGGCAACCGCGACCTCCATCGAGGAGAAACTGTCCGGACCATGCACGATACACTTCTACATTGACAAGCATGACGACAAAAGAAAATCCAGCCACCTCCTCAAAGACTGCCGCGAGTTCCTCAAGCTACACGAGGGATTGGTTCGGATGAACTGCAACTCAGTCGAAAGAGGCTACGGGGCCGCTCCAGGCGCCGTGGCACATGGCGCACCGCCACCACCACCAAGACCACCCCCGAACGGAGCTGCACCGAACCAGCACCACGGAGGAGAATCGTACCCACGGGCCATGGGTACCATGATGATCCAAAAGGGGCGCCCCTCCAATAGGGTGTAGAAAGCTATCACTCGCCAAGTCAACTTGGCCACACACTCACCACCATCCACCACTGAGTACCTCAGTGGCAGTGAGTCGTGCATCACCTTCGATAAACGCGACCACCCGCCTCAAGTACCTCGCCCAGGTCATTACCCCCTCGTTCTCGAGGCGCAAATTGGAGGTTTTGACATGAGTCGCGTCTTCATGGATGGCGGAAGCGACATCAACCTCATATTCGCGAGTACCCTGCGAGCAATGAGGATTCCTCTAACCTGCTTAGAGGCATCGGACACAACGTTCCATGGCATCGTCCCAGGGAAAGGCGTATACCCCCTGGGCAAAATCAACCTCGATGTCATATTCGGCACCCCGAAGAACTTTAGGCGTGAGCGTATTGACTTTGAGGTCGTCGACTGGCCCTCACAATACCACTGCATCCTCGGACGCGTCGCGTTCTCTAGGTTCATGGCGGTACCCCACTACGCCTACCTGCAGATGAAAATGCCAGGTCCCAACGGCGTCATCACGATCAACAGAAGTTTCGAGCGATCCGACAGTTATGACAGGGAATTCAATAGAATCTCCCAGTCCTTTGGCATGCAGGAGGAGCTCGCATGATTGAAGGAAACGACAGACAACAATATGTCTCCCCTGAGTAGGCCAAGCTCACCTGATCTCTCCTTTGACTCATCCGTGCACACAAAGAAGGTGCAGGTCCATCCGACAGATCCCGCCAAAATGGCCCTCACCGCCAACAACTTGAGTCCCGCATAGGAACTCGCGCTCGTCGAATTCCTCCGTGAGCACTGGGAAATTTTCGCCTGGTGTCCTGCGGACATGCCAGGAGTTCCCAGGGAATTCGCCGAGCACGCACTCAACGTCAACCACGACGCAAGGCCAGTCAAACAAACAATCAGGCGACTATCTGAGCCACGAGCGCAGGCAGTTGGCATGGAGATCAACAGACTCCTCGAGGCCAAATTCATACGCGACATCAAGGAAAGCACTTGGCTCGCCAATACGGTGCTAGTGCCAAAAAAGGACACGGATATCCTATGGATGTGCGTGGACTTCACTTCTTTAAACAAGCACTGCCCAAAGGATCACTTCCCGCTACCACGAATCGATCAAATCATCGACTCCACCGCTGGATGCGAGTGCCTTTGCTTTCTCGATACCTACTCAGGCTATAACCAAATTCGAATGAAGGAGGAAGACCAAGAGAAGACCGCGTTTACAAAGCCCTTCGGTATGTTCTGCTACAACACAATGCCCTTCGGGCTAAAAAACGCGGGGGCCACCTACCAGCGATGCATGCAGGCTTGCCTCAAGGAGCAATTGGGTCGCAACATCCAAGTCTATGTCGACGACATAGTAATCAAAACCAAGGAGGAAGCCTCTCTAATCGACGACTTGCGCGAAACATTCGCCAACCTCGATCGTTACCGGATTAAGCTCAATCCGGACAAATGCGCCTTTGGCGTACCATCTGGGTAGCTGCTCGGGTATCTCATCTCCGCAAGAGGGATTGAGGCAAACCCGAAAAAGATAAAGGCCATACTGGCCATGGAGAAGCCAAAGAACATAAAAGGCGTCCAGCAACTAGCCGGACGAATCGCGGCCCTCAGTCGATTTATCAGTCGAATGGGGGAAAAGGCACTACCCTTCTATCAGCTCCTCCACAAAACTGACAAATTCGAGTGGACCAAGGAAGCGCAAGAAGCATTCGAAGACCTCAAGCGCCTGTTATCCACCTCGCCAGTACTGGTGACTCCACGAGAATGGGAGCCACTACTGCTATACATCTCCGCTACCAACCAAGTGGTTAGTACAGTGCTCGTCGTTGAGCGGGCCGAGGAAAACAAGGTCCACGGCGTACAACGCCCGGTATACTACCTCAACAAAGTTCTCACGCCAACAAAACAGCGGTACCCGCACTACTAGAAGTTGGCGTACGACGTCTTCATTAGCGCCCGGCGACTGCCATTTCTTCCAGGAACACCCAATCGTGGTAGTCAGCGACGCCCCATTGGGACATATCCTCAATAACCCCGACGCCACAGGACGAGTCGCGCTCTGGGGAATCGAACAGTCTCCACGAGACATCACATACGAAAAGCGCGACGCAATAAAGTCGCAAATTCTCCCTGACTTTCTCGTGCATTGGATGGAAAACCAACTCCCAGACAAGCCAGATATGTCCTACTTTTGGACCATGCACTTCGATGGATCCAAGCGGAAAAACGGAGCAGGAGCAGGCGTCATTCTGACATCACCTCAAGGGGACAAGCTGAAATACATCCTGCGAATGCAATTCACAGCCTCCAACAACGAGGCTGAATACGAGGCCCTGTTGCACGGGATGAGGATGGCAAAAGCCTGCAGTGCAAAGAGGCTCATCATATATGGCGACTCCAAGCTGTTCGTCAACCAAACAATGCACGAGTGCGACGCACTCAATGACAACATGATCGCATACCGCGACCTCTACGATATACTCGAGGGAGACTTCGATGGTTGCGAGTTGCGACATGTAGGCCGCGAAAGCAACGAGGAGGCGGATGCACTCGCCAACATAGGCTCTACCTGCGCCCCCATACCACCTGGGGTATTTTTTGAGCGCATCTGCGAATGCTCTATCAAGCCAAAGGCCGCAGAGAAGAAAACAAGCGCAGCAATGGACTCAGGGGCTACGCCACCCAATGAGCCAATGGCACTCGCGGACTTGGAGCTGGACACAGGACTCGAAGGTCCAATGAGCATCATGATGATAGAACAATCTTGGTCGCAGCCGTACATTACATATCTCCTCAGCAAATGCCTACCGGACGACCCAACGGATGCACGACACATCGCATGACGCTCCAAGGCATTCACTATTATCAACGGCGAACTGTATAAACGCAGTATCATAGGCGTGTTACAGCGATGTGTCTCCCTGGCCGATGGAAAAGCAGTCCTCCTCGACATACATGAAGGAACCTGCGAACACCACGCCGGCAGTCGCGCCCTCGTTGCCAAAGCTCTACGAGCTGGATTTTACTGGCCCACGGCCATGCGCGACGCCAAGGACATAGTCCAAAAGTGCAACGCTTGCCAGCGATTCGCGGACAAACCACACGCACCAGGCGCAGAATTGTGGCCTATTCCATTGGCCTGGCCCTTCGCACACTGGGGCCTCGATATGGTTGGCAAACTTCCAAGGTCCTCACAAGGAGGATACGTCTACCTCTTGGTAGAAGTCGACAAATTCACCAAGTGGATCGAGGCCATGCCAGTAACCAAGCAATCAGGGCACAGCGCAGTCAAGTTCTTCGAGTCCATCGTCTGTCCCTTCGGCGTGCCACACAGCATCATTACTGACAACAGGACGAACTTCACATCCAAGGAGTTCTAAGAATTCTGCGAAAACCTGGGGATCAACATCAGTTATGCCTCAGTCGCGTATCCACAGACCAACGGTCAGGTGGAAAAAGCAAACGGGCTCGTCTGCAGTGGCATCAAGAAGCGACTCCTTCGACCACTCGAACAAGCCGCGGGTTTGCCTGCCAGATGAGCTCCAATCCGTACTCTGGAGCCTACGTACAACTCCAAACAGCGCCACAGGCTACACGCCATTCTTTATGGTGCATGGGGCAGAAGCGGTATTACCCGCCGAAGTAAGGTACAAGGCGCCGCGCATAGTCGCTTACAGCGAACAAGAGTCATCTCTTGCACTCGAAGACTCTGTCGACCTCCTCGACGAGGCGAGAGAAATCACCGCAGAAAGATCCACGATCTACCAGCAGAACCTGCGCAACTACCATAGTAGAAGGCTTCGCCCCAGATCCTTCGTCGATGGTGACCTGGTCCTACGACTGAAGCAGCAGGGGCATCTCAAGCTCGAGTCTCCCTGGGAAGGACCATACTTGGTTACAGAAGTAATCCTAGGTGGCGCCTATCGCCTTCAAGACCTAGAAATAGGAGTCGCATACTCCAACCCTTGGAACGTCGCACAACTGCGACGCTTCTACCCCTAGCTGTTTTTTACTTTTACATCGCAAATAAGGCTACTCAGCCAAGGCTACTTAGCCACACATTGTACCTCGTACTGTTCTCCAAATAAATAAAAGCTAAGTGCCCCAAAACTCTGTGTTTTTTCTTTTTCACTTCTGTTACTATTGTACTCGGGGGCTGCGACACCCTACACACATTTTTTCTTCGAACTAATAAACGCAACATCTTGAGTAGCTGGCACATCAGTCGATTAAAGGGATGGCCAGGCTAACGAAAAGGACTCGCATTGCGCAACACACCTTACGCTTACAAGAGCTATTTTTACGCGTTCAACAATAAATTACATACAAATATATATATATATATATATGAACTTTACAACACAAATACACTTATGCGTATGATACAAATCTGGTTACTACCGCAATGGAAGAACATTGGTTTGCTCCTCGAATAAGTCGACGATCTCCTCTGCTGGGCGGTCCACCGCTTGATAGTGTGGCACCATATTCCAAGAAGATCCGGCTGGCGGCGCTGGCAGACCGGAAGCTACGACGGCGACATCCACATCAGGCCTATGCAATCGCACCATCGAGAGGGCAGCCTTGGCACCAGCCACCAATTGCTGCCTCACGCACTCGCGAACCGCGGACATATCTTGAAACTTGGCCAGGAGAGCCAACAGGCTGGACGGCGTATCATCCAATAGGAACATCGCTCGGTAGATATTCTTCAAACATGACTGCGACTTCTTCAGGAAGAGAAGCACTCGCGAAGCGCGATCCTGCAGGGTCGCCAATGTAGTCGCACGATCATGATCCACCCAGAAGTATCCACTCTCTTGGAGTTGCTCCTGGGTGAGATCATGAAGGTGGATATCAATCCTATCCCTCTCCTCCTGCGGACGGTGTGCGCTAACAACTACACGAAGCAGCACCAACAGCATGAGTACAACGTACCACTGCGATTATCTACAAAGAAAAAGATGAGGACGAGCAAACTAACACTTAAACTGGTCGCCCAGCTGCGTCACCTTGCCAAGTAGATACTGCTCACGGGCGGCGGCTTTTTCCGCCTTCGACTTCCACACATCTGCGTTACCGCGGATCAAGGGAAACTCACGCTCCAGCTGCTTCACGCGGTCACGAAGTCGCGACAGCAGAGACAACTCCTCTACCCTGGAGCGCGGCGGTACCACTGTCTCATCAAGAGATGATGGATCCTGGTTTCCCCCTACGGGACCACTCGATGTGCCCTACCACAGATCAAGGCAGAAGCAAATAAGGCGACCAAACTAACACAAAAGGCAGGGATAGCAGATGCATTCAGGATAAGCAAAAAAAAAAATATATTCACAAGCATACTCGCCAGCAGGCATTTTCTTAGCACAAAAGGACAATTCATCATCTACTACACAAAGCTAACTACGGAGCAGCTGGCTTCTTCGACTTCGACGCCTTCGGAGGCTTCATCAAATCCGTGGCAGTATCAGATGCCACTGATTTTCCGCCTGCCCCTGAAGCCGAAGCTTTCGCCGCCTTCTTAGCACGCTGGAGCTCCTCCGAATACTTGGCAACGGTATTAATCAAAGAATGGCCATATTTGGCATAGGCAGTCGCAAAGGGAGTGAAAACTACCTGCTGACCATCCGCGCCAACAGGCATTGTCTTTGACACCGCAGAGGGATCTATCTCGACTCCGTGGGCCTGCACCATGGCGAGTGACATCGTTGCACCAGCCGCCCGGAGGGAGTTCTTGTAGGTAGAAGGCACGCCCCCGGCGAGCAACTCCACCAGCTCGTCCACAGTATCGACCTGCTCCGCCTTTGGCATCAACTCCTCCCGGAGGTGACTAAGGGCGACCTTGGCCTTGGATAATGTATCCTGGACGGCGGCGCTTCGGTCTTCGACCGTGGATACCGCGAAAGCCAGAGCGTCATCACGACGAAGGGCCTACGGGTCAAAACTCAAGGCGCCAGCATCTACACCAAAAAACATGGATCAGAATTCTGGTGCCAACGGCAAAACTCCAGAAGCAGAGAAAAGCATCAATCAAAAATCCGCCAGTAAAGGTACCTGAGAGGGCCTTGGCGACTGAGAATAGCTGCTCCTCGAACAACTTCTCCCTGGCCACAAAAGAGGCGCGCATATCCTCTTCACGCTTTCGGGCTTCATCACGAGCCGCGATTGCCTCATCGCGCCCCTTGACAGCTGCGGCCAGTGTCTTCTCCAAGGATGCGACATTGCGCAGTAGGGTGTTATGCTCAGCTACATGGCAGTCAAAAAATAATTGCCTATCAGTCAAACACACCAGAACAGGAAAAAAGACGAAAGAAACAAGCATGGAAGCACTCACTTTCGACCACGCGGTGACGCGTCTCCAGCATCGCATGCTGACGACCCATCGCCATCACCTGCTCCGCCACTCGCGCGACCTCTTTTACAAGGAACTGTTGCACCAATCAAGGAATCAGATAAGGGCAACATAAGGCGTTGACTGCCAAAATACAAAAGAAGGAAAGATATACTCACATGGTCCTCTAGCGACTCCGAAGAAGTCTGTTGAGCTGTCATCCGAGCAACTATTCGATGCTCCCCTCCGTGAGGAGAACTCGAAGAATTGTGCCCGGAGTGGGCCGCCGCCGGAGGCGAAGGAGCGCGCTCGATCTCTACCTTGGCCCTTGAGGCGCGACTCCTGATTCCTTCAAAAATTCAACGTCGCCAGAAGATGACGATGCCTCTTGACTGCAAGACCAAATTCACATTGAGAAAGGGCAAAACTCCAGGGCAAAGCCAACAAGAAGAAAACAGAGAAGAAAGAACGAACTCATAAAACTTACCAGTCAAACATGTCAAGATGAAAGGTGGCTTGCGCCGACTCCGACGAAGACTCCTTGGGCAATCGCATCTTCTTGCGAGAAGCTGGTGCTACAGCCCTCACAGGAACGGCGGGAATTGGTGACTCCACGCCAGCAACAGTGCCCTCTGGAGTTGAAGGAGTCGACGCATCAGAGTCCTCGCTTCGCGGACGCTTGCGAGTATCTGGGCTCTCCGACTCGGGGGCTTCCTCTTCCACGTCAGAAGGGATAGTCGACTCAGACTCGTCCTCTTCAAAAGCTTCGCGAGGAATAATACCCTCAGGGAGAGGAGGCATGCAAGGCGAGACAGCCCAATCCTGGATACAAAAAGCAAAAAAGGAGCAGATAAGCAACAAAAAAGCAATCGTGAATATAAGCTACTACGTAGTACGACTGCACCTCGGGAGGAGAATTCGAAGCATCGAAGGGAGGAACGACTGGCTCATTCGGAAGCACGTCCTTGAAGGTGTACTTCGTGACCAGTCGCACCCTCTTATCTACCTCACTCGCGGACATGCCATCGGTAGACACGCGAGTGGCATCATCAGCACCACCCCATTGAAACATGGGATGGACTCTAGCTTGGAGAGGCTGGACGCGACGACGCAGCCAAGTCCTGATAAGGGCGCAGCCTCCCTCTTCTGTGCCCATGCGACTCTCGAGGTCACAGACGCGTTGATATAGCACGTCCGTCTCCGCAAGTTCGGATGGCATGATCACGTTCTTCCAAGAACGCATATTCTTGCAGGGAGTCACGGGATCAAAAGGAGCGAGTCCAAAGTGCTCGTCCTTGGCCTTCAGGTCGCGAACATAAAACCATCTGTCCCTCCATCCCTGGACGGACTTGGTGAGCTTGATGTCAAAGTAGGTGGCAGATTCCACAACCACCTACGTCATAAACTAAAGAGCCAGATGCGGACTGACGCTTTAGCTTGAACAAACGCTTAAAAAGACCAAAGTGCGGCTCGATTCCGAGCCAGCACTCGCAGAGAGTGATAAAGCAAGAGATGTGAAGAATCGAATTCGGGGACAGCTGATGGAGCTGGAGCCCATAAAAAGAGAGGAGACCCCTAAGAAAGGGGTGGATAGGCAAACAAAGGCCACGAATGATGAAAGCAAGAAACATCACTCGAAAACCAGCGGGAGGCACAGGAATGGTCTCACCACTGGGGACGCGCGCGTCAGCGAGTGCGGCGGAAATAACTCTGTCTTGGCGAAGAAGACGAAGATCAGACGCCTTGATGATTGAGGGGCGCCAGGCACCATTGGTCATGCGGGTGCCCGCGACTTTCTTCTTCACGCCGGTGGCGGCACTGGTGCCCACAGCAGCGGTGCCACCCCTCTTTGCCGCAGCAGCGGTGGCGGCGGATTCAGCGGCAGCGCCTCCTTTCTTCTTTCCCATGCGCGGCGGCGATGAGAACGCAGAAAGTAACTTGGGAACGAGCGGAGATGGTCCAGAACTACGGAAAAGATGAGTGCAGGAGAAAAGCAGAGGAGCAGCGGCAATGGCGATGGCAGCAAGGAAGACAAGGGCGCAGATGGGAATTTACCGTCGTAGCATCGCTACTTAACCCCCTAAGAGATGCAATCCAACGACTCACAAAAACCCTATCGGATGCGTGGCACATATCGCGCTCGACACGTGGGCAAGAGGAAGCGCGAATCGTCCCTCCACTGCGCGGAAATCGAGGAGGCACAGTTAAATAAAAAGATTACGCACGCCCAGTCAAATCAAAGTCAGAAAGTGGGACCCACCGCTCGTCACGTCCCGTCAAAGCCGCTCACGCGGGCAACTGAGGTCATGAAAGCGTCAGCACTGACGTCATCAACAGCTACGCAGCGGCAAACTACGACTACTTTAGTCCTTGCTAGAGTCTGCGACTCCACCAAGCATTCGGGGGCTACTCCCATAGGGAGCGCTGGTCGCGCACCCTATGATTTTATTTTCTTATTGCAGGTATACAAGCAATCGCGATCAATCCCCAGCCACTCGAAAAACGATTCGATTATGGACGTGGGTTACTCCCATAGGGAGCGCTGGAAACAATTTCGACTGAAACAAGCAAGCAAAAGACGACAGCAGTCGCAATCCAAGTATTCGACTCAAACAGACAAAAATGGTAGCAGTCGCAAAATTTCTTTAGTCCCTGCCTGAGTCTTCGACTCAACCAGGCACTCGGGGGCTACTCCCATAGGGAGCGCTGATCGCGCACCCTATGATTATTTGCGCGAAAACTATGCGTTGATTGCATCAGCAGTCGCAGATCATGGCGACACCGCCTCATAATTTTCCCTACAACGAGATTACGTCTCCTAGGTTGCCCGAATCATCTCCGCGATGATAAAATTCGGATGCCGCGCTTACAGCGTGAAGGTAAGACCTGAATAAAGGCCTGGTAAGGCATTTAACTACGCACTACCAGAAAACATATCCGTGCCTACAGGCACGATGAACATGCCTTGACGGACGCGGCAAGTGCTCACACCCACCTAACTGGAATTTGACTCCTGTAAGACCTCCGCGGCCTGAGTCGAATTACGCCAGCATTTTTCGGGATTCGAGTCTGGGGACTCGAGTTCGAGTAGATTGCGTTGTTTCACCCTAAGGTGGTTAACTGATACCGATACTTCGGTTATATCAAGCACGTATATCAACAATCCCTATGACATAAGTAAAAGCAGCCGAAAAATGTACTCATTCAGGCACTCAAAGACTTCAAAAAGTACCCAGTCGAATCTGCGATTCCACTGGATACTCGGGGGCTACTGACATGGGTATACCCTGCAAGTACTCGAGCTTGGTATATATGGTATAAATACGTATAGGCCCACGGTGTCGCCAAGACCCAGACAAAAGGATTCGAGTGAACTGCGGACTCTCGATTGCTTGAGAGATAAGAAGAAGCTAAAGATAGAAAGTTTGAAGGGGAAAACCCTAACTTGTAAACGACTCGACCTGCTACCTGAGACCTAGCCTATCTATATAAAGGCTAGGAGGGGGCGGCGAGGAGGACAGACACAACCCTAGTTTCCACAACCCTCGCCAGATTGCATCTGCGCACCATTGTAACTTTCGACTCCCTCGATAATTCCACGAGCAGACAAGCAGGAGTAGGGACCTCTACGAGGCCTGAACCTGGGTAAATCATTTGTCTCCTGTGTGCTTGTTTGCTAGCCGATAGATGTCTCCAGCACTCCGTCCTTCTCCAAAACCCAAGTCCATAACAATGGGCATTGATGAGTTAAACCCTCATCAGTAATAAAGCCCCAAACTAGTTTATGGCCCCAAGAAATAAGAAATGAATCAAGCTCTGGCTAAGGGGATTCATGGTCCCACATGCGGATAGTGTGATAGTCAAGGAACAAGTATCAAGTACTCGGGGTCCTATGGGACACAAGTGAGCGTTGAAGAACCAAATAACATCTATTGTCCACTGATGCGTTTGCATTAGTTATATCTATTTCAGCGTTTTAATTATTAAGATGAAATTAAAGCCATGATCATCTCCACCATTAAGCATGGGCCAACCTTTCAACAACGGTGGAACGACAATGATGCGAAGCAGCACCTGAGCGAGCAACTACGAATCGCAAGGCCGACTATCTATCAAACAATAGGCAATAGGATGTGTCCAAGACAATATAGATGCTGCAAGGAATATAAATGGTACGGAAACTAAAAATCGCAACAAGGATAGCAATAGATCAACAGGAGGAAGTAAAGACTACAAAAGCAAAATAGGTAGAAAGGGGGAGAATGCTCGCCTGGGAAACACTACCAAAGATACATTATCTGAAGAACTTGTAGATACTCGCATCAACTCAACAGCCTATCCCATGAAGAAGCAAAGCACTAGAAGAAACACCGGATGCACTATTTAATACTACGGTAGAAGGTCGGCATGAGGCATATATGATGTATGACATGGCACAGATGCAATGCGACTAGGCAATATTAAGTGGAACTTGGGTCCCGACATTTAATTAGATGGTTTATGTTGTTTAGATACCCCACAATTTAAATGTTGGCTTAACAAGGCAAAACATGGCATCGGTTCGCTACACAAATTTAAATGGAGTCGAGATAAGACAATATAGCCCGCATATATACTCCATATTTAATTACGAGGTGAATCGACAAAGTACCCCCAAATGTCAAACATGCATGCGGTCATGAACAATTTATATGCAACAAGTGTATAGATGGCATTTATAACATAGGGTTCGGAAAGGGGATCACACATTAAGGTCCAAAGATCTTGGGGCTTGGAGGGGTTCGGGTTCAGCCTCGACGTGATCGGTCTTCGAGTTTCAGGAGGGAGAGCGCGGCGTTCCGAGAAGGCGATCTTAGCGTCCCTATCGGCGAACTCGATGTCCCGTGAAGGAGGTCTTGGAGTTTGGTGCCCGGGGTCTCGTGCGGTTCTTCGGGGTCTCGTCTCGTGTCGGTCTCAGAGATCTTATCGAGACTGGTCCTGAACAGTAGAGCCAACCTCATCATTTCTACTCATAGCAGCAACATCACCACATCTGAACACCGGAACCACATCACACATACTCCAACGTTGCCACTTTGCGTTACCAGAAAAACGGTTGATAGGAGGCCTTGTCCCATGCGGACTTTACCTCGAACACTTAGCATTTGGGATGCAGCGGGAGCGTGACGAGCTCCGGCAACGGTCAAAGGAAGCAACAAGGCACGCGGAGCCGGAGGCGCGCGTGCGGCGAGGTCCAGAGCAAGGAGATGCAACACACACAGCACTGGAAGGAGGAGAGGCAGACGACGCCACAGACAGGAGGGGTCGCGCGCGAGCGACTCTTGTGGGACAACATGGAGGGGTGGGCTTGGGGTCCCTGGCTCCGCCTGCGGTTACAAGGCAGGTCAAGGAGAGGTCGAGGGCGATGGCGCCGGGCGACCAGACGCGAAGCAGGGCGGCGACCGGAGTAGAAGGGGCCCGCAGCGGCGGGATAGCCATGGCGTGGTCGAGGCAGAGGGGATCGACGCGGGAGGAGCTCCGTCCGCGAGAGGGGGTGCCGAGGCGGCCGGGGACAAGCTCCAGCGGCAACCGGCGGCGGCGGCACCGGGTGGGCTCGGACAAGGACAAGCGTAGGCGGGGTCAGAGAAGCAGCGACAGAGGTCCGCGCGGCGGCCCCGGCCATAGGGAAGACGGGGCGACTTCGGCGGGGAGCTCGCGGGAGGGCGGCGCTAGGCTCACTGCGGAGGCGCGCGAAGTGGCGAGGGGAGACAGCGAGCGATGTCTCGGGATCGATGAAGAGAGTACCTAGCGGCGGGGATCGAGGGGAGATGTGACTGGGTCGCGCGGTTGGTGGGGAAGTGGGAAAAGGGCGTGCGAGGTGGGGTGGGTTTGAGCGCACGCGGGCAGAGTCTTAGCCGCGTGGCATCGCTGCTGCTGCGTGCATAGCGTGCAACGTAGGCATCGCGTCGGGTGTACGCGGCACGAGGTGGTCGTGGTGCGCTGGGCGCTGCGCGCGTGTAGCTAGTATGATGTGCGGCGCGCCTGCGGGGTGGGGCCGCTGCGGGTGGCGGCTGGGTGGGTTTAGGGGTAGGTGGGGTGTTAGGGTTTGGGGTGGTTCTGGTCTGGGTTTAGTTTAGCTGGGCCGGGTTGTAGGTGGCCTAGCCTAACGGCAGGGCTACCTCCCTAGTTTGAAAAATAGTTTTGTTTTATTTATTTATTTAAAAGACTTTTGTACTTAGTTATTAGACAAACAAAATATCTGGAAAGACCGAGGTTTGATTTGAAATAAAGACAAAGGTATTTAGAAAACAAAGGTAGGCTTTTATAAAATAGTTTTAGGCGAACAAATACATGATGACATGACGATGCTCAAATGCAATGTGGCATTATGACATGAGCATTCTATCATGATGACGCACAAAACAAAAACACCAAGCGATTTTCTAGTAGTGGTTTTGCCGGGGTGTTACAATTCGACACCACTAACAATGGATCTCGCCCTCGAGATCCTTCTCATGGTATGGGGAAGAAGGCCGGAGATCTAAGTCTTCTCGGTTAGTGTAGATCCTCACGACACCACTAACAAAGATCCTTACTCCATCTTGAATTTGGCGACACCACCAACAAGGGGTCGTTGCTCACGATCATCGAGAGAACACTCTTGAGAACAAAGGACGAAGATAAAGGTATCAAAGGATAAGGCCACCTTTAACTTCCGTGAGAGGAGAGAATAAGTGCAATCTAATCCACTTAAATGTACGAGAGCGAATAGAATGAGTAGTCGGTATGGGGGCCAATCCATCACGCACCAAAACTATTACTCCGCACACTCAGTAGAAAATCGTGCGACCCATTCTCGGAATTCAGACTGAAGGTCTCAAAAAAAGAGGTTCAAAAACAAAGGAGTGATGCGGACTGTTCATCGGATCTAATGTAGACAATGTGCGTTGGAACACACCGAAATATATAAAGAAAGATTTCAGTGGATTTTGATCCACCGAAAGGTACAACAGATTAAGGTTACCCAGATAGCACGAAGATTGGATGTGGAAACACCATTGCAAAAGGAAGGAACCTAATCCCTAAAGGTACGACAAAAACCCAACCACGAGAAATGCTGGACTCAAAGAAAAGATAAGAGAGAAGATTCGAAACACGCAAAGATCAGAAGAGAATAGCATTAGGGTAAGGAGTAAAACAAGACCTAATTATATCTATCCCACCGATTTTGCAAAAATAGTTTGGACACTCTACATCGGCCGTTAGCTAGGTTATCCTACAGGCTGGACCAGTGAGGTATCGAACAACATGGCTCTGATACCACTTTGTAACACCCTCGAATCGGCCCTATGAAAGTTTTAGCGCTTTCCGCCAAACCTACATAAAAACGATTCAAAGATGCCCACTAGGCACTTGTGTGCGGGTGGAAAACAAAGTAATACCATTACACAATAGTCCACGATGGAACCCACAAAACATATATTTACAACAACGATTCCATGAGTCAAGAATACAGATATACAGTACAAAGATCCAAATCACCTTGAAAACGATACAACATCCGAGTACGGATAAGAAGCAAATTGGGCCAAGAGCCCTAAAGAATAACCAATAGTGTCCATAACCCTGCCCAGGCCAAGACGGAAGGGTAACCCTGCTAATGACGTCGAACTTATACCTGTTAAACAAAAAAGGGGTGCTGAAAAAGGGCAAAGGAAAAAGGGAGTCGTCAGTACTAAGGCCATTACACGGCGAGTCTAGAATTCGGTGGCTCTTGCCTACATAGGTTACAAATAGATGATCTTGATCATGAACGGAGCTCACAAGATCTAGACATGGTAGCACAAAGGAGAAGAACCAACCATCTAGCTACTACATGGACCCGTAGTCCAGGGATGACCTACTCACGCATCACACCGGAGGCAGGCATGGTGATGAAGAAGGCCTCCAGGGTGATCTCTCCCCTCCAGCAGGGTGCTGGGAAGAGCTTCAGATCCCTCCCAATCTAGGGATGAAGATGGCGGTGGCTACAGACTCTTTCGTGGAATTTTGATCAGGTCCTTAGGTTTTCTGTATCGGAGGCTTCTTATAGGCGAAAGGAGAGGCCGAGGGGGTGCCCGAGGCGGCTGCACCACCCCCAGCTGCGAGCCAGGGCTGGCCGCGCAGCCAGTCGGTGTGGCTGGCCCCTGGCCCCTCTCTGTCTCATCTTCTAGCTCCGTGTTCCCCTCCATGAAATATTGACTTCGGCTTTTGTCCCGTCCAATTCCAAGAATATTCATTTTCTGGCCTTTCTGGAACGAAAAACAGGAGAAAACAGGCAACTGGCACTCTGGCATCTTATTAATAGGTTAGTCCCAGAAAGTGTATAAAAATACTCCAAAATATGGACAAAACATAAGAAAGTAGATATAAAACAAGCATGAAACATCAAAAATTATAGATACGTTTGCAACATATCAGGCCACAGGGAAGATGGGGCAACTCCGGTGGGGAGCACATAGGAGGGCGGTGTTGGGCTCGCTGTGGCGGCCGCGCGAAGCGGCAAGGGGATACCACGAGCGGTGGCTCGGGATCGATGAAGAGAGCACCTGGCGGCGGGGATCGAGGGGAGATGCGACTGGGTCGCGCGGTTGGTGGGGAAGCGGGCAAAGGGCGTGCGAGGTGGGGTGGGTTTGACCGCACGCGGGCCGAGGCTTAGGCGCATGGCGTCGCTGCTGCTACGTGCATAGCATGCAACGCAGGTGTTGTGTCGGGTGTACGCGGCACGAGGTGGTCGCGGTGCACTGGGCACTACACGCATGTAGCTAGTGTGATGTGCGGCGCGCCTGCGGGGTGGGGCCGCTGCGGGTGGCAGCTATGTGGGTTTAGGGGTAGGTGGGGTGTTAGGGCTTGGGGTGGTTCTGGTCTAGGTTTAGTTTAGCTGGGCTGGGTTGTAGGTGGCCTGGCCTAATGGCTGGGCTGCCTCCCCGGTTTGACAAATAGTTTTGTTTTATTTATTTATTTAAAATACTTTTGTACTTAGTTTTTAGCAAACAAAATATCTGAAAAGCCCGAGGTTTGATTTGAAACAAAGACAGAGGTATTTATAAAACAAAGGTAGGATTTTATAAAATAGTTTTAGGTGAGCAAATACATGATGACATGACGATGCTCAAATGCAATGTGGCATGATGACATGATCATGCTATCATGATGATGCGCAAAACAAAAACACCAAGCGATTTTCTAGTAGTGGTTTTTCCGGGGTGTTACACCCTGTCCCATGATGGCTGGGGCACCCCACTTGGTCCTGTGTGGACCCCACTGCATAGGTGGGTCCGACCATGGACCATCCGGAATCTTCTAGAAGCTTCCATCACCATTGAACCTGTTGAACTTCCTTAAAACCCTAAAAGAGGAAATGCCATATAATTCTCTACCATCCTAGAGATGCTCGTAATATCAAGGATCTCATATGAGAAAATTATGATTCACACCATACATACTATCAAACGAATACTAGCAACATCATAGGTTAAGAGTGTGACCTGATGAGTTCGAGAATATGTAGACATGATAGAGACAACTCTTCGATCAATAACCATCAGCAAGACCAGCATGCCCATGATGACTCCTACAGATTCAATGAGTTTCTTTTTGATTGAACCACTATGTAAATGATTCAAGCAATCGGTATACAATTCCTTTTGTATCACGATATGTTTCTTGCTCGAGATTCGGTCATCGATTGATATCACTATACCTAGTTCCATCTCGTTATTGATAAGTTCTATTTACTCGTACCATGGCATAGGATCCATGTGACCAACAAATTTAGTTACTGAGCTCTTGGATGCTATACTACTGATAGGGCCTAGAGATATCTTACACTTTGTCACATGAAGGAACAAATCACAATCTTGATTCACACAACCCAACAGAAAGCCACCTTTATAATCACCCAGTTAGGGACTATGTGTTGTTTATTTCCCCATAAGTGTATTTAGTTTCCAATACATATATAGTTATAGCATGGACAATAAACAATATTATGAATAAGGAAATATTAATAACAACATCTTTATTATTGCCTCTAGGGCATATTTACAACATTTTCATCACTGTCTATTTTACTTATGGTGAACTCTAGTTTGTTACCTAGATGTTTATATGTTCATGATATAAATTTCAAGCTTTGTGAACTGCCAAGTGTTGACTGGCTTGATTCTTTGTTTTTTCAAAAAATCCAAAAGTTTGAGGTGTGTTCATTTGTAATTGTAAACTTATTATATTTGTCTTGGTACCGTTGTTTGATATTATAGTTTATTGCCCTAAGAGAGTTACTATTGAGTTCTTTTGTGAGTTATTATATTTGGTCATGGTTTACCAATGCTACTACTATCCCCTGATCCTTTGGTTGATTTAATGCACTATCAGTTGCCTCTATTTCCTTCCTATGCACTAATCTACCGCTATTAATCTTGATGCCATTTCAATTAGACTGAAAACCTCAAACTGTTGAGGTTTATGACATGTTCTTGGACTTCTAAATGAATTCTACACTAACTGGTTTTACCTAAGGTCAAACTGACATTTTAACCACCACAAATGGTTTTCTTTGTTGTTTAATTTGTGGTCAGATGATCAATAAAACCAAGATGAGAAGAACTAGTTTAGATAGGATTTTAGATACGTTTTATTTTATTTTTATTGTAGTTTGTAATATGATCACATCCTAAAATGTACTATTCTGGTTTAAACCATCTTGTAAACCAGATTGTACTCATATTATTATTAATGGAAATTCCATTATGATCATTCCCATATATTCTTTATATTTATGTGAATATTATTTATGTGTTGTATATGTCATGTCGCGGTATTTGACATCGGGGTATGAGTCCCCCTTTGTTGTTCGGCCAGGGGCGCGACATCCGGCGAGCTCAATCGGCGAGCTAGACGAACACAAACACAGAGAGAGACGTATAGTTTTTTACCTAGGTTCAGGTCCACCGTGAGCGGAGCCCTACATCCTGAATATCTACTATCTGATTGTCACTAGACTAACTTGTTCCTTTCCTGGGAAGGAATCCTACTCTAAATGAATTGTCCCCCTCCTTCTACATGACCTGGACCTCCTTTTATATCATAAGGGGACACCACAAGGGTCAGGATACAGACGGTGGTGGGCCGGCAGCCACGTGGCAAACCAGGCTGTGGCACCAACATGGCAGGTAAGAACTGTTGTCACGCTAAAGCCTAGTAATGTAGCATGGGGCATAGGTCAGATGTAGCTTTGTGGATCCTGATGTGGGTTAGATTCCCCGGGCATATTCGGTCGGGATTCCTGATTGTCCTGATGGGGGAAGCGGCTCGGGTGCGGCAACCTTTCCCTCCTACTGCCCTTTGCATGTCGGGCTTCCTCCTAGGGACGAGTCCCGTGACTAGGCCCTGGACCATCAAAGGCAGTCCCGTGGGTTCCCGTATCCTTGCCTTCCCCCGGGCCTAGAAACGATAGTAGCCCCTGGGAATTAGCTCGGCTGAGATCGCTTGACACCGTGTGATGCCCTTTTTACCGACAGGACCCATCGCGGGGTTTTGCCCTGCCTTCAGCTATATGGTTCATGGGAGTGGGATTGCAGTTTCCCCGAGGAGTCATGCCCGATGCTCGGGGGAAGTGTGTCGGTTGCGGTGCAGGTTAATGGGAGAAGAAGGTGGTCGAGGTCCTTATTAGTCATGCCCTTTTCCCCTTCCTCTCTATTCCCTAGCTTCTCCTTGCGTGCCTCTCACCAGACCCTTCCCACCCCCTTATAGGAATGGCGGACTGAGAAGAAACGGCGTTTGACAAAGGTTCTTCGTTGTCTAGGACCAGGACAGGAGCAGCAAAAAACTAGGAGCTTCCACCGGCTAGACTTGCGGTGACATGGGATGACGACAAGCTTTGGGCCTTATCTGCTCACCTGGCGGGCCAATGCCATGAAGAGGGAGCCACAGAGCTTTGCCTCCCCTGCCACATGGAGGGGAAGTGAGATATGCCAATTTATGCCTGCTTTCTCCAAATGGGGCGTGTTCCTCCTTTCTCGGAGTTCTTCCTAGAGATGATGAAGGTGTATGGCCTTCATCTTCTATAGATTCATCCCAATGCCATGTTGGCCATAGTGACTTTCACTAACCTCTACGAGGCCTTCGTGGGAGTGATACCTTTGGTTGCTTTGTTTCTTCACTTCTTCACACTCGGAGTGGACAAGAAGCCGCGGATCACCGGGGGCATCACGTTCAGCCTTCGGAAGCAGTGCTCCCATCAGTACCCCTTGGGACATTACAAGTAAGTGGGATGAATGGCGTGACGAGTTATGTATGGTGGTGGTTGGGGATTTGCTGCCCTGGATGCAAGACTCGGAGGTGGCAGCTCAATCTACCCGCTTGATGGCCTGCAAGTGCACGGGTTCGTCAGAGCATGTTTTCACGAAAGTATTAATTCCAGTTTTTATATCGATCCTAATAAGGAGCCTAGGTAAGTGTTTTTATGCGGTGTTTTAGTCGCACTCAAGGTGTCACCTGTCTTGAGTGAATTGACTACAATTGTTGAAGGTGGAAGGTGGGTGAGTGAATAATATAGGAAACTTACGTAAAGGAAAAAAGCGAGAATTAAAGAACATAAAATAAAGACGAGAAAGGTGTCCAAGGTTCCTGCAGATGAGAAGTTAGGCACGAAGAGTAATGGTTCATGGTAATAGTGAAAGTGCTAGATGAATAAGATGGAATAAGTGATTATGATATTTCTTATTTATAAGTGAGTAGGCAAGCAACACATATACCGACTGGGAGTCCTCATGGCCAATTCTTCCCAGCCCTAATGATCCATCTGCCTGTTACCACGACAATGGTCAGCATATTAATTAAGCTCTTCTGACCAAATTAAGCATTTAGTCTTGATGGTTCCTTGTTGTCCTCAAGTAGTACTAGCTCCTCATTGATATCGTCCATGTCACTCGGGGGTCGCCGATTCGCTAGCATACAAGTTCATATCTATGAGATCTCTAGATCATGATACCCGTGCCCTTAAATTGGATAACAAGCATTAGGCAAACATAGATAATCATTCTCACAATTTAATAAACACTACAACAATCATAAATGGATGGAATTAAAGAAGGCACAACACATCTCACCAATCCCCTACATCTCCCATGCCTAGGGGATTTACTCAGACATGAGTGTAAGATAAATCAAAGGCATAATTGTCTTGCAAATTTAAATCATCTCAAAGTTAGCGTTGCAAGCCACAATACCATTGTAAGATCGAATCAAATACAAACCAAGGTAGATCAAAGTATCAAATCCAATATTACAAGTCCCAGTCTCTCTCTCTCTCTAAGTACAAATGGGGATGATGGTGGAGTGGATGGTTTATAGGCTAGAGATCGTCAAAGAATGAGACGGTGTTCTTCTCCTTCTCCAGATCTAATCTCCCCTCTTCTGGATGAGTTTGCGGCGGCTGTGTTCTATTTTTCGTCCTCTCCCCTTCATGAAAGTTTCTTGTATTGATATAACGAAGCTGGCAGTGGGCAGTACAGGTGGATGGTACGGGCACACCCCGACTGTAGCAGTGGTCGTTATGCACTCCGAACGCCTCCAATGAAAGAGGCTCCAATTGGAGATTTTCTTCTTTAGGTGTAATAAGCCCATAAATGCCATTAGATCTTCCAAAAATGTTCGTTGCCGGAAAACCATCACAAGAAACCAAGGATTCGCTAATTGCGATGTTAACATTAGTAAAAAAGGGTAAACTTCAGTGAAATCCAACAATAAAAAGAGGAAAAATAATGATAAAAATTGTTTAAATTTGGAGCTATCAACTTCCCCAAGCTTAGCTGATAGTCACCCTCGACTGACAAAGCTATAATGAGTAATAGCAAGAAACTGAATCAAAAGGAAAAACTCACAAGTTCGAGGTTGTATCATATTCCATTGTCTCAAATTCTGCAACTTTAAACATAGACATAATATATTTGAACAATTGCACTTAAGTTCGCTTCCTAACCGCAAGTAACTCGCTAGCTAATAGTTCTTGAACTCAAAAGAGACTATCAAATTTTTTTCAAGGTGTTAATCAATTCTTTTCAGTGCCCCACTTTTATGAGAGTAAAAATATTTTCATGCGAGGACGCTTTCAATCAAAATTAAGGATGCATAAGTAGATGTCAAAAGAAGGATAAACTTCACTTTGACAATCGCGGCTATTAAACACCCCATCTATTCCTTGTTTTTCAAGAACTCTAGTTTCTTCATTTTAGGTGGTGAGGTGATACCAATGCTCTCATAAGTATTGAATGTTTTCAGCTCATATCTCGATGGTAGTTGTCTTTCTCCTTTTTTACTCGAGTACTTGGCCCATGGAGCTAAAAAATTTCCCATCTCAACAATGTTGTCAATGTCTAACCAACTCATAACCAAAATCTGAGATGAACTCAAGATCGTTCGTAGGCCATAGGAGTTGTTAGTTCCATGAAGTTTGGGTACTCCCATAATTCTTTTTCTCACGAAGTATCTCTTTTCAGCTGATCAAAAATAGGTTCAGCATCTCCCACAACCACCGTATAAAGTTCGTTCCATCAAACAATTCTTTTTCAGAGAGTATTATCAATTCAACAATTAGTATGTGGGGTTGAGTACTACTAAGATTAAGCCCTTAATACAAAAACATGGCACCAAAGTTGTCAATAGACACTTTTCTTGTTCTCAAAATCTTGGAACTTAATCCAAAGGGTTATTGTTCTAACCGATCGTAATTATCATAAGTCTAAACCAAAATAGTGACATTAACCTTGAGATCAAGTCCTAAAAGATAATGAGCTAAGCGGGGAGTAGAACTCAAGTGCAACCGAACAGACATAACATGTTCATGAATAAACTTACAGGAAGAGGGAAAATAAGAATGCGGTACCTCCTCTTGCTTGCTCATCTTCCACTTGGGTCAACTCCTCGTGTTTGTCTATATAGCTAAGTCACTAGGAGTGAATAACCTGCATAAAGATCAACGAGAGAACTTTGCAAAAATCAAGGTAAAAGCTAGTCTAATATATTTTGGGTTTTCTTTTATCAATGCAAACTGAAAGTAAACATGCACTAGAATGAAAAGAAATAAATCAAAAGAAGAACGAAAAATATGAATGAAAAAGGTGGGGAGGAGTTCATCCTCCCCAATCTTAGGCTCTTGGCCCAACTCGAATCAATTGTTGCCGCCATCACTGGGCGGTGGCTGCTGGTACGTGAAGTATGGATAATGGTTTGGAAAATCAGTCATGAAAGAGGTGAAGTATTGGGTGAGGTTCACAATGTTGGCATTCACATAGTGCAACGTATTTTCTATGTTTTCGACACGATGCACCACCTAATCAAAATCACTCCTCAGGACATAGTTGAATCCCGGATGAGGAGGAGGCATACCTGGTTGCTAGTGCTGATGGAAATGTTGTTGGTCATGATGCTGCTAACCGTAGTCATCCTAGCATGCTACATTCTAGTCCTATCCACCTTGCTCCTGCTGCTGTTGGCCAGCAGCTGCATCCTCCTAGTTGGGATGACCTTTCGGTGGTGCAATCCTCCCTGAGGAGATCAATGCCTACTGGAATTCTTCCTCATTAAGGACCCAATTCTGTTTACCTGGCAAACTAAAAGCTTGGAAAAAGGAAGAAAAACTTGGTGGAGATCACCATTAGGATCAAAATAAAATTGATAGGAACGGAGCGAGCGTTGGGGTCTATAGACCCCCATGAATTTGGTGCTAGCCATGTGAATGTCATCTAGAATCTCACTGCCAGCCACAACTCTTTCCTGGGGCATGACAAACTCGCTTGCGTAGGCGATCTGTGTGATCAAGCCACCACATCGGATGTCACCCGAGGAAGTGGACCTTTGGCAGCGGAAGTGCTGGATGAGCAAAGAACCCAAGTTTACCTTGTGCTCCATCTCAAGATAGATAGCCATATGAATTACACTTATTTTGTGGCCTACCATTGCCCCGACATATCCCTTCCCAAGAATAGAATTCACCAAGAAGGTGGCGAAGTAACGGATAGTGGGATTCTAGATGGTAGCGCTCTTTTTGTGCAAATAATCAGTGTCCCTATGGACAAAAATATGTTCGCAAGCATGCAGTGCCTCTCTGTGGACATTATCATTAATATCGAGCTCCCCCGCATAGGAGAAACCAAAACAATCACAAAATTGATAGAAAGTGATGCTATGGGTTAGCCATTGAGCACAAAACTTACACTGCAGTTATGTTCCTGGGCATCAAGGTCATCGTGGAATGATGACAAGAACTCATATGTGGCAAGCTTGTAGGTGTCAGTGGAGAGGAAGGAGAAAGGAACCCTGCCTGCTTGCTCGGCCATCCAGTCGAAGTCCTCATGTAGGCCTTGGTGGGAGAAAACTCATGGCTTACCTACTTAGTGGGTAAAACCTTACGTTGGCTCACTCTCTCATAGTCCTTATTCATGGCAGCTCTCAAGTTGTCTGCCTTCGAGCGCCTCTTCTTCGAACCGGGCTGCCTAGTGGAGCTTGAGCCCGCTGCCATTCCCGAGCCCTTGCCCGAGCGGAACATCCTCCCAATGTTATGAATTGTGCTGCGAAATTTTCAAAGAAAACTATAGGCATCAGGTTTCTATCATACCAACAAATGATTACAGGAAGAAATTACAAATCCTAACGTGAGGAATCAAAAATAATCTCAAAATATGATGAAATCATCTAAGTAGTAAATGTGAGGATTTCAACCATGGATTTCAAAAAATAAAGCATGGATCGGATGAGAAACTTACCGAGGTGAAGATTCCTCCAATCAAAAACACGAAATCAATGAAGAATCAAGGGTTCTAGGGGATTAGGGTTTGAGGTGGAGAGAGAAAGATAAAGAAAGAATGAGGGAGGAAGAATAAAGGGGTTGGCTATGAGCCAACCGCCATCAGACTTTACCTGGCGATGTATTCAGTACGGGCAGGTGGTACGGGCGAACCCTGCCCGTACTGGTGGTAGTCACTGTTGGATCAAGATTAGGGTTTCAAGATCAAACTTAGAGGTCTGGTACGGGCGGACGTATGAGTGCACCTCGGCCGTACTAGTTCTCGTTATCTTGGCTGAGAGGTTTGAAGCAATTCATGGAAGTTCAGTACGGGCGGGCGGTGCGGATACCTCCGCCCATACTGGTGCTCGTAATGAGCGTTGTTCAAAATAAACTTTCACGACTAATTTCCCTTCGACGGTACGGGTGCGTGGTATTGTTATCTCCGGCCGTACTATTACTTGTTACACAATTTGAACCCTTTTTAATTCTTCCTTTCGCCTTTCTTTCGCTTTTATTTAAACTTCACTAAAGTATAAATACTCTGCACGTCAAAAATCTTGAACAAATTTATTAAGACAGATAGAAATAAAACAAAATACAATTTTAACTACTAGGAATTGGTTAACTCTCATTAAGAATTTTATTAAGGAGAGTTAGCTTGTCAACCAACCTCCATGTCATTAGCGTTTACCTTAGGCTGCCCTTCATTGATGGCTTTCACCGCTTGGATACGCTTAGGTGGTGGAACATATTTGTCATTATGCTCCTGGTTCTTCAGAAAATAATGAACAATCTGATCATCATAGATATTGAAAACAATCTTATTGCTAGAACAATCGACATTAGCTCCAACAGTGCTAAGAAAAGGTCTTCCAAGGATGATTGAAAGTTTGTCATATTCTGGAACATCTAGTATGATAAAATCAGTGGGTATAACATGTTAGTCAATTCTAAGTAAAACAACTTCAATCATACCGACAGGTTGTTTAGTTTCCTTATCAGGCATTTGCAAAGTAATTGAAGTGGGATAATAATCTCCAAGATTCGACTTCTTAAACAAGGAATAAGGCATGCCACTAATACTTGCCCCTAAATCACAACGAGAATTAACTATATTAGTTTTTCCAATTGTGCAAGAGATAGTTGGTATACCTAGGTCCCCAAGATTAGCATGCATCTTATCACCAAACCTTTTTATTACTTCTAAAGTCTTAGTTACCTTCTTTTTTTCTATTTAGAATATCTCACATAAACTTTTTATAAGTAGGAACTTGAATAACATCAGTTAAAGGAAGTTCTAAACAAAGGCTTCTAGTGCTTCGGCAAAAGAATCATAAATGGCTTTAACCGGTTCATATTGAACACGATTAGTATAAGGAATTTTCTTTTTAGTGGGTATTACCTTCTCCTTTACCTTTACCACCAGTTTAACATCCTTTTTAGTTTTCTTCTTTGCTGAAGGTTTTTGCTTATCGGCACGTTATTCACGTGAGGCGATAACCTGTTCTTCTTGTTCCTTTCTCAGATTGGCGTCTTCTCTTGAGTCGATTGTCTCCGCATCTGAATCATATTGTTTATGTTTATCTCCTGCTTCTTCTTCTTCTTCTTTATCTTTAGAAGTCTCATGTTCTCTTTTTAGAGCTTTGTAATCAATATCATCTTGAGGATCTACCAGGTCCTCTTCTTATTGACTCATCTCTTGAGTCTCTCTTGCCTTGTGGGCTTGTTCTTCTTGATACCAAGGTGGCCCTTGTGGTTCCTGCGTCTCTGTACCACGTCTAGTGACAATGTTAGTAGAAACAATATTAAAATTACCTTGGTTTAAAATTAGAGTTTGATTTTCAATTATTTGATCGCATTGTGTTTTTACCATACTCAAGTATCTATCCAAGTACTTCGTGGCATGTCCTAAGTCATCAAAGACTTCAGTTAACTCTTTTATATTCTTTTCTCGATTCATTAGATGTTTATAATATTTATCAGGGAACTATTTTTGTTGATATCTAAACATTTGCATTACAAGATTTATTTCATCTTCCATTACATAAGTTTGAACAATATCTACTTTATTTTCTTCAACAAGTCCCGAAGCTATCCCTTTTTCTTCCATGGACTTTTTAACTTCAGGCATATGATCTTGGGGTATGTGAAACATAACTTTTCGCAGTTAAACATCCTCAACATGATTGAATTTTTCATCATTCAAGGATCTTACCTTGAAAATATTTACACATTCTAGCAACGTCAAGTTGCGAATAGATCCTCCTGTAGATAAGTCAATCATTTCTTTCGTATCATCATTAAGCCCATTATAAAATTATTGGATAATTAAATGCTCATGGAAGCCATGATTCGGGACTTTCATAATCATTCAATAAAATCTATTCCATGCTTGATAAAATCTTTGTCCAACTGTTTGAAGAAAGTTTGCAATGCTATGCTTAATCTGCATGATTTTAGTAAACGAGCAATATTTATGCATAAACTCTCGTGTGCAATCTTCCTAGATTTTGTTAGTGTGATTGGGTAATGCTTGAAACCAAGTAAAGGCATTATATTTTAGAGACCAGCGAAAATGTTTATGAAGCACAAACTCTATTGGTAAACTTGCTGGTTTCAGAGTAGCACAAAGGTCATAGAACTTCGTCAAGTGATCACTAGGATCTTCCTCTTCTTTTCCCGTGAAATCAAATTATTTCATCATATAAATTAGCTCAGAATATATTCAATTCCCGGCCTTCAAGATCGGGACAAAGAATAGGCATTTTCCTTAAGTGCCTACATGGATTCCTATATTCTCCCAATGGTTGCTCAGGCTCGTTAGCCCCCTGGGTGATGGTTGAGTCTGCCATCAAAGGAATCAAACTATTCACATCTACAGTACATTAGTTAGCAAATCTTTCAAGAAATTCTAGGCGTCTTTCAGTTGGAATATGGTCAATATACGGAGGTAAATAAGTTTTTCCAGATCGAGTGGTACCTCTGTCTTCAACGAAGATCACAGATGGTATCAACGATCACTAATGCCAAGAAACAACAGTTAGCGCTTAGCTCCCCGGCATCAATGCTAGAAAATAGCTTGATGGCCTGCAAGTGCACAGGTTCATCAGAGCATGTTTTCACGGAAGTATTAATTCCAATTTTATATTGATCCCAATAAGGAGCCTAGGTAAGTGTTTTATGTGGCGTTTCTTCCGCACTCAAGGTGTCACCTATCTTGAGTGAATTGAATGCAATTGTTGAAGGTGGAAGGTGGGTGAGTGAATAATAGAGGAAACTTACATAAAGGAAAAGGGCGAGAATTAAATAACATAAAAGTAAAGACGAGAAAGGTGTCCGAGGGTCCTGCAGATGAGAATTTGGCGCGGAGAGAAACGGTTCATGGTAATAGTGAAAGTGCCAGATGAATAAGATGGAATAAGTGATTATGATATTTATTATTTATAAGTGAGTAGGAAAGGAACCCATATACCGAATACGAGACCTCATGGCCAATTCTTCCTAGTCGCAGTGATCCATCTGCCTATTACCATGGCAATGGTCGGCACATTAATTAAGGTCTTCTGACCAGATCAAGGCTTTAGTCTTGATGGTTCCTTGTTGTCCTGGAGTAGTACTAGCTCCTCATTGATATTGGTCATGTCACTCGGGGGTCGCCGATTCTCTAGCATACAAGTTCATACATATGAGATCTCTGGATCATGTGACCTTTGACCTTAAATCGGATAACAAGCATTAGGAAACTATAGATAATCATTCTCACAATTTAATAAACACTACAACAATCGCAAATGGATGAAATTAAAGAAGGCACAACACATCTCACCAATCTCCTACATCTCCCGCGCCTAGGGGGATTTACTCATACATGAGAGGAAGATAAATCAAAGGCATAATTGTATTGCAAATGGAAATCATCTCAAATTTATCGTAGCAAGATACAATACCGTTTGAAGATCAAATCAAATACAAACCAAGGTAGATCAAAGTATCAAACCCTAATCTTACAAGTTCTAATCTCTCTCTCTCTCTAAGTATAAATGATGGTGGAGTGAATGGTTTAGAGGCTAGAGACCGTTGAAGAATGAGACAGTGTTCTTCTCCTTCTGCAGATCTGATCTCTCCTCTTCTGGATGAGTTTGCGGCGGCTGTGTTCTATTTTTCATCCTATCCCCTTCATGAAAGTTTCTTGTATTGATATAACGGAGCTGGCGGCGGGCAGCACGGGCGCACCCCGACCGTAATAGTGGTTGTTATGCACTCTCAACGCCTCCAATGAAATAAGCTCCAATTGGGAATTTTCTTCTTGAGGTATAATAAGACCATAAATGTCATTTGATCTTCCAAAAAATGTTCATTGCCTAAAAACCATCACAAGAAACCAAGGATTCGATAATTGCGATGTTAATATTAGTAAAAAGGGTAAACTTTAGTGAAATCCGACAATAAACAAGAGGAAAAAAATGATGAAAAGTGTTGAAATTTGGAGCTATCACCGGCAATCTGCCAACGTTGGTGGTGCCTCTCTTCCGAGATGCTCACTAGGAATCCATCCTGGCGACCTTGTCGGTTTGCAACGCTAGAGGGGTGGTAGACGACAATGAATCTGGGGATGACTTTGGGAGTGAAGATAGGGGAGCCGACGAGGAGCTGCTGGCCCCCGAATCATATGTGGCTCTCTCTTCGAATGACGGGGAGGGGGAGGAAGTCTCCCAGGATCAAGCCGGCCTATAGGAGGCCCACAAGGAGGAGAGTGGAGCTCCTCTACGCAGTCCCTCCGGAGGCGCCCGGTCCCTTTCCCCTCCTTCTGTCGACCCCCATGGGAAGGCGGTCATCGTGGAACCTCTCGTGAGGTAGCCCCCAGAGGGTCCGACGTGCGAGGTTCCATATCCTACTCAGGAGCATTCACAGGAGTGCCTGCAGGAGCTTACACTAGGAAAGCGGCAGGGAGCGGGGTTTCTCCTACTCTACTGAAGAGGGCGAGGTGGTCCCCCGATGCGTAGTGCTGGTAATGATTCTTTCCTCCATCTTCATTTTGCTGACATTTTTCCTTGGATTCATTGCGGGCTGACACTAGTGCCATCCTCAGGGGAGCATTGAGTGCTCAAGAGTATGAAAAGGCAGCCCACCTTCCTAAGTTTTCTACTGTCGGCGTGGACGAACCTCCCGACATATTGGTTTTAGGTACGCCCAAGTCTGGCTACATCGTTGTCCCCTCTTCCAGCTTCTTGGTCGCGATGTTTTCTCACTGGTTTTACTGTTGTTTCAGATTTTGCCATATCTACCAGGGTCTCCTTTCCTCCCAGCCTATCATTGGAGGAGGAGGGAGCCATAGGTTCTAACAGTGCTAGCCTTCAGGAGCTGCTACAAACGGGTGTGACTTCTTCGGGATGGAGCTTTCCACTATCCCCTTGGTCCATATGCGCCATCCCAAGTGGGATCCTTGAAACCTTCTGAAGATGCTCGTGCTGTTCCCAGCGGGGGGGTCCTGGATCCTTCTTCCCGAGAGGCTGCTGAACTGCGGTGACCCAGCATACCACTGCATGATGTAGTACACTATAGGCATTGACATGACACCAATGAAACACCGTTCACTAGTATTACATCCCTCAGAGTGGTACAACAGAAGCACAGCAGGTCCAAGACATGACTATAGGTTACAACTCGACTCTTTACAAAAGATACAGAGAACACTCTAAGTGAAAGAGAGAGAAAGAAACTTCTTACAAAGAAGAACCAGAAATAATAACTCAGAACTATCTAGTAACTAAGACTAGTATCTAAACTATTTGGCTTGCCATTGCTGCTATTGCAATGCTCTACAGAAGTAGGTTTTATGGCTAGAGAATCTACTCCTATCTACTTAAGAACTTTGTCTTCACTTCGGTTGATGTATATGTTGACTTCATTGACTCTGTTGAAGAACTTGAGCTGTTGATGATGGTTTCTTGAGCAGAAATTGGTGTTGGAATCATCTTCAATGGCTTAGAACCTATCAAGGGTTAAGAAGGTACGGTTGAGTACGAGTGTACTCAACAAGTTCACTAAAAAGGAGTGTATAATGCACTATCTCTATAGCCACAGACCATAGGTCGTAGGCAATGCAGGTTTTCGTAACCATTTCTTCAAAGTTTGCTCTTATTCTGAAAACTATGTCTGACAGCCTTCACAGGTTGACTAGAACCTTCATGGGGTTCCTTTCCTGTCGTGTTTGTAGCTCCTTCCCGGAACAGGGAGTAACATGTCATAGTTCTTACACTCTGCAGAGGTGCATTACTTTACCCATGAGAGACCTTAGCTTTGTTGCTCATCCGAGTTGTAGGCTTGTCCACACTTCCTTGGTATGGGGCCTAGTCTAAGATCCAAGCCAACCGCTGCCCTTCTCCGCGACCCTGCATGAAGACACGATCCCCCAAGAAGGACTACCACGATTACTCTTTGGGTAGCCTCTCGAGGAATCTATAAGCAGCTTTGTCTAGCAGCCACCCTCAGCTATGGTGAGCTTACACCAAGATAGCTATGCACAGATAATCTAGACACCTAGCTCGCGGGGAACTAAAGGGTCCCACCCATGTGCTGGACTCTAACCCACAAGAATCAACAGCCTCACAATAAGGTCATCCATCCATGCGAAAGGAACAAGATCCAGCTGACTTCTCCGTCCCATTCTAGATCTCATGGTTAACGCATAATATACGGTGCTAGAATCACTAGCGACATTGGTTGTTAAGTCCAAGATATTATGTTCCTTTACCACTAGAACTGTATAAATAGATTATTACCGTTTGGTAAATAATCCATAATCATATTATTATGAAAATAGTGTTTTCTGATTTTTTTGAAATGCAGGTGATGACAACATTTGAGTTACAAGCATTTGCTAGAAAATAACCAAAGGACATGAGCAAGTTGTGAACTTGCCTTTTGTGATTGCAAGATTATGCACTCGCGGTCTTCAAGACATTAGAAGATCCAAATTCTGAAAGTAGCATCATTGGTCTGGTAAGGACTAATGTTTAAAGAAGCAAGATGCAATTATGCATAAGTAATGTAATGAAGTTTGATAAACGTGAACCCTCGGACTAATCGTATTTGATCTAGAGTTCAGAAACTAGGAATGGTTCTTTAGAATGTGTTTCACTTTTATATTAGCTTCACACTTATGCTTCTTATTAAGGCTTGTGAGAGTGTGTGAAACAATATGTAAATACAACAAGTAGCATACAATATTAAAGCACTCAAATGGGTCATCATATCTAAAAGATTTCTTAAACATGATTATTAATCACTTAGAGCTTTCAAGAAGTGTTCAAGGATTACTTTTAATGTTTCTTTAAGGAATAACTTTCAAGGAAAAGGTTACTTTTACAAATAAAAGGTATTTAAATTTTAACATGCAAAGTATAGAAGTGAAGTATAATAATATTCTAAGATTGGGGTGGATTTCTATCTGGTAATTATGATGGAAATTATTATGTTAAGTTGTTAGGAGTTAAAGGACTCGTTATAAGATTGTTGTTTGAAGTGGCAAAACGAATAACTTTTGAAGAAAAGATTTCTTTGTTAAATTTTAAACAATCTTTGTGGTTAATCGAATGTGATAGCTATCGTTTACGCTAATCCTATAAGCTTGGAATTGAGATGCTTTATGACTTAGTTTGGAACAGACAAAATTTAAATATAAAAACATAATATAATTTGGTCCTTAAGCTTATAACTTTGGTAGAGCAAAATTAACTTTAAAAGGAACATAAATAGAATTAGGTATCTTATGTATCTAGATTATTATTGAATTCTAGGGTTAATATAAAGATGGTTAAGAGTGTGAATTCATTCACTTCCAATTTAAGTGAATGATAAGTTCAAAGGTGATTCGCTATAATGGAAATGCTCTGACTTATTAATGAAAGAAAATTTAAATGATCTCATTAAAGTGTTAAGGTTTAAAACCATGTTAAGCATGATTAAGAAATGGATAACATTCACTTTTATTATAAGTGAATGATGTTTAAAATTTACTTAAAATTGTTGGCTTATCTTGGAGTTATGGTTTTAAGGAGTTTTCTAAATGTTAATAGTTTTACTTTTAAGTATTATTATAGACTTAAGTTATGGTTTTGGAAGTAGTATTTAAATGTACAATATTTAGGGTTTTATATAAAATTGTGATTATTTCTTATTTAAGAATGTTCTTAAAGAATTTACCAACTAAATAATAAATAAGAATTTATTTCTTAATAACCTTAAAATGTGTTGGAAGTGATTTTTTCTAGGGAAACATACTTACTTAAGATCTTAGAAGTGAATTTTATTTAATTTTAGGTGCTATCCTTATTTTCACAATATTCCACAAAGGATGATATATCTTTAAATATTTGCTTCAAATTTTATTTGCAACGAAATTAAGTTAGTATTTTTTATAATATAGTAGATTTATTTTCATATGCAAAAATGATTTTTATTCATTTTTAGGACTTTTTTTTAAATTTATGAAATTTCACTTAGGATTTAAGTGATGTTAACATTTATTTGTATTTTATTTAACTTAAATAAGTAAAGTTATATTATTCTTGGGTAGATATTATTCTTGTCATTAATGTCAATATGTTATATGCATTTTTAGGATTCTTCTATATTTTTCTAGAGCTTAGTTAACTCCAGGGGTATATTTGTAATTGGATATTTCAATAAGCCCTCAATGAAATAGGGCCTAGCCCACTAGGCTGGCCCAGCCTGATCCGGCCCACTGGGTTGGGTTAAACCAACCCAGGGTTACTGGATTGCCACCACCAGCCCAGTCATTACCGTATGTCGCTCGCGCGATCTTATCCTCTTGGCCGCTCGGGCGACCGTGGCTCGCCTCATCGCCGCCGACAGATTCTGGCCGCCATGGACCTTCTCGGGTGTCGCCGCTGTGCAAGGCGACATTGCCGACGGTGCTAAATCGCTCTACCCTCTTCGATTCGTGCCTCGTGCTCTCTACTGGTGGTGCTTCTGCTTCCCCCTGGCCACTAGGGTTAGGACCTCACCAGCGACTTGGCGCTCCGGTGCCCTTCTGACACTCCTCTGGTGCCTTGGCGATGGTGGGGTGTCGCCCTATCCTATGGCCGCCATGGTTGTGGCTCATCACAGGTCGCAGCGCCCCTTTGGGGTGCTCCTCGTGACGTCGTGTGCTGCCTCGACTCCAGCCTCTACTTCCTCTTCTATATACTCGCGAGGACCTCGAGTAAGTTCTTCTACTTCTCTCTCTATGCTCTTTCTTCCCTCTGTTCTGTGACATGTGACTACTATAGCGAATCCCCCATTTAGGGTTCATCGATAATTTCTAGGTGTTCATTCCCCCTGTAGTAATGTTTAGTTGGGCTCCTTGATTAATCTATGCAAATCCTTGATGGTGTGCTACGATTGGTGTATTGCCAACCACTATTGATTATGATCTGTTATTCTGCTCTCTATTAGAGAACATTCTGTCATTGCCTAGTTGGTATTGTGTAATTCATTCTTGTTGTGGTTCACTGCTATGGCTTGAGTTGGGATGCTTCTCTGTTGAACTGGTGTTGCTCGGTTAATTTACTGATGCTTGACTCTGAAGCACCTGGTGATCGGTCTCAAGATTCAATCCTGATGTTGTGTAGAGCTATGGTTAGTAGTGCTTAATCCCTACTCTGTAATAGTTATTGAGATGATTTATAAAATAATGATTCCTATCTGCTTGTAGGAAGATGATTTAACTTAGTGGTTTCCTGAGAGCTTGCATATTGTGGCCTAGTGATGGATAGTGTTGTCCCTGTTTGTGATGCTTGCTACTGGACAAAAGTTATTTAGCTTATTTATGTGCTTCCTATACTACAAGACAGAAAACAGTAATGAACTTGTGGTTGTTCTTTCACATGATTTCTAATAATGAAATGATTCCTAGATTGGGGACTAGGAAGATGATTTATGTATATGTGTTATTACTTGCAGATGGAATTGTTTGACATATTTGTGCTGCCAACATGGCAGTAAGCTTTACTTGTAATGATTTCTAGTGGTTTACCCTAGGAAAATGATTTAATTTAATTAGTACATTGTGAGGTTGGTTCTCTGAGTTGTTGGCTAGTCCCTATGTACAAGGATTGTGGCTTGTGTCCTTCATAGATGATCTTACTATTGTGGTACCTCCTTGGAGGATGCACAGTAGAAAAGATCATCTACCTGATCTTTGTTTGGTCATTCATATGCCTCAATTATACTATAGATGGTCCCTTGCCCATGATGCAAAGGCTGAGGCTTTAGCTTTGTAAGAACATATATGATTGATGCTTTGTTGAGGTCTTACGAAAGAATTTGTCTTCCTGTAATTTTTGTACAGTGAAGTAACCTACATACTTGATTCCTAGAACACTTGCTAGGAAAATGATATGTTTTGATTAGATTGTCAATGTTGCATAAAGAAATGGCTTCTGCAATATGACTATGCTATTGTGGAACCTCCCTGAGAGGAAGCACAATAGTATAGATCGTTGACATGATCTGTTATACTTTAACTCAACCAAATGTTGGTTTATGTGCTTGCCAATGATGCCAAGTCTGAGGCACATTATTTAGGTAGAAGAACATATTTTTTTGTGTGGCTTTAATTCTCTATGATGAGCTTCGCATGGCATCTCCATGCAAGACTGAGAGAATCCCCCATCCAATCCTCCTAGATAAAAATCCAGTTGAGGTAGATGGAATTGGTGGCTGTGTATTATTTCCCTGGTATTCCTAGATATTTATGCAAGATATAAGAATAGATACTGCATGATCTATTGGTTGGTTCTGATGATTTTTACCTACTATTGGTGAGTGATCTATAGCCTATTGGAGATCTTGGTCGATTACTAATGCTTCTTGAGCATCTATCCTTTCATGTCATCATGCTTGATCTTCACCATCTTTCTTGTGCTCCTAGTGTTGCTCCTCCTAGCTGCTGGATTACTCCTCCTAGTGATCATCTAGCACTATCTCTAACTGTTGCTGGCTTGATCTTGATCTCGTCCTAGTCCTATCTATTGGATGGCTCCATTGAGCAACCATAGGCTGATGATATGGGGAATCTGATCTATGTGGTTATTTGGGTGCTAGGCAGGATAATTCATGGGGTGTGCTAAGATCAATGCTCTCGAGTGTGGAGATAGAATGGTAGCTTTGCTGCTACGGCTGGTGCTGTCTCTCTATTTGGTGTTCTCTGGTGGTGTTGACATCACACCAATTGCATGTGGTGACTATGCTGCTTGCTTGCCTGTTGCTTGATATGGATCAGATCAAGTACACCCTGATATTTCTTGGGGTTTTTACCTGTTGTCTTTTACTATTCTGCTGAACTTGCCCCATTGGCCAACGAGGTTATACTGAGGCAATCCTTTACTGATAAGAACAAGTACTAACTTGGCCCTTTATTCCTATACTCAATGATGAAACTAGCAATCCAACTCATTGCCCAACTGAGAGTACAATTAACTAAAACACTCCCTTTTATTCTTTATTTAGTTTTTTCTTTATTTTGTTTTGCAGGGCTGAAGAAATAAAAGAGAATATGAAGATATGTAGCTAGGAAATAGTTTAGGCTTTCCTTTTATACTTTTGTAACCTTTCTTTTCTATTTGGGACAATTGTAAATACATTGCAATATATATTGTTTTGTAATAAATAATTCTTTTAGTTATTTCATTTACGTAATTACTTTATTTATTTATTTTGTTTACTATAATTTAATTTCATTCTTTTATTGTAAAAGAACAATAATACTATATGTATACATGTAATAATAAAGATTATCCCCTTTCCATTATTAAGTCTTATATATTATTCATTTTATTTATTCATTGTAATATTTATATAACATTAATGAATTCAATAACTCATTTCTTTATTGATAATCTAATTTCAAATTTCTTTTGAATTCAATTTAATCATTTGGATTTTCAAAAATGAAATGATTCCCCTCAAACACAAAGATATAGTAGAGGTCACGCTGAAATCTGTCGCACTTGCTCGGATGCTTTCATAAAAAAAGAGATCCTGATCCCTCACTAGCTTCTTTAGTTTTGCGCGAAAATTCCTTGGATTTTCTATGCATGAATGCAATGCACACACATCATCTCAGCTTATTTCTAAGTTCTAATGCTGGGATGTTACAGACTCTCCCCCTTAAAATAAACTCCGTCCCCGAAGTTCGTACTCTCTTACGTTTTGAAATGAGGAGTTGACTCGTATTGATCACGCCATTTCCCAAATTCCATCGTGATCACAATTGGGAATAATTGTGGTATCCCGTATCTAGATCTTTTTCCTTAAATCCTCTTCATTCCGACAATATCCACTATCCTTTCTAACTTACCCTATAGTTCCTTTTACCATATCTCTTTGGGCTTATGCCCCTATAGTCCTATTTATAATTGGTTATGGACACATTTTGTCCCTTTCAATAAGGTTTCCCTACTACTATACACTAAACCTTTTTAGCAGGATCTACTCCTTCTTAAGGACAACTTACGAGTTGTTTCTCGTAAAACTAGTCCACTAGGTTTAATCTATTATATCTCCTTCGATCTTTCATTCGGACATACTCTCAGAAATACTTTATAATGAGGGCTTCTTATAACCTTATGAAAATAAGGCTTACTCCCATCATGACTTAGTACTTCTTTTCCAACCTTTAGTCAGAAAATTTGACAACAACACTTCAGTGTTTACTGTTTACTCTCCCCCTTGGGGTTTCCTAATGGTCTCTAAACTTCATGTATAATACCCATCAACTCAATAGTAAGGATATTGATCTCTGTCCATCTTATACTTTACCTCTATAAGGTCTCATGAAAGAACCCGCGGTGTATCCACACAATTGTGGATCTTCGAAATGAATCTTCCAACGTTACTTGTCTTACTTTTATCTTTTTCGACATTGTTTCTCACTTTGGTAAGCCCGATTTCACGAAGCGTCTCGAAAGACGATCTTTAATTGTGTACTTCTTTAGATCTAAGCTAACTTAGGCCAAGTTTTATGCTCTTTAAGTCATACACGGATGACCTGATTAGCGAAACTGCTAGGATACCAACTACGGATACTTAGCTGCGGATCCTCCTAGGTGTATGGATTACCCAACGGATTTCCTACTTCTTACTCACATTCTCTCTTAGTTGTCAGAGCTTGAATACCACTTTTTTCTAAAACTTCTTCTTTACACCCTTTTCAAGTTACATCCATGAACTTGGTACAACTACCTCATTAGCTTTTGAGCAATATCACCTACTTTAAGTGAACTTAAGTTCATTCTTTCATTTTGCTCCACACCTTTTCTGCATTAATATTCCTTATTGTTGCCAACTAATAATAAGTTGGGATTGATCTATCCTTCAAAGTAATGCTGATACTCCTTATATTTGGCTTCCTTCTTTGTGCAAGTCTTCATCTTGATCTTCAAAACTCGTCACTCCCTTACACGTATTCCCTTACTATCTAGGTCTATAACATCAAGTAATAACTTGATGATGCAACATGCATTTGCACATCAAGTCAAACTTCATACACAGATCTAGTCAATCAAGAAGATCCAAGAAAAAACCAAGAAATCCAAATGTGGTATATATAACACACATCATTCTAAGCTGGGAATATAGTAGTTGAGTATAATACCTCTAGAATTCAGGCTTAGCTGTGTAATTTATGACACCTCTTAGTATAGGTTTACTTTGTGATAATTAGCACTTAGGGTTAAACTACTATTTGTCTCAATATTTACCCAAATTGCTCAATTGCAATTGGATAGTTTGGAGCAAAGTGGTCTCACTTTGGTTTTGACTAACCTCTTACTTTTCTTGCGGGACTACTAAAGACTAAAAATTTCCATTCTATCATAAACTATCCTCACATGATATCTTAAAACTACTAACAAAATTGTAGTTACTACCTTAATCCAAAAATCACTGTAATGTTATAATACCTATGACTTCTATCATAGACCTACATTGTTCTTTACTTACTGTTGTTACAAGATTATTTACTAAGTACTTGTCCTAATTACAGACTTATCATGGTCTCGGAGCTATTCTCACCACGAACTTGTTAAAATTTACCTAGTCATCATGATTAAAGAGCTAATCTCACCATGACGACTCTTTTTCTTAGCTTACTATTAATGATTCTTAACAAAATTCTACTCCATCACATGGAATTCTCAAGTGAATGCCACATGATTTACTTCCAATTGTATCTATACATACTCTAATGGTCTACCTTATGTGGTATAGTAGTATCGACTAGTAGTAAGATTCTGCTACTTCACAGGGGTTCTAAATATAGACTCCATCACTAATACTACTCCACATGATATCCTAATCTTAGTCATAATCTTCTTTGATATTTTATCTTACTGAAGATATCTTAGTGGTGTTATACCTATTTAGAGCTACGCTAAAATGGCTTTTCTCTAGAGAAGATAGATAACTAATCTTTAAGAAAGATGACAAAAACATCCAACTTAAGTGTGACAAGATTATCCTCAAGTGGTTATCCATCACAAGTCTTGGTTTAAATAAGATGGCTCCTATAGTCACTATCCAACCTATAGATCTTCCTAAAAGGGTTTTAATCCTAAGGTCGAATCATATGCTCTGATACCAGTTGCGGTGACCCAGCATACCACTTCATGATGTTATACACTATAGTCGTTGACATAACACCAATAAAACACCATTCACTAGTATTATATCCCTGAGAGTGGTACAACAAAAACACAGCAGGTCCAAGACATGACTAAAGGTTACAACTCGACTATTTACAAAAGATCCAGAGAACACTCTAGGTGAAAGAGAGAGAAAGAAACTTCTTACAAAGAAGAACGAGAAATAATAACTCAGAACTATCTAGCAACTAGGACTAGTATCTAAACTATTTGGCTTGCCATTGCTGCTATTGTAATGCTCTACCGAAGTAGGTTTTATGGCTAGAGAATCTAATCGTGTCTACTTAAGAACTTTTTCTTCACTTCGGTTGATGTATATGTTGACTTCATTGACTCTGTTGAAGAACTTGAGCTGTTGATGATGGTTTCTTGAGCAAAAATTGATGTTGGTGTCGTCTTTAATGTCTTAGAACCTAGCAAGGGTTAAGAAGGTATGGTTGAGTACGAGCATACTCAGAAGTTCACTAAAAAGGAGTGTATGATGCACTATCTCTACAGCCACAGACCATAGGTCGTAGGCAATGCAGGTTTTCATGAACATTTCTTCAAAGGTTGCTTTTATTCTGAAAACTATGTCTGACAGCCTTCACATGTTGACTAGAACCTTCATGGGGTTCCTTTACTGCCGTGTTCGTAGCTCCTTCCCGGAACATGGAGTAACATGTCACAATTCTTACACTCTGCATAGGTGTATTACTTTACCCATGAGAGACATCAACTTTGTTGATCATCCGAGTTGCAGGCTCATCCACACTTCCTTGGTATGGGCCCAGTCTAAGATCCAAGCCAATCGCTGCCCTTCTCCGCGACCTCGCATGAAGACACGATCCCCCAAGAAGGACTACCACAGTTACTCTTTGGGTAGCCTCTCGAGGACTCTGTAAGCAGCTCTGTCTGGCAGCCACTATCAGCTATGGCGAGCTTACACCAAGACAACTATGCACTACACCTAGCCCACGGGGAACTAAGGGGTCCCACCCATGTGTTGGATTCTAACCCACGAGAATCAACAGCCTCACGATAAGGTCATCCATCCATGCGAAAGGAAGATGATCCAGCTGATTTCTCCGTCCCATTCCAGATCTCATGGTTAACGCGTAATATACGGCGCTAGAATCACTAGCGACATTGGTTGTTAAGTCCTAGATATTATGTTCCTTTACCACTGGAACTGTATCAATGTATTATTACCATTTGGTAAATAATCCATAATCATATTATTATGAAAATATTGTTTTCTGATTTTTTTGAAATGCAGGTGATGACAACATTTGATAGAAAATAACCAAAGGACATGAGAAACTTGTGAACTTGCCTTCTGTGATTGCAAGATTATGCACTCGCGGTCTTCAAGACATTAGAAGATCCAAATTCAGAAAGTAGCATCATGGGTCCGGTAAGGACTAATGTTTAAAGAAGCAAGATGCAATTATGCATAAGTAATGTAATGTAGTTCGATAAACGTGAACCCCTGGACTAATCGTATTTGATCTAGGGTTAGGAAACTAGGAATTGTTCTTTAGAATGTGTTTCACTTTTACATCAGCTTCACACTTGTGCTTCTTATTAAGGCTTGTGAGAGTGTTTGAAATGATATGTAAATACAACAAGTAGCATACAATATTAAAGCACTCAAATGGGTCATGATATCTAAAAGATTTCTTAAACAAGATTATTAATCACTTAGAGCTTTCAAGAAGTGTTTAAGGATTACTTTTAATGTTTCTTAAAGGAATAACTTTCAAGGAAAAGGTTACTTTTAAAAAGTAAAGGTATTTAAATTTTAACATGCAAAGTATAGAAGTGAAGTATAATAATATTCTAAGATTGGGGTGGATTTCTATCTGGTAATTATGATGGAAATTATTATGTTAAGTTGTTAGGAGTTAAAGGACTCGTTATAAGATTGTTGTTTGAAGTGGCAAAACGAATAACTTTTGAAGAAAAGATTTCTTTGTTAAATTTTAAACAATCTTTGTGGTTAATCGAATGTGATAGCTATCGTTTACGCTAATCCTATAAGCTTGGAATTGAGATGCTTTATGACTTAGTTTGGAACAGACAAAATTTAAATATAAAAACATAATATAATTTGGTCCTTAAGCTTATAACTTTGGTAGAGCAAAATTAACTTTAAAAGGAACATAAATAGAATTAGGTATCTTATGTATCTAGATTATTATTGAATTCTAGGGTTAATATAAAGATGGTTAAGAGTGTGAATTCATTCACTTCCAATTTAAGTGAATGATAAGTTCAAAGGTGATTTGCTATAATGGAAATTCTTTGACTTATTAATGAAAATAAATTTAAATGATCTCATTAAAGTGTTAAGGTTTAAAACCATGTTAAGCATGATTAAGAAATGGATAACATTCACTTTTATTATAAGTGAATGATGTTTAAAATTTACTTAAAATTGTTGGCTTATCTTGGAGTTATGGTTTTAAGGAGTTTTCTAAATGTTAATAGTTTTACTTTTAAGTATTATTATAGACTTAAGTTATGGTTTTGGAAGTAGTATTTAAATGTACAAGATTCAGGGTTTTATATAAAATTGTGATCATTTCTTATTTAAGAATGTTCTTAAAGAATTTACCAACTAAATAATAAATAAGGATGTATTTCTTAATAACCTTAAAATGTGTTGGAATAACATAATTAGTATTTTTCTAGGGAAACATTTTTACTTAAGATCTTAGAAGTGAATTTTATTTAATTTTAGTTGTTATCCTTATTTTCACAATATTCCACAAAGGATTATATATCTTGAAATATTTTCTTCAAGTTTTATTTGTAAACAAATTAAGTTAGTATTTTTATAAAATATTAGATTTATTTTAATATGCAAAAATGATTTTTATTCATTTTTTATGACTTTTTCTTAATTTATGAAATTTCACTTAGGATTTAAGTGATGTTAACATTTATTTGTATTTTATTTAACTTAAATAAGTAAAGTCTTGGGTAGATATTGTTCTTGTGATTAATGTCAATATGTTATATGCATTTATAGGATTCTTCTATATTTTTTCTAGAGCTTAGTTAACTCCAGGGGTATATTTGTAAATTGATATTTTAAATAAGCCCTCTATGAAACACGGGCCTGGCCCGGCCCGATTCGGCCCACTGGGTTGGGTTAAACCAACCCAGGGTTACTGGACTGCCCCCACCAGCCCAGTCGCTACCGTATCTCGCTCGCGCGATCTTATCCTCTTGTCCGCTCGGGCGACAGTGGCTCGCCTCGTCGTTGCCGACAGATTCTGGCCGCCATGGACCTTCCCGGGTGTCGCCGCTATGCAGGACGACGTTGCCGATGGTGCTACCTCGTTCTACCCTCTTCGATTCGTGCCTCGTGCTCTCTACTGGTGGTGCTTCTGCTTCCCCTGGCCACTAGAGTTAGGAGCTCACCAGCAACTTGGCGCTCTGGTGCCCTTCTGACGCCGCTCTGGTGCCTTGGTGATGGTGGGGTGTCGCCCTATCCTGCGGCCTCGTGGTTGCGGCTGAGCACGGGCCGCAGCGCTCCTCTGGGGTACTCCTCGTGTCGTCGTGTGTTGTGTCGACTCCGGCCTCTACTTCCTCTTCTCTATACTCGCGAGGACCTCGAGTAAGTTCTTCTACTTATCTCTCTATGCTCTCTCTTCCTTCTGCTCTGTGCCATGTGACAACTGCAGCGAATCCCACATTTAGGGTTCATCACTAATTTCTAGGGTTCATTCCCCCTGTAGTAATGTTTAGTTGGGCTCCTTGATTAATCTATGCAAATCCTTGATGATGTGCTACGGTTGGTGTATTGCCAACCACTGTTGATTATGATCTGTTATTCTGCTCTCTATTAGAGATCATTTTGTCATTGCCTAGTTGGTATTGTGTGGATTCATTCTAGTTATGGTTCACTAATATGGCTTGAGTTGGGATGCTTCTCTGTTGAAATGTTGTTGCTCGGTTAATTTACTAATGCTTGACTGTGAAGCACCTTGTGATCAGTCTCAGGATTCAATCCTGATGCTGTGTAGAGCTATGGTGAATAGTGCTTAATTTCTACTCTGTAATAGTTATTGAGATGATTTATAAAATAGTGATTCCTATTTGCTTGTAGGAAGATGATTTAACTTAGTGGTTTCCTGAGAGCTTGCATATTGTGGCCTAGTGATGGACAGTGTTGTCCCTGTTTGTGATGCTTGCTACTGGACAAAAGTTATTTAGCTTATTGATGTGCTTCCTATACTACAAGACAGAAAATAGTAATGAACTTGTGGTTGTTCTTTCACATGACTTCTAAGAATGAAATGATTCCTATATTGGGGACTAGGAAGATGATTTATGTATATGTGCTATTACTTGCAGATGGAATTGTTTGACATATTTGTGCTGCCAACATGGCAGTAAGCTTTACTTGTAATGATTTCTAGTGGTTTGCCCTAGGAAAATGATTTAATTTAATTAGTACATTGTGAGGTTGGTTCTCTGAGTTGTTGGCTAGTCCCTGTGTACAAGGATTGTGGCTTGTGTCCTTCATAGATGATCTTGCTGTTGTGGTACCTCCTTGGAGGATGCACAGTAGCAAAGATCATCTACCTGATCTTTGTTTGGTCATTGATATGCCTCAATTATTCTATTGATGGTCCCTTGCCCATGATGCAAAGACTGAGGTTTTAGCTTTGTAAGAACATATATGATTGATGCTCTGTTGAGGTCTTACAAAAGAATTTGTCTTCCTGCAATTTTTGTACAGTGAACTAACCTACATACTTGATTCCTAGAACACTTGCTAGGAAAATGATATGTTTTGATTAGATTGTAAATGTTGCATAAAGAAATGGCTTCTGCAATATGACTATGTTGTTGTGGAACCTCCTTGAGAGGAAGCACAATAGTATAGATCATTTACATGATCTGCTATACTTTAACTCAACCAGATATTTGTTTATGTGCTTGCCAATGATGCCAAGTCTAAGGCACATTATTTAGGCAAAAGAACAGATATTTGTTTGTGGCTTTAATTCTCTATGATCAGCTTTGCATGGCATCTCCATGCAAGACTGAGAGAATCCCCCATCCAATCCTCCTAGATAAAAATCCAGTTGAGGTAGATGGAATTGGTGGTTGTGTATTATTTCCCTGGTATTCCTAGATCTTTATGCAAGATATAAGAACAGATACTGCCTGATCTATTTGTTGGTTCTGATGATTTTTACCTACTATTGGTGAGTGATCTATAGCCTGTTGGAGATCTTGGTCTATTACTAATGCTTCTTGAGCATCTATCCTTTCATGTCATCATGCTTGATCTTCACCAGCTTTCTTGTGCTCCTAGTGCCGCTCCTCCTAGCTGCTGGATTACTCCTCCTTGTGATCATCTAGCACTATCTCTAACTATTGCTGGCTTGATCTTGATCTCCTCCTAGTCCTAGTTATTGGATGGCTCCATTGAGCAACCATAGGCTGATGATATGGGGAATCTGATCTATGTGGTTATTTGGGTGCTAGGCAGGATAATTCATGGGGCGTGCTAAGAGCAATGCTCTGGAGAGTGGAGATAGAATGGTAGCTTTGCTGCTACTGCTGGTGCTGTCTCTCTATTTGGTGTTCTCTGGTGGTGTTGACAGCACACCAATTGCATGTGGTGACTATGCTGCTTGCTTGCCTGTTGCTTGATATGGATCAGATCAAGTACACCCTGATATTTCTTGGGGTTTTTACCTTTTGCCTTTTACTATTCTGTTGAACTTGCCCCATTGGCCAATGAGATTATACTGAGGCAATCCTTTACTGATAAGAACAAGTACTAACCTGGCCCTTTATTCCTATACTCAATGATGAAACTAGCAATGCAACTCATTGCCCAACTGAGAGTACAATTAACTAAAACACTCCCTTTTATTATTTATTTAGTTTTTTTCTTTGTTCTCTTTTTATTTTGTTTTGTAGGGCTGAAGAAATAAAAGAGAACATGAAGATATGTAGCTAGGAAATAGTTTAGGCTTTCCTTTTATACTTCTCTAACCTTTCTTTTCTATTTAGGACAATTGTAAATACATTGTAATATATATATTGTTTTTGTAATAAAGAATTCTTTTAGTTATTTCATTTATGTAATTACTTTTTCTATTTATTTGTTCACTGTAATTTACTTTAATTCTTTTATTGTAAAAGAACAATAATATTATATGTATATATGTAATAATAAATATTATCCCCTTTCCATTATTAAGTCTTATATATTATTCATTTTATTTATTCATTGTAATATTTATATACCATTAATGAATTCAATAACTCATTTCTTTATTTATAATCTAATTCAAATTTCTTTTGAATTCAATTTAATCATTTGTATTTTCAAATATGAAATGATTCCCCCTCAAACACAAAGATACAATAGAGGTCATGCCGAAATCTGTCGTACTTGCTCGGATTCTTTCATCAGAGCAAGAGAGATCCCGATCCCTCACTGGCTTCTTTAGTTTTGCGTGAAAATTCTCCGGATTTTCTATGCATGAATGCAATGCACACACCTCATCTCAGCTTATTTCTAAGCTCTAATTCTAGGATGTTACACAAACCATGCCTCTAGGCGGACGCTCTCTCCTGGCCTCAGAGCACCCGAGAGATGGCGTGAAACACACTGGAGGCCTACGACGGGGTGTGTGCTGCCCTCAGGTGTTCTCCCACCCGGGTCAAAGTGCTAACGCCTGGTGGAGTAGAACAGGCCCCTATCCCGAAGTTGGAGATGTTGCGAGGCAAGATCGCCTGACTGCTAGAGTCCGTGGATGCCTCTTCCCATGCCAGGCAAGAGGTGTCACGGGATCTCTCGGACCTCCGTGTGAAGGTGAAGTGTTTGGAGGAGGGGGCCCAAGAAGCTGCCAGCCGCCTGCAAGAGGCCAAACTCGAGGCGGAAAATATGTGCCGCTTTCTTGACTCTAACGTGGAGCAGAGCAAAGTGTGTGCTACCACCTTGCTGGATGCAATCTCTGATTTGGACGAGATGCTCCCGCGCCTCCAGGTGGCTCCTATCGGCCTCCCTGACGAGGACGATGTGGAGGTGCATTCCTTCTTCTTCAGTGCGATGCTGGACTGCATGCAGCGTGTAATCGCGATTGTTGATGTCATTCTGGAAGACAAAGGGAAGGAGGTGGTGGCAGAGGTGGACAAACTGGTGTTGTCCAGGGTTCACCACCACCTCCCCGGTTTTGATGTTGAAATCATCTTCCAGGCCTTGGCCCTTGGAGCGGACATGAAGGCTTCAGAAGATGCATTGAAGCTGACGGTGGAGAAGGTGGTGCAGGCGATGGGGAGATTGTCCGTAGACTAGGCGTCACACTTGCTCTGCCCTGTAGCTGTTGGGTCAGCTCTAGCTTGGAACGAAGCAATTCTTGTGTTTTCCTTGTATCCTGAACTTGGTCTTGAAGTTGTTGGCACTGTTTCTTTTGCTGAGGTTGTGCTTGAATTTCCTAGGCGCCCGTCGCTTGTCCTCTACCGCTCCAGGAAGAAGGGCCCCGCACGGGCTCTCGTTTCCTTGGGAGGAGCGAGAGGGGGCGCTTAGCCGGGTTTGCTTCGCAGGTTTGGTGCACCTTTCCCCCACCAGGGTGGAGGGGTGCCTACGGGTAGGTTGAGACCGCCATCACCCTTTCTTGTCTTTCGTGCCGGTTTCACCCTCCCAGAAACTCGCGGGTGTGATTATGCGTGGGCGGGGGGGTGGTAGCTGGATCACATCTTCTTCTCTAGGTCGGTTCACCCTTACTAGTTCTCATTTTAGCTAAGGCAATTATAGGTAAAGCATTGCCATTTGTTCTTTGGGGCTAGCTATTAGTTTCCTCCCACCACACTGGGGGAGGTGCGCACTGCGATGAATGATGCGGGTCCTCCGGGGTTGGCGCACGCTAGCTAGGACCACATTCCAAGGACTTTCTCAGTGCCTCTCTCTAGCCGCCATGCGGGTGAGGTGCAGATCACGGGGAGCACTTGGGCTCACCCGTGAAACATAGGGGTGTAGGGCCCAAGGATTCTGTACGCGTGCCCATCCTCGGTGGTGCCACTAGGAGAGCTAATCCAAGAAATATGCGACCATTCTTTAACACGACCCCTGTTGACAAGGCAGCCTGGATGAACGATAATCAAGATGAGTGCGCAACAAACAACTTCATCCGTATCCATCCACGGGATCTGCCTCTAGAGACAGTACTGTGCTTCGGGACTGTAACATCCCAAAACCTCAATCCAAGCTTATCAAGATCAAATCAATCAAAATTGGGGTTAACAAAAACTTTTCCAAATTTAAAATGAAAGCATTCATATATGTGTGCATTTAAAATAGGAGTTGTTTGAATTGCCATGATTAAGTGATCCAATGCTTGTAAAATGTTTCTTAGGTGATTTAAACATCATCTACATCATTCCCAAACTTTTCCTAAAGAAAATCAAATAAAAAAAATTAAAAAGGAGGAATGGTAATTTTGGCAAATCTAACTCTCATGCCTACTTTGGCTATTCCTAGTACTCAAAAACTTAACAGAAACAATTCTTGATCTTTGCACCCCTTGCTAGTACACATAATGAGGTACCAAGGCCCACCTTTTGATCTGCTAAAAACCTTCTGTTAACTATTTTAAATGACAGTTTAAAATTGAATCTAACGCATATGCATAGATCACCCCTATTTCAAAACCCATCTTTTTGAGCTCCACTTTCAAAGCCCTTGCAACTAGAGACTACCTATCACCAGTGGAGATCACTCAAAAATTTTGAAACCAAAATTCCAAACTTTCTTTCATGCGGCCATTCAATCAAACACTTGGCATGCATAATCTCTCCTCTAATCCTAGCTCACTGTTTACTACAGGGTTTTGCCCCCAATTGATCCCCATTTAATCTCCTTGTCCCCTCTTGATCTAACCAGAGCCTAACCAGCATCTCCCCTACCCCCTAGCTGCACTGCCATGCCATGCCGAGCACCACCTCGCCGGCCGACAGTGCACTCGCAGCAGCAGCCCTCCCTAGCCTCTCTCCTCATGTCTAGCAACTTGCTTGTGGTCCACCTCCACCGCCCAATAAGCCCCAGGCCAGAGACAGAGGGCAGAGCGACCAGGAACCGCCGCGCCCGGAGCTGGTCGACCATGCCGACGCCGCCCCCAGAGCACGTCCTATCCCCGCTCGCACAGACCGCCCCGTGGCACCAGCCCGCGCCCACCGCTCCGCCTCGACCTGGAGAACACCCCAGACACCCCCGCTGGCCGCCCAACGCCTCACAGCCACCGCTCGTCGTGGACACCGCCGCTTCGGCCGCGCAGAACGCCACCTCGCCCAGACCGCGTGCCACCGCCCCTACGGCTGCATTTAAGTTCTAGAGCACCGCCAAGGAACCGCCCATCGATCGCCACCTGCAGCCATGCCTCTACCCCGTCGTAGCCATGTCGCCACCGTCGACCGCCCATCCCGCTTGGTCTCACCGTCGGGCCTATAAAAGGAGCCCTCCCCAGCCTCTCCTCTCCACACCATTCCACTCCCCTCACCTCTCTGAACCTCATCCACCTATAGCCGGAGCAAGTGGAGCAGCAGCTCGCTGGAATTGGAGCCGGAGCCGCCGCCTCTAGAGGAGAAGGGTGCCGTTGATTGCGACCGCCCCAAGCTCCGCCGCGACCACGCCTCGCCTCGCCGTCGTCTTCCACGCCGACAAGCGGGACCCCCTGTCAGCTGAGCCCCGCGCCGCGGAGCGCCACTAGGCCGGCCCATTTCTTTTCCCGCGCTAGCCCACCCGTTCAAATCTGGATTTTTCTTTTTAGTTAAATCTAGTTTTTGTCCACTATTTTAAAATTCAATTTTGAGAGTTTGACAAATCCAAATTGTATGAAACTAATTTTGTCTATAGGGTATTAAGATGATTTATCCAAGCCCGTTGGATTTAATTCAATTAGAGTTATAGATCTCTCCTAATAAAAATAAGAAGACGGAAGCATTTGCAACTTGCAACATTTTTATAAAATCAACCAAGTTAGCTTTTGAGTTGATTCCAACTCTCAAGAATCACATTTCATCATATCTATCTAACCATGTAATAATATTAAAGTTTACATGCAGTGACTTTGGACTAGTACCAAAATAATGCTATATAGGCCTTTCTAGTCACTTTAAATCATTAAATAATGAAATTAAACTAAAGTAATATTGATCCAACCTTTAAATATCATTCCCACATGTTAGAATATGTGGTGAGGACATGTGTCCACATGAGCCCATATTTTGGTGGTGAATATTAAATTTTAGTTAATATTTCAATGAGTAGAAATTACTTTTCTAAAATAAAAAGAATGAAACTATTGAATTAAACTTGTGATGTTTGTGATGATAATAGATCATCAAAGGTATGTTTTAGAATGCCACTTAGCCTAGTTAAGTATTGTTTGGTGATTGTGCACTCCCTATGTATTTATAGACGATAGTACCAACCAAGCTTTCGAGGAGGAGGAGTTCTACCAAGAAGAAGAAGAAGAAAACTTCAACCACTTCACCAACCAAGGCAAGCTACTATTAGCAAGCTAGCACTTTTAAGTGCAAGCCACCATTAGTAATGCAAGTTAACACTGGCAAGTTTAGTGTTTAACAAGCTAGGATCAACTAGATGGTTTAGCTAAGATGCCTTAGGCATGCCTTGATCACACCCCTTTGACTATTGATACTCCAAGTCTTAGTTACAAGTTTTACCCTCTTCGGTTATACAAAGTTCTTTACTTGTTTTGAAGGTAGCATAAAAAGTATAAAACTTGACCGATTTAGAACCCTTTAGATGTCATTCTATGGCATGCGATTGAACCCATCTTTTCCACCTTAGTGAACACTCTTAACTTAGTAGTTTAGATTAGCTCAAAAACTTGAGTCACTTTAGATGGGAATAATTGGTGAAAATGAATTATGAAAACCTTGGAATGATGAGTCACTCCATTGAGATGTTTTGACATGTGTTGAGAAACACAAATGGTTGATGATGATGAAAATGTTGAGGCATGAGCCTTAACCCTTTTATAAACCTGATGGTTGGATTCAGATGCGATACCATTCCAAATTTACCGTACAACCACATTACCTGAATTGGGTAAGGCTTAGCTGGAATTTTATATGCATTAGTATTAGTCCCCTCACGGGAGAGGTCTGAGCTGAGGCTACCTCTCATGATGTCCACCTATGCAGTGCCCAAGATGACGGATGGTCATGGTTGGGAGGCCATGCTCATAGGAGAGGTGCTTATACTAGGGTGTGTAAAGGGAAGGTTATGTTTGATTATCTGCATACTAAGTATGATGATTCAGGGTTATCCCTGACAGATGTATCGAATCTTGTGGTAAAAGTGTACCACCTTTGTAGAGTGTCAAACTATTCGAATAGCCGCGTCCGCGGTTATGGACAGTTGGAATGGCCATACTGTTTCGTTGTCAGATGTTTTCTAAAATACTTTGAAGGGAATGATGAATCTTGACTTGACCACAACAGGGTTGTGTGTATGACAATGGTTTCCCAACTTAAGTGATTCTAGAGTTTTATGTTATCTTTCTTTGCTTTAGAACTCAGCTTAGGTTTCAAACTTAACTTGATAGTTAAATATAGAGTTAGCACTTTAACTTAGATTTATAATACTTGTTAGTGGTAGTTTGCGAGTACTTAAAGAGTACTCATGGCTTTTGTCCCTGGCTATTATCATGGCCAGACTATGAAGGAGATTATCAAGATGATGGCCAACAGGACGGCTATGATAACTAGGACCATCTGCCTTCGTCAGCATTGCCTGTGCCCCTGAAGATGGACCCCACCGTTACGCTTATCTTTTATTTCCGCTGCTTGTTGTATTAAGACTGGATCATGAGATCCTTATTTGTGTAAGACCTTATGTATGGTTTGTAATGGATGATGTACTATGATATCCAATCCGTTATGTCACACAAAAATGGTAATCCTAGGATTGCGAGGTATGGCATAACGGGCATCTGGGATTAAAAATCCGGGTGTTGACAGGGACTCGCCTTCCACACAAGACTGTTTTGTGGTCAGGTCACCCTCACCAGATTCTGCGCACAGGCGGGATCCACCATCCTGATGAGACCAACCGTGGGCAAGCCCGGATAAGCATCCTGGCTAGAAGCTTGGGGCCCCCCAGTCAGGTGCACGCGTTGGGGGGGAGGGTGTATTCTGGGAAAACCGCCCCGTGGATGTGTGCCTCAGGTAGACTGGGACACGAAGCCCTATTTTTCTAGAGCCCCCGAGCATGAAAGTGGTGGCGCCACTCTGAGTTAGCCGGGTGCAGCTTCCCGCGCCGATTCAGGGAGCACCTTCTGCTCTCGGTGGTGTAATCCACCTATCGGGAGGGCAAACTTTTCTCAAGTGAGCCTTCCCATTGTGTACGACCCGCCCCATACGCCCTTTTCGCTTCATAGCGTGAAAAGGGGGCATCCACGGCTTGTTTGGTGTTGCCTACTCCACTCGGGTGTCGAACCGGTGATAGCGTACTATTGCCTCGAGCGGGGTTTTCACCCTCCTATTCGAGGTGGGAGGAGGGTGAGCTCAAGGGTGGAAGTCGCGTCCCCTTGAGGGAGTGATTCCTCGCCCCATGATTCTGGGGGAAAGCCTTCCTAGACCATGGGCCATAGGCAGTGCTGGAGTGATTTTCCCTGATGGCTCGCTCGATGGTATCTCGGATGCTTTGCAGGGAGGGCAGAATCAACCGTCCTTCTCCATTGATGAGGGGTTGCAACGAGGATGTATCCTCCTGGACCAATGAAGGCGTATTGATCTCCTTTTGTAACATCCCACTTTCAGCAACCCTGATTAGTTATCCAGAATGCAAAAATCAGGGGAACAAAAACTTTTTCTTATTTAGTGATGCAGTGATTGGTTATTGATTGCTTGCATTTATGCAACTGAATGTGTAGTAGAAGATATACTCCTCTACCTTCACCCAGTTTACAAAAGCTACTTAACAAAATTATCTTGGCTTGTTCTACATATTCTCAAATGTTCTATCATTTCAAAACATGAGCCAAGATGCCTTTGCAACAACAATTACTTTCCTATCTTCTGTTAACAAAATTATGGAGATCTATATGATATAATGTCCTTATGTTTTCAAGACAGAACTTCCAACTACTCTTACCTCCAGGTTTTCCAAAATCTTTTATAAATCTTTTGAACTCTACTCTTGGTATAAGTACCAAGGACCTTATCTTATTCAAAAACTTCAACCTCCTCCAAATACCCATACTTATCTCAAGCTAGGCTTGATGGTAACCCTAGTAGTAGATTGATCTGTTGTTTGATGATTTACCTTGATCCGCTCTCTAACTTGTTTACTTAGGAAGTAGTATGAGATGCCCTAGGAGCTCATCCTCTAGGATCAAGAAAAAAATTGAGATTACAAACCCTAAGAAAGTTCCCCAATCTTGATCTAGTCCCTAGTCTATAAAGTGACCAGCTAACATCTTAACCAGATCAATCTAGGGTGAATCCCTTTTAATAAGTTCCACGTCAATGAGGACCAATTATAAGCATGGATCCTTTCTACTCAATCTACACTTCAACGTCATCTACCTGATGATGAGTTTGGAACCTAGCATGCTCTCCAAGTCACCCCCTCTTGTATACTAGTAAAAAACCACAAAACTGCCAAAATGACTAAGTTTGGAACCATTATTAATATCATATCTTTGAGTTTCTCTCTTTCTCAATCCTTGTGCATCTCTGGAAATGCACTTGAACCATCTTAAATACTTCCAAGTCCCACTCTTTTCCTTGGTTAGATCATCCTCTGACTCACTTGTTCCTGCTGGTTTGCAAGCTAGAAAATAATATTTTCCTACAAATCTTATCAACAAGCCTACTTTGGCAGAAGCTCACACCTCCATGATATCTTCTTTTGACCAAATATTTGCATGATTGTGCTATACTATTGAAGGTCTATTCATTCCTACTTAACTTTTTTCAATTGGACCTTTGTGCTTCTAAAACACACATGGTTTTGAAGGCTATTTGATAATCTGTTTTGGCACTCTTATTTTATTCAATTTTGGCATCAATCCTTGGAGAGCTCAATCATGATCAACCCCAACCATCTGTACCATGGTGATCTACATTACTTGTTCTATACATCCATATATCCCATGACCCAAGGGGAGCTTTGAGCTCCTTAATCCAACAAGGTTTTGAAGGTATAAAAATAACATCACCCAAGATCCTTTATCACTTGTTTCCTTTCAAAAGAAAGTTTGATTTTCAAAACACAAGGTTGCAAATGATGGATACATATTGTGGACATCATCTACCATGGAGATATAAATTTATAAAAGGTTCTCCCTAATTATTTCGGCCCAAAACTATTTAATTCTTTTAATTAACAAAAACTCCAAAACTCCCTGTACAAAATAGAGTTTGTTTTTCTCCAAAAAGCTTTGCCAACTTTAGGCAAATTTTAGGCCTACTTATCATATCCTATATTCACACTTCAAAAATAAATATTTTTTAAGAGCTTTAATTATTCTTTTTGCCTATTTTCCTAAAGGGCAGAAAAAGAAAACAAATGATTTAAATACTTTTCTACCTCAATAGATCTGGGGAAAATTCTCCAAAGTGTGAATTCATATTTAGGACCAGCTCAAACCAAAAAGTCACCTTGTCCAATTCAAATATTTCAAATAAATTCACAAAAACAATTTTAGCATTTTTGTATAATTGATAAAAAGGGAATCTCAAATCATAAGAAAAATGCCAAACAATTCCCATGGTACATCTTAGCCTTACCCATCTACCAGCACCATTACCTCCTCTTCCCATAATCAATTTTTTTAAGTTGACACATTACCTTCTCTCCAATCCAAATTGGACATAAGACTCAAACTACCATCAATGCCACTCCTACCTCATTCAAACCTTGCCAAATACTACTCCTCAGCACAAGGACACAGCCTGGTCGACCACTACTGTAGTTGCACTATAGCAAACCCTAGATCTTGTCCTCATATGCTTGGAAGTGGATCTTGTCAATAAGTGAGACATGTGCCAACACTCCTTTTTACTCCCCTAGTAGCTGCACCAACCTATCTTACTCTCCCTGGTCATGCACCCTACCCCACACCCCTGCTTCCACCACCCCTTCCATCCAATAGATATGCCCTAGCTGCTCCTCTCCCTATTTTTCTTAAACTTGGCCATAAAGGGGACTGGATAGCAAACCTACAACAAACAACACCCCACCCCTCTCTATACACTGCTTGGCACCATCTGCTCGAGTTGCACCGCCTCTCTCAGCCAATTCCTGGCTGCCTCCCTCTCTCCAATCTCTCATGAACTTGTTCCACCATGGACCTCTCTCACTTGAGATAAAAGGGCCAGAGGCCTCCCACTTGCTCTTACTCCCCCATTTCTCTCCCTGGCCACAAGAAACTCCTCCCAGGGCCGAACTCCTCCTCCTCTGCCCTCCCATGCCATGGAAAGGGAAGAAGCTCTCACTCTCGGTTATCCATAGAGAAGGCAAGCCTACTCTCGACCCTGACCACCCCTCTGCTCCTCGCACCATTATGCTCTACTAGTCATGATCTACCTCCCTACGCCCTCTGTTTGTCGGAGGATCACCGCAGGCGGCCGCCCAAGCTCTCGGCCAAGCGGAGCACCTCCTACAAACCTGAAGCTCCTGAGCCCCATATTCTCTACATATAGCAACCGTGCACGCCCTAGGACCGCCACATTTGAACGGACTTCCTGCCGTCGTCTTGCATGCCTCCCCGGGGCTTCTCCGACAAGCTTCCGCGGTGGTCGTCGGAGGCACCGGCATGCGAGGCTCCTTCTAACATCAAGAACGTCCATGCCGCCCTATTCCCGTGCGGCGTGAAGCACCACTTCTCCTCCGACACACTCAATTGCCTCCCTGCCCCCAGGTGAGCTGGTCCCGACGATTTTCGCCGCCACTAGGGTTCGACCCCCACCATCCAAGTCGCGAGGAGGACGACAGTCCCGAGCCGTAGGTCAGCTTCTGATCCAACGGCCTACCTAGCCGCTGACAGGCGGGCCCGGCCCAGGCAGGACTTCAAACATGGCTTCCCGTGCTTAGTATCGCCCAGTGGCCCGAATTCCCCGGGAGCGGCCCGTTCACCTCCAAATAAATATTTATTTAATCGATTTTCCTCTAGCCTTGCAAGTACCTGTTTGGTTTAATTCAAATTAAAAATGAAAAGTGACTGGAATATGCTAAACCAAAATTTTACCCAATACTTTAATGTTTTGTACAACATGTAGAGCCAAATCCAGGCCCAAATCTATACCTAATAATAATAAAGCACGGAGCGTTTCTATCAACCGTCCATCATATAGATTTGCCCCTATAGTTGGGAGGTATTTATAAGCACTGCCACCGATAATAAAACTGGACGGTTCGTTGTTTGGTCCATCGTACGAGTTAACCATGACCGAATCCCCCTCATTCCTCACAGCCGGACTCCCCTGCCTCCTCGACGGAGGACACCGCCCTCCCCTCCCCGCGGGTTCTCACCGCCTATTGAATTGCATGCACTAGACAACGCAAGCAAAATTCCGAACTGATGGAAAGGGCTAGACTATTTATTTCAACACTCACCCACGTCTTTGCCCTTTGGCCTATTGTGTCGTTTATTTGGGGAGCCGCAATATTTGTTTTTAATTCTTGCGTTGGCCAGAATATGATCCTAGAACCTCCTGCTCTGATACCATATTGAATTGCATCCACTAGCCAACGCAACCAACAGTCGAAACTGATGGAAAAGGCTAGGCAATATATTTCAACACTCACTATTTCAACACTTACCCTGCGTCTTTTGCCCTTTAGCCTATTGTGACGTTTGATTTGGGGAGCCGCAATATTCTATTGTGACTTTTGTTGGGGAGCCACAATATTTATTTTTAATTTTTGCGTTGGTCAGGATTTAATCCTAGAGCCTACTGCTCTAATACCATATTAAATTACACGCACTAGCCAAGGCAAACGGTACCATAAGATGAAAACCCACTATATTAACACCGCCGACCAACTTCCCTCCCCCTTTCTCTCCTCCCGCATGCAGCAACTATTTCTCTCTCCTCGCGACAGCCCGCAACTTGGAGGGAGAGGGGTAGAGGAGGCGAGCGCCACGCCCGAGGAACAGAGGACGCCGGCGCTGAGCATGGGCAAGAAGAGGGCAAGGACCATCGCCGACCACGCCCTGGCCATGGAATACGTCTGCGCCTGGGCTCAGACCTCTCCGGCGGGCCGTTCTTTCTTTGATTCCGAGGTCTGGCATGGGGGAGACGGGTGGGGACCTCCTCCCGTCGCCGCTCCTCGGCTTAGACCTCGCCGACGGGCCCTCCTTTCTCTAATTCTGAGGTCTGGCATGGGGGAGACGGAAGGGGACCTCCTCCCGTCACCGCTCCTCTCAGAGCACTCTCCTGCTGCTATGTGAGCCTCGGCCGAAAACGTAGTTGCTGTTCCAGGCTCCAGTGCGGCCTCTTCCTTAACTCAAGCTTTCTCGATGGATAAACCAACAGTGGAACAACCGTGGCCTCTGAATTCTCATTGGCAGTCTCCCATATGTGTACGATTTTTTGTTTTCTGCTTCCTGATTTCGAAGAGACTGCTGATTCAGTGTTGTAAATTCTCCACATCTTCAACTATTTTGCTTTTTAACAGATAGATTTGAAATACGGCTTGAGAAAAAGACAAGGTTGACTAGCTATGGTGGCGATCTTTGAGATGTGCTTCTTCCTCGAGTTAGTGCGAGAGCCGAGGCCACAATCAGGAAGTTGATACTCTGCATCCATCCAGTCCAGCATCTTGCCAATACCTTCCCTTTCCTCCTTTACATGTCAATGTCAATCTGGAAAAAAAAATCACCAACCCAATCGAGTCTCTCCCCAATCCTTCTTCGTCAACCTGCTATTATCTAAGATTTGAGATTCTGGCCGCACAACAATCAAGAATCTCTTTTCAGGTCAAATAGTGAATCAATCTCACTATGGAGGATCAAGTGTATTGATGGTACTTGCGTTACGATTTTTCTGACCTGTTCATGATGCTAGGACTACTTGGCCTCTCCTTTCAAATATTAAAAAAGGATTACGTTATCTCAGCTTCCTCACTGTCCATATTCCCTTACAGAACAAGAAACTAATTATTCACCTGATTATTTTGTTCTTCTGGACAGCTGTGATTCCATCTGATTTAAACTTCCAGAACTTATTTTGTTTTTCTCCAGTCCAGCAACGATTCCACCTAAATGCTAAGAAACTAATTCCTTTTGATTATAACATTCCTCACTTTGTTTTTTTTCTTCACGTTAGAGGGAAACATGATGAAGGTCATAGTGCAGATATTGCACAAGCACGATAGAGTTAGGTTTCATGCTTCAAATTCCTTTTATTGTAGCTTGGTAAAATATTGCTATTACTATATCTACACATATATCCTTCTGGTTGCCTAATTATTTTGGATCACACGAACTATAATTTTGTTGGGGTAATGTCAGAAGGTTTGATCATGATGCTGTCTGCAGGGCTATATCTTCCTAAGCATGCCATGGGCATTTGTTCAATGGCTACAGGAGGCAAGGATTGAAGAAGGGTAGGTTAACACTGATGTAACATCATTGTTACAACACTTTATGTATGGTTTTGAGCATCTAAATACCCATGATTAATATCTCACGTACATACAGATGGGAGATCCAGATCATAAATTTGTTCTGTTCTACATGAATATATCATGTACATACTGATGGTGGAGCCAGATCATAAATTTGTGAAACCTTTACCAAATTTGGCAGTGCAACTTCTTCCGGAGAAGGAACTGAAGAAATGCCTTGAGTTCAAAAACTTGAGGACTTCATCGCCTGGTGAATGGTGTATATATCCCATTCTAATGCATTGTCAACCATGAGAGCTTAAGCATGTGGCAGATCCTTTAAACCAGTTCATCGTTCTATACAAGGCCTACAATAGCAGAAATAACACCGGTCCTAGCGGAAGATCATTTACTTGCAACAACATGAGGGCGAAGATCTCATGTTCAGAGGAGGATGACATGATGACCCATCAGTTGGAGGAATTCATCTACGCAAATTGTCGATCAACGCAGAAGGGAAAGATGCGGTGCGAAGCTTCTGATTTCAGTGAAGCAGAGAGAGATTCAGCAAACCATTCCTGAGTTTATTAAAGAGCTTGTAATCCATGATTTGAAAAATCATGAAAAAAGAGGCCGCTGGAAAAAAATTAATTTTCGCGAAACAAGTAACATCTTTTCTTTTATATTTCTGTTTCCAATCAACATAACACGTATCTGTGTTATTTTGGAGGTTCAAAATTCAACATAAATAGAGGAAATTCTCCTAGGGGTTCCTGGTTCAATGCAACACCATAATAAATACATTCTAAAATGTTCCCATCAATTTTTAGTGTTACTTTTCTTCTCCAAAATTCAAAGCAAGTTTTCCGTTTAAAAGGAGTTTTAAATAAAAAATACAAGATTATGAAAAAAAAAGTACCTTCCTATTATATTGGAAGATTTGAAATGCGCATAAGTCGTGGAAGGGAAGGGCATGGGCCGGCATGGCATTGAGCTCCAGCCGTGCGCCGCGCTGTAAGTCGCGTCATCCAGCTGCAGACCGCTCTGTGTTTTCAAGCTCCACTCTCTGCCCATGGGAGCAAGGGAAGAGGATGCCAGTGGCTGCCGCAGCGACAACCGTCGAGCTCCAGCATGCGTCGGGCTGTTGAGTTGCAGACCGCCCTGCGTCATCAAGCTCCCCTGCTCTGACAGTGGGGAGCGAGAGCGGAGAGCAGTGGCACTGGATAGCATGGGACGGGACGGAGAAGGGAGATGGCAGCCGCGCTGATCTTGATTCTGTATACCATCAGTCAGCTGCCACTCACGCTCGATATGTATTATCTCATGATGGTGACACATAGGGTTATACTTTTAATTTCCTAGCATAGTCCCAGTCTTTTTTCTAGAAAGATCAAATAATCTATTATACTAGGAGGATACCCCGCGCGTTGCAGCAGAAATCCCATAAGTAACTCTATTGCAAAATGAAAGGGTATACAATTGATGAAACATGAAATTGTCTAAAGACTATGAAATATTCGATAGGTCAAAATAATCAAGGGTTAAATCTAATTGGTGTGAAATTATTATTGTATATTTCACAACTAAAGAAAAGAAGGGTGTGCACAGTTGGATGAAAACAGAATGAGCCTTTGGTCTCATGGCATATATTGAAAGAAAGAATGAACCTTTGGTCTCGATAAATCGACTAGCGAATAATACCCATAGCATGCAAGACGTAGCCTCTATGGAGATTACAATGTTAATTTGAAATCATTGTCTATAAAATTCTGAGGGCATTCTAGAAAGATGAAGAAAAGTAAATCGAATTCACCGAAGACAACCGTCATCCATTCTTCTTTTTCAAAGGAAGCAGTTGCTACATATGTTTTTATATAATATCGGTTTCATTTATAAAACACGGCATGCAAAGCACACTTGACTTTTTGTCTTTGAATAAAAGCACACTTGAGTAAATATAGGCTGAACACCATGAATAAACTCCCAGTCAACACGGTAAATAATCTTCCGGCATAGTCTGAAATCATGACATAACATAAATGGAAGTAAAAGGGCACAAGGCTTTGCTGGTACGTAGAAAGAAACAGGCCCCTCCGACATAATGTATTTGTAGAAAATGTACAGAATATACCTTATACTTCAAGTCGGATTTATCCATGCCTCTCCGAGGACACTATGTCTTCAGTGATACACATGCATTCGATCACAAAAAGGAAAGCAATATACTAAGCTCCAGGTCCATGCGGCATCAATCCATTAGAGGAAAATATGAAGAATATGCATGAATATTTCATTTGGCTATATCTGTAACATATGCATGAATATTTCATTTGGCTATACATGAAGAAAAATATAATTAAGCTTGGCATGTAATGGACGTAGCTGGCTGAGATAGGATGACTTGCTCAACCATTTTTTCCTTCAATCCTGCTCAAGCATCATTAGAGAATTACGTACCCGAGTAAGGGAATGGCCATAGCTTGTCAAGATGGGATTACCATGAATGAGGAAGATGAACTGCATTGGATTTTGCATCCTTCAACTGATCCAATCATCCAAAAAAAGGAAAATAGATGCTACTACCTTTCATGATGTGGCCTTGTAGGTGAAGATGGAAGAATTTCTAACACCTTATATGAACAATCCAGTGAGTAGCGAGCAAAAAATACATGTTAAAAGGAGGGATCAGTAAACACATCATCATGCTACGGCAAGCACCATGGTCACGTGGAGGCGTGATGGATGTTATCTGGGCTGGTAGACTTCCCAGATGTTATATTAGTTGCTGAGAAGATGGAAGAATACAATGACCCAGACTACTAGTTGTGATACCGTAGAGAAATGCGCAAACGGCAGCCGGCCGGCACCGCCCGCGGATTGTTCACATAAGTTTCTCTCGTGCAAATGGGAGCAGCAAAACAAACTGTACAGGGATGATACATTTAACACTTGTGCACATAGATGGTGTGGCCGGCCGGAGGAGAATGAAAAGGAGGCCGCCTACTCACCTGCCCCATCTATAGGCGGAGATCGATTAGTTTCTACCGCAGAGAATACATTATGAGATGAAGAGAAGATTAATGAGGAAAAGATGATGGGACCGCATGCGCTAGTCTGAGCTGCTTGGAAGGTAGTACTACTTATTACAGGAGAGGAAGTGAGACAGACGAAATAAGTAAATAAACTTGGCACTGCATCGGTGTTTCTTTCATAGGAGGAGGCACTGCGGGACATTTGTGCATGGGCATCGTCACATGAGACAACCGAATTGGATGGCTGCAGATTAGAATCGGTTAAGGTTAACTGATGATGTGGACATGCTGCACGTTAAGATAGGCAAAATAAATGACCTTCTAGTGGGGCTATGCTTTATAAGAAAGTATCGATAGATACTAGATGGACCTCGCGCGCTTTGCCGCGCCATTTTCCTGTATATTGTGTGTCGCTTGGTCTGTTTGGATCTTTTGTTTGCATTTAGAACATCGATTTTCAATTGGCTTGCTGAATTTAGTAGCAGTGTGGCACATGAATATATCAGCATTGAGTGACACATGCAAGCATAGTAAACTCGGAAAAGAAGAATCAACCTGAGATTGAATACGGTAGAGCCGTAGAGCTGCGTACCAAAATAACGGCTGAGCCAAGCTCTGAGCTCAGTGTGTCGTGGGGTTTTTGTCATGCGAGACGGCGTGAGGAGATATGCGTGTTCCAACCCATGCATATAAAATTTTATTCATGCACGCGTTACACGCCTTGCGTTTGCCTTAACAAAGGTGAACACTGCCTCTGTTTTAGCCTTTTTTTTTCTTCTATTCTCTCTGTACCTAAATGTAAGACATTTTGGTAGTTCCAAATGACCTCCCAAGAGGTCTTATATTTAGAAATAGAAATAGTAGTATTCTATCGTTTATTATCCATATTCTCTATTGCATCCGCTGGCAATAATGGCTAGTTCTTTTGGATCAAGGAACTTCCGCTCCTGATCTCATGCTCATAAAACCAAGCACCAAAGGCAGATATTTCATATGTGGATTCGCGGGGTCATGAGGCGATGAATGGGTCACAAGTCAAGAGCGTCGGTCAAGTGGGTTGATTCGTCGCCGAGGCAGGGTGCTAGCAGCAGCAAAGTGGGCAGTCTGAACAAAAATAAATAAAGCAACCACATGCCCAACAAGTAGAACCAGAATTGGCACCGGTATGGTGGAAGCAACCACAACTCCCTATTCATAAGGATCTTATAGCTCTTGTAAGATAAAAAAGACATACTACATTTCTGTCGGGCATGGTTGTCAAAAAAATTCAAATACAGGTTGGTCTTTCTTTAGGCCTACCTCAAAATCTTGTACTAACTCACTCCTCCTATTGCAATGAAAACAACAGCTCTCCTGCTGTCATTCAATTTTTTTGTTCAAATACCATGCATAAAGCTGACAGTACTGAATGGGTGTCAGCAACTGGATCTACAACATGGAGAAGCGGCCTCTTATTTTCCAAGTTATACGAATGGAAAATCAGCAGTGCCACATTAGCTGGCACAAATGGTAGTTAGGCTTGGTAGTTACTTGAAGCTCCTTGCTGGTAATCTCCGCTGCTTCCAAACAGTGAGTGCAGTGGATGTGTGTGGCCTAGATCCTGCTGATATACTGAATGCATTTCAGAAGAGTTCATACATGCCGCAAACTAATCTGAACAACACTACACTTTCCAGAAGAGTTTTCTGCCCTTGCTTTCGATGATTCAGTGGCTACTAAGAATGATTCAGCATATTGCTTTGTGCCCATCTTATAATCTTCTACACAAATTAAGAACGGATAAATACTAATACACAATCAAGCAATTAACTATAGGGCCATGGACATAGAAAGCAAGCTCCATACCATTCATGTGAGGGTTTGAAAAGTATGCATTCTTAAAAATCATTGAATATAAGCTAGATTGAGTCATTGGAACAGGGAATAGATCAACTACGCTATACATGGGAAATGTAGAGCATGCAATGGAAATATGACCTATTTCATTTGATGAACCACTGAAAATATCATCCATGCATCTGTATGTTTCGTTCATCTCAAAAGACTAACATCTGGCTCGATTTGCAATATTCTATTGCTCGAAAAAATATAAGGAAAAGATTGTTAGTGGTGGGAGTAACTGGTATGTGTGGCAGGGAATGGGGTTATTAGTAGTAGTATTTTCAAAGAATTATGATATCTAATCGGTGACACTTCGACTTGAATTCCAATCTCATACAGTCATCATACCTAACTACTATACCAATGTAACGGAAACAGAGTATGTATCACTGGATAATCAATCATAAGTGAGCAAGATGAGAACTGGAAGGAGGGAAACTGATTAAATGAATTAGAGTATAGCATAGAGTCTTTAGAAGCTAATAGCAAAAAAAATCACTTGGTCAACCATTCTGCAAATAAAATGGGAACTTCCATAACTATATTATATTCAGATAATAACCAAAGAGTAGATAACTCTAAATATCACACAAGTACAGGTAGAAGGGAGTTCGAGCACTTATGGTCTTGTATGCCTTAGTTTTTTTATTTTTGGTTGGTAATTATATCAGGAAAGTCACTGACAGAAACAACCACAGTTTCCTTCTATGTAAATGCCTATGGGCTATGAAGCAAACTGTAGGAAAGAATCAAATAAGTAAACCTACAATTAGCAAAGAGTAAGTACAATTTTGAATCCAGAGAAATCAAAATCGGGAGCAAATTGAAGGAAAGAACCAAATAAAATTACATATCAATTTTGTTAACATGTAGGTAGGTTATAAAATTTTCTGATGCCAAAACCATCATAAAGTTAACCTGTATTGACTATACTCACTAATGCCATTGAACCAATAATAGTTAGAATATATCCCAAAGATGTTGCTTCCCTGATCTAGATTGGGTAGCTATAGTATGTCTCAAAGCTTAAGAACCTCCATAAAAACGCATTGATTCGGAGATAGAGAATGAAAAAAGTGTAGAGACCTTACATGTAGATATTGCAGCCTTGGTGATCAGCCTTCGAAATGGCAAGTATGAGAGAGGGCACTCTCCGTCTATCCGATTTTTCAACTAAAATCTATATCTTCCTATAAAGTAGACCCCCACTAAATTAGTCTACCTCAACATGCAGAGTAGCAACGTCGTCTTCTTTTCCTATCCGTTTGATTACCGTTTGATTAGAATGCTAGCCCACTGTCGTTGACACATCTAGAGCCAAACCCGTGGTTGTACAGAGCCAAACCCGTCCCCACTCCGGATAGATGCCCCGTGACACCCGTTCCTCTCCAGGTGCGCGGTGCCATCGATCCCCTGATGCGATGCGCCGCCGGCCTACACCCTCATCGGCCGCATCAGCCCTTGCTTGCCCTCGTCAGCCACCTCCACCCCTGCTTGCTGCAGCTCGTCGGCCGCCTCCGCCCCTGCTTGCCGCAGCTATTCACTGCCCCTGCGATCCCACATCTCCATCATCCCATGGCCATCAGCTTGTCAGATATGCTAGTACAACTGTACTCTAGATAAAAAACTTTAGCACATAAGTGCCTAGATATTACCTGGATGATCATAAAACGAAAATACAATTAAAAAGGGTGTTCCTTTAACCGTTATATTCTACTTTCTGGAGTGTGCATAAGAACAAGCACCCTACCACAAAAGAATATACATCATGCTTGTATCCATATCTGCAAGAACTTGTTTCTACACTGCATATAAAATATTCAGATTAACTTTTATTTGACGATAAACAAAAAACAACTACAATGACATAAAATTAGTTGGAAGTTGGAGCTGTCCAATGCACAAACTTGACTGCAGTCTATTAACTAAACAACACTACTATGGACCAATTTTGATTTATCAAGGTACAGTTTTGACTTGCAAGCTCTTGGAGGACATCAAACATGTTACACCACAATAAATCAGAGAAAACAAATAGCTTCGCCATGCTTGTGAGAATACAGCATCCCTTATGCTATCTGGACATCTCAAGGCTTTTAGTAATGTTTATAAGCTGAAAAATCAAGGAAAATGCACAGTAATCAAACAATAGTATAATCCTAACTGTGACCATGCAAGAATCGATGTTTGAACTGTCCTAGTTGAAATGGATCGTATGTGCACCTAGAGAAGGGGTGAATAGGTGCTACACCAATTTTTAATTTTTTTCAGTTTTAGGCTTAGCACAAAGGGTCAATTCTCTAGATAGACTATTGGGTGGAATTTCCCTATATGCAAACCTATATACTAGCGAGTAAAGAGAGAGTGGAAGAGGAACGAGTAAACCGAAGTGAAGCACACGGAGACACAGGATTTGTTTGACCGTAGTTCCTTCCTTGTTAAGGGAAGTACGTCTGCGTTGAAGGGGTGGGCGGTACTAAGACCACCACGCCACAAAAGGCCTTACCCTGTTCTCCGATGGATCTCGCTACAACAGGCCTGATCCACCTTCCACTATAGGTACCCTTCGAGGCGGGCACCGACGCCTTTACGCAGCTAGCGGGGAAACAGCTCCACAACAACTTGGAGGCTCCCGAAATGACAACAAGCTGCCACAAAAACAAACTTATCAAATACAATAAACAAGATCTAGGTATTGACAAGAATACTAGATCAAGGATTTCTCCAAGTGAATGGAGAGGAGTTGAAGCGCTTGATTCTTGATGATGATGATGAACTTCTCCTCCTTCAATTCCACCAAAGATCAAGACCTTCGGGTGGTTGAAGTGGGAGATCGAGATTTAGAGCTCTTGCACAAGGTCTGGTCAAATTCGAATGAATCAAGGAGACTGAACGTTGGGAAGAAGGGGTACTTATACCCCCTTCCAAAAAACAGGCGTTGCACACTTTGGGGGCCGGATTATCCGCCCCAAGTGAGGGCCGGATTATCCGGTCTAAGGAAACTCCGCCCCAGACTCGAAATATCCGGGCAGATAATCCGCCCCCTCACAGAGCGCCGCGCCGAGCTTGCCCTTGAGCAACTTCTGGGGGCCGGATTATCCGGCCCTATGCGAAGGCCGGATTATCCGGCCTGGGGAAGAAAAACCGCCTCAGTTCGGATTTTCCGGGAGAAAATCCGACCGGATACCGAGCGACGCTCCTTGGCTCCTTTTGCTCGAAAACTGGGGGCGGATTATCTGGCCCTTGCGAAACCCGGATTATCCGGCCTGGAGAGGAAAAACCGCCCCGGTTCGGATTTTCCGGGAGAAAATCCGACTGGACACAGAGCGACGCGCCTTGGCTTCCTTGAGAGATGAGGTAGGCCGGATTATCCGGCCCTTGGAGGGGCGGATTATCCGCCCCCTCAAAACTTCCTGCACACTTAGCACACATGAAAAGTCTCCAAAGTATTGTTATCTAACACGCAAAATATAGGAAAACATGAAATGTTCTTTTAATCTCCCCCTTTTTGGTGTTAGATGACAATACCAGGATTTGCAGGAGAAAGACAGAAGACGAACAGAGATAACTATGAAAGGGACTCCCCCTCAATGTGTGCATAATAAAGTTTTACATTGGAATACAAATGCACACAAATAGGTGAATCTATTCCATAGACATAAGGGCAAAAACACATACCACCGAAGTAGAGAATGGGCATCCTTGACATAAATCACAATTATTATTGGATAACCATTATGAGCGCGTGCCTTCCGTGATAAACCTCCAGCAATAGGATATGAATAGATATCACCATGAGCATAATCCATGATATGAAATCCATAGGTATCATCCAGACAACCACATAAAGTCTCAACCACAAATCACAAACCACGAATTTAAAAGTTCAACGCTAAATGGGCATAAGCAAGAAATAACGAATAGAAAAGTGCAAGTGCTTATGCCCAACCCATGCAAATCCACGGACAGCCTAATAGAACTACTTCTCCCCCTTTGGCATCGAGACACCAAAAAGGGAGAAGAGCGATGCTAGCGCCCCATGCCAGGCCCGTGCGTCCCCAAACAATACCTCCACAAGGTGTACAAGGGACTTGTGTGCAAGAATAGATGGCTTAGGGGTAGGGAAGGCTTAGGATTAAGAGAGCCAAACTAAGATGGTACTAGACACTCAAAATTGCAAAATCCAAATCAAATAAAAGCCAAGATTGAGTGTGATTCCCATAAGAACATGAGAAAGCAAATAACATCCAAAAAGAGCCAATTCTCCACAAGGGAGAGGGCGGTGGCCGAAGCCACCTTGTTGGAGTGTATGGTGTGACACCGCGAAGATATATCTTGGATTCACCACCAATACTCATCAATAAGCTCACATATCACAACATGATATTAAGAGAAATGATATATCTTGCTATTGGCATTATGGGGGGAGGGTTAGCCCAATGAGTTAGGACCACACTCCCCCTATATCCATGCCCACACCTAGACCAAACAAGGATTGAGATGTACGAGTGAGTGCATGGGTAATCAAGACAAGCTCCCGGAATCAAATGATATTTAGCTCATTCCTGAAATAGCAGAATCTTGCTTCATCAAGTGGCTTTGTAAAGATATCCACCAGTTGGTTCTTCGTGCTCACAAAAGATAGATCAATATCGCCTCGAGCAACATGGTCACGAATAAAATGATTCCGAATCTCAATATGCTTCGTCCTTGTGTGCTGAACTGGATTGTACGCAATTTTGATGACACTTTCATTATCACATAAAAGAGGCACTTTGTCACAATTGACACCATATTCCTTTAAAGTTTGCCTCATCCACAATAATTGAGTACAAGCACTGGCAGCAGCAACATATTCAGCTTCGGTGGTGGAGAGAGATATACAATTCTGCTTTTTGGAGGACCAACATACAAGAGATCTTCCCAAGAATTGACAAGCTCCAGAAGTGGATTTCCGATCATCCTTATCACCAGCCCAATCTGAGTCAGTATAACCACATAAAAAGAAATTGGAGCCCTTGGGATACCAGAGACCAAAGTTGGGGGAATGAACCAAATATCGAAAGATCCTCTTGACCGCCACTAAGTGGCTTTCTTTAGGAGCTGCTTGATACCTTGCACACACTCCCACACTCAACACAATATCGGGTCTAGATGCGCAGAGGTAAAGAAGAGAGCCGATCATGGACCAGTATACCTTTTGGTCCACATCTTTACCATGAGGGTTGATTTCGAGATGACACTTTGTTTGCATCGGAGTAGCGACACCATTTAGATATGTCATCTTGAATCTCTTGAGCATGTCTTGGATGTACTTTGCTTGATTAATAAAGGTTCCTTCTCTAAGTTGCTTGATCTCGAATCCAAGAAAGAACCGTAATTCCCCCATCATAGACATCTCAAACCTGTCAGTCATAAGCTTTGAAAATTCATCGTTAAAAGCTTTGTTAGTAGAACCAAAGATGATATCGTCTACATATAGTTGGCATACGAAGAGCTCCCCCTTAACCTTCTTAGTAAAAAGAGTGGGGTCGATTTGCCCAACTTCGAAGCCACGATCTAACAAAAGCTCTTTAAGGTGCTCATACCACGCACGTGGGGCTTGGTTAAGGCCATAGAGTGCCTTATCGAGTTTGTAGACATGGTTCGGGAAGTTAGGATCCTCAAACCCCGAGGGTTGCTTTACGTATACCAACTCATGTAGAGGACCGTTAAGGAAGGCACTCTTGACGTCCATTTGCTGCAACTTAAAATTTTTATGAGCAGCATAAGCAAGTAGGATACGGATGGACTCAAGGCGATCCACAGGAGCATAGGTCTCGCCGAAGTCGATGCCCTCAACTTGGGAGTACCCTTGAGCCACAAGTCTTGCCTTATTCCTCACAACAATGCCATTCTCATATTGCTTGTTCTTGAAAATCCACTTGGTGCCGATAACATTGCGGCACTCTTTGGGTTTCTCCACTAGTTTCCAGACTTGGTTGTGCTCGAAATTATTCAATTCTTCATGCTCATCTTGCTTGTTCTTGAAAATCAACTTGGTGCCGAAAACATTGCGGCACTCTTTGGGTTTCTCCACTAGTTTCTAGACTTGGTTGCGCTCGAAATTATTCAATTCTTCATGCATAGCAACAACCCAGTCTAGGTCTTCAAGAGCTTCAAAGACCTTCTTAGGTTCCACCATGGAGATATGAGCTTGATGCTCACCAAAACTGGCCAATTCTCTTCTTGTAGAAACCCTTCGTCGAAGATCACCAACAACCTTGTCGAGAGTGTGGCCCCTCAACTCAAGGTTACGATTAGCCCGAGCCTTGTGACGAAGTTCAATAAGTTTGTTGTCTCTTGGAGGAGGAGATTCATCACTTGAGTCTTCATTTGAAGCATTTTCTCCGCCTTGATCAGTAACTGGAACATCAGTAGCAGGTGATGGAGACGCATGCCCTTGGGGTGAATCCATAGCCGTAACAGGAGGCTGCAGAACTGGAGAGTCAGGGCCGGATAATCCGACCGATGGAGAGGCCGGATAATCCGGCCTGGGAGTACTTCCCGCAGCTTCTTCAGGAGGCCTGGGACTTGCTTGAACTGGTGAGGGGCCGGATAATCCGGGGCTAGCCAGAAAATCCGGCCTGGAGCTTGCGTTGAAATCTTTTCCAGGAGGAGCAACTTGGTCAGCTGAAGCGGGGTGGCCGGATAATCCGGTGTCTACCGGAAAATCCGGCCTGGAGCTTTCTGGAACATCTTGACCTTCAGCATTTGATGGAGATGGTGTAGAAGTTGCCCCCGTGGTTGGAGCATGTTGAGTATGTGTAGATGAGGGCTCTATATGAGTAGAGCATTGTCCTTCCCGGTCCGCCACAAGGGGTTACTCAATGGGGCGGAAGAATCCCACGCCCATTCTTCTTATGGCATCTTGGGGTATTTCAACATCTGCATCACAAACACCAACTTGCTCCGCACGGGAACCGTCATTTTCCTCGAACACCACACTACAAGATTCTACAACAGTTCCAGAGAGCTTGTTGTAGACTCTATAAGTGTGGGATTCGGCACCATAACCAACAAAAATACCTTCTAAAGCCTTAGATTCAAACTTAGATAAACGAACTCCTTTAATAAGAAAGAAACACTTACACCCGAATACCTGAAAGTATGAGATGTTTGGCTTGTTACCGGTAAGTATTTCATACGGAGTCTTGTCCAAGATTCTCGGCTACACCATTTTGTTGAGGGGTGTACGCAGCGGAATATTGATGTCTTATCCCCTCTTCACTTAGGAACTCATTTAAGGTGTAGTTCTTGAACTCCGAGCCGTTATCACTCCTTATAACCAGAATGGGGACGTTGTGTTGAAGTTGAACCTCGTTGGCAAAGTCTATGACAGTTTGTTGAGTTTCACTCTTCAACTTGAAGAAATAAACCCAAGTGTATCTTGAGTAATCATCAACAATCACTAGACAATACTTCTTCCCACCGAGGCTTGCATGTGATGGAGGTCCGAAGAGGTCCACATGAAGGAGCTCCAAAATCCTTTTTGAAGAGATAATGGTTTTCCTTCGATGAGGTGAATCATGTATTTTCCCTTCAACACACGCCCTGCAAACACGATCTTTGGCAAAAGAGACATTTTCTTTTAGTCCAAGAATGTGGCCACCCTTGTGGAGACTTTGCAAAGTTCTCATATTGATGTGGGCTAGTCGGCGATGCTATAGCCAACCCGCGTCAGCCTTTCCGAAAAGACACATCGGGCCTGTAGTGGTTTTCCCCAAAAAGTCCACCACGTACGGGTCGTTTTCGACATATCCCACGAAAGCGACTTTTAGAGACTTGCTCCACAAGAGTACCACTAAATCAGCATCAATGTAAACTGCAAAGCGCATCTTACCAAGGGCACAAACTGAAAGTAAGTTATACCCGAGGGTCTCAACAAGCATGACGTCCACGAGAGAGAAATCGTGAGCCACCACAACTTTGCCGAGACCCAATACCTCAGATTTTGACTTGTCACCATAGGAGACGGTAATGTGATCAAGGTTTGGCCGCATCTCCGTGATGATCTCCTTGCTTCCGGTCATATGACTCGTACAACCGCTATCGAGTACCCATTTAGAACCACCGGAAGCATAGCCCTGCAAGAAAATTACTTCTTGGTTTTAGGTACCCATTTTTCAATGGGTCCTCTCATGTTAGTAACAAGGGTCTTGGGAACCCAAATAGACCAAGGAATGTAACAATCATAAGGCCCTACATAACTAACATAAAAATCACCATAACAATCGCAATATAGTTCAAAGTTAGGATTGTTGATCCCTGCAAAACCATCATGATTAGTCTTGTTATTGGTAATGTTGCTAGTCTTCGATTGAGTAGTCTTGTTGTTGTTTTTGTTCTTCTTCTTCTTCTTCTTCTTCTTCTTCTTCTTCTTGTTTTTCTTGCTCTTTGTCTTGGGTATGTAACCAAGCCCTTCTTTACTATTGTTTGTCCTTTTCCTGCTCAGTATCTCATCAATAACCCCTTTACCTTTGTGTTGAGAACTTCTTGCAAGATCTTCTTTTGCAAAGGATGAAGAGGAGGTACTTGGCACATCATACCGTTTCAATTGAGTTTGGAGCTGGTCATGAGACTCATTTAGAGTAGAATGATCACTCTTCAATGCCTTGTGAGCACTTTCAAGATCATCAAACTTCTCCAAAAGTCTAGCATGAACAGCCCCAAAATCAATCTTTTCTTTCTTTAGTTTCTTTACCTTGGCAAGAGCATGATCACGTTCTTTAATGAGCTGAGATACAGCTTCTTCTTGTGACTCCTCAAGGGATTCGAATCTTTCTTCCAAAGAAACTCGAGCCTCCACTTCCTCTTCCAAGGAATTCTTCAAAGAAGCTATCTCCAAGGCATCTTCTCTTTCAATTCTGCCCTTTTCTTCAAGGAGATCTTCGGCTTGAGCAAGTTGACTCGTAAGAGCATCAAAATAGAGTTTGTGCTGACCTTGTAGGTTAGTGAAAAAAGTATCCAAGGCAATAACTTCTTCTTTCATTACAAGACTGTCATGATCATCCATATCCAAACTTAAGTTAGTCTTAGGAAATGAAGAGCTACAAGTTGATACCTCGGATCCTCTTGCCATTAGGCAAGTGGCGTTGTTGTTGATTGCGTTCTCGTTCGGCGAGTCAAAGAGAGAGGAGGGAGTTGATGTGGTGGCTATAGCAGCCACTTCGCGGGAACTATCATCATCCTCTTCATCTTCACTTACGGAGGAGTATTCCTCTTGAGCTACAAAGACAATCTTGGGTTGCTTCTTGAAAGGGCCATTCTTCTTAACAAACGGCTTCTTCTTAGGAGCTTTAGATTTCTCTTTAAGAATAAGCCTGCCACCATTGTCTTCTCTATTTTGATAAGGACACTTGGCAACAAAGTGCATTCTATCTCCACAGTTGAAGAAAGTTCTCAATCTTGGGCCACTTTCTCTTCTTCCATTTGACCCGTTCTTGCGCTCAAGATCAGACTTGGCTTTGGTAGGGTCCTTCCAAAAGTTCCTTGCATAGAATGCCATGTACTCACCATGAGCACGTTTGACCTCATCGGGGCAGTCCATGGATACCCCCTCAAAAACTCCTTCATCTTCCTCTTGTTCAACAACATTGGCTTTGAGAGCCACATTGACACCCTTTTGCATCCCAATGGCCCGAGCACGGGCATCTTTAGCATTCTTTGCCGCCACTTTGAATGACGCCATTTCTTGCATGACTTCATTGGATGTCATTTGATGATAGTTGTGTCTTCCTTGCAGGCTCTTCAAATCCGTTGGCTCGAAAGGCATTAAGGCACTCACATATTTTCTTTTTATCCATGCATCATCAATGTGAGTGGCCCCATGCTTCCGAAATGTTGTTGCGATGCCCTTGAGGCTTCTATACATGTCCTCATGGTCTTCGCCATCCAACATGTAGAATCCCTCAGCTTCATTACTAAGGGCATCATACCTGTTTCTTCTCATGCTTTCGTTTCCAACGAAAAGGTCCGTAAGAGCATCCCATGCTTCTTTAGCTGTGTTGAGATGTTCAATGTGTGGCATGTCCTTGGGACCCACACCCAGCTGTATCATGTGGAGAGCGGTGGCATTCAACTGGCTATCCACAACTTCCCTTCTCGTTAGATTGGTTTGATCTCCAATATGAAGACCTTCTTCAATAATCCTCCACAATTCAATAGAGGAGCTGCAAACATGAGATTTCATTAGGAATTTCCATTGGTTAAAAGAAGATGCAGTGAGCTTGGGTGGATCATCCCTATTGTTTATATGAGGATGAGGGATAGGTGGGTCGGGGGAATATACGTGGCGAACCTCACTATATTCCTTCTTACCATTTCCCTTTTTGGAGATGGAGCCATTTAGTTTTTCACCTTCCACATCATCATCCTTGGATCTGGTGTTACCCTTTTCCTTAGATGATGGTGTGGGAGCCTCAGAGGGGGATGGAGATGGGGCTATGGATGATGTAAGGCGAGCAATCATTTGATTCATCTCCTCCATCTTGGCCTCAAAGGATGTCAACAAGGTTGTTTCCAACAACTTGAGATCATCCATTGTGACCTTATCCACAGCCTCATTTCCATCATCCTTGGTACCCATACTACTCTTAGGCGGTTAAGCCCGAATTAAGAGCCGGGGATCTGATACCAATTGAAATGGATCATATGGGCACCTAGAGGGGGGTGAATAGGTGCTACACCAATTTTTAATTCTTTTTCAGTTTTAGGCTTAGCACAAAGGGTAAATTCTCTAGATAGACTATTGGGTGGAATTTCCCTATATGCAAACCTATATACTAGCGAGTAAAGAGCGAGTGGAAGAGGAACGAGTAAACCGAAGTGAAGCACACGGAGACACAGGATTTGTTTGACTACAGTTCCTTCCTTGTTAAGGGAAATACATCTACGTTGGAGGGGTGGGCGGTACTAAGACCACCACACCACAAAAGGCCTCACCCTGTTCTCCAATGGATCTCGCCACAACAGGCCTGATCCACCTTCCACTATAGGTACCCTTCGAGGCGGGCACCGGCGCCTTTACACAACTAGCGGGGCAACAACTCCACAACAACTTGGCGGCTCCCGAAATGACAACAAGCTGCCACAAAAACAAACTTATCAAATACAATAAACAAGATCTAGGTATTGACAAGAATACTAGATCAAGGATTTCTCCAAGTGAATGGAGAGGAGTTGAAGCGCTTGATTCTTGATGATGATGATGAACTTCTCCTCCTTCAATTCCACCAAAGATCAAGACCTTCGGGTGGTTGAAGTGGGAGATCGAGATTTAGAGCTCTTGCACAAGGTCTGGTCAAATTCGAATGAATCAAGGAGACTGAACGTTGGGGAAGAAGGGGTACTTATACCCCCTTGCAAAACCAGGCGTCGCACACTTTGGGGGCCGGATTATCTGGCCCAAGTGAGGGCTGGATTATCCGGTCTGAGGAAACTCTAGCCCAGACTCGGCATGTCCGGGCAGATAATCTGCCCCCTCACAGAGCGTCGCGCCGAGCTTGCCCTTGAGCAACTTCTGGGGGCCGGATTATCCGGCCCTATGCGAAGGCCGGATTATCCGGCCTAGGGAAGAAAAACAGCCTCAGCTCGGATTTTCCGGGAGAAAATCCGACCGGATACCGAGCGATGCGCCTTGGCTCCTTTTGCTCGAAAACTAGGGGCGGATTATCCGGCCCTTGCGAAACCCGGATTATCCGGCCTATGGAGGAAAAACCGCCCCAGTTCGGATTTTCCGGGAGAAAATCCGACTGGACACAGAGCGACGCGCCTTGGCTTCCTTGAGAGATGAGGTAGGCCAGATTATCCGGCCCTTGGAGGGGCGGATTATCCGCCCCCTCAAAACTTCCTGCACACTTAGCACACATAAAAAGTCTCCATAGTATTATTATCTAATACATAAAACATAGGAAAACATGAAATGTTCTTTCACTAGTGTCAATAAAACTTATAACCACCTCTTTGAAATCAATGCAATGATCTTGAATAATGCAGCAGATACAGGAGGAAGGTAAAATTGCAAATAAATATCACCCGAGCTGACTATACCAAAATAACAGGGATACTAGTTGACAATACAAATCTACTACGATTCAGCCCATGGTAGATACAAATAAGAGATAAAATAAGACAGAATCAAACTTGATATTGAGGTCACTTGAAGCCTACAAACCATCCAAAAACACCATCCGTTAAAAGAAACTCAACCATAAAATCATATACTGCTTTTGCAAGGAATTACTCAATCATCTGACTTGGGGACGCAGATTCTTTTATGTGTACCGAATATTTCTTCCTCCGCTAATTTCTAATACCTGTCATTTGTTTAGAGCAGGGACTAAAATATGATGAGACAATTTGCTTAAATTAAAGAAAAGCAAAAATTGCCTACCCAATTCTCATCACAACAGCCTTTGGTAAGTTATGATGCCATATCAACTTATTGCATAAGTGACTTGATAGACTATAGATATGTTATGCTTTGATTGATTAAATTCGTCGCTATCATCAGACAACAAACAACAAGAAAACTAAGAAATTAGTGTAGTGTGATTTTGTTCAAATAGATTCTTATATGTTGGAAACTCGGCATAGTAAAGATGATGTGTTAGTTCCAAAGGGAAGCGACAACCAAATAGGATCGTGGTCGATTGAGCAGTTTAGAGTTTAGACGCACACGCGCATAACAGCTGTTCGGTCATATGCCCTGACAGAGCACATCAAACTCTCAAAGTACGTAGGGACCCATTGAAAGTTGGAGAAAAAAAGCCTGAAGAACATACAGAGTAATCTGCTTGTACTTGTCGCTACAGGTCTCGCCACCGACGATGTTCTTGGCATGCCGCATGACCAGGACCAGATGGCATTGCAATACTTGTGAACCGGCAACCGCTTGTGAGCAATACTGCCCAGGAGGCTCAAACCCAACCGGTAGAAGTTGCTACTCGGCCCAGGCGCACTCACCAACTTCCGGCCCGGTTGGCTGGTACTGAATGGCGGATGTAAACACTCTGTAATAGTTACTATAAAGAGGGGAATAGATAGAGGGAGAGATAGGAAGGAACGAACGGCTTGGCCGGTGGCCATAATATACTCGGGCACTCGTGGAGTTAGTCGAGTGAACCCTCCTGCTGTAATCGAGATCCAGGAACAATTCGAAAATATATAGATAGAGAGATTGAGTGCTGACATTCTGGTATCAGAGCCAAAAATTTCCCTCCCACCTTCCACCTCAGATCTGAAGTTGCCTAAACATTCCCACCACACCCGTTTAGCGGCAGCGGCGTGGCTACTGACCCAAGTAAGATTGCAACTATCCGTGATTGGCCCACGCCTGTATCAGCTAAGGAGGTGCACAGTTTCCTTGGTCTTGCTGGTTATTACCGCAAGTTCATTCGCCATTATGGGATTATTAGCAAACCGCTCACCAATTTGCTTCGGAAGGGTATCAATTTTGTTTGGATCCCTGACCATGATGTGGCCTTCCAGACTCTGAAACAAGCGTTAATTTCTGCACCAGTTCTTGCCTTGCCAGATTTCTCTTAGTGTTTCGTTTTGGAGACGGATGCTTCTGACGGCGGTATTGGAGCTATACTGATGCAGAATGATCACCCCCTTGCATTCGCCAGTCGTGCTTTGGGTCCAAAGAATTGATCAAGGGCTCTCTGTGTACGAAAAAGAGTACCTCGCTATTCTTCTTGCAATTGATCAATGGAGGTCATACTTGCAACTTGGAGAATTCGTCATTCGCACGGATCAGAAAATCTTAGTACATCTGTCAGAGCAACGTCTTCATACTCAGTGGCAGCAGAAATCTTTGACTCGTCTCATGGGCTTGCATTATCGAATTGTGTACAAAAAAGGAGTGGATAATCGAGCTCCTGATGCTCTCTCGCGCCGCCCTCGCGCCAATCAGCAAGTTCTTGCGATTTCTGAGGCGCAGCCCCTCTGGTTGCAGCAAGTTAGTGCCAGCTACTCTGGTGATGAATTCACTCAGAAAATCATCCAGAGTTTGGTCCTGGATTCCTCTGCTTATCCTCAGTTCCAGTTCAAGAATGGCATTCTCAGGAAACATGGGCGAATCTGGGTTGGTGCTGACCCTACGTTGCAAGCCAAAATTGTTCATTCTCTGCATGACAGTGCTCTAGGTGGCCATTCTGGGTTCCCCGTTACTCACCGTCAGATTGCTCAGATTTTTGCTTGGCAAGGTATGAAGCTCTTTGTCAAAATTGGGTGCAGTCCTGCTCTATTTGCCAACATGCAAAGCCAGAACGTGTCCACTATCCTGGATTACTCAAACCACTCCCTACTCCTGACGGTGTCTAGGAGATTGTCTCCATGGATTTTATCGAGGGCCTTCCTAATTCTGGTGGCTTCAATTGCATCCTCGTGGTAATTGACAGTCTGTCCAAATTTGGCCATTTTATTCCCCTTTGCCATCCGTTTACTGCTGCTACTGTTACGGAAGCATTCATGGGCACTGTTTTCCGCCTCCACGGTATGCCACTATCTATTATCTCTGATAGAGACCGGATTTTCACTAGCAAATTTTGGACTGAGCTATTCATATTATCGGACACCCAGCTGCGTATGAGTACCTCTTACCACCCCCAGTCTGACGGACAAACGGAGCGGGTCAATCAGTCAGTTGAGTGTTTCTTCCACTGTTTTTCCCATGCCCATCCTTCTCGCTGGGCTAAGTGGTTACATTTGTGTGAGTTTTGGTATAACACTAATTGGCATTCCTCCTTGGGCAAGACGCCATTCAAAGTGGTCTATGGTCGAGAGCCCCGACAGTTTAGTATTGCTCCTGTCGATGCCATTGCTTCTTCTGATTTGGACCAATGGCTCTCTAACCGAGCTGTCATTCAGGCTTTAGTTCAACAGCACTTGGTTCGTGCCAAACAACGGATGAAGCAGGAAGCCGATAAAAATAGGACAGAGCGCTCTTTTGATGTTGGTGATCGTGTTTATCTGAAGATCCAGCCGTATATTCAGTCGTCCTTAGCCTCTTGCACAAATCAGAAGTTGTCCTTCCGTTACTATGGTCCTTTTGACGTACTGGAGAAGGTAACTCCTGATTTGCCTCGCCCCAATGCTTCCTTTCAGGTTCCGGTAGCGGTCCTGCAGCAGCGTGTCGCGCAGCGCGGGTCTTCTTCAACCATTCAAGTCCTGGTGCAGTGGAGTGGCTTGGCTGAAACATTGGCCACCTGGGAGGATTATGACGCCATCCGCCAACAGTTCCTGCGTTCTCCGGCTTGGGGGCAACCCGCTTCTCAACAAGGGGGGAATGTGAGCAATACTACCCAGGAGGCCCAAGCCCAACCGGTAGAAGTTGCTACTCGGCCTAGGCGCACTCACCAACTTCCGACCCGGTTGGCTGGTACTGAATGGCAGATGTAAACACTCTGTAATAGTTACTATAAAGAGGGGAATAAATAGAGGGAGAGATAGGAAGGAACGAACGGCTTGGCCGGTGGCTAGAATATACTCGGGCACTCATGGAGTTAGTCGAGTGAACCCTCCTGCTGTAATCGAGATCTAGGAACAATTCGAAAATATATAGATAGAGAGATTGAGTGCTGACACCGCTCCTCAGGCTGAGCGCCCAGTAGAGAGAGGAGAACGGGCATCGAGGAGACAGTGCAGGAACTGAGGTGGCACGTAGGCCATGAAGAGGGGATTTCTGCAGGTCGGGAGGCAACGTGAACTGCCTTTGGACTGGTAGGCCAGCAAATCAATCCGCGATTAGTGTTTCCCGTGGGGTTACGTGTCAGCGTGGTGGAAGGTCAAGGCATCGGCAACCATGGCTATTTTCAGGAGAGAGGGAGAGAGGAAGAGGAACACACGACCCTCGTTTTTCCTCTCTTCCCTATTCAACAGTGAGCGACACCCAAAACAAGCAGATCGGAATAGGCAATACCTTACCAGTGACGATGGCCTCCTGTGGCAGCCGCCTCGAGCTGGGCCTTCCGAGGGAGCAGGTGACCTCCTGCAGATGTGGATGCCCCGCCCAACGCGTAGAAGTGTGGAACGACATATTCCACAATGCCCCTCCCTCTCCTCTGCCTTGGCGGCTACGACGCATGATGCCGTGCTAGATCTCGCGTGTGGCGGGCAAGCAAGAAAGGGGAACAGAAACCCCCGGAGACATCAGCAGCCACGCCTAATACGCTCCTCACATCAAACAAACCCACGGCAAATGGAGGAAGACCACCGCCACACAACAAACAAAATTCTCGATATAGCAAGAAGAAGAGGGAAAACAGAGACCCGAGAGTCAAAGCAATCCCAAACCGACCCAACGAACAACACGTCTCCAAACCTAGCACCAGCGAACCGCCTCGAGCCAGGAAGCTAGGGCCCACTTAACTCTAAGCGGCCGGCGCAAGGACATGACTTCAAAACTATGGAGCTTAGAGCTCCTTAGGGATAGATAGTATTATATAGTATACACACATTTAAAGTACTATGAAAGTTCCATGGATTTTTACCATAGTTAGCCGAATGTATTAAGTTCAAAGTTATGCATAATATGTTAAATTATTTTCTGGCAGGTTCCTGTACCAAATGGCAGACAGAGGAGGAGCAAATTGGCCATACGCGCACTGCTTTGCTCGACTCAAAAATGGTCGACGAGGTGTTAGAGGAGAGAAATCTGCTTTGCGCACAACAAGACATTGACGGCCGCATTCTCGTTGACTCTACATGCTACTCATATATCATCACTAACTAATACATACATACCCAATATCACGATCTATGCCGGTTTATGATTGAAAGAGAGCTGCGTAGTATTTCTGCTGTCCCTGACTGAATGGAACTATTGAGGTAAGGGCATGATGGATGCGGTGATTGAATAGGTCCAGCTCTGCTTCCACGGCCGTGTAGTTGCTGTCGGCGCCGTTAGCAGCTGCCCCCATCGTGCCCAATATTGAAGCTTGTAGTGCGGCACTGCACTTCTGCTGCCCGCTGTTACCTATGCGTGAGAGCGCTCTCCTCCGACGCGGCGTCGAGCGCGTGCCACAGTTTCCCAAGGAACGAAGATGGGTCTGTTGCCTGCTGGCCGCCATGGCTGTCAACACCTGGATTTTTAATCCCAGATGCCCGTTATGCCATACCTTGCAATCCCAGGATTACCATTTTTGCGAGACATAATGGATTGGATATCAGAATACATCATCCATTACAAACCATACATAAGGTCTTACACAAATAAGGATCTCATGATCCAGTCTTAATACAAGAAGAAGCGGAAATAAAAGATAATCGTAGCGGTGGGGTCCATCTTCAGGGGCACAGGCAATGCTGACGAAGGCAGATAGTCCTAGTTATCATAGCCGTCCTGTTGGCCCTCATCTTGATAGTCTCCTTCATAGTCTGGCCATGAGAATAGCCAGGGACAAAAGCCATGAGTACTCTTTAAGTACTCACAAACTACCACTAACAAGTATTATAATTCTAAGTTAAAGTGCTAACTCTATGTTTAACTACAAAGTTAGGTTTGAAACCTAAGCTGAGTTAAGAAGCAAAGAAAGATAAAGTAAAGTTCTAGAATCACTTAAGTTGGGAAGCTATTGTCATAAACACAACCCTATTGTGGTCACGTCAAGTTCATCATTCATTTCAAGTTATTTGGAAAACATCTGACAACGAAACAGTATGGCCATTCCAACTGTCCATAACCGTGGACGCGGCTATTCGAATAGTTTGACACTCTGCAGAGGTGGTACACTTTCACCACAAGTTTCGATACATCTGTCAGGGATAATCCTGAATCATCATACTTAGTATGCAGATAATCAAACATAACATTCCCTTTACACACCCTAGTATAAGCACCTCTCCTATGAGCATGGCCTCCCAACCATGACCATCAGTCATCTTGGGCACTGCATAGGTGGACAACATTGAGAGGTAGCCTCAGCTCAAACCTCTCCCGCGAGAGAACTAATACTAATGCATATAAATTTCCAGCTCAGCCTTACCCAATTCAGGTAGTGTGGTTGTACGGTAAATTTGGAATGGTATCGCATCCGAATCCAACCATCAGTTTTATAAAAGGGTTAAGGATCATGCCTCAACATTTTCATCATCATCATCAATCCTTTGCGTTTTTCAACACATGGCAAAACATCTCAATAGAATGACTCATTATTCCAAGGTTTTCATAATTCATTTTCACCAAGTTTTCCCATCTAAAGTGACTCAAGTTTTTGATCTACTCCAAACTACTAAGTTAAGAGTGTTCACTAAGGTGGAAAGATGGGTTCAATCTCATGCCATAGAATGACATCTAAAGGGTTCTAAATAGGTCAAGTTTTATACTTTTTATGCTACCTTCAAAACAAGTAAAGAACTTTGTGTAAACTAAGGGAGTAAAACTTGTAAATAAGACTTGGGGTACTACTAGTCAAAGGGAGTATGATCAAGGCATGCCTAAGGCATCCTTGCTAAACCATCTAGTTTGATTCTAGTTTGCTAAGCACTACACTTGCAAGGGTTTAGGGTTCTAAATAGGTCAAGTTTTATACTTTTTATGCTACCTTCAAAACAAGTAAAGAACTTTGTATAACCTAAGAGGGTAAAACTTGTAACTAAGACTTGGGGTACTACTAGTCGAAGGGAGTATGATCAAGGCATGCCTAAGGCATCTTAGCTAAACCATCTAGTTGATCCTAGCTTGTTTAACACTAAACTTGCCAGTGTTAACTTGCATTACTAATGGTGGCTTCCACTTAAAAGTGCTAGCTTGCTAATAGTAGCTTTCCTTGGTTGGTGCAGTGGTTGAAGTTTTCTTCTTCTTCTTCTTCTTCTTAGTAGAACTCCTCCTCCTCGAAAGCTTGGTCGGTACTATCGTCTATAAATACATACGGAGTACACAATCACCAAACAATACTTAACTAGGCTAAGTAGCATTCTAAGACACACATTTGATGATCTATTATCATCACAAGCATCATAAGTTTAATTCAATGGTTTCATCCTTTTTATTTTAGGAAAGTAATTTCTACTCATTGAAAAATTAACTAAAAATTAATATTCACCACTTAAAATATGGGATCATGTTGACACATGTCATCACCACATATTCTAACATGGGGGAATGAGATTTATAGGTTGGATCAATATTACTTTGGTTTAAGTTCATTATTTAATGATTTAAAGTGACTAGAAATGCCTATATAGCATTATTTTGGTACTAGTCCAAAGTCACTGCATGTAAACCTTAATGTTATTACATATTTAGATAGATATGATGAAATGTGATTTTTGAGAGTTGGAATCAACTCAAAAGCTAACTTGGTTGATTTTATAAAAATGTTGCAAGTTGCACATGCTTGTGTTTTATTATTTTCATTAGGAGAGATCTATAACTCTAATTGAATTAAATCCAATGGGCCTGTATAGATCATCTTAATACCTTTCAGGCAAAATTGGTTTCATGCAATTTGGATTTGTCAAACTCCCATAATTGAATTTTAAACTAATGGACAGATACTAGATTTAACAAAAAAGAAAAAAATCCAGATTTGAACGGGTGGCCTAGCGCGGGAAAGAACTTTGGCCAGCCCAGTGGAGCTCTGCGGCGCGAGCTCAGCTGACAAGGGGGTCCCGTTGGTCAGTGGCTCTTAACACGTGAAACGGTACGCGCGCTGTGGGCCGTAGGATTAGAAGGGGGATCTACGGCTGAGGGTCGTCATCGACGACGACAGGTCGCCGGCGAGCTCGAACCCTAGCGGCTCGGTGGGGGTCTGCTGGGGACGTACCAGGGCTCCAGCAAGGTCGGCGAGGCGGGCAAACGAACTGGTGGTCGACGGCGAGGCGAGGCGCGGTTGCGGCGGAGCTTAGGGTGCCCTAAATCGCAGGCACCCTTCTCCTCCGGAGGCGGCCTGCTCTGGTGAAATTCCGGCGAGCTGCTGCTCCCCTTGCTCCGGCTAGAGGTGGGTGAGGTTCAGTGAGGTGAGGGGAGTGGAGTGGTGTGCTTCAAACGGCTGGGGGTGACCTCCTTTTATAGGCCCGACGGTGAGGCCGAGCAGGATGGGCAGGTGACGGTGGCGACATGGCTACGGCCGGCGAGAGGCATGGCTGAGGGTGGCGATCGATAGGCGGTCCCCTGGCGGTGCTCTAGGAAGTGAATGCGGTCGTAGGGGCGGTGGTATGTGGTCTGGGCGAGGTGGTGCTTTGAGCGGCAGAGGCGGCGGTGTCCACGGCGAGCGGTGGTTGTGGTGTGTTGGGCGGCGAACGGGCGTGTCCGGCGTGTTCCCTGGGTCGTGGCGGAGCGGTGGGAGCGGGCTGCGGTCGAGCGGCGGCTTGTGCACGCGGGGACAGAGCATGCTCCGTGGGTGGCATCAGCATGGTGCGGTGGCACTGGGCACGTGGTTTCCTTGGTGGTCTACTGTAGGGCTTGGCTCGGGCAGGGGATAGAGGGTGGCGGTGAGGTGCTGGCTACCTCCTAGACATGGAGAGAGAGGGGGAGATGGTCTGCTGCAGCGGGGCAAGGTTTGGCCGGCGAGCATGTCCTCGGGTTGGCATGGCATGGCTGCTAGGGGGTAGGGGATGGGTGCTAAGGGCCTGGTTAGGTCAAGAGGGGACAAAGAGATTAAATGGAGATAAAATGGGGGCAAAACCCTGTTCAAAAACAGTGAGCTATGATTTAGGTTTAAACCTGCCTGCCAAGTGTTTGATTAAATGGCCGCAAGAAATAAACTTTTGAATTTTTGGTTTCAAATTTTTTGAGTGATCTCCACTAGTGCTAGGTAGTCTCTGATTGCAAGGGTTTTGAAAGTGGAGCTCAAATAGATGGGTTTTGAAATAGGGGTGATCTATGCATATGCATTGGATTCAATTTTCAAATGCCATTTAAAATAGTTAACAGAATGTTTTTAGTAGATCAAAAGGTGGGCCTTGGTATCTCATTATGTGTACTAGCAAGGGGTGCAAAGGTCAAGAATTTTTCTGTTAAGAAATGAGTGGTAGGAACACTCAAAGTAGTGTAGTGGATTAAAATGGCCAAAATGACCATTCCTCCTTTTTAATTCTTTTTGATTTAAATTTCTTTAGGAAAAGTTTGGGAAAGATGTAGATGATGTTTAATTCACTTAAGAAACATTTTAGAAGCAAAGGATCACACAATCATTGCAATTCAAAACAACTCCTATTTTAAATGCACACATGTATGAATGCTTTCATTTTAAATTTGGAAAAGTTTTGTTAACCCAAAATTGATGATTTAGATCTTGATAAGCTTGGATTGAAGTTTTGGGATGTTACAAACCTTCCCCCTTAAACAAAATCTCATCCCGAGATTTACAAAGAAAACTAGGAACTAAATAGATCTGGGAAGTCTATCCTAATGTAATCTTCGCGCTCCCAAGTGGCTTCCTCCTCGGTATGGTTTCTCCACTGAATCTTGAGAAACTTGATACTCCTGGTCCTGGTGGTTCTGTAGGCTTCTTCTAAGATACGGATGGGTACTTCTCTGTAGGTTAGGTCATTGTTGATTTCCACAGCTCTGTGATCGATGTTCTTGAAAACTTCAGTCTTCTCCGACACTTCCAGGCATTTGCGAAGTAACGAGATATGGAACACATTATGGATGGCTGACATCTCTTCAGGTAGTTCAAGTTGATATGATACTTCTCCTCGACGGTTTAGAATCTTGAAAGGTTCGATATATCTGGGGGATAACTTTCCCTTCAGACTAAAGCGTTGAGTTCCTTTCAATGGTGAAACCTTGAGATATACAAAATTTCTAACATTGAAAGTCAGGTCTCTCCTTCTCTTGTCAGCATAGCTCTTCTGTCGGGATTGGGCGGTCTTGTGGTGCTCACGAACTTTGTGAACTTTCTCTTCTGCTTCTCGGAGAATGTCGGGTCCAAAGATCTGACTCTCTCCTACTTGCGACCAATTCAAAGGGGTACGACACTTTCTTCCGTATAGGAATTCAAATGGTGCCATCTGCAAACTAGCATGATAACTGTTGTTATATGAGAATTCTGCGAAAGGCAGGCAGTCTTCCCATTTTGATCTGTATTCCAAAACACAAGCTCTAAGCATATCCTCTAGGATCTGGTTGACTCTCTCTGTCTGTCCATCTGTTCGCGGGTGATATGCTGTGCGAAGTTCAACTTGGTTCCTAATCCTTGTTGGACTTTCTGCCAAAATCTTGAGGTAAACTGGGTTCCTCGATCTGATACGATGGTCTTGGGGGTTCCATGCAAACTAACAATCCTAGCAATATATAGCTCGGCTAACTTTGCACTCTGGTAAGTTGTTTTGATAGGTATAAAGTGGGCTACCTTAGACAGTCTATCAACTATGACCCAGATTGAGTCATTTCCCCTACTAGAAGTAGGTAAACCGGTGATAAAGTCCATTCCGCCGGAATGCCATTTCCATTTCGGAATCTGCAATGGTTGCAACCATCCTGCAGGTCTCTGGTGCTCTGCCTTCACTCTTTGACAGATGTCACATTTGGCGATGTAGCTTTTAATATCTCTCTTCATCTTGTGCCACCAATATTGCTCTTTCAAATCCTGATACATCTTTGTTCCTCCGGGATGGATAGAATAAAGAGTATCATGAGCTTCCTTCATGATAACCTCCTTCAGCTCCGAATCTGCTGGCACACAGATATTTTGTTTACACCACAATACTCCTTCTTCGTCTTCGATGAATCCAGGTACCTTTCCAGTACCACTACGACGTTTGATTCCGTTGATACTTTCATTTCCCTTCTGGGCTTCCTAGATTTGGCTAATCAAAGTGGGTTGAAGTTCAATGCTAGCTAAGAATCCTTTGCTAACTAATTCAGTCCTGAACTGCTCCAACTCTTCATACAAACTTGGTTGCTTCTCCTTGATCATGCTGCTAAGCCTACACGGCAATCTGCTAAGAGCATCCGCTACCAGATTGGCTTTGCCGGGGTGATAGTGAATGTCAAGGTCATAATCCTTGATTAACTCTATCCATCTCCTTTACCTCATATTCAACTCCTTCTGAGTGAAGATATATTTCAAGCTCTTATGATAAGCTCTTATGATCTGAGTAAATGTCACAGCGATTACCCATCAAATAATGACGCCATGTCTTCAGTGCTAGAACTACCGCTGCTAGCTCAAGATCATGGGTCGGATAGTTCTGCTCACGCTGCTTCTGTTGTCGAGACAGATAAGCGATGACTTTGCCTTCTTGCATCAATACACATCCTAGACCAATCTTGGATGCGTCACAATACACATCAAATGGCTTCTTGATGTCTGGCATGACCAATATTGGGGCTGATATCATTCTCTTCTTCAGCTCCTGGAAACTGGCTTCACATTTGTCTGTCCATTCAAACTTCTTGTCTTTCTTCAACAATTGGGTCATTGGTCGGGCTATGCTCGAGAATCCTTCTACGAACTTGCGGTAATATCCTGCTAATCCAAGAAATGCACGGACTTGGGTTTGAGTGGTTGGGGCTTCCCATTCTTCGACATCTTTGATTTTGGCAGGATCAACAGAGACTCCTCCTGTAGACACAATATGTCCTAGGAATCCTACTTCTTTCAGCCAAAACTCACACTTCCTGAACTTGGCATATAACTGATGTTCTCTCAGGGTTTCTAGGATAACTCTCAGATGTTGCTCATGCTCTTCTTCTGACTTGGAGTAGATAAGGATGTCGTCGATAAACACAACTACAAACTTATCTAGGAAATTCATAAAGATCTTATTCATGAGATTCATGAAATAAGCAGGGGCATTGGTTAATCCAAAAGACATAACCGTATACTCGTATAAACCATAGCGAGTAGTAAAGGCGGTCTTCGGAATATCCGTTGCACGAATCTTAAATTGGTGATAACCAGTCCTAAGATCAATCTTTGAGAATACCTGGGCTCCGGTCAACAAATCAAATAGATTCTCTATCTTTGGCAACGGGTACTTGTTCTTGATGGTGACATCATTCAACTTTATGTAATCTGTGCACAAACAGTTGCCTCCATCTTTCTTGTCGATGAATAACACTGGTGATCTCCATGGCGATGCACTTGGTTGAATCAAGCCTTTGGCTAGCATAGCATCCAGCTGCTTCTTCAGTTCCACTAACTCTGAGGGGTTCATGCTATAGGGTCTCTGGGCTATAGGTCCGGTTCTAGGGATTAGTTCGATAATGAACTCAATATCCCTATCTAGGGCATACCTGGCAATTCATCTGGGAATACGTCGGGGTAATAACAGACTACTCTGACTTGGTCGATGGTGGGCAAGGCTACACTCTTGTTGCACTTGAATTGACGGGGTAACGTTTCAGAGATATGCTCTACTGTTACTCCAGAACTACTGGTCATGGTGATGGCTTTCTTAGCATAGTCTATCAGTCCTTTATGCCTTGACATCCAGTCCATACCTAGTACTACTTCCAATCCTTTGGTTCCAAGTAGAATTAGGTTGGCATAAAAATCTATCCCATGTATTCTGATAGGTACAGTTTTGCAAACTTTTCTAGCTTTGGTTGTTGAACCAGGGATTTGAACTATCATGACATGCTTCAGGTTGGTTGGACGAATCTTACTATGCAAATTCTTCGGTGACAAATGAATGTGATTCTCCCGAATCAAACAATACTCTTGCTAAAACTGAGTTGACAGAAAACATACCCAACACTACATCTGGCGCTTCCTGGGCTTCTTCTGCATTCATGTGGAAGAGACGGCCGTTGCGGTTGTCAGGGTTCCTTGGGGCAAATCTCGTTCCTATTAGAACACGACGCTGCTGCCGAGCTGGGGCATTCACATTGGCATTGGCTGCAGTCTTCTTGGGACACTCATTGGAGTAGTGACCCTTCACTCCACACTCAAAGCAAGTGATTTGGGACTTGTCCTTGACTGTGATAGGCACAACATTGCTGCCAGTTCTGGGTGCAGTGTTGTTGTTGTTGTTATTCTTGGGAGGGGCACGGTTGAAATTGTTGGCATTACCGGAGTTGTGATTGTTTCCTCCGGACTTCACATTGCCCCCGCTACGGTTGGGGTAGCTTGGGCGAGACGTTGGGGGTCGGTTGTTCCTTGGTGCATATCCTGGTGAAGGGTTTGGACGGTATTTCTGGTGACTGTTGGATCCAGACTGCTGCATCATACGACGCTTGCGGTTGTCGTTTGCTTGATTAATCTTCCCTTCCATCTGAATGACAGAGTCGACTAGCTCTTCGAGATCCTGGAAACGGATGTTGACGAGGACAGTCTGCATCTCATCATGCAGTCCGTTCAAGAATCTCTCCTTCTTCTTGGCCTCCGTGTTGATCTCATCAGGTGCATATCTGGCAAGTGATAGGAATATGTCACGGTACTTCACCACAGTCATTCTTCCTTGCTTTAATTCACGAAATTCATCTCTCATTCTGTTGACTAGACCTTGCGGCACGTGGGTGCGACTGAACTTGACTTTGAATGCTTCCCATGTAATCACTTGACCATGGTTCATATTGCGGATGCTATTCCACCAAGCTCTTGCATCTCCTACTAGATAGTGGGTGGCGAAGAGAACTTTCTCATTTTCATCAACTCTTGCAACTTCTAAGTTGTTTTCCATGGTCTGTAACCAGTCATCAACATCTAATGGGTTCTCAAATTGGTTGAAGATTGGGGGATTTGTGTTCTGAATTTTTTTGAGTTTAGATCCCTAGTGATCCTGATTTCCATGTCCTTGGTTGTTGAGATCCATCTAGGCGATCTGTTGAAGTGTTGCTAAGTTGGCTTGGCGTTCTGCCCTCCTTGCTTCAAGGTCTGCTATGAGATTCTGCAAGATCTGCAGCATTGGGTCTTGCGACGAGCTGCTCCCTCCTTGGTTTCCACGAGTCATCTGAAGATTGAGAAGGATATAGGGGTAAGAGGGAAATTCTAAGGTTCATGGTTTTGGGTTTTCAAAGCTAAAACTTTGAGTTAGACTCAGGTTTTTCAACTAACTTCATTTTCATTCATGCAAGCAAGCACACGATACAACACACACCACAACAATCAAAGGGAAAATAGATGGTTTGAAGAACCATTCTGTAAGCTACGATATAGTGAGATCGATACATCTCGTGCTACGATAGTGCTCTAGTGCATCTACTCATCGTCGATGAAGTCGGAGTCCTCATCCTCAGTGTAGAAGTCTACGGCATCCTCCTCCAGAAAGTCATCATCGTTGCTGAGGTAAGAATCTATGTCTCCCTGGATGTCTTCACCCTCATCTTCTTCTTCCTTTGCTGCCAGCTGAGCTTCGTGCTCCTTGATGGTCTTCTCGAGGTCGGCCACCTTCTTGCAAAGACGGGCGATGGTGCGATCCTTCTTTGCACGCTGGCGGCGGAGAGACTGGCGGTCTTGGACGAGCAGTGTGAAAGTTTGGGCCTTCTGGTCGGTAATGGCACGGTTCTGGGTGGCTAACTCTCTGGCATTGTCCAGTTCCTGCTGTCTATCATGAAGCAAGAAGTCAAGGTTCTCCACTTGACTCCTCAACTCGGGGTGACTTGGCATCTCCATTGGCATTCCCATGAAGTCACGTCTTGCATAGTTGGCAAAACAGGTTCCCTTGGGTCTTGTTGATGCTGAGGGTACATAGACGTGCGAGAGCTTCATGCATTGCTCTGGCTAATCCATCCAGCCAGTTGTTCTCTCTCACGGAGAACTGAATTCTCCCAGAAGTTGGTGCTTCAATGCTTCCTCTAAGATCTGCGGTGACTAGCCACTGTAGGTCTCCTCCTGGGGGTCCTGGAAGTTGAGCTCCAAGAAACTCCGGATGCGGGCGTCCCAGTAACTCCGACAATGAATCCAGATCCCTCTCGAAGATCAGCTGACCTCCGTTTCCCAACTGGTAAAACTTGCTGAACTGAGTCTCCATCTACAAGAATTAAGGATGAGGAAGTTAGTGAAGTGATCAAGTGTGTCAAATTTTAAGTAGTAGTGTAAGAATTTTTAGTAACATGAATTTTTGAGAAAGAATCCACAAGGGTAAGAGAGGAGATAGTTTTTCATAAATACTTCCTTTGGTTTTGAAACTAAGTTTTTGTTTGAACGTCCATTCTAACTAGGGTCTCCTATGGTCAGGATGGCTCTGATACCAACTTTTCAACACCCGGATTTTTAATCCCAGATGCCCCTTATGCCATACCTCGCAATCCCAAGATTACCTTTTTTGCGAGACATAGCGGATCGGATATCACAATACATCATCCATTACAAACCATACATAAGGTCTTACACAAATAACGATCTCATGATCCAGTCTTAATACAACAAGCAGCGGAAATAAAAGATAAGCGTAGCGGTGGGGTCCATCTTCAGGGGCACAGGCAATGCTGACGAAGGCAGATAGTCCTAGTTATCATAGCCGTCCTGTTGGCCCTCATCGTGATAGTCTCCTTCATAGTCTGGCCATGAGAATAGCCAGGGACAAAAGCCATGAGTACTCTTTAAGTACTCGCAAACTACCACTAACAAGTATTATAATTCTAAGTTAAAGTGCTAACTCTATGTTTAACTATAAAGTTAGGTTTGAAACCTAAGCTGAGTTCAGAAGCAAAGAAAGATAAAGTAAAGTTCTAGAATCACTTAAGTTGGGAAGCTATTGTCATAAACACAACCCTGTTGTGGTCACGTCAAGATTCATCATTCATTTCAAGTTATTTGGAAAACATCTGACAACGAAACAGTATGGCCATTCCAACTATCCATAACCGTGGACGCGGCTATTCAAATAGTTTGACACTCTGCAGAGGTGGTAAACTTTTACCACAAGATTCAATACATCTGTCAGGGATAACCCTGAATCATCATACTTAGTATGCAGATAATCAAACATAACCTTCCCTTTACACACCCTAGTATAAGCACCTCTCCTATGAGCATGGCCTCGCAACCATGACCATCAGTCATCTTGGGCACTGCATAGGTGGACAACATTGAGAGGTAGCCTCAGCTCAAACCTCTCCTGCGAGGGAACTAATACTAATGCATATAAATTTCCAGCTAAGCCTTACCCAATTCAGGTAGTGTGGTTGTACGGTAAATTTGGAATGCTATCGCATCCGAATCCAACCATCAGTTTTATAAAAGGGTTAAGGCTCATGCCTCAACATTTTCATCATCATCAATCCTTTGTGTTTCTCAACACATGGCAAAACATCTCAATAGAATGACTCATCATTCCAAGGTTTTCATAATTCATTTTCACCAAGTTTTCCCATCTAAAGTGACTCAAGTTTTTGATCAACTCCAAACTACTAAGTTAAGAGTGTTCACTAAGGTGGAAAGATGGGTTCAATCTCATGCCATAGAATGACATCTAAAGTGTTCTAAATAGGTCAAGTTTTATACTTTTTATGCTACCTTCAAAACAAGTAAAGAACTTTGTGTAAACTAAGGGAGTAAAACTTGTAAATAAGACTTGGGGTACTACTAGTCAAAGGGAGTATGATCAAGGCATGCCTAAGGCATCCTTGTTAAACCATCTAGTTTGATTCTAGTTTGCTAAGCGCTACACTTGCAAGGGTTAGCTTGCATTGTTAATGGTGGCTTGCCTTGGTTGGTGCAGTGGTTGAAGTTTTCTTCTTCTTCTTCTTCTTGGTAGAACTCCTCCTCCTCGAAAGCTTGGTCGGTACTATCGTCTATAAATACATACAGAGTACACAATCACCAAACAATACTTAACTAGGCTAAGTAGCATTCTAAGACACACATTTGATGATCTATTATCATCACAAGCATCACAGGTTTAATTCAATGGTTTCATCCTTTTTATTTTAGAAAAGTAATTTCTACTCATTGAAAAATTAACTAAAAATTAATATTCACCACTCAAAATATGGGATCATGTTGACACATGTCATCACCACATATTCTAACATGGGGGAATGAGATTTATAGGTTGGATCAATATTACTTTGGTTTAAGTTCATTATTTAATGATTTAAAGTGACTAGAAATGCCTATATAACATTATTTTGGTACTAGTACAAAGTCACTGCATGTAAACCTTAATATTATTACATATTTAGATAGCTATGATGAAATGGAGTGGTGTGCTTCAAACGGCTGGAGGTGGCCTCCTTTTATAGGCCCGACGGTGAGGCCTAGCGGTCTGGGCAGTCGACGGTGGCGACATGGCTACGGCCGGCTAGAGGCATGGCTGAGGGTGGCGATCGACAGGCGGTCCCCTGGCGGTGCTCTAGGAAGTTAATGCGGACGTAGGGGCGGTGGTATGTGATGGCTCAATGCACGACGCCTAGAAAAATGCTTGATGGCGTGGTGTTGATGTAGAGCTCGTTGGGAACCCCAAGAGGAAGGTATGATGAGCACAGCAGCAAGTTTCCCTCAGTTATGAAACCAAGGTTTAATCGAAGCAGTAGGAGCAAGGAAACACCTCAAAGGTGTTACTAGCTGAGCTTTGTCAGGGCGCACTACCGGTGCTAGTAGCAACGTGGAGACCTGCACAACACAACCACATAACTTTGTCCCCAACTTGCGATGAGGCTGTCAATCTCACCGTGTTTTGTGTAAAACAAAGGATTAAACGTATCGAATGGAAAGAAGTAAAAGTTTGCAGAAAGTAAACACAAAGCAGTAAACAGTTGTAGATTGTATGTAAAGAAAAAGGACCGGGATCCATAGTTCACTAGAGGTGGCTCTCCTTAGATAGATAACATGCTGCGTGAACAAATTACAGCGAGGCAATTGACAAACACCGAGAAAGCAATACATGCATATACTAATCATCTTGACTCCTTTGAGACTTGATTGGGCATTACAACATAATACATAGACCGCCATCCAACTGCATCTATGACTAATAATCCAGCTTCAGGTTATCATCCGAACCCCCTCCAGTATTAAGTTGCAAGCAACAGATTATTGCTTTAGGAACTGCGTGTAAAGTAAACAATACGATTGTTCTATGAACAAAGGATTGTTGTTTTCTCCCTAGTAGCAACAACACATCTAGTACCTTAGAGATTTCTGTCACTTCCCCAGATTACCAGAGGCATGAACCCACTATCGAGCATAAATACTAACTCTTGGAGTTGCTAGCATCTACTTGGCCAAGATAGCTACTAACAACGGAAAGCATGCAAGATCACAAATAACAAAGACATGATAGAATCAATAATCAATCTGAAATAGCATCTCAATATCCATCAGATCCCCGCAAACACAACATATGTAGAATTACAAATAGATGATGTTGATCATGAACGCAGCTCACAAGATCTAAACATGAAAGCACAAAGGAGGAGAAACCAGCCATCTAGCTACTACATGGATCCGTAGTCCAAGGATAAACTACTCACGCATCACACCAGAGGCTTGCATGGTGATGAAGAAGGCCTCCAGGTTGAATTCCCCTCTCCGGCAGGGTGCCGAGAATAGCTTCAGATCCCTCCCAATCTAGGGATAGAGACGACGGCGGCTATAGACTCTTTCGTGGATTTTTGATCGGGTGCCTAGGGTTTTCGTCCCGAGGGAAACTTATAGGCGGAAGGAGAGGCCAAGGGGGTGCTCGGGTCGGCCAGACCACCCCCTGGCGCGGGCCAGCCCTGGCCGCGCGGCCAGGTGGTGTGGCCAGGCCCCAGCCCTTCTCCGTCTCGTATTCTGGCACTTGACCCATTCCGGAAAAATAGGCACTTTGGCTTTTGTCCCGTCCAATTCTGAGAATATTCATTTTCTGACTTTTCTGGAACCAAAAATAACAGAAAACAGGCAGCTGGCACTGTGGCTCTTGTTAATTAGTCCAAGAAATCATAATAAATGTACACCAAAGTTGGAACAAAACACAAGAAAGTGGATAAAACCAAGCATGGAACATCAAAAATTATAGATACATTTGCAATGTATCAGTATGCGGTCTTGGCGAGGTGGTGCTTTGAGCGGCAGAGATGGCGGTGTCCACGGCGAGCGGTGGCTGTGGTGCGTTGGGCGGCGAACGGGCGTGTCCGTCGTGTTCCCTGGGTCGTGGTGGAGCGGTGGGAGCGAGCTGCGGTCGAGCGGCGGCTTGTGCATGCGGGGACAGAGCATGCTCCGTGGGCGGCATCAGCATGGTGCGGTGACACTGGGTGTGTGGTTTCCTTGGTGGTCTACTGTAGGGCTTGGCTCGGGCAGGGGACAGAGGGTGGCGGTGAGGTGCTGGCTACCTCCTAGACATGGAGAGAGAGGGGGAGATGGTCTGCTGCAGCAGGGCAAGGTTTGGCCGGCGAGCATGTCCTCGGGTTGGCATGGCATGGCTGCTAGGGGGTAGGGGATGGGTGCTAAGGGCCTGGTTAGGTCAAGAGGGGACAAAGAGATTAAATGGAGATAAAATGGGGGCAAAACCCTGTTCAAAAACAGTGAGCTATGATTTAGGTTTAAACCTGCCTACCAAGTGTTTGATTAAATGGCCGCAAGAAATAAACTTTTGAATTTTTGGTTTCAAAATTTTTGAGTGATCTCCACTAGTGCTAGGTAGTCTCTGGTTGCAAGGGTTTTGAAAGTGGAGCTCAAATAGATGGGTTTTGAAATAGGGGTGATCTATGCATATGCATTGGATTCAATTTTCAAATGCCATTTAAAATAGTTAATAGAATGTTTTTAGGAGATCAAAAGGTGGGCCTTGGTACCTCATTATGTGTACTAGCAAGGGGTGCAAAGATCAAGAATTGTTTCTGTTAAGAAATGAGTGCTAGGAACACTCAAAGTAGTGTAGTGGATTAAAATGGCCAAAATGACCATTCCTCCTTTTTAATTCTTTTTGATTTAAATTTCTTTAGGAAAAGTTTGGGAAAGATGTAGATGATGTTTAATTCACTTAAGAAACATTTTAGAAGCAAAGGATCACACAATCATGGCAATTCAAAACAACTCCTATTTTAAATGCACACATATATGAATGCTTTCATTTTAAATTTGGAAAAGTTTTTGTTAACCCCAAAATTGATGATTTAGATCTTGATAAGCTTGGATTGAAGTTTTGGGATGTTACAATGGCGGTCACCGCAGTACGGGTATTCATGGAGAGGAGGATGACGGTGATGTGGGAGAGCGGCTCCGCCACCAAGCTCCTCCTTAGGTCACGCTGACTGGGGTCCTCTGTTTGAACGGGAGAGACATGTTCCCTGATGGGGAATACCAATCGGGGTATACCCTGAAGCGAAGTCACTAGCTGGATCAAGCCGACTGAAGCTAATACCAGAGCGGGTCGACTCGCCGAATACGGCGACTGACGCCTACTGGACCCGGACGATTCGCCGACTGGAGGCCCAAGCGACAACTCCAACATAAAGCCCATTAGTGTAGTTGTAAACCCTAACTGGCAGCTCTTCCATATATTATATTAGATCTAGTCTCTCCTCCGTCTACGGTGACCCCATTGTAAACCAATCTATAACATATACTAGATTGACAGCAAGACATAGTGATCATCCATTGAGGGGACGTGAACATGGGTACATCGTGTGCCAATATCGCTCCCGGATTCTCCTACGTTGCCTTGCCTCCTCTACGTAAGTTATCTCGTAGCATTTGCCGTGGTCAATACCACGACACTTCCCGTCAAACGCGGTGTTCGACGGCATTAGTAAACTGAACATATAGACGCCATGACCACCCATCGGTCTCCGGTCACTAGATCCCTCGACCTCCTCCGGCCATTATGTAAAATGTTAATAATACTTTCTCCGAACCATATTAGCTGATTTAGATTTGTCTAAATATATTCGTATGTAGATAAGGTTTTTGCTAGATACATTTGTATCTAAATAAATAAATGTAAGTCAACTAATATGGGTCGGAGGGTCAGAGGGAGTAGATATATCATTCACTTTAGTCTTCTCAATTTGAGAAAATGAGTTCTATGAAATTTTCAATTCTGTTTTTCAAATATTAGGCATCTGTGTTGGTTGTTAAAGGCACATTACTATGCCGATGAACATGGAAAATTGTTTTTAGGCCTTGGCTTGATGCACACTTATGGCAAACAACGCATGATTATTGTATTTTTTTGCATGGAAATAAAACATGTCATGCAAGATTAGTAAACTATGTTTAGTTTCTCTCTAGGTCAATCTCACAATAGCCTAAAAAATACAATAAGAAGTGATTTTTTCTCCCAGTGCAAGGCACGGACACTTTTGCTAGTCTATATCTATATATATACCTATCTATCTATCTATACTATTACGTCTTATGGTGGTTTTCGTCGTACCACAATTTTTCGTTCGTTGTCCTGTTTCTAATATTTTTAGCTCGAGTTTGAACGTGTTTCAATGTCCAACGCACTTCAGACCTTCGGACCTTCCCGTACACAAACCAGAACCATGAAAATATAACCTTGAACGCGTCCGCTCCACACACTGGAGGCCAGCCGAGAATCGATGTTGCAGGGGCTGGTGGGTATATATGCCCATTGCGAAGGATTTGCTTATGCTTTCTCTAGAAATTGCTACTTGAGCTCCGAAGATTTTTGTTTTCCATCAACCACTACTAGGAAACCCCTTATCAGTGGCGCACCTTTTTTCACTATCCGTGGCGCATATGTTAGTCGCAACTGATACGTCACCACTAATAACAAACTTCAGTGGCATATTTCAAAATGCACCACAGAAGTCTCAAACTTCAGTGGTGCATATGGCCAATATGCGCCATAGAAGTTTTTTTTCAAAATTCAAAAAAAAAGGCGGGACGGAACTCAAACTTCTGTGGCGCATATGGCCAATATGTGCCACAGAAGTTTTTTTCAAATTTCAAAAAAAAAGGGACCAGATCTGATCTGGCCGGAGTTGGTTGTGGTGGTGGTGGCGGCGACTGGAGGAGGGCTAGGAGGAGGGCTAGAGGGAGGTTGCCGGAGTTGGTGGCGGAGGAGGAGGAGGAAGTCAACGGAGGTCGCCGGAGTTGGTCGCCGGAGTTGGTGGTGGTGGAGGAGGAGGAGGAGGAGGAGGAGGAGGAGGTCGACGGAGAGTGGAGAAGGAGGAGGGAGGAGAAGGGGAGAAGTGTGGAGGGGAGGAGAAGTGTGGAGGGGAGAAAAAGGAAAAAGGGAGGGAGAAGGGCGCCGACGAGATTCAAATTTCGAATCCCGCCCAAGACTTCTGTGGCGCATATGGGCGAAATGCGCCACAGAACTTTCTCCCCTTTTTTATTTTTTTGCAGTAAAAAATCTTCTACCCTAAATAATTTTTTACTCTTTTCGAATTTGGGGATTCTGTAAAATCCAGAACGACCAGAGGTGGTTGAATTCGAGTAGGAAATTTCGAGACGATCATTTTGATAGGTTAAAGATTTTTTTCCGCAAAAGTTATAGCCGTTTTACCGTGCCATGACCTATTTTTGCAAAATACATCGAAATTCATGTTTTTCAATTTTTTCTAGATCTATACCCTAAAATCTAACTACAACTCAAAAGAATTATTTTTTTGAAGTTTCTATCATTTCTGTTTAGTTTTTACAAAACTGAAAAGGCGATCCGGGGGGTGGGATCTGTTTTTGCTTGTTCTGTGGCGCATCCACCTATATGCGCCACAGAAACATCACTTTCTGTGGCGCATATGGACATATGCGCCACACAAGTTTCTCCCCCTTTTTTTGCTCCTTGATCCCATCAACCTTCTGTTGCGCATACGTCTATATGTGCCACAGAAGCATCACTTTCTGTGGCGTACACGAATATATGCGCCACAGAAATGTGGACTTCTGTGGCACATATTGGTTCCGTGCACCACTGAAGTGCCAAACTTCTGTGGAACATTTTTTCTAGTGCGCCACTGATACATATCTATGGCGCATGGTTTTACATATGTGTCACTGAATATCTTGTCTATCTATAAGTTGTTTCCTACTAGTGAACGTTAGATGAACATATTGTTGAAAAACAACTTTATGCTAAATTGTAACATCCCAAAACTTTAATCATGGTTATCAAGTTCTAATCACCCAATTTAGGGTTAACAAAAAAAATTATTAAGAAAATGAATATGAATGCATGTGTGTCTTGCATTAGTATAGAATTGATTGAAAATGACATGCTTGATTGTTCTAAATGTTTTGAAATGGTTTAAAGGTGAATGCCACATCATCTAGACCATTTACAAACAATTTCCAAAGAGAAAAAAATCAAATAAGAATAAATAAACCAAATGGTCATTTTGACCATTTTAAACCACTAGGCCACTTTAGGTGTTCCTAGAAGAAGATTTCTAACAGAAATATTTCTATCTCTTTTCACCCTTGCTAGACCAAGTAAAGATGTATCAAGGCCCATTTTACAAACTTACAAAAACATCTAGCAAATCCATTTAAAGGACATTTAAAAATTGAATCTAATTCATATGTTAAGATCACACTTTTTTCAAAAACCTATCTAATCAATTCCCCTTGACCTCTCCAAGCAAACCTAGTCTCTCGAGCTTAATATAAGATCACTCAAAAAATTTGAATCAAAAATTCAAAAATAAATGTCATGCGGCCATTAACACAAACACTTGGCATGCACAGAATAAACTCTAGCCTAACTTCACTGTTTTGTACAGTGATCATCGACCAATTGACCTCCCTCTTAAGCCCCTTGTCCCCATGAGTGTCTAGCAGCAGCAGACAAGCCCACCCTTCGCCATGGGAAACAGTGGAGCGCCGCCATTTTGTGGTCATCGCTGGCCGACCACGGCCAACTCGCACCAGACCATCCCGCGCCCATCCAGCATGTCCACTAGCACCGTCGCAGCCTACCGCCACTCCCTCTCCAGGCCACAACCCCAGCCGAGCCGTGGTCCACACTAGTCGCGCCGCGCACCGCCTCTCTGCGCCATGTCCAGAGCGCGCTAGTGTGTCGTGCTCGACCATCCCCGCCAGCTCGCGCCTTGCCCTAACCGCGCACGCGCAGCCTCGCCATGATCACGCCACCCCCGACAGACACCCCCGTTTGCCGCCGCATGACCCGCAGCAGCCGCACGCTGCCGCAAGCACCTCTGCCTCCGCTCAGAGCGCCGCACGCGCCAGACCAAACCAAGCCACCCCACGCCACGCCATTAAGTCCGTGAGAACCACCAGGGAGCACCGCACCGTCCTACGCCCTCGCCCATGCCATTAGCTGCCTGTAGCAACGCCACCGTCGAGCTCACCGCCGCACCGCTCGGTCCCCTCGTCGAGCTATAAAAGGAGGCCACCCCCGCCTCCATTCTACACACCACTCGACTCCCCACTCCTCACTGACCTTCCCCACCTCTCCCCGGAGCAAGGTGAGCACCACCGCGCCGGAATTTCACCGGAGTCCGCCGCTGCTGGAGGAGATGGGCGTCGTCAATTCCGACCACCCCGAGCCCTGCCGTGACCGTGCCTCGCCTCGCCGTTGTCTACCTCGTCGTTTGCCCCTGTCACTAAGTCTAGCTGGAGCCCAGCTGAGCCCCGAGAGACCACCACTGCCTTGTTAGGTTTAGCTTGTCGCTGGAGCTATTCGTTGTTGACGATGACCCTCAGCCGTTGGATTAGATTTAGATCGTAGCGTCCAGATTGAAAGATACCGATTCACGTTAGATGAGTTATTGACCAGTGGACCCCCTCTGTCAGCCGCGCGCTGCGCTGCGCTGTGGAATTGGGCCGGCCCGTTTAGCGTTCCCGCCCAGGCCTGGAAATTCAAATAAGGATTTTCCTTTTTAGTTTAAATCCTATTCTGTCCCTAGATTCAAAAATCAATTCAGTGAGTTTCACTTAACCAAATTGCATGATTCAAATTTTACTAGAAAGGAAATTAAATTATCTATCCAAGCCCGTTGGATTTAAATCACTTGGAGTTAGAAATAATCTATAGCAAAAATATTAAGATAGAGACTTTTGCAACTTCAAACAATTTTCAAAAATCAACCATAATAGCTTTTGAGTTGATTTTTTTCCAACTCTCAAAAATCACATTTTATAATATCTATCTGAATATGTAAAAATATTTAGGTTGCATGCAGTGACATTGGACTAGTACCAAAAGAATGCTATATAGACATTTCTAGTCACTTTAAATCATTTAAAGAGTAATCTTAAACTTTATAAAATGTGACCAACCCTTTTAAATCACATTCCTATGTATTAGAATATGTGGTGACGAAGAAAACTTCAATCATTGCACCAATCAAGGCAAGCTATTATTAGCAAGCTAGATCTATGCAAGCTTTAACCTAAGCAAGATTCCTTAGGCATGCTTTGGTTATACATTTTGATTTATACCCATCCTAAGTTTTACTTGCAAGCTTTACTTTTTACTTTACCAAAGTTTCTTTACTTTTAGTAATGCTTTGTGAGATTTCGGAAAGTAGTATAGATAGCATAAAGAGCATAAAACTAGGTCTATACTAGATATCATTCTATGGCATGAGATTGAGATTAGCATCCCTCATTAGTGAACACTCTTAACTTAGTGGCTAGTGCTAAACATAAAACTTGATCACTTTAGATGGGAATACTTGGTGAAAATGATTATGAAAACCTTGGAATGGTGAGTCATCCTATTGAGATGTTTTGGCATGTGTTGAGAAACACAAATAGATTTGATGATGAAAATGTTGAGGCATGAGCCTTAGCCCTTTGTAAAAACTGATGGTTGGGTTCGGATGCGATACCATTCCAATTTTACCGTACAACCACAATACCTGAATTGGGTAAGGCTTAGACGGAAGTTTATATGCATTAGTATGGGTTCCCTCGTGGAAGAGGTTTGAGCTGAGGCTACCTCTTGATGATGTCCACCTATGCAGTGCCCAGGATGGCAGATGGCCATGGATGGGAGGCCAAGCTCATAGGAGAGGTGCTTATACTAGAGTGTGTAAAGGAAAGGTTATGATTGATTATTCGCATACGAAGTATGATGATTCAGGGTTATCCTTGACGGATGTATCGAATGTTGTGGTGAAAGTGTACCACCTCTGAAGAGTGTCAAACTATTCGAATAGCCGCGTCCACGGTCATGGACAGTTGGAGTGGCCATACTGTTCCATCGTCAGATGTTTTCAAAATGACTTGTGAAGTGAACTATGATTTTGACTTGACCACAACAGGGTTGTGAATATGAAACTAGGTTCCCAACTTAAAGTGATTTAGAACTTTTACTTAGTTTACTTTACTTCTGAACTCAGTTTAGATAAATCTGGCTTTTTGCAAACAAACTTAGAGCTTAGGATTCCTACTAGAACTACCTTACTTGTTAGTGATAGTTGCGAGTACTTAAAGAGTACTCATGGCTTTATCCTTGGCTATTCCCGTGGCCAGACTACGAGGAGGAATATTAGAAAGATGGACAGTAGGACGGCTATGACAACTAGGATCATCTGCCATCGTCAGCATTGCCTGTGACACTGAAGATGGAACCCACTGCTACGCTTATTATTCTGCTGCTTGTTTGTATTAAGACTAGATCATGATATCCTTTATTTGTGTAAGACCATATTATGGTTTGTAATGGATGATGTACTGTGATCCAATCTGTTATGTCTCGCAAAAATGGTAATCATGGGATTACGATGTATGGCATAACAGGCATCTAGGATTAAAAATCTGGGTGTTGACAAGTTGGTATCAGAGCCATCCTGACCATAGGAGAACCTAGTTAGAATGGACGTCCAAACAAAAAAAGAAAAATATGTGAGCATTTATGAAAACCTATTCCCACTCTTATCCTGGATTCTTTCAGAAAAATTCATGTTCCTCAAAAATTCTTACATTACTACATAAAATTTGACACACTTGATCACCTCACTAGCTTACCCATCCTAAATTCTTATAGATGGAAGTTCAGTATTGCAAGTTCTACTAGTTGGGCAATGGAGGCCAGCTAATCTTTGAGAGGGATCTTGATGCACTATCAGAGTATCTTGAGCGCCCGCATCCAGAATTCTTCAGAGCTCAACTCAAGGACTTCCCAAGAGGAGATTTACAATGGCTGATAGTTGCAGACCTCAGAGGCAAGATGGAAGCACCCCTTTCTGAGAAGATTCAATTTACCATGCGAGAGAACAACTGGCTAGATGGATTGGCCAGGGCTATGCATGAAGCTCTTGCCAGTCTGTGTGGGCAAAACATCAACTTGATCCAGGGAACTCGCTTTGATCCAGGGAACTCGCTTTGCTCTTGCCCGTCCGTCTAGCTAGATGGATTAGCAAGGCATGATTCTATGGGAATACCATTGGAGATTCCAAGTCACCCGGAGATGAGGCGCCAAGTGGAGAATCTTGACTTCCTGTGGTATGATAGACATAAAGAATTGGATAATGCTCGATCCTATGCCAACCACAACCTTGCCATTGCCGCCAAGAAGGACCATAGTCTCGCCATGCTTGTCAAGGATCACCAATCACTTCGTCGTCAACGCGAGAAGAAGGATCACACCATCGCTCGTCTTCGCAAGAAGGTGGCCGACCTCAAGAAGACCATCCATGAGCAAGAAGTCCAACTTGAAGCAAAAGAAGAAGAGGAAGAAGGTGAAGACATCCAGGGAGATATTAACTCGTACCTCAGTGATGACAATGACTACCTGGAGGATGATTCCATGGATTTCTACACTGATGATGATGACTCTGACTTCATTGATGATGAGTAGATGCACTTGATCACTACCATAGGAGTGAGTTGTATCGGTCCCACTTTATCTTAGTTCACAGAATGGTTCTTAAATCCATATGTTTTCCTTTTGTGTTGTGGTGTGTGTTTGTATTGTGTGCTTGAATGAATGAATGAGAAAGAGTTAGTTGCAAAAACCTGAGTTCAAACTCAAAGTTTAAAGCTTTTGAAACAAAACCATGAACCTTAGAACTTTCCCTCTTACCCCATTATCTATCTCAATCTTTAAATGACTCGTGGAAACCCCGGAGGGAGCAGCTCATCATAGGACCCGATGTTACAGATTCTGCAGATGCTAGTTTCCGACAGTGAAGCTAGTAGAGCAAAGCGCCAAGTTAATCTAGCCACCCTACAACAGATAGCTCAAATGGCCCACAATAATCAAGGCCAAGGAAATCAAGATCATCATGGATCCAATCTTAAGAACTTTCAAAATACCAATCCCCCTATCTTCAACAAATCCGAGGATCCCTTAGATGCTGATGACTGGCTGTAAACCATGGAGAATAACCTAGAAGTCACAGGAGTTGATGCCAACGAGAAGGTAATATTTGCCACCAACTATCTGGAAGGAGATGCAAGAGCCTGGTGGAATAGCACCCGTACCATGAACCACAGTCAGGTCATGACTTGGGAAGCTTTCAAGATCAAGTTCAGCCGCACCCATGTGCCATAGGGTTTAGTCACCAGAATGAGGGATGAGTTCAGAGAATTGAAGCAAGGAAGGATGACAGTATTTGAATACCGTGACAAATTTTTGTCCCTCGCTAGGTATGCACCCGATGAGATCAACACTAAAGCCAAGAAGAAGGAAAGGTTCCTGAACGGATTGCATGATGAGATGCAGACGGTGTTAGTCAACATCCGTTTTGAAGACCTAGAAGAGCTAGTCGACTCTACCATCCAGATGGAAGGAAAGATCAACCAAGCCAATGACAACCGTAAGCGCTGAATGATGCATCAGACTGGGTCCCACAATACTGATACATTTCTAACGTATCCATAATTTTTGATGTTCCATGCTTGGTTTTATCTACTTTCTTGTGTTTTGTCCACACTTTGGAGTACTTTCTATAAACTTTCTTGGACTAACCTATTAACAAGAGCCACAGTGGCAACTGCCTGTTTTCTGCTGTTTTTGGTTCTAGGAAAGTCAGAAATTGAATATTCTCGGAATTGGACGAGACAAAAGCAAAAGTCAGTTTTTCACCGAGGGACACTCGAAGCCAGAATACGGGACATAGAGGGGCCAGGGGGCACCACACCACCTGGCCATGCGGCCTAGCCTGGCCCGTGCCAGGGGGTGGTCTGGCCGCCCTAGGCACCCCCTCGGCCTCCCCTTTCGCCTATAAGATGCCTCCTATACAGAAACCCTAAGTACCCAATCAAAATTCCACGAAAGAGTCTGTAGCCGCCGTCATCTCCATCCCTAGATTGGGAGGGATCTGAAGCTCTTCCCGGCACCATGCCGGAGAGGGGAATTCACCCTAGAGGCCTTCTTCATCACCATGCAAGCCTCTGGTGTGATGCGTGAGTAGTTCATCTCTGGACTACGGGTCCATGTAGTAGCTAGATGGCTGGTTCTCCTCCTTTGTGCTATCATGTTTAGATCTTATGAGCTCCGTTCATGATCAAGATCATCTATTTGTATTCTACATGTTGTGTTTGCGGGGATCCGATGGATATTGAGATGCTATTTCAGATTTATTATTGATTCTATCATGTCTTTGTGATTTGTGATCTTGCATGCTTTCCATTGTTAGTAGCTATCTTGGCCAAGTAGATGCTAGCAACTCCAAGAGTTAGTATTTATGCTCAATAGTGGGTTCATGCCTCTAGTAATCTGGGGAAGTGACAGAAATCTCTAAGGTACTAGATGTGTGATACGTTGCAAACATATCCATAATTTTTGATGTTCCATGCTTAGTTTTATCTACTTTCTTGTGTTTTGTTCCAACTTTGGAGTACTTTCTATACACTTTCTTGGACTAACCTATTAACAAGAGCCACAATGCTAGTTGCCTGTTTTCTGCTGTTTTTGAAGGAAATATGCCCTGAGAGGCAATAATAAAGTTGTTATTATGTATTCCTTATATATGATAGATGTTTATTTTGCATGCTAGAATTGTATTGATCGGAAACATCAATACATGTGTGTTTAATAAACAAAAAGGGTTCCTAGTTATGCCTCTCTTATAGACTAGCTTGTTGATTAACAAGATGATCAAGGTTTCCTGATCATGGACACTGGATATTGTTAATAACAAGGTCACAGCATTTGTGAAATGATGTGATGAACATTCATCCAAAGTATAGCATTACGATCAAGTCATTATGTTTATATTGCTATAACATCATACGAAGTAATCTTTATCCTTAGACCATGAGATCATGTTAATTGCTAACACCTGAAGAGTATCTTGATAACATCAAACGTCACACCGTAACAGGGTGACTATAAAGATGGGTTCAGTGCTACGAAGGTGTTATGTTGAGGATCATGGATCAAGAGTGGAATTTGTCAATCCCGATGACGGATAGATATACTCTGGGCCCTCTTCGGTGATATCACATTGAGATAGCTTGCAAGCAAGTGATGTGATCACTAGAATGTTATATCACGGGAACGAGAAAAGAGTGCATGTCGGTAACGAGATCAAACTAGGTATTTGGATACCGATGATCGAATCTCGGACATGTATTATATCATGAGACAAAGGGATTAAATTACAAGCGTTAAAGGTTCTCACGATCACAGAAGTCATCGTTGAATATGCAGGAGTCAGTATGGATCTCCAGGTCCCGCTTCTGACTATTGATCTGAGAGGAGTCTCAATCATGTTTGCATTATTCGCGAACCATAGGGTGACATAGTTAAGAGTTACCGGACACCATTTTGGAGCACATATGTTTCAAACGAAAGAATTGCAAAGCACATGAATTGTTTCGATCGAAACTGTAAATTGTTTCGGGTCAAATTGCAGAAAGTCGTTCTGCATGTGATATTGAAATATTGAAAGGGGTTATATGTGAATGTTTGTTAATTAAAGTAATTGACAAAATTCTGAATAAATTTAATAAAAGAGTTTTATTAAATTAGAGAGCATTAAACTTGGAGAATTTTAATGCATTTAAAGTGGGGACTTTAAAAGGGAATGTGAAGAGGCATTTTAATGTGGAGGGGTTACCACCACATGAATGGGGGAGGTGAGGGGTCACCCCCATGCATCGGCCATGGAGAGGAGGGGCACCCTCCCTCCTCCTATAAAAGGCCCCCTCCTCCTCCTTCTTCCTTACACCTCCTTGTAAAGGATCTCTCTCCCCCTCTAGAATTATTCCCCCATGGTCTCGGATAAGCGAGATACATGTTCCCAGTGGCATTTCATCTAGAAGGAGTTGCTGCTTCCACTAGATCGCTGGAGCGAGGAGGTGGAGGTTGTCCGGTGGCTTGAACGTGTGTGCGAGTACGGATGCGCTGCTGAGTTGCGGTGCTCGGACTTCCTTACGATCTTGAGATCGGCAAGTGTACGACTACATCAACCACGAGTTCCTACCCGTTAAAAAAACTTGTTTTCTTCGAGGGTAAGTTCTCGTTGGATGTATGTCCACCCGTTGCTTTGTACCTAGTAGATAGATCTTGGCGTGTAGTTCTCATCGTAGGAATTTTTTTGTTTTCTATGCTGCGGACCAAACAGTGGTATCAGAGCCTGATCTATGCGTAGGTGCTTTGCACGGGTAGTACACATATGTTTATATGTGGGTGATGATGATCATGTTATTACATCTTCTATGTATTTTGGATATTGGTGGTATAGTGGGATGAAGCGGCCCGGACCAACCTTAGATGTCATCGTACATGAGACTGGTTCCACGACTGACATGCAACTTGTTTTGCATAAGTGGCTGGCGGGTGTCTGTCTCTCCTACTATAGTCAATATTGAAGGGTAACGGGTAGGCTACACTAGCGTAAAATCAAAAATTTCTACCGCGTCAACCAGGAATACTATTGTCATGGATCACGGGATTACCGCTAGACGCGCAGGTGCGGAACTCGATGAAGCACGTTGCGGCAGTGTAGATGTTCTACGTCTCCTCCTCGTCCTCGTCCCACGAGCAGCTCCCCTTTGCGCGGCTCGTCCAAGTGCTACAGATGCAGCACCTCCGAGGTATCCACACGTCCGGAGTGGAAGTCGTCACACGCCAGACTGCTAGGTCTGCGCGTGCAACACAGGCGGAAGAGGAGTGGCGGCTGGGTGGAATGCTCTCTCCTTTTCAGCTCGCCTCACTCCCTCTTATATAGGCATCCCTGGTGGGCTTCTACATTAGCAGCCCATTAGCAGCCTAAGCCTGGTCTAATTCGGATCCAATCCTCATTAGGCTTCCAGCCCCTAAAGTGTGTGACCCTATAGGTTCATACACGTATAGACATGACGCGAGTACACTTACTCCGTCAATAGTTGGTAGCGGCCTCTAGCAAGACGTGCCAACTCCTAAACGCATATAAAGATCATTCGGACGAACCATCACAAGGTTGAGTACATGTCTTTCCCTTTGCCTCACGATATTTGGTCTAGCTCTAAGCTGACCTCTCTTTCTCGATACTGTGATTCAGAATCCCTTTACTAGGTTAACTCTTAACCATATGTAGCACGGCCATGCATTTCTGGATCCGATCACTCGAGGGGCCCAGAGATATCTCTCTCAAGTAGAGAGGGGCAAATCCCATCTTGATTGACCGATGCCTTGCAGCATGTATCAGGACAAACCCGAAGGCTACCTTTATAACTACCCAGTTACGGAGTAGTGTTTGATAGCCCCAAAGTAGGTCGATCCACATCTCAAGTACATGCGACAATCTCAGGTCTAAGGACAAAACGTACACGATGTGTAGAGAGAGCTGCAAGTATTATTGCTAGTCTCATGTTGGGTCAGTCCAACCCCATGTTCATAACATGTGTCCACATCATTGGTTTGACATCTCCATGTCAATGACTTGCGAAACATAGTCATTAACCAATCGATGTGCTAGTCTAATATTCACGTGTGTCCTCGCATGAACTCCGACTAGGGACAATTATTAGATAACCATACAAGTAAAGAGTTTCACAAACAATTCACATAATTGCCAATCAATACAAGTTGCCTGGTATATGGATATTCAAGGAACATTATAATAACTCATGGATACACATGAAATACAATCATCTCTATGATTGCCTCTAGGGCATATTTCCTTCAGTCTCCCACTTGCACTAGAGTCAATCTAGATAGTATCTAATACCTATTGCTCTTGTGTGCGCTTCATGCGCAGGCAGCGGGAGTGGCTTAGTCAAGGGATCAGCAACATTTGAGTCCGTATGTATTTTGCATAACATGACACTACCTTCATCAATGAACTCACGAATCAGATGGTAGCGCATGCGAATATGTTTGTTCTTCTGGTGCTGTCTAGGTTCTTTGGCTTGTGCAATAGCACCATTGTTGTCACAATAAACGTCCAAGGGATTGGACGAGCCCTGAACCACACCAAGAGCGATCAGGAAATTCCTAATCCAAACAGCTTCCTTTGCAGCCTCCGAGGCAGCAATATATTCAGCTTCTGTTGAAGAGGAGGCCACTGTATCTTGCTTGGAACTTTTCCAGCTCACAGCACCACCATTCATGACAAACACATAACCTGATTGCGATTTCGAGTCATCTGAGTCATTAAGGTAACTCGCATCTGTGTAACCCTTTACACTGAGTTCAACCTCACCTCCATAAACTAGGAACATATCCTTAGTCCTTCTCAAGTACTTAAGGATATTCTTTACCGCTGTCCAGTGAATCTCACCTGGATCAGCCTGGTATCTGCTCGTAACACTTAGAGCATAGGAAACATCTGGGCGAGTACATGTCATTGCATACATGATGGATCCAATAGCCGAAGCATATGGAACCCTACTCATGCGTTCTCGCTCATCAGTTGTCGAAGGACACTGAGTCTTGCTGAGTTTAATGCCGTGAGACATGGGCAAGAACCCCTTCTTAGCCTCTTCCATGCTGAACCGTTTCAACACTTTGTCAATGTACGTACTCTGGCTTAATCCAATTAGCCTCCTTGATCTATCTCTATAGATCTTGATACCCAGAATATATGCCGCTTCTCCCAAGTCCTTCATAGAAAAACTATTTTTCAATGAGGTCTTAACAGACTCGAGCATAGGAATGTCATTTCCAATCAATAATATGTCATCCACATATAAGATTAGAAACACAAGTGATTTCCCATTTTCTTTCTTATACACACAAGGTTCTTGTTCGTTTTTGGTGAAGCCAAACTCCTTTACAACTTCATCAAATCGAATGTTCCAACTCCGAGATGCTTGCTTCAGCCCATAAATAGACTTTTGAAGTTTGCATACCTTTCCAGCATTGTTTGGATCGACAAAACCTTCGGGCTGCATCATATACACGTCCTCAGAAAGGATTCCATTTAAGAAAGCCGTCTTGACGTCCATCTGCCATATCTCATAATCGAAATGTGCAGCAATGGCTAGAATGATCCGTATAGATTTAAGCATCGCTACGGGCGAGAAAGTCTCGTCGTAGTCAACTCCTTGAACTTGTCGAAAACCTTTTGCAACAAGTCGAGCTTTATGGATGTGAACATTTCCATCCATATCAATCTTCTTCTTATAGATCCACTTGCACTCGATGGCTTTAAAACCATCAGGTAGGTCAACCAAGTTCCAAACTTGATTGTCTCCCATGGACTCTATCTCGGATCTCATGGCAATCAGCCATTTCTCAGAGTCTGGGTCCACCATCGCTTCTGCATAGGTCGCAGGCTCATCATTGTCTAACAATAATAACTCTCGCGCTTCGCGGAGCCTCGCCGACCTTCGTGGTTGTGGTGCTTCTATTGCCACGGGTTCCTCAACTTGTTCTGCTACAATAGCATCACTCGTAGAAGCATCCCCGACTGGCTCATCTTGAACTTCTTCAAGTCGCACCGACCTTCCACTCGTTCCCTTTGTGAGAAACTCTTTCTCTAGGAAAACACCGCTACGAGCGACAAACACTTTGCCCTCTTCTCGGTTGTAGAAGTAATACCCTAAGGTTTCCCTTGGGTATCCCACAAAAATGCACTTATCCGATTTGGGTGTTAGCTTGTCCGACTGAAGTCGCTTGACAAATGCATCACAATCCCAAATCTTTAGAAAAGACAAACTGGGATTCTTTCCAGTCCACATCTCATATGGTGTCTTAACTACGGATTTAGATGGTACCCTATTTAGTGTGAAAGCTGCTGTTTCTAGCGCGTAACCCCAAAATGATAATGGTAAATCCGACTGGCTCATCATCGATCGAACCATGTCCAACAAAGTTCGATTACGCCGTTCAGAGACCCCGTTTCTTTGAGGCGTTCCGGGCGGCGTGAGCTGTGGAACAATTCCGCAACTCTTAAGATGATTGCTAAACTCGTGACTCAAATATTCGCCTCCGCGATCAGATCGCAAGGCCTTTATTTTCTTGCCACGTTGATTCTCTACCTCATTTTGAAACTCTTTGAACTTTTCAAAAGTTTCAGACTTATGCTTCATCAAGTAGACATAGCCATATCTACTGAAATCATCAGTGAAAGTAATGAAGCAGTGATATCCTCCTCTGGCTGTCGTGCTCATTGGTCCACATACATCAGTATGTATGAGTTCCAACAAGTCTGTCGCTCTCTCGGGAAACCCCGTAAAAGGCGTCTTGGTCATCTTTCCAAGTAAACAAGCTTGACATGTCTCGTATGATTCAAAATCAAACGAAGTTAGAAGACCATCACCATGGAGCTTCTTCATGCGCTTTTCACTTATATGCCCCAAACAACAATGCCATAGATAGGTAGGACTCAAATCATTTGGCCGAAGCCTTTTAGCACTAACATTGTAAACACATGCATTATCAAGATTTAAAATAAATAACCCATTCACAATGGGAGCATCAGCCACAAACATAGCATTCTTAGAGATTACACAACCATTGTTTGTACTCGCGAATGAATAACCATCCCTCATCAAACATGAAGGTGATAAAATGTTTCGACCCATACTAGGAATGTAATAACAATTATTCAACTCCATGATAAATCCTGACGGAAGGTGAAGTTGCATGACGCCGACGAACAATGCAGCAACCCTTGCTTTATTTCCGACGCGAAAATCCACTTCGCCTTTTTGCACTTCTCTAGTCCTTATTAGCCCCTGCATCGAATTGCAAATATGAGCAACCGATCCGGTATCAAATACCCAAGAGTTAACATAAGAATCTGCGAGAAAAATGTCCACAACATTTACAACAAGTGTACCTGAGTGGGAAGTACTCTTACTTCCACTTTTCTTCAAAGAAGCCTGGTACTTACTGCAGTTTCTCTTCCAGTGGCCATATTCGTGACAAAAGAAACACTCAGTGTCTCCTGCAGGACCAGCCTTTTGCTTGGGTGCAGGGTTTGGCTTAGGGATCGTATCCTTACCTTTGCCCTTCTTCTTCCAAGAAGTGCCCTTTTTCTTGAAGCTAGGCTTGTTCTGCACAGCCATCACATGGCTATGCCCTGCACACTTCTTAATGTCACATTCTGCTGTTTTCAGCATCCCACATAATTCATTAAGGCCCCTCTCCACCCCATGCATATGGTAGTTCGAAATGAAATGCCCATAGCTAGATGGAAGAGATGCCAAAATGAAGTCAGTGGCCAACTCTTGGCCTAATGGAAAACCAAGCTTTTCCAAAGTCTGACTGTAACCAACCATTTTGATCACATGGGGGGCCTACAGCTGCTCCCTCTGCCAGCTTGCATTCCACAAAGGACTTAGCGACATTGTACCTCTCAGTCCTAGCCTGAGTCTGGAACATGTCCTTAAGCGCAACGATCATATCGTACGCTTCCTGATCCTCAAACTGTTTTTGAAGATCAGGTTCCATGCATGCAAGCATAAGACAACTGACCTCAAGAGATTCATCACATGCTTTCTTGTAGGCATTCTTAAGGGTAGCAGTTGCATTATCAGCAGGTTCATCCGGGATTGGGGTATCCAGAACAGTTTCCTTTTTCTCAGCCCTGAGAACAATTCTCAGGTTACGGACCCAGTCCGAATAGTTTGTTCCATTTAGTTTATCCTTTTCAAGAATCGAACGCAAAGCAAAAGGTGATGAATTGTTCGGTGCCATTGATCTACAACAAAAAAATAAGCAAAATACTAAGCCATGTAACCATGAAAGAGTAAAACATATTAAACAATTTAATAGCATATACTCCCACTTAAATCAACATCCCTCTATTGATACTAAGTGATTCAAGATCCACAATTAACAAGTCGACTAGTGAGCTTTAGCATCACTGCTAGAAGACAAGGTAAATCGGTAAGCAACCTTTGCTAATCATATCACATATGACTCTTGTTGTTGGGTGACATCTCTATGTCAAACCTAGGCGCCCAACCTTTATGCCCCAAGGTCCTTAACTGTTAAGATGACCTTGTTAAGCTCACCAACCCTTATGCGTGTAGGTATCCGATACAAACCCATCCAGCCAAGGAAAACCGTGGCACCCTAATTTCATAGACCCACCAACGATTGTACAGGGCATAGGATGGTGCAAGGTTTGGTTGGGAGGGCATGGTTTAACTTAAACTTTGTGAGGGATCGTTCTACTTCTATCATCTAAGCATGCATAGTAGTAAAACGTATAAGAATAGCATTCACATAGATGTGATACAGTATGGCCCATTTTCTCATGGTGATCTCCATCGCCATAGAACCTGTCCACCATGATGATCTCCATCTTCATGCTCTATGCGAGCCATCCTCCAAGTGATGAGTTCTCCAAGAACTAATACAAGCTATTACTCCTAACATCTAGTAATCAAAATTACATGGTATTGGGATCATCACAAGTTGGCACGCAGGCCATTACAATAATTGACAACACATATGGCTCCAGCCGTGTTGCCCAACTCACGACACGCAGGTCATGAAAAAATACATACATGCATCACATACATTTTTGGGCCATACTGATCACATAAATCCTGCAAAAACAAGTTGTGCATAGAATTGCATTCTATCGGATCATGTGAAATCGTACCACCTATGAACCTTAACGAGATACAAAAAAAGGGGGCTACGACTAAGGGGGGTCTAGGGGGTCTCCCCCTGCGGGGTTCGAAGGGGCAGCGCCCCTCGCGGTACCTTTTTCTATACAATTTTCTTTAAGGATTTTGATCGGCAAATCCAATTTACCATAAAACGACCATAGTTCCGATTTGACCAAACTCCTTTGATCACGGTACGTCGATTCAGATCTAATTCCCGATTCGATCAATCATATTGATCTTCGCGTGATTCAGAAGGATTTATGTGTCACTGTCTACCCCGATGGCGGAAACCGACCGGTAGGGGTAAGTCGTTCGACGACCTTAGAATCACGATCACGGAAATTAAGATCATAGATCAATCCAGAAACACCGCCATACAAACGATCATATCATTCATATCAATCTACATATCACCATATGCAAACTTCCCGAACCTATGACTGAATAGCATCGGCTCTGATACCACTGAAGGGTAACGGGTAGGCTACACTAGCGTAAAATCAAAAATTTCTACCGCGTCAACCAGGAATACTATTGTCATGGATCACGGGATTACCGCTAGACGCGCAGGTGCGGAACTCGATGAAGCACGTTGCGGCAGTGTAGATGTTCTACGTCTCCTCCTCGTCCTCGTCCCACGAGCAGCTCCCCTTTGCGCGGCTCGTCCAAGTGCTACAGATGCAGCACCTCCGAGGTATCCACACGTCCGGAGTGGAAGTCGTCACACGCCAGACTGCTAGGTCTGCGCGTGCAACACAGGCGGAAGAGGAGTGGCGGCTGGGTGGAATGCTCTCTCCTTTTCAGCTCGCCTCACTCCCTCTTATATAGGCATCCCTGGTGGGCTTCTACATTAGCAGCCCATTAGCAGCCTAAGCCTGGTCTAATTCGGATCCAATCCTCATTAGGCTTCCAGCCCCTAAAGTGTGTGACCCTATAGGTTCATACACGTATAGACATGACGCGAGTACACTTACTCCGTCAATAGTTGGTAGCGGCCTCTAGCAAGACGTGCCAACTCCTAAACGCATATAAAGATCATTCGGACGAACCATCACAAGGTTGAGTACATGTCTTTCCCTTTGCCTCACGATATTTGGTCTAGCTCTAAGCTGACCTCTCTTTCTCGATACTGTGATTCAGAATCCCTTTACTAGGTTAACTCTTAACCATATGTAGCACGGCCATGCATTTCTGGATCCGATCACTCGAGGGGCCCAGAGATATCTCTCTCAAGTAGAGAGGGGCAAATCCCATCTTGATTGACCGATGCCTTGCAGCATGTATCAGGACAAACCCGAAGGCTACCTTTATAACTACCCAGTTACGGAGTAGTGTTTGATAGCCCCAAAGTAGGTCGATCCACATCTCAAGTACATGCGACAATCTCAGGTCTAAGGACAAAACGTACACGATGTGTAGAGAGAGCTGCAAGTATTATTGCTAGTCTCATGTTGGGTCAGTCCAACCCCATGTTCATAACATGTGTCCACATCATTGGTTTGACATCTCCATGTCAATGACTTGCGAAACATAGTCATTAACCAATCGATGTGCTAGTCTAATATTCACGTGTGTCCTCGCATGAACTCCGACTAGGGACAATTATTAGATAACTATACAAGTAAAGAGTTTCACAAACAATTCACATAATTGCCAATCAATACAAGTTGCCTGGTATATGGATATTCAAGGAACATTATAATAACTCATGGATACACATGAAATACAATCATCTCTATGATTGCCTCTAGGGCATATTTCCTTCAAATATCTGATTTACAACGAGTTGCTAATAACTTGGTTATCCTCGTTGTAGTTCATGTTCGTAGGTGAGAACGGTTCTATCTCCGAAAGCCCTAAGCCACGTAAAACTTGCAATTGATAAATTAGAGGCGTCTAGTTTAGATCGTTGCTGGTCTAGTGTATTGATATGGTATTGTTATAAGTAGATGTATGATAAATACTCTTACAACACATTCAACGTGTAAGTTCCATAGACCTTGGCCTTACACACAAAGGAATGATAGAGATCATACCACGATGCAAATGATAGAGATCAAATGCATGGACCATATCATCTCACTTTACACATTAGATGTTAGCATCTTATACTGCTAGTTTGGTGCTTTTGGTAGCATTTTAAGATGATCCCTCATTTAGATATCAAGATAAAATGTGTTCTTCCTTGAGTATGTACCATTCTATGGATCGTGTTTCGAGACATCACGTGATGATCGGGTGTACTCGACTCTACACTTTCATACAACGGGTGTAAGACAGTTTTACACACGCGAGTACTAAGGTTCTTACTTGGAGAGCCTAGCATGTACAGACATGGCCTCGTAACACGGACCGAAAGGTTAAGCATGAGTCATATAGTTGATATGATGCCCATATAGATGCTCTCCTTTGAAGCTACACTGACTCACGTGATGATCGGACTTGGTGTAGTGCATTTGGTTCATGTAATCACCAAAAAGGCACAAGGGATGTCGTTTTGAGTGGGAGTTCATTAGTAATTTGGATTAGTTGAACTCACTCTATCATACACTTAGTCTAAATAAACTTCACAAATTCTGTTGTAGATGGCACCACCTGCTTTTAATTTCAATGTGTTCATGGAGAAAGAGAAACTTGCTGCGAATGGTAGCAACTTCACCAACTGGGCTATGAATTTGAGGATTCTCCTCACTGCTGCACAAAAGCAATATGTGCTAGATGCGCTGCTAGGCCACCCACCAGCTCCTGGTGCCCCTGACGAGGAAAAGAATGTCTATGTGACTCGTCAGGAGGACCACAACTTAGTTCATTGCGGCATACTGTATGGGCTAGAGCCAGAACTTCGAAAGCGTTTCGAAAATGGCAATGCCTTTGATACCATGGGAGAATTGAAAATGATTTTCGATACCCATGCTGCCATAGAGAGTTATAATGCTACCGAAAAGTTCTTTAGCTGCATGATGGAGGAGAACAACTCCGTTAGTGAGCATGTACTCAAAATGTTTGGGTACGCCGATAAGCTTGTGTCCTTGGGAATAACGATTCCCATTGACTTAGGCATACATCGTGTTCTCCAATCTCTGCCACCTAGCTACAAGAGCTTCGTGATGAACTATAATATGTAGGGCATGAAGAAGACTCTTCCCGAGCTTCTATCAATGCTTAAGACTGCAGAAGTGGAGATTAGGAAAGAACATCAAGTGTTGATGATCAACAGGACCACCGGTTTCAAGAAGGACAAGAAAGGCAAGCAGAAGGGAAAGAAGGGCGGCAAATATGTTGCCGCGCCTGAAAAGAAACCCTGAGCTGGCCCTAAGTCCGATACCGAGTGTTACTATTGCAAGGGGACTGGCCATTGGAAGCGCAACTGCCCCAAGTATTTGGCGGACAAGAAGTCCGACAAGGCAAACAAAGGTATATATGATATACATGTTATTGATGTGTACTTGACTAGTACTCGCAGTAGCACTTGGGTATTTGATATGGGATCAGTTGCTAATATATGTAACTCGATTCAGGGGTTGCAGAACAAGCGACAACTAGCAAGGGATGAGGTCACGATGCGGGTCGGCAATGGATCAAGAGTTTATGTGATTGCCGTCGGAATGCTGCCTGTCCATATGCCATCGGGATTAGTTATAAACCTGAATAATTGTTATTTGGTGCCTGCACTTAGCATGAACATTGTATCCGGATCGTGTTTGATGCAAAGTGGTTATTCGTTTAAATCTGAAAACAATGGTTGTTCGATTTATATGGATAAATATTTTATGGTCATGCACCTGTGTTGAATGGTTTATTTCTGATGGATCTCGATAGTAATATTACGCACATTCATAATGTTAATGCTAAAAAGATTAAACTTGATGATGATATATCTGCATATATGCGGCACTGCCGTCTAGATCATATTGGCATTAAACGCATGAAGAAACTCCATTCTGATGGACTTTTGGAATCACTTGATTTTGAATCATTTGATACATGTGAGCCATGCCTTATGGGCAAGATGACTAGAATGCCGTTTTCCGGTTCAATGGAACGGGCGACAGATTTATTGGAAATCATACATACTAATGTGTGTGGACCAATGAGTGTGTCGGTGCGAGGTGGATATCGTTATTTTGTTACTTTTCACGGATGATTTGAGTAGATACGGGTATATCTATTTGATGAAACACAAATCTGAAACTTTTGAAAAGTTCAAGGAATTTCAGAATGAAGTTGAAAATCATCATAATAGAGAGATCAAATTTCTACGGTCTGACCGTGGAGGTGAGTATCTATGTTACGAGTTTAGGACACGCATGAAAGAGTGTGGAATAGTTTCACAACTCACGCCTGCCGGAACACCACAACGTAATGGTGTGTCGGAACGTCGTCATCATACCTTATTAAATATGGTTCGATCTATGATGTCTCTGACTGACTTGCCACTGTCATTTTGGGTTTATGCACTGGAAATAGCTGCATTCACTTTAAATCGGGCACCATCTAAATCCGTTGAAACGACACCGTATGAATTATGGTTTGGAAACAAACCTAAGCTATCATTTCTTAAAGTTTGGGGATGCGATGTTTATGTGAAGAAACTTCAGCCGGATAAACTCAAACCCAAAGCGAAAAAATGCGTCTTCATAGGATACCCTAAGGAAACGATTGGGTATACCTTCCATCACAGATCCGAGGGCAAGGTTTTTGTTGCCAAGAATGGATCCTTTCTTGAGAAGGAGTTTCTCGCGAAAGGTGTGAGTAGTCGGAAGGTAGAACTCGAAGAGGTTATTGAACCTTCTCTTCATGAAATGGCGAGTAGCGCAGCACCGGAAGTTGTTTCGGAGTTGACTTCACCTAATGAAGAGAGAGCTAATGATATTGATCATGAAACTCCGAAAGAGGACACTACCGAACCTCGCAGGTCAAGCAGGACACGTGCAGCTCCTGAACTGTACGGCAATCCTATTGTGAATTTCATGGCTGATGAAATGGATGACCCTGCGACGTATGAAGAAGTGATGATGAGCCCGGATTTCAACAAATGGCTAGAAGCCATGAAATCCGTGATGGAATCCATGTACGAGAACCAAGTTTGGACCTTGGTGGACTTACCTCACGATCGAAAGGCCGTTGCGAATAAATGGATTTTCAAAAGAAAAACTGATGCCGATGGTAATGTGACCATCTATAAGGCTCGACTTGTCACAAAGGGGTTTCGACAAATTCAAGGATTTGACTACGATGAGACATTCTCTCCCGTAGCGATGCTTAAGTCGGTTAGGATGATGTTAGCAATTGCTGCATATTTTGATTATGAAATATGGCAGATGGATGTCAAAACTGTGTTCCTCAATGGTAATATTGAAGAAGAGTTGTATATGATACAACCTAAGGGTTTTGTCGGTCCTAAGGTATGCAAACTTCAGCGATCCATCTATGGACTGAAGCAAGCATCCTAGAGTTGGAATCTCCGCTTTGATGAGGTGATCAAAGAGTTTGGATTTGTCCAAACTTATGGAGAGGCTTGTATTTACAAGAAAGCGAGTGGGAGCAATGTGGCATTTCTGATATTATATGTGGATGACATATTATTGATTGGAAATGATATAGATCTTTTAAACAGTGTTAAAAGTTATCTAAACAGCAAATTTTTGATGAAAGACCTTGGTGAATCATCATATATATTAGGCATTAAAATCTATAGAGATAGATCAAGGCGCCTAATTGGGATATCACAGAGTACATACCTTGATATGATATTAAATAAGTTTAATATGGACAGAAGTAAGAAGGGTTTCTTACCTATGTTGCAAGGCAAGACATTGATTAAGACTCAAAGTCCGGCTATAGCGGAAGAAAGAGACATGAATGGATAAGATCCCCTATGCCTCGGTCATAGGCTCTATTATGTATGCCATGCTATGTACAAGACCGGATGTTGCACATGCTATTAGTTTGACTAGTAGGTACCAATCCGATCTAGGTTCGGAACACTGGATAGCGGTCAAGAACATCCTCAAGTACTTGAGAAGAACTAGGGATATGTTTCTTATATACGAAGGTGAAGAAGAGAAGTCGCTAAGTGTTATGTCGATGCTAGCTTTGACACCGATCCGGATGACTCGATGTCTCAATCCGGATACATATTTCTCTTGAACGGAGCAGCAGTTAGTTGGAGGAGTTCCAAACAACTTGTGGTGGCTGGATCAACGACGGAGGCGGAATATGTTGCTGCTTTAGAAGCGGCGCAGGAGCGGTTTGGATGAAAGAGTTCATTACGGAACTAGGTGTGGTTCCTAGTGCATTGGACCCAATGGTGATCTATTGTGACAAAAATGGAGCCATAGCCAACGCAAAGGAACCGAGGTCTCACAAGAATTCTAGGCATATTAAGCACCGGTTTCACTCCATCCGCGAGCATGTCAAGGATGGAGATATAAAGATTTGTAAAGTACACACGGACCTAAATATAGCAGATCCGTTGACTAAAGCTCTCCCTAGGGAAAAACATGATCAACACCAGAACTCCATGGGTGTTAGATTTATCACTATGTGAACGAGATTATCGTCTCTAGTGCAAGTGGGAGACTGAAAGAAATATGCCCTGAGAGGCAATAATAAAGTTGTTATTATGTATTCCTTATATATGATAGATGTTTATTTTGCATGCTAGAATTGTATTGATCGGAAACATCAATACATGTGTGTTTAATAAACAAAAAGGGTTCCTATTTATGCCTCTCTTATAGACTAGCTTGTTGATTAACAAGATGATCTAGGTTTCCTGATCATGGACATTGGATGTTGTTAATAACAAGGTCACAACATTTGTGAAATGATGTGATGAACATTCATCCTAAGTATAGCATTACGATCAAGTCATTATGTTTATATTGCTATAACATCATACAAAGTAATCTTTATCCTTAGACCATGAGATCATGTTAATTGCTAACACCTGAAGAGTATCTTGATAACATCAAACGTAACACCGTAACAGGGTGACTATAAAGATGGGTTCAGTACTACGAAGGTGTTATGTTGAGGCTCATGGATCAAGAGTGGAATTCGTTAATCCCGATGACGGATAGATATACTCTGGGCCCTCTCGGTGATATCACACTGAGATAGCTTGCAAGCAAGTGATGTGATCACTAGAATGTTATATCACGGGAACGAGAAAAGAGTGCATGTCGGTAACGAGATCAAACTAGGTATTTGGATACCGATGATCGAATCTCGGACATGTATTATATCATGAGACAAAGGGAATAAATTACAAGCGTTAAAGGTTCTCACGATCACAGAAGTCATCGTTGAATATGCAGGAGTCAGTATGGATCTCCAGGTCCCGCTTCTGACTATTGATCTGAGAGGAGTCTCAATCATGTCAGCATTATTCGCGAACCGTAGGGTGACACACTTAAGTGTTACGGGACACCATTTTGGAGCACACATGTTTGAGACGAAAGAATTGCAAAGCGCAGGAATTGTTTCGATAGAAACCGGAAATTGTTTCGGGTGAAATTGCAGAAAGTGGTTCTGCATGTGGCATTGAAATATTGCAAGGGGTTATATGTGAATGTTTCTTAATTAAAGTAATTAACAAAATTCTTAATAAATTTAATAAAAGAGTTTTATTAAATGAGAGAGCATTAAACTTGGAGAATTTTAATGCATTTAAAGTGGGGACTTTAAAAGGGAATGTGAAGAGGCATTTTAATGTGGAGGGGTTACCACCACATGAATGGGGGAGGTGAGGGGTCACCCCCCATGCGTCGGCCATGGAGAGGAGGGGCACCTCCCCTCCTCCTATAAATGGACCCTCCTCCTCCTTCTTCCTTACACCACCTTGTGAAGGATCTCTCTCGAGGAATGTCAGAAAATCAATATTCTCGGAATTGGACCGCACAAAAGCCAAAGTCGATATTTTACCGGAAGACTCACGGAGCCAGAAGACGAGACGGAGAGGGGCCAGGGGTTAGCCACACCACCTGGTGGGGCGGGCCAGGCCAGGCCACGCCAGGGTGTGGTGTGGGCCCCTCTGGCACCCCCTCGGTCTACCCTCTCGCCTATAAGAGCCTCCCGATGCGTGAACCCTAAATCATCAAGCCTCCAGCCAAGAAAAGTTCCACAGCGCCACCGCCACCGAAGGGGAGATTCGGGGAACAGAAAGTCTCTGTTCTGGCACCCTGCCGGGATGGGGAAGTGCCCCCGAAGCCATCTCCATCGATCTCCACCACCATCTCCATCACCATTGTTGATTCCCATGATGAGGAGGAGTAGTTCTCTCTCGAGGCTAAGGGTTCTACCGGTAGCTATGTGTTCATCTCTCTCTCTCTCTCTATGTATGATCATATTGTGATCATGAGCTTTGTAATCAAGTAGATCTACCTTGCTACTCAAGTGCTTTAATAGATCTATGCTCTCCCCATATGTGTGAAACTGACAGGGTGCACACCATGGTGGCACTTAGGCTAGAGATTACAAATACTTGTTATGAGTTATATTTGGAGTTGGATGTCTTTATTAAAATTGTGGTGTTTGTTTAAACCATCTAGTGCTCAAGGTGACAGTGTGGGGTTATCTAGATGCGAAAAGCGAACTTTGAGGTGTGTTGTTATAGCCCTACGATCGATTAGAGTGTCCAACCGAAGAGTAGTTAAGAGTAGTATCATAAAGAGAAGATATTTATATGAGAGTGTTCACTAGTGAAAGTATGATCCCTAGGCCTTGTTTCTAAGCACTAAAACACTGTTTGCTATTAGATCTATTACATGTTTGCTTGCTTATATCTTTATTTAAGCTTGCCTTTAGTCTCTTCCACGCCATCAAGCTCTTTTCTAGCACCATTGTCTTTTATCCATACCACTTGTATTTCACTATCTCTTCGCCGAACTAGTGCACCTATACACCTGACAAGTGTATTGGGTGTGTTGGGGACTCAAGATACTTCTTGTATCTTGATTGTAGGGTTGCCTGAGAGGGAATACCTTTGACCACTTCCTCTCTAAGTTCGATAAACCTTGGGTGATCCACTTAAGGGAAAACTTGCTACTGTTCTTCAAACCTCTGCACTTGGAGGCCCAACAACTGTCTACAAGAATAGAAAGTGCGTAGACATCAAGCTATTTTCTGGCGCTGTTGCCGGGAACTAAAGAACAAGAAGAAGCTCCCACGCCAACCACGCGCCAGCAGCTATTTTCTAGCGTCGTTGCCGGGGAGGTAAGGTAAAAGGTACTCACATCCTCCGGTGTGAGCGCTCGAAGTTATTTCCTTTAGATTCTGCAATTTTGTCTTTTTGATTCTTGTTTTCACTAGTTAGGCTTAATGGAAAACAACAAAAACATTAGGGAGCTTTATAGTATTTATATTGAGTTAGGACATGAATTGTTTGAAGAGAAAATTAAAAAACCTATGGAACTTTATTTGCATGCTAATAGCAATGTTGTTAGTATGAATTCTTTGGACACCATTATTGCTAATGCTATGGAGAAGTCTATGCTTGGGGAAGCTAGTTTTTATGAAAATGATCTTTTTAGTTCCCCAGCTTTGGAAGATAGCTATTCTATTGCTTATGATGATACCAAACCTCCAATATATGATGATTACAATGATGAATATGATATTTTCAGTCCACCTACTATTGAGGAGAAAATTAATGATTACATTATGCCTCCTATATTGATGATTATGGTGATGAGAATAATAATGATAGCTATTTTGTTGAATTTGCTCCCACCACAATTAATAATAATGACTATGCTTATGTGGAGAGTATTAATTCTTTTATACATGTGGCTCATGATAAGAATGTTTTATGTGATAGTTATATTGTTAATTATATTCATGATGCTACTGAAAGTTATTATGAGAGAGGGAAACATGGTTTTATGCATCTCAATAATATTAAGTTTCCCCTCTTTATGTTGAAAGTCTTGAAGTTGCACTTGTTTTGCTTTACTATGCTTGTTGCTTTGTGCTTTCATGACTTGTTTCTTTACAAAATTCCTATGCATAGGAAGTGGGTTAGACTTAAATGTGTTTTGAATTTGCTTCTTGATGCTCTCTTTTACTTCAATTCATATTTCTTATGTGAGCATCTTCTCAAACTATCAAGCCTAACTTAAACGCATGAAAGAAAAGTACTTATTGGGATATAATCCAAAAGTTTTAGATGAGTCTTGTAATAACAGCTCCTTATCCTTTTTATTTGCTTTTTGTGCCAAGAGTAACCTCTAATGAGAGAGAAGTAATGATTGGAAAAGTTACTGTCCCGAAATAGATTTCTGTGCTTCACCGTAAAAATTCATGTAAAATCTCTGTACGTCCTTTTGAGGCGTGCGTTTTTGTGCTTCTGCCCCAGGTTGTTATCTAACTTTCGTTAGTTCAACACTTTTTGATTTGAGCAACAGAAGGTCTTCAAAAAAATTCGTCTTTACCTACTGGTCTGTTTTGACAGATTTCTGCCATTATTTGCATTTGCTTCTTATTAGTTCCTTTTTGAGTTCTTTTGGGGAATTGAGCTTTTTGAGGGAAGTGCTACAGTAGCTAGTGTTTTAATGGCAGCTTTATTGGTGTTAGAACTGAATCTAAAGACTTATTATCTTGATTGCACTAATGTTGCTAATAAAGATTGTGTGAAGTTTTGTATGGAAGAAAAAAATTTCAGGTGTATGGAAGGAACGAGTAATGAGATGAAGGATGGACTAAAGCTCATGCTTGGGGATGTCACGCGTGTCAGCCCAAGAAATATCCAATAAGTACAAGCGTCAAAGCTTGGGGATGCCCAAAGCATCCCCTTCTTCATCAATAAAAATCCCAGGTTTGTTCCAAACGCTTCATTTTTATTGTTTCATGCACAGTTGTATTGTTCTTGGAGCGTCTTCTTTTTCGTTTTTATTTTGGTTTTTTGTTTGCTTGGTTTTCTTAGTTTTCTGAATAAATTGGTTGGACCCCCTCTTTCATACATTGGTTTTCAAATAGTTTGGTTTGGATTGGAAAAGAGTAGGAAAGTTATGCTTAAGTGGTAGAGAGAGTTTGTTTTTGACTATGGCCTATGCTTTGTCATGCCATGCTTGATATTGTTTTGGCTTTATGCTTAGTATTCTTTGCTGTAGCATGACTTGTTATAAACAATTGAGATTGCTTAATGTGCCTTTGAAGAATCATGCGTTGTTTTAGCATATTAAAGCATAGTATTGTGGTATTCTCCTTTGATGCTTTATTTGGGTTGACTTGGCACATGCTCACACCATGTTATGACTATCCCAAGCCACCATAGCCTTTGTGATCCATTAGTTTTGAACTTGCAGTATCACTTTATGCTTTGATCAATAATGTTTTGTCGCTCTGCATGATTCTGGCCATTATTGCTCTCTTAGTTTGTCACTCCCAGTCTTTTGCTAGCCTCCACAACCAAGTATGAGTTCCACTCATGCATCCAACTCCCTAAACCATGTTATTCCAAAGAGTCCACCGTACCTACCTACTAGCTTATACTATTCCAAGTATATTCATGCTTTTGTTTACCTTCCAAATTAAACTTGTTATGAGAAAACTAGTGATTAAAGGTCTCACGAACTTGATGGCACACTTTACTTTTCTTGCCCTTAATAAACTTGAACCATTGTGTCATCTATGTTTTATATGCTTGCACTTATTTGTTGGGAATTAGCAGAACCATGTTGTCATGGGGAACACTTTCAACATTGCACTTGGTACTTGTACCTAGTTGATATCATGCTCTTTTGTTTATGGATGTCGTCGGTGTGAAATGCAAGGGGAGCTTGTAAGTCCATGGAGTTATGTATATGTGTTAGAGAAACGCTTGGGCCGCTGGTCTAATCCATGCTGTCATGATGGAAACCTGTAGCGTAACCATAATGAGTTGTCTATGAAGCATTTTTCTTATAAAAAAAGAGTCAGATATTGAGAAAAAAGAGAAAAAGAAAAAAAGAGATTATGAAAAGAGGAAAGAGAGAAAAAAGCAGCATATTCCCATGGTAAATAAGAAGATTGATGAGATGCTCGTTGTCTGCTTGCCTTGTCATTTTGATATGGGGATTCTTCCGTATCATCGGGCAAGGGGTACCCTGTTGGTGGTTCTCTATGATACACATGTACTTACAATGACAAGAACTTACTGGTGACTAAACTTGAGTAGCATGAGGAGTGACCCACGTATTCAAGGGACATGAGATTTCTAACTTATACTTCGTCAAGCATGTACACCATAGTTTGTTCAGTTTAACCTTAATCACTTCAAGATACTTATGATAGGGGAAATGAGAGCTAAAAGCTATAAGTACCATTATTTTTGGAAGCTCTTTATAAAACTTGAATCTCTGCTTCCTTCTATGAAGGCCTTTCTTCCACTTATATATTGAGTCTCCACCTTCTATCTTTATGCACCTACTTTGAGAGCATAGTGGCCATTCTTAGTTCTATGTGCATTGTCCCAAGACTTGTTGATTGATGGATAGCTTTGATATTGCTTGTTTTAAACTATTTGTATCTAGTCACTCTTATGAACTTTGAAGGTGTCATATGCATTTATGTTTGCTACTCTATGAGGGACAAGCTGAATACCATTATGCAATGTTTTCTTTATGTGAAACAAACAAACGTCTTGCAAAGCATTGTTATTCATGAATCTTTTGTTTGTGCCTTTTCATGTTGCAACATAGTTGCTTTGTCTTATTGGTAGAACTTTATCTTTCATGTTATGTTGAAGTACTATGATCCCAGCTATCAATGTTTTACAAATACTTTGATCAAGTTTATGATGGTGCATGTCACCTCAAAAATTATTCTTTCTTTTTATCACTTACCTACTCGAGGACGAGCAGGAGTTAAGCTTGGGGATGTTGATACGTTGCAAACATATCCATAATTTTTGATGTTCCATGCTTAGTTTTATCTACTTGTGTTTTGTTCCAACTTTGGAGTACTTTCTATACACTTTCTTGGACTAACCTATTAACAAGAGCCACAGTGACAGTTGCCTCTTTTTCTGCTGTTTTTGGTTCCAGGAAAGTCAGAAAATCAATATTCTCGGAATTGGACCGGACAAAAGCCAAAGTCGATATTTTACCAGAAGACTCACGAAGCCAGAAGACGAGACGGAGAGGGGTCAGGGGCTTGCCACACCACCTAGTGGCGCGGGCCAGGCCAGGCCACGCCAGGGGGTGGTGTGGGCCCCTCCGGCACCCCCTTGGTCTCCCCTCTCACCTATAAGAACCTCCCGATGCGTAAACCCTAAATCATCAAGCCTCGAGCCACGAAAAATTCCATAGCGCCGCCGCCACCAAAGGGGAGATTCGAGGGATAGAAAGTCTCTGTTTTGGCACCCTGCCGAGACGGGGAAGTGCCCCCGAAGCCATCTCCATCGATCTCCACCACCATCTCCATCACCATTGGCTATTCCCATGATGAGGAGGGAGTAGTTCTCTCTCGAGGCTAAGGGTTCTACCGGTACCTATGTGTTCATCTCTCTCTCTCTCTATGCATGATCATATTGTGATCATGATCTTTGTAATCAAGTAGATCAACCTTGCTACTCAAGTGCTTTAATAGATCTCTGCTCTCCCCATGTGTGTGAAAGTGACATCGTGCACACCATGGTGGCACTTAGGCTAGAGATTACAAATACTTGTTATGAGTTATATTTGGAGTTGGATGTCTTTATGAAATTGTGGTGTTTCTTTGAACCATCTAGTGCCCAAGGTGACAGTGTGGGGTTATCTAGATGCGGAAAGCAAACTTTCAGGTGTGTTATTATAGCCCTACCATCGATTAGAGTGTCCAACCGGAGAGTAGTTAAGAGTAGTAACATAAAGAGAATATATTTATATGAGAGTGTTCACTAGTGAAAGTATGATCCCTAGGCCTTGTTTCTAAGCACTGAAACACCGTTTGTTATTAGATCTATTACATGTTTGCTTGCTTCTATCTTTATTTCAGTTTGCCTTTAGTCTCTTCCACGCCATCAAGCTCTTTTCTAGCACGGTTGTATTTTATCCATACCACTTGTATTTCACTATCTCTTCGCCGAACTAGTGCACCTATACACCTAACAAGTGTATTGGGTGTGTTGGGGACACAAGAGACTTCTTGTATCTTGATTGTAGGGTTTCTTGAGAGGGAATACCTTTGACCACTTCCTCCCTGAGTTCGATAAACCTTGGGTGATCCACTTAAGGGAAAACTTGCTGCTGTTCTACAAACCTCTGCACTTGGAGTCCCAACAATTGTCTACAAGAATAGAAGTGCATAGACATCAATGTGTTGTTGCTACTAGGGAGAAAACAAGAATCCTTTGTTCATAGAACAATCGTATTGTTTACTTTACACCCAATGCGTAATGCAATTATCCGTTGCTTGCAACTTAATACTGGAGGGGGTTCGGATGATAACATGAAGGTGGATTATTAGTCATAGATGCAGCTGGATTACGGTCTATGTATAATGTTGTAATGCCCAATCAAGTCTCAAAGGAGTCAAGATGAGTAGTATATGCTTGTATGCTTTCTCGATGTTTGTCAATTGCCCCGTTGTAATTTGTTCACCCAACATGTCATCTATCTTAAGGAGAGCCACCACTAGTGAACTATGGAGCCCGGTCCTTTCTTTTACTATCAATCTACAATCAACTGTTTACTATTTTCTGTTTACTTTCTACAAACTATTACTTTCTTCCACTCGATACATTTAATCCTTTGTTTTCAGCAAAACCGATGAGATTGACAACCTCATTGCAAGTTGGGGGCAAAGTTCTGTGGTTGTGTTCTACAGGTCTCCACGTTGTTGTTGGCACTGGTAGTGCACCCTGCCAAAGTTCAACTAGCAACACCTTTGAGGTATTTCCTTGCTCCTACTGGATTGATAACCTTGGTTTCATAACTGAGGGAAAACTTGCTGTTGTGCTCATCATACCTTCCTCTTAGGGTTCCCCAATGGGCTTGATATATTTTGGGCTAAGCAACCGATTTTCTGGCGCCGTTGCCGGGGAGTCAAGGACATCTCCACAAGGGGAGTCCCTCATAACCAATCTCTTTACTTTGTTTTTTCTTTTGCTTAGTTTATTTCTGCTTTGTTTCCTTGTTCTTTTTATCAAAAATATAAAAAAATTAGTTCCTACTATAGTTGGTATTTTCGTTGGCCTATTATTGTCTTGCTTTATCATGCTTACTATCAATGGTTGGTTTCTTGAAACTGAATCTAATTGGCAAGGTGGGTTCACAGAAGAACAAAAATATTATTATAAGGAACACCGCTTGTCACAAAAAGGGAAACTCTTATGGGAACAAATTGATAAATTGAATACCATTCCTAGAAACGTGTTCTCTACTTATAATGTTACTTATTGCGTTGATAAATCTTGTTGCTGTAGGAGGTATAAACACCTCCCTTTTCAATGTGAGTATAATGATGATGTTACCATATCTTCTTATGTTAAGGGAAATTATGACTTTTATGATGCAGAACAAATTGAAGAATTTATTGCTTGGAAGGGTGCATTTGAACTTGCTAGTTTGCTTGAAAATACTGATGATGCACCTTATAAATATGAGGTTTATGATATACTTCAATTTTGCTTTGATAATTACAAGGAAGAAAATGGCTATATTCTTGAATATATTAACAGATGATTTCCACAAACAGAAGAGACTAATGCCTTGCAGGAGCTTATGGAAGAAGAAATTGCTGAAACTGGAAACTCATTAGATGAAAAAGAGGAGGAGAGTGATGAACAAAAGGAGGAAGAATGGATTAGCTACCCATGCCTACCTTCTAATGAGAATAACTCTTTATCCCTTACATTATTTGATTGTCCCCCATGCTTACCAAAGGAGGATGAATGTTATGCTCATGTTATCTGTGATAATCCTTTATTTGTGCCTAACTTCGAAATGCATGGTACTAAAGAGTTTTGCTTAGAAAATGTTTATGATAAAGCTCTAGACGATGGTCCTATATTGAATGATCAATCATCTTGTTGTAGAATTGTTAAAAGTGGGTTTGAATGTTTTAATCCCACTATTTTTGAGCTTGATAAAAGTTATGTGTTTGTAGATCATGAAAAACATACTTTATGTGATAGTTATATTGTTGAGTTTATTCATGAGGCTACTAAAAATTATTATGAGAGAGGAAAATATGGTTGTAGAAGTTTTCATGGTACTGAAACACCTCTCTATATGCTGAAGTTGCTCTTATTTTATCTACCCATTCTTGTTACCATGTGATTCTTTGATTTATTTTCTTACAAGATTCCTATGCATAGGAAGTGGGTTAGACTTAAATGTGTTTTGAATTTGCTTCTTGATGCTCAGTGTTACTTCAATTCATATTTATTATGTGAGCATCTTCACAAACTATCATACCTAACTTAAAGGTGTTAAAGAAAAGTACTTATTGGGAGATAACCCAAAAGTTTTAGATGAGTCTTGGAAGTTATTTGTTTTTTGTGCCAAGAGTAACCTCTAATGAGAGAGAAGTAATGATTGGGAAAGTTGCTGTCCCAAAACAGATTTTTGTGCTTCACCGTAAAAAATTGTGTAAAATCTCTGTACGTCCTTTTGAGGCATGAATGTTTGTGCTTCTGCCCCAGGTTGTTATCTAACTTTCGTTAGTTCAACACTTTTCGCTTTGAGCAACAAAAGGTCTTCGAAAAAATTCGTCTTTACCTGCTGGTCTGTTTTGACAGATTTCTGCCATTATTTGCATTTGCTTCTTGTTGGTTCCTTTTTGAGTTCTTTTAGTGAATTGAGCTTTTTGAGGGAAGTGCTACAGTATCCTGTGTTCTAATGGAAGTTTTATTGGTGTTGGAACTGAAACCAAAGACCTATTATCTTGAGTGCACTAATGTTGCTAATAAAGATTGTGTGAAGTTTTGTATGAAGGAAAATTTTCAGGTGTATGGAAGGAATGAGTAATGAGATGAAGGATGTACTAAAGCTCAAGCTTGGGGATGCCACGCGTGTCACCCCAAGAAATATCCAAGAAGTACAAGCGTCAAAGCTTGGGGATGCCAAAGGCATCCCCTTCTTTATCAATAAAAATTCTAGGTTTCTTCCAAACACTTCATTTTTATTGTTTCATGCATAGTTGTGTTGTTCTTGGAGTGTCTTCTTTTTCGTTTTTGTTTTGGTTTTTTGTTTGCTTGGTTTTCTTAGTTTTCTGAATAAATTGGTTGTACCCCCTCTTTCATGCATTGGTTTTCAAATAGTTTGGTTTGGGTTGGAAAAGAGTAGGAAAGTTCATGATTAAGTGGTAAAGAGAGCTTGTTTTTAACTGTGGCTTATGTTTTGTCATGCCATGCTTGATATTGTTTTGGCTTTATGCTTTGTATTCTTTGTTGTAGCATGACTTGTTATAAACAATTGAGATTGCTTAATGTGCCTTTGAAGAATCATGCGTTGTTTTAGCATATTAAAGCATAGTATTGTGGTATTCTCCTTTGATGCTTTATTTGGGTTGACTTGGCGCATGCTCACACCATGTTATGACTATCCCAAGTCACCATAGCCTTTATGATCCTTTAGTTTTCAACTTGTATTATCACTTTATGCTTTGATTAATGATGTTTTGTCGCTCTGCATGATTCTGGCAATTATTGCTCTCTTAGTTGGTCGCTCCCAGTCTTTTGCTAGCCTCCATAACCAAGTATGAGTTCCACTCATGCATACAACTCCTAAAACCAAGTTATTCCAAAGAGTCCACCATGCCTACCTATTAGCAATTTCTATTCCAAGTATATTCATGTTTTTTATCTACCTTCCGAATTAAACTTCTTATGATAAAACTAGTGATTAAAGCTCTCACGAACTTGATGGCACACTTTACTTTTCTTTCCCTAAATAAACTTGAACCATTGTGTCGTCTGTGTTGTATATGCTTGCACTTATATGTTGGGGATTAGCAGAATCATGTTGTCATGGGGAAAGCTTTCAACATTGCACTTGTACTTTGTACCTAGTTGATATCATGCTCTCTTGTCTATGGATGTCGTCGGTGTGAAATGAAAGGGGAGCTTGTAAGTCCATGGAGTTATGTATGTGTGTTAGAGAAACGCCTGAGCCGTTAGTCTAATCCATGCTGTCATGGTGGAAACCTGCAGCGTAACCATAATGAGCTGTCTATGAAGCATTCTTCTTATAAAAAAAGAGTCGGATATTGAGAAAAACGAGAAAAAGAAAAAAAGAGATATGAGAAAAGAGGAAAGAGAGAAAAAAGCACCATATTCCCATGGTAAATAAGAATATTGATGAGATGCTCGTTGTCTGCTTGCCTTGTCATTTTGATATGGGGATTCTTCCGTATCATCGGGCAAGGGGTACCCTGTTGGCGGTTCTCTATGATACACATGTTCTTACTATGACAAGAACTTACCGGTAACTAAACTTGAGTAGCATGAGGAGCGGTCCTCGTATTCAAGGGACATGAGATTCCAACTTATACTTCGTCAAGCATATACACCATAGTTTGTTCACTTTAACCTTGATCACTTCAAGATGCTTATGATAGGGGAAATGAGAGCTGAAAGCTAACAAGTATCATAATTTTTGGAAGCTCTTTATGAAACTTGAATCCCTACTTCCTTCTATGAAGGCCTTTCTTTTACTTTTATGTTGAGTCTCCACCTTCTATCTTTATGCACCTACTTTTAGAGCATAGTGGCCATTCTTAGTTCTATGTGCATTGTCCCAAGACTTGTTGATTGATGCCTAACTTTGATATTGCTTGTTTTAAACTATTTGTATCTAGTCACTCTTATGTACTTTGAAGGTGTCCTATGCATTTATGTTTGCTACTCTATGAGGGACAAGCTGAATGCCACTATGCTATGTTTTCTTTATGTGAAACAAACAAACGTCTTGCAAAGCATTATTATTCATGAATCTTTTGTTTGTGCCTTTTCATGTTGCAACATAGTTGCTTTGTCTTATTGCTAGAACTTTATCTTTCATGTTATGATTGAAGTAATATGATCCCAACTACCATTGTTTTACAAATACTTTGATCAAGTTTATGATGGTGCATGTCACCTCAAAAATTATTCTTTCTTTTTATCACTTACCTACTCGAGGACGAGCATGAGTTAAGCTTGGTTTTATCTACTTTCTTGTGTTTTGTCCACACCTTGGAGTACTTTCTATACACTTTCTTGGACTAACCTATTAACAAGAGCTATAGTGCTAGCTTCCTGTTTTCTGCTGTTTTTGGTTCCAGGAAAGTTAGAAAATGAATATTCCCGGAATTGGACGAGACAAAAGCCAAAGTCTGTTTTTCCTCAAGGGACACCCGGAGCCAGAATACAAGACGGAGAGGGGCTAGGGGACCGCCACACCACCTGGCCGCGCGGCCTAGCCTGGCCCATGCCAAGGGGTGGTCTGGCCGCCCTAGGCACCCCCTCAGCCTCCCCTTTTGCCTATAAGATGCCTCCGATACAGAAACCCAAAGTACCCAATCAAAATTCCACGAAAGAGTCTGTAGCCGCCGTCATCTCTATCCCTAGATCGGGAGGGATTTGAAGCTCTTCCTGGTACCCTGCCGAAGAGGGGAATTCACCCTGGAGGCCTTCTTCATCACCATGCAAGCCTCCGGTGTGATGCGTGAGTAGTTCATCTGTGGACTACGGGTCCATGTAGTAGCTAGATGGCTGGTTCTCCTCCTTTATGCTATCATGTTTAGATCTTGTGAGCTCCGTTCATGATCAAGATCATCTATTTGTATTCTACATGTTGTGTGTGCGGGGATCCGATGGATATTGAGATGCTATTTCAGATTGATTATTGATTCTATCATGTCTTTGTTATTTGTGATCTTGCATGCTTTCCGTTGTTAGTAGCTATCTTGGCCAAGTAGATGCTAGCAACTCCAAGAGTTAGTATTTATGGTCGATAGTGGGTTCATGCCTCTAGTAATCCGGGGAAGTGACAGAAATATCTAAGGTACTAGATGTGCTGTTACTACTAGGGAGAAAACAACAATCCTTTGTTCATAGAACAATCGTATTGTTTACTTTACACGCAATGCATAATGCAATTATCCGTTGCTTGCAACTTAATACTGGAGGGGGTTTGGATGATAACCTGAAGGTGGATTATTAGTCATAGATGCAGTTGGATTACGGTCTATGTATAATGTTGTAATGCCCAATCAAGTCTCAAAGGAGTCAAGATGAGTAGTATATGCTTGTATGCTTTCTCGGTGTTTGTCAATTGCCCCACTTTAATTTGTTCACCCAACATGCCATCTATCTTAAGGAGAGCCACCACTAGTGAACTATGGACCCCGGTCCTTTCTTTTACTATCAATCTACAATCAACTATTTACTCTTTTCTGTTTACTTTCTGCAAACTATTATTTTCTTCCACTCGATACGTTTAATCCTTTGTTTTCATCAAAACCGGTGAGATTGACAACCTCATCGCAAGTTGGGGGCAAAGTTCTGTGGTTGTGTTGTGCAGGTCTCCATGTTGCTGCTGGCACCGGTAGTGCGCCCTGCCAAAGTTTAGCTAGCAACACCTTTGAGGTGTTTCCTTGCTCCTACTGGATTGATAACCTTGGTTTCATAACTGAGGGAAAATTGCTGCTGTGCTCATCATACCTTCCTCTTGGGGTTCCCCAAAAGGCTCGATATATTTTGGGCTAAGCAAATACCCAGAAGTATCGCCCGAACCCATCTGCAAGATATACCCCAAGAAACAATAGACCATCGATGTCTCATCCAAGCTACCCCAATCGTAGCGGAGGAAACGTGAAGTCTAGAGGAAACCACAATAACAACCCCGGCAACTCCAACAACTTCAATCATGCACCGCCTAAGTCCAACAACAACAACAACAAAAACAATACTGCCCCAAGGACTTGAAGCAATGCCGTGCCAGTTGCAGCCAAAGACAAGTCCCAGATTACTTGTTTTGAATGTGGAGTCAAGGGTCACTACTCCAACGAGTGTCCCAAGAAGCTCGCAGCCACCACCAATGTGAATGCCCCAGCTCAGCAGCAACGTTGTGTTCAGCCTGGAAGGAGATTTTCCCCAGGGAATTCGCTCAACCACAACGGTCGTCTGTTCCACATGAATGTTGAAGAGGCTCAGGAAGCGCCAGATGTCGTGCTGGGTATGTTTTCTGTTAACTCAGTACTTACAAGAGTGTTGTTTGATTCTGGAGCATCGCACTCGTTTGTTACAGAAGAATTTGCATGCACTAGTAAGATTCAACCAACAAAATTGAAGCATGTTATGATAGTTCAAATACCTGGTTCAACCACCAAAGCTAGAAAAATTTGCAAGGCTATGCCTATCAGAATCCATGGGACATTTTTATGCCAATCTAATAGTACTTGGAACCAAAGGTTTGGAAATAGTACTAGGAATGGATTGGATGTCGAAACATAAAGGGTTGATCGATTGTTCCAATAAAGCCATAACCATGACCAGTAGCTCTGGAGTATCCGTAGAGCATGTATCTGAGACCTTGCCCCGTCAATTGAAATGCAACAAGAGTCTAGCCCTACCAACCATTGACCAAGTCAGAGTAGTCTATGAATACCCTGATGTATTTCCAGATGAATTGCCCGGTATGCCCCCAGATCGGGATATCGAGTTCATTATTGAACTAATTCCTGGAACTAGACCCATAGCTCAGAGACCCTATAGTATGAACCCATTCGAACTAGTGGAGCTGAAGAAGCAACTTGATGCTATGCTAGAGAAAGGTCTGATTCAACCAAGCGCATCGCCATGGAGATCACCTGTTCTGTTTGTGGACAAGAAAGATGGAGGTAACCGTTTGTGCATAGATCACCGGAAGATGAATGATGTCACCATCAAGAACAAGTACCCACTGGCGAAGATAGAGGATCTGTTTGATCAGTTGACTGGTGCCAGAGTGTTCTCTAAGATTGATCTAAGAACTGGTTATCATCAACTCAAGATTCATGCAACGGATATTCCAAAGACCGCCTTTACCACCAGATATGGATTGTATGAGTATACGATCATGTCTTTTGGATTAACCAATGCCCCTGCTTATTTCATGAACCTCATGAATAAGATTTTTATGAACTTTCTAGATAAGTTTGTCGTTGTTTTTATCGACGATATTCTTATCTATTCCAAGTCAGAAGAAGACCATGAGCAACACCTGAGAACCATCCTTGAAATCCTGAGAGAGCATCAGTTATATGCCAAGTTTAGCAAATGTGAGTTTTGTCTGAAAGAAGTAGGATTCCTCGGACATATTGTGTCGACAGGAGGAGTCGCTGTTGATCCGGCCAAGATCAAAGGTGTTGAAGAACAGGAAGCCCCAACCACTCAAACCCAAGTCCGTGCATTTCTCGGATTAGCGGGATACTACCACAAGTTCGTAGAAGGATTTTCGAGCATCGCAAGACCGATGACCCAATTGTTGAAGAAAGACAAGAAGTTTGAATGGACCGACAAATGTGAAGCAAGTTTCCAAGAACTCAAGAAGAGATTGATTTCAGCCCCAATATTGATTATGCCAGATATCAAGAAGCCGTTTGATGTGTACTGTGATGCATCCAAGATTGGTCTCGGATTTTGTGTTGATGCAAGAAGGCAAAGTGATAGCATATCTGTCTCGACAACTAAAGCAGCACGAGCAGAACTACCCCACTCATGATCTTGAACTAGCAGCTGTAGTTTTAGCTTTGAAGACATGTCGTCATTATCTTATGGGTAATCGCTGTGAGATTTATTCAGATCACAAGAGTCTGAAGTATATTTTCACCCAGAAGGAGCTGAATATGAGGCAAAGGAGATGGATAGAGTTAATCAAGGATTATGACCTTGACATTCACTATCACCCTGGTAAAGCCAACGTGGTAGCGGATGCTCTTAGTAGATTGCCGTGTAGATTAAACACCATGATTAAAGAAGCCTAGCCAAGTTTGCATGAAGTATCGACGGAATCAAACATTGTATTGGTACAGGAAAGGTACGTGGATTCACCGAAGATGAGGAAGGAGTTTTCTGGTACAAAGGACGTATCTGTGTGCCAGTAGATTCGGAGCTGAAGCAAGTTATCAATGCAGAAAGCTCATGGTACTCTTTATTCTATCCACCCCGGAAGAACAAAGATGTATCAAGATTTAAAGGAGCAATTTTGGTGGCACAAGATGAAGAGAGAAATCGGGAGCTACATTGCCAAGTGTGGTATCTGTCAAAAAGTCAAAGCGGAACATCAGAGACCCGCAGGACTGTTGCAACCATTGCAGATTCTGGAATGGAAATGGGATTCCGTCGGAATGGACTTTATCACCGGTTTGCCTACTTCTAGTAGGGGAAATGACTCTATCTAGGTCATAGCTGATAGACTGTCCAAGGTAGCACATTTTATACCTATCAAGACAACCTACCAGAGTTCAAAGCTAGCAGAGTTATACATTGCTATAATTGTCAGTTTGCATGGAACCCCCAAGACCATAGTATCAGATCGAGGAACCCAATTTACCTCAAGATTTTGGCAGAAAGTCCAAGAAGGATTAGGGACCAAGTTGAATTTCAGCACAGCTTATCACCCGCAGACCGATGGACAGACTGAAAGAGTCAACTAAATCTTAGAAGATATGTTGCGAGCTTGTGTGATAGAGTATGGATCAAAATGGGAAGATTGTCTGCCTTTCGCAGAATTCTCATACAGCAACAGTTATCAAGCCAGTTCGCAAATGGCCCCATTTGAATTTCTGTATGGAAGGAAGTTCCATACCCCTTTGAATTGGTCGCAAGTAGGAGAGAGTCAGATTTTCGGACCCGACATCCTACGAGAAGCCGACGAGAAGGTTCACAAAGTCCGTGAGCACCTCAAGACCGCCCAATCCAGACAAAAGAGTTATGCTGACAAGAGACGTAGAGACCCGACTTTCAATGTCGGAGATTTTGTGTATCTCAAAGTGTCGCCTTTGAAAGGAATGCGGCGTTCTCATCTGAAAGGAAAGTTAGCTCCCAGATATATTGGATGCTTCTAGATTTTGAATCGCTGAGGAGAAGTATCTTATCAATTGGAACTGCTAGAGGAGATGTCAGCCATCCACAATGTGTTCCATATCTCGTTACTTCACAAATGCTTAGAAGTCCTGGAGAAGACCGAAGTGTTCAAGAATATCGATCACCAAGCCATTGATATCAACAAGGATCTGTCGTATCGTGATGTTCCCATCCATATTTTGGAAGAAGCTTTCAGAACCACCAGCACCCGGAGTATCAAGTTTCTCAAGATCCAATGGAGCAACCATGCCGAAGAAGAAGCTACCTGGGAGCGAGAAGATTACATTAGGACTGAGTTCCCATATGTCTTTAGTTCCTAGTTTTTCTTAAATCTCGGGACGAGATTTTGTTTAAGGAGGGAAGGTTTGTAACATCCCAAAACTTTAATCAAGGTTACCAAGTTCTAATCACCCAATTTAGGGTTAACAAAAAAAATATTAAGAAAATGAATATGAATGATGTGTGTGTTGCATTAGTATAGGATTGATTGAAAATGCCATACTTGATTGTTCTAAATGTTGTGAAATGGTTTAAAGGTGAATGCCACATCATCTAGACCATTTACAAACAATTTCCAAAGATAAAGAAATCAAATAAGAATAAATAAACCAAATGGTCATTTTGACCATTTTAAACCACTCGGCCACTTTAGGTGTTCCTAGAAGAAGATTTCTAACAGAAACATTTCTATCTCTTTTCACCCCTTGCTAGACCAAGTAAAGATGTATCAAGGACCACTTTACAAACTTACAAAAACATCTAGCAAATCCATTTAAAGGACATTTAAAAACTGAATCCAATTCATATGTTAAGATCACACTTTTTAAAAAACCTATCAAATCAATTCCCCTTGACCTCTCCAAGCAAACCTAGTCTCTCAAGCTTAATATAAGATCACTCAAAAAATTTGAATCAAAAATTCAAAAATATATGTCATGCGGCCATTAACACAAACACTTGGCATGCACATAATAAACTCTAGCCTAACTTCACTGTTTTGTACAGTGATCATCGACCAATTGACCTCCCTCTTAACCCTCTTGTCCCCCTGAGTGTCTAGCAGCAGCAGACAAGCCCCCCCTTCGCCATGGGAAACAGTGGAGCCCCGCCGTTTTCTGGTCATCGCCGGCCGACCACGACCAACTCGCACCAGACCACCCCGCGCCCATCCAACACGTCAACTAACACCGCCGCAGCCTACCGCCACTCCCTGTCCAGGCCACAGCCCCAGCCGAGCCTTGGACCACCCTAGTCGCGACGCGCACCGCCTCTCTACGCCATGTCTAGGGCGCACCAGTGTGACGTGCCCGACCAGCCCCGCTAGCTTGCTCCTTGCCCTCACCGCGCACGCGCAACCTCGCCATGATCACGCCACCCCCGCAGACACCCCCGTTCACCGCCACGCGACCCACAGCAGCCGCACGCCGCCGCAAGCACCTCTACGTCCGCTCAGAGCGCCGCACGCGCCAGACCAAACCAAGCCGCCCCACGCCGCGCCATTAAGTCTATGAGAACCTCCAAGGAGCACCGCACCGTCCTACACCCTCACCCATGCCATTAGCTGCCTGTAGCGACATCATCGTCGAGCTCACCGCCGCACCGCTCGGTCCCCTCGTCGAGCTATAAAAGGAGGCCACCCCCACCTCCATTCTGCACACCACTTGACTCCCCACTCCTCACTGACCTTCCCCACCTCTCCCCGAAGCAAGGCGAGTACTACTGCGCTGGAATTTCACCAGAGTCCGCCGCTACTGGAGGAGAAGGGCGCTGTCAGTTCCGACCACCCAGAGCCCTGCCGTGACCGCGCCTCACCTCGTCGTCATCTACCTCGTCGTTTGCCTCCGTCGACGAGCCTAGCTAGAGCCCAGGTGAGCCCCGAGAGACCCCCACCGCCGTGTTAGGTTTAGCTCATCATCGGAGCTGTTCGTCATCGACGATGACCTACAGCCGTTGGATTAGATTTAGATCGTAGCGTCCAGATTGAAAGATATCGATTCGCGTTAGATGAGTCACTGACTAGTGGACCCCCTCTGTCAGCCGCGCACTGCGCTGCGCTGTGAAGTTGGGCCGGCCCGTTTAGCGTTTCCGCCTAGGCCTAGAAATTCAAATAAGGATTTTCCTTTTTAGTTTAAATCCTATTCTGTCCCTAGATTCAAAAATCAATTCAGAGAGTTTCACTTAACCAAATTGCATAATTCAAATTTTGCTAGAAAGGAAATTAAATTATCTATCCAAGCCCGTTGGATTTAAATCACTTGGAGTTAGAGATAATCTATAGCAAAAATAATAAGACAAAGACTTTTGCAACTTCAAACAATTTTCAAAAATCAACCATAATAGCTTCTGAGTTGATTCCAACTCTCAAAAATCACATTTGATAATATCTATCTGAATATGTAAAAATATTTAGGTTTTCATGCAGTGACATTGGACTAGTACCAAAAGAATACTATATAGACATTTCTAGTCACTTTAAATCATTTAAATAGTAATCATAAACTTTATAAAATGTGACCAACCATTTTAAATCAAATTCCCATTTATTAGAATATGTGGTGATGACATGTGTCCATATGATCCCATATTTTAATTGGAGAATATTAAATCTTAATTAATTTCAATGAGTAGAAATTACTTTTCTCAAATAAACCAAATAAAACTAGTTCGTTATTGCATGTGATGATTGTGATGATGCTAGATCATCAAGTGTGAACCTTAATGTGATAAATATCCTAGTTAAGTATTGTTTGGTGATTGTGTACCCCGTATTCCTTTATAGACGATAGTACCGACCAAGGATACGGGGAGGAGGAGTTATACCCAGAAAAAGACGAAGAAAACTTCAATCACTACACCAATCAAGGCAAGCTATTATTAGCAAGCTAGATCTGTGCAAGCTTTAACCTAAGCAAGATTACTTAGGCATGATTTGGTTATACATTTTGATTTATACCCATCCTAAGTTTTACTTGCAAGCTTTACTTTTTACTTTACCAAAGTTTCTTTACTTTTAGTAATGCTTTGTGATATTTTGGAAAGTAGTATAGATAGCATAAAGAGTATAAAACTAGGCCTATACTAGATGTCATTCTATTGCATGAGATTGAGATTAGCATCCCTCATTAGTGAACACTCTTAACTTAGTGGCTAGTGCTAAACATAAAACTTGATCACTTTAGATGGGAATATTTGGTGAAAATGATTATGAAAACCTTGGAATGATGAGTCATCCTATTGAGATGTTTTGACATGTGTTGAGAAACACAAATGGATTTGATGATGAAAATGTTGAGGCATGAGCCTTAGCCCTTTGTAAAAACTGATGGTTGGGTTCGGATGCGATACCATTCCAATTTTACCATACAACCACAATACCTGAATTGGGTAAGACTTAGCCGGAAGTTTATTGGCATTAGTATGGGTTCCCTCGTGGAAGAGGTTTGAGCTGAGGCTACCTCTTGATGATGTTCACCTATACAGTGCCCAGGATGGCAGATGACCATGGCTGGGAGGCCAAGCTCATAGGAGAGGTGCTTATACTAGAGTGTGTAAAGGAAAGGTTATGATTGATTATCCGCATACTATGTATGATGATTCAGGGTTATCCCTGATGGATGTATCGAATGTTGTGGTGAAAGTGTACCACCTCTGTAGAGTGTCAAACTATTCAAATAGCCGCGTCCGCGGTCATGGACAGTTGGAGTGGCTATACTGTTCTGTCGTCAGATGTTTTCAAAATGACTTGTGAAGTGAACTATGATTTTGATTTGACCACAATAGGGTTAGGAATCTGAAACTAGGTTCCCAACTTAAAGTGATTTAGAACTTTTACTTAGTTTTCTTTACTTCTGAACTCAGTTTAGATAAATCTGGCTTTTTGCAAATAAACTTAGAGCTTAGGATTCCTACTAGAACTACCTTACTTGTTAGTGATAGTTGCGAGTACTTAAAGAGTACTCATGGCTTTGTCCCTGGATATTCCCGTGGCCAGACTACGAGGAGGACTATCAGGAAGATGGACAGCAGGACGACTATGACAACTACGATCATCTCCCATCATCAGCATTGCTTGTGACACTGAAGATGGAGCCCACTGCTACGCTTATTATTCCGCTGCTTGTTTGTATTAAGACTAGATCATGAGATCCTTTATTTGTGTAAGACCTTATTATGGTTTGTAATGGATGATGTACTGTGATATCCAATCTGTTATGTCTCGCAGAAATAGTAATCATGGGATTGCGATATGTGGCATAACATGCATCTGGGATTAAAAATCTGGGTGTTGACATAAATCAACGTCACTTATTATGGATCGGAGGGAGTACTACTATTAAACTATCTTGGAAGAAATAGTTTACATATTTCTTTTTGCATGTTGGGGAAAGGGAGCTAGGACCTAAGGATGCTGTGATTTAAGACAACACATGTGCATGCGTGGTGCAGGATGGATACCCGACCTGGATGGCATGGAAATGAATTCTAGGAAGGGGAGGCGACTATGGAGCCTGCGAGCACAGAGAGGCGAAGCTAGGGGTTAGCGAGCAGGAATTGGAGCGATGCCGGTGGGAGGTGGAGGACGGAGAGGAGAGGGTGTTGTTCTACCAAATTTCTCGTGGGGCGCTGGTTGGGAGGATATAAAAGGAAACATTGTTGGATTTAGGGTAGAGGTTAAATAGCAATATTCAACTAAGTTAACATGCAGTTACCTATTATACATGGCTTTTCCAGTTGTAGTATAGATATTTATATGAAGATCAAGTATATATAGGGTTGTCAATGGTCAGTTTTCCTCTTGTTTGTATATATTATATCACTAATTACTTATGCCTGAGTTTTTCAGGTATAGTATATTGGCGTGCGGTGTGAGTAAAACGTTTTGAAGTGCCGTGGCAACGCACGGACATTAAGCTAGTTTGTGGGTAATATATATATACACTATTCAATAACCGGTTCCTGAATAATTATTCAGGAACCCTCGTTTCCGTTCACGCGAACAGCGGGAACGTCTTGTTAACTTCCACGCGGATACGAGTTAACTTCTTTTTCTTTACAAGTTAACTTCCAGTCTGTAGTAGTAATAATGAATGTTAACTTCCGTATGTGCAAGTTAACTTCCACAAACTTCTTAACTTTCCTGTGTGTGCAAGTTAACTTCCTGTTTCTATTCTAGTTAACTTCCTAACGGAGTACATATTTCCTTTTTCACGTGAACACCGGGAAACCCTTGTTAACTTCCACGCGAACACGAGTTAACTTATTTTTTCTTTGCAAGTTAACTTCTAGTCTATAGTAGTAATAATGAATGCTAACTTCCGCATGTGTAAGTTAACTTTATGCGAACTTCTTAACTATCCCGTGTGTACAAGTTAACTCTCTCTTTCTATGCTAGTTAACTTCCTTACGGAGCACCGATATTTTTTTGTTGTTTCTTGGACTGAATGTTAACTTTCGCATGCAAGTTAACTTCCGCGACCCTTCTTAACTTCCCCGTCTGTACAAGTTAACTCCCTATTTTTCTATGCTAGTTAATTTCCCACCGGATCACCACATGAGGGAAGGGCGATGCATGGAGAAGAGGGTGGCAGGGCGAGCATCGTAGAGGGTGGTCGGCGGCGCGGGAGGGAGAAGGACAGTGGCGCTCGGGAAGGAGGGCGCGGTGGCGCCCGGGGTGGAGGAGGTCGGCGGTGCATGGGGAGGAGGGGTGTGGTGACGAGGAGGGCGCGGCTCCGCCCGGGGCGGTGGAGGTCGACAACACGCGGGGAGGAGGGCGAGGCAGGCGCCTGGGGAAGAGGAGGCCAGCGACGCAGGGGTTAGATGTGATGATGAAGAAAGTGGTTAGGTGGGGGTTCCTGAATAAGGTTATATCGGAATCTCTTACGGAGGGGTCTTGAATAGTCCTGTCCAACATATATATATGCCGATTTATATGGAAAATTTGTGTGATAGTCCAAAAGAAGACGGCTTCAATTAAAAAAAACTTCCCGGGTCCTCTTGTGCGAGAGGGCTCCAGAGGCTCCCACCACTGAACCCTAACAGCCGCCGCCAACCGGTCTCCCCGGCCACTGCCTTTGCCGCTGCGGGTAGTGGCGGCTGAAGGGAATATGCCCGAGAGGCAATAATAAAGTGGTTATTATCTTATTCCATGTTTATTTTGCATGCTATAATTGTATTTATCGGAAACATCAATACATGTGTGTTTAATAAAAAAAGGGTTCCTAGTTATGCCTCTCTTATAGACTAGCTTGTTGATTAACAAGATGATCAAGGTTTCCTGATCATGGACATTGGATGTTGTTAATAACAAGGACACAACATTTGTGAAATGATGTGATGAACATTCATCTAAAGTATAGCATTACGATCAATTCATTAAGTTTATATTTCTATAACATCATACGAAATAATCTTTATCCTTAGACCATGAGATCATGTTAATTGCTAACACCGGAAGAGTATCTTGATAACATCAAACGTCATACCGTAACAGGGTGACTATAAAGATGGGTTCAGTGCTACGAAGGTGTTATGTTGAGGCTCATGGATCAAGAGTGGAATTTGTCAATCCCAATGACGGATAGATATACTCTGGGCCCTCTCGGTGATATCACATTAAGATAGCTTGGAAGCAAGTGATGTGATCACTAGAATGTTATATCACGGGAACGAGAAAAGAGTGCATGTCGGTAACGAGATCAAACTAGGTATTTGGATACCGATGATTGAATCTCGGACATGTATTATATCATGAGACGAAGGGATTAAATTACTAGCATTAAAGGTTGAATATGCAGGAGTCAGTATGGATCTCCATGTCCCGCTTCTTATTATTGATCTGAGAGGAGTCTCAATCATGTCTGCACTATTCGCGAACCGTAGGGTGACAAATTTAAGAGTTACCGGACACCATTTTGGAGCACATATGTTTCAGACGAAAGAATTACAAAGCGCGGGAATTGTTTCGATAGAAACCGGAATTGTTTCGGGTGAAATTGCAGAAAGTGGTTCTGCATGTGATATTGAAATATTGCAAGGGGTTATATGTGAATGTTTGTTAATTAAAGTAATTGACAAAATTCTGAATAAAAATAATAAAAGAGTTATTAAATGAGAGAGCATTAAATTTGGAGAAATTTAATGCATTTAAAGTGGAGACTTTAAAAGAGAATGTGAAAGGGCATTTTAATGTGGAGGGGTTACCACCACATGAATGGTGGAGGTGAGGAGTCACCCTCCCATGGGCGCCGGCCATGGGGAGGGGTACCCCCCTCCTCCTATAAAAGGTCACCCCTCTCACCCTTCTTCCACACACCTCCTCGTGAAGGATCTCTCTCCCCCTCTAGAATTATTCCCCCATGGTCTCGGATTAGCGGCATACATGTTCATGGTGGCATTTCGTCTGGAAGGAGTTGTTGCTTCCACTGGATCGCTGGAGCGAGGAGGTGGAGGTTGTCCGGTGGCTTGAACGTGTGTGCGAGTACGGATGCGCTGCTGATTTGCGGCGCTCGGACTTCCACACGATCTTGAGATCGGCAAGTATACGACTACATCAACCACGAGTTCCTACTCGTTAACAAAACTCGTTGTCTTCGAGGGTAAGTTCTCGATGGATCTATGTCCACCCGTTGCTCTCTACCTAGTAGATAGATCTTGGCGTGTAGTTCTCATCGTAGGAAATGTTTTGTTTTCTATGCTGCGGACCCAACAGTGGCCACGCCTGACCGGCGAAGACGGCGGGCGGCGTCGGGAGGGGAGCGCCCTGAGGCAGCCCCTTCGCACGGAGGTAGGGCCTCTCCTGGGCGGCGCAGGGCAGAGTTTGGTGGCGGCAGCGTGGGCTCTTCTCAGGAGAGGCACGGGCGTCGGGGTCGCGGGGCGCAGCGGAGGGGCACGGCGGCGAAGCGGGAAGAGGAAGCTCGGGGCACGACGTGTCCCTGCGGTGGCGCCTCACGGGCTAGCAGGGGCTGGCCCTGGCCGGGGGAGGTGGTGCGGCTGCTGCGGGCCGTGGCCTGACCCTCTCCCTGGCGATCTCGAGCGGTCCTCCTCGAGCGTTGGCTGCATGGGCAGCAGGCGCGGTGAGGGCCCATATCTAGGCCGGCGGGCCCGATAGGGGATGTGGGGCTGGGCGATGTGGCGACGTGTTGTCGAGGTGACAACCGTCGTGCCGTGGCTCGACCGCGGTCCATGGTAGTTTCTTCGCCGGTGCCATGGGTGGAAGTTGTCGGCTTGGTGCGTCGGGGCGGCGACCCTGGGTGGTGGGAGGCCTTTTGGCGTGCGGGCGAGCCAGGGGCCCAGGTGCTGGTCGGTGACCACAGTCCTTGTGGGCGGTGTGGTGGCTAGAGAGTTGGTCGTCGTGGGGTGGTGCAATTGCCGCCTCGGCGGCGGTCCGACCCTCGTGTGGGAGGCTGAAGGCGGTGCCGAGGGGAAAACCTGCCCTTTGGGCCACGACAGCGACGTCTTCGGACGTCCTTGCCTTGTTGAAGGCGTAGCTACGGTGCTTTCGGTCTCCCTCGTGTTCCGGGTGAAAACCCTGATCCTTGGATCAGGCGGCGGCGGCGTTCTGCCGCCGTGCCCTTCTTGAAGGCGCCGCCTTGGGGCTCTCGACGTTCGGCTCTTTGACGAAGGTGTGGCGGAGCTGCGGTGTCTTCGGACGGTTGGAGCTATGGCGTGTCTCTCTCGGCAAGGCTTGTTGCGGATCTGCAACCCCTCTCGCTAGGGCTCCCTCAATACGGCTTGGGGCCTGCGGGCTCCTTGGTTTGGTTCCTGGAGGTGGTCGGCTTCTGGTGGCGTTGCTGCAGCGGTGGTGGGATCTCGATGGCGCGCATGAAAATGGCTCGTCCTCTAGAGGAGCTCCGGCCCGACACTGTGGAAGGCTTGAGCTCGCCTTTCGCTTTTGTAGTTGTTGAAGTATGATCCAAATTCTATTAAGGAGGCTAACTTCTGACGGAGCGGAGCGAGGCCCATCATCGGGAGGCTTGGCCCGTCGCGGTACGGATCGTTGATGACCTAGGTTACCACCGCTATATAAATCTCTTGTAAGCCGCCGGCTGGGATAAGTTGCATCTGTGAAATCCCTGGCGTGGTGTAAACACTCCCCGTATAGTGAAGTTCTGCTGACTGGCACCTGTGGTTTTTCCCTCTCTTTATTTGAGAGGATTTTCCACGTTAAATCTGTGTCCCTCTTGCTACGATTTTATTTTTGTTCTTCGTTATTTGATTGTCGCAAAGCTAACAGTAGTAACTGTAATGGCCTTGCGCTTCCGAGTGTTGCTTCGGAGGTTGCCTTCTTGTGTGGGTGGGTTACTCTTTCGTGTATGCTGAGTGCAGTACCACGTATTCTTTCACCGTTTGGCGTTGTTAATTTAACGTCGGGTCTTTGACCTTTTATTAAAAAAACAGTCCAAAGGAACAGATCCCCTTCGTCTACGCAAGGAAAAAACATATGTCCCCTATATGTAGAATACTTTTGACAAATTTGGAAAGAAACTAAATTTTCACACGAAGGGAAAGGAAAAAAAGTAACAAAGAAAGGAATACGTCAATTCAATTATGTCTGATTGATTTTGATCGACCGACTCACAAGAAACCTTGCAGCACCAAACCACACGATTTATTCCGTGATGGAAGCTTTCCATGTTGGAGCCTAAACCTTTGATAAATAGCAGCGTATGCGGCGGCACAAATCAACATCTTCGATTCCTCCCTCTGCTAATCGCTTGCGCCGCCTCCATCGAGCTACGACGACGATGATGATACACCCGCAGGACGGACCTCCATCTCGGTACCACCACGACGACCCGCCACCACCGCCGCCCAACGGTCCAACTCGTTGAGCATCATCCTCCGCGTCTGCGGGCTCGTCCTCGCCGCCACGTGCGCCAGCGTCATGGCCGGCTCCAACGGGTGCACCTCCTACACCCACTTCGGCGCCTTCGTGTTCCTCGTCGGCAGCAACATCACGGCCACCATCCTCGAGGCCGCCGCCATCTACCTGCAAGTCCGCCTCGACCTGGCCGCCGCTGCCGCCCCCGACCCTGACGACAAGGAGGAGGAAGAGGAGGGGATCGGCCCTGCCGGGATCCTGCTTGTGACCGTTGACATGCTCGTGCTGGCGCTGCTCTTCACGGCGATGGGGGCGACCTTCAATCAGGCGGCGGTCGGCAACGACCAGATCAGCGCATGCTCGGTGTTTGCGGTCCAGGTGACGTGGGCCAAGATCCTGTCGCTCGTCGCCTGCGTCGCCCTCATGCTTGACGCCTACTTCAGGATCGTGCCGGTCAAGTTCAACTTGCCACCCTACTAAACAATCTGCTCGCATATGCATGCTCGCTCCTTGCTTGGGTGACTAGCTAGTGGCTACAAGTTTTTATTCCGGTTTTTCTAGTTAAAAGGTTGTTAGGGTTTTTCTTTCTCAAAAATAAAATAAAAAGGTTGTTAGTGTTTTTCGATTGAAAGGTTGAAACTACTAGTACGATGTATTGCAGACTCAATGTATCAAAGTGTCCAATTTCGAATATATGATATGTTGAGATATGTGCATGCCCAATTTATTGTGTCGTCGCTGTGATGATTTTATCGAGCCAAATATTGTGAAACACAGAATTTCCGGTAGGCGGGGCTAGTCATGTTTGATGCATGTTGGATTAGGACTTGTGGCATGCCCTAAAAACATATACTAGATCACATCTTTTTATTTTATTTTATTTTCTAAACAATTTTCTATACTGCATAAATATGGATTCGTTCTTGTAACCTGCCCTTTTTATACAATAATGTTTTAATGCCAACTTGGAGCCAAGCCAATTGATACTTTGGATAAAGGTCTGTTCCGATGATGGGTCAAGTTTTGCTCCTGCTCAGGCGATGGCAATCTTTTTATTCTGGTTTTCCAGTTATAAAAGGTCGTTAGGGTTTTTCTTTCTAAAAAAAAGTTCTTAGGTTTTTTCCATTGAAAGGTTGAAACTACGATATATATTGCAGACTCAATGTACCATAGTGTCCTATTTCGAATATATGAGATGTTGAGATATGTGTGTCCCCCAATTACGTGTGGTTGTGATGATTTTATTGAGTCAAATACGGTGAAACCCAGCATTTTCGGTTCTTTCTAATGGAAGACAACATCTGGGTGTGCTTGGTCTCAAGTTCTTTCTAATAGAAGCTTAAAACTTAAATCTCCCACTATAGCTCTACACAGTAGGATCTTTGTACCCGAATCTCTTCTTGGTCTCGAATCCTGCATGCTCCAAATTGTTCGTTGGAGGTAGATCTTGTACACATCTTTGGTCTGTTTCTGCTCAATCTGTTTGATCTTTTTACCCGAATCTCTTCGGTCTTTGAGTACTTGATACATTAGACTGAACCATCCTGCCTCTGATTGCAATATTTTGGTCAAATTCTTGCGAATACTGCCTACAGTTTTCACCAAATTGATTGGGCACATTGACATGGTTCAGGATTTGTTGATCCCCTACTATTTGTTCCACACCTCCACTGACTTGAGTTGCAGGCTTTTATACTCCTGCTATTTAGGATGTTTTGGTCTCATTTTTTTGATGGTTGGATCTGAATCTCTTTTCTGTTTGAGATGCGATGGGTTTCCTATTGCATATGGTTTTTTGCGAACCTACTTTAGGAGATGGTTTTCACGCTAGCGTATGAACCATCTGGCTTGGTGGATCTCGATGAATCATTTTGGTTTTATGCTTGAACGTTCATGTAGTTCAATATTCCCTGATGCCCTGCTATCTATGCCACTGAAAGTTGAGTTCCAAGACAATCGTACTGCCGCGGGTTCTAACGCTTGCGAACCGAGGTGGCACTGGATACCCTTCGCCGGACACGGGTTGACGTGGCCAAGACCTCGGTTGGCAACGGAAATCCTCGCCGTCCGCAGCTTCTCGCGTGCGTTGGGGCCCGCTGAGATTAGAGCTAGAAGTACACAAAATTGTTGTCCCACCAGCCTATAAAAGACCCACCGTATACGTCGATTCGTCTTACCTTCTCTGTACATCGTCCTAGAGAGATACCGCCGCCCCCGTCGTATCCGACGCGTTTAGGGTGACATCATGGTGCTCATCTATCTTGGACGAAGCGTAGCGGAAGTATAGGTTTGTGCTTTTGCATGTAGAACATAGTGATAGCCAATGCACTACAGTTTGATTGGGCACATTGAGATGGTTCAAGATTCATTGATCCCTACTATTTGTTGCACACTTCCACTGACACTAGTGTCCACAAGTTTTTATTCCGGTTTTTCTAGTTAAAAGGTTGTTAGGGTTTTTAGATTGAAGGGTTGAAACTACTAGTTAAACTCCAATATCCCATGGATTTAGATCTACCAAATAGTATGATTTTCGCTCAATAAATTCTTACAGGAGTTTCACAGAGCCTAATTGACCAAATCCAATTTCCTCCGGTATATAATTGATATACCTATCCAATGGCATCAGTGTCATGCCAGGTGGGGCCCTGGTTCTACTGTAGTAAAAATAACAAATTCTACTCATTTCTGTCTTTATAAAATTCTCTAGGTCAACCTGTAACAAATTTTGAGTTGATTCCAACTCTCATGACACATGCATGGCGAGATTTATCATATACCAGGAGACTATAATTATTTGAGCTTTTGATAAATTTTATAGAATTAAACCTCTCTACCTATTGTTATTTCCCTAGATAAATCACATATGTAGTTATGCAACTCCAAAAACAGTGATTCCAATAACTACAGGAAGGTATTTGAAATACCTACTACGTGTCTTTGATTTCATATCAAAAGCTTCTATAGAATAAATCTGGTTAAAAGACACATTGTCAGAAGAATTGACTTTAGGAATTTCCAAAAGGCATTCTGGTAATTATTTTGAGGTGCTTCCAACTCTCAAAAACCACAAACTCAAAGATATGAAAACCCCTCTGAGGACAAATTATTTGATCTCCAGATCTTTTCTGGTGAATTATGCACCAAAACAAGGGTTATTTCTACTAGTGTGACTGAATGGAACTATTGAGGTAAGGGCACGATGAATGCGGTGATTGAATAGGTCCAGCTCTGCTTCTGCTGTCGTGTAGTTGTTGTTGGCGCCGTTAGCTGCTGCCCCGTCGCGCCCACTAATGAAGCTTGTAGTGCGGCACTGCACTTCCGCTGCCCGCTATTACCTATGCACGAGAGCGCTCTCCTCTGACGCGGCGTCGAGCACAGTTTTCCAAGGAATGAAGATGGGTTTGTTGCCTGCTGGCCGCCATGGCTGTCGCCGCAGTACTGGTAGTTCATGGAGAGGAGGATGACGGTGATGTGGGAGAGCGGCTCCGCCACCAAGCTTCTCCTCAGGTCACGCTGGCCGGGGTCCTCTGTTTGAATGGGAGAGGCATGCTCCTCGTCAAACGCGGCCTTCGACGGCATCAGCTAACTGAACATATAGAGACGCCATGACCACCCATCCGTCTCCGGTCACTAGAGCCCTCGACCTTCTCCGGCCATTATGGAAAATGTTAATAATACTTCGTCTGACCCATATTAGCTAACTTAGATTTGTCTAAATATATACATTCGTATCTGGATAAGTTGTTGTGCTAGATACATCCATATCTAAATAAATAAATATAAGTCAACTAATATGGGTCGGAGGGAGTAGATGTATCGTTCACTTTAGTTTTCTCATTTTGAGAAAATGAGTTCTATGAAATTTTCAATTCTGTTTTTGAAATATTTGGCAACTGCGTTGGTTGTTAAAGGCACATTACTATGGCGATGAACAACGAAAATTGTTTTTAGGCCTTTGCTTGATGCACACTTATGGCAAACAAGGCATGATTACTGTATTTTTTGCATGGAAATAAAACATGCCATGCAAGATTAGTAAACTATGTTTAGTTTCTCTCTAGGTCACATCTCACAATAGCCTAAAAATACAATAAGAAGTGATTTCGGACACTTTTGCTAGTCTATATATATATATATATATATATATATATATATATATATATATATATATATATATATATACCTATCTATCTATCTATACTATTATTTGTCTTACGCTGGTTTTCGTCGTACCACAATTTTTTGTCCATCGTCCCATTTCTAATATTTTTAGCTCGACTTTGAACGAGTTTCGATGTCCAACGCACTTTTAACCTTCAGACCTTTCTGTACACAAACCAAAACCACGAAAATATCACCTTGAACGCGTCTGCTCCACACACTGGAGGCCAGCCGAGAATTGATCCTGCAGGAGCTGGTGGGTATATATGCCCATTGCGAAGGATTTGCTTATGCTTTCTATGGAGATTGCTACTTGATCTCCGAAGATTTTTATTTCCATCAACGTGAGATGAACATATTGATGAAAAACAACTTTATGCTAAATCAATGTCACTTATTATGGATTGGAGGGAGTAGTACTATTAAACTATCTTGGAAGAACTAGTTTACATATTTCTTTTTGCATGTTGGGGAAAGGGAGCTAGGACCTAAGGATGCCATGATTTAAGAGAACACATGCGCGTACGTGGTGCAGGACGATGGGTACCGACCTGGATGGCATGCAAATGAATTCTAGGAAGGGGAGGCGACCGTGGAGCCTGCGAGCACAAAGAGACAGAGCTAGGGGCTAGCGAGTAGGAATTGGAGCGAAGCCGGTGGGAGGTGGAGGACGGAGAGGAGAGTGTGTTGTTCTACCGAATTTCTATTGGGGTGCTGGTTGAGAGGATATAAAGGGAAACATGTTACAAGATATCCGGTTTCCTTCCGTTTAGGTCGGTCGCCATTGTTGGATTGAGGGTAGAGGTTAAATAGCAATATTCAACTAAGTTAACATGCAGTTACCTATTATATACATGACTTTTCCAGTTGTAATATAGTCATTTATATATATATATATATATATATATATATATATATGTTAAGGTGTATTAGTATTGGTCTAGGAGTCCGTATTTGTCTAGATTTATCTTCTTGTACCGCAAGTCAGATGTACTATATATTGTGGCCTTTGGCTCCCAGATAATACAAGTTGCACAAGTTGCTTATTTCTAACATGGTATCAGAGCGTATCGCTCCTTGGCCTACGTTTTAGCCACCGCCTCCGCCGCGCCGCCCCCGGCGAGGTCGATCTCCATGATCTCCGTCGGGGGCATCGCATCTCGTAGCTAGTAGCCGTAAGGCCTTTTTTTTCTCCCTCGTAGCCGCCGCCGCCGCTCGCCCCGGCACCCCGCCGCCGCGCCCGGCCGCCGCCTCCGCCTCCGCCGTTAGCAACTTCCGGTCGCTGGCTCCTTTCCGGTAATTCATGCCGGTGTTTCTTCCTTTCCGGTAATTCATGCCGGTGTTTCTTCCGTTAAATTCTCCGAGCCTTCCTTCCTTACTTCGTCGCTCTATGTCGACTCTCGTGGCTTTCTTCACGCGGTTATGACCGCCTTTTGCCGACTTTGTCTTTGTCGGCGCACCGCTCTACGTCGACACTCGCGGTTTCTTCACGCGGCTATGACCGCCTTTCGTCCACTTTGTCTTTGTTGGCACGCCTCCCTACTTCGACTCTCGCGGCTTCTTCATGCGGTTATGACCGCCTTTCGCCGACTTTGTCTTTGTTGGCACGCCGCTCTACTTCGACTTCCTCTTTCTCTTTTTCCTGATACATCTCTCGCTATCTCTACTCCTCCACCTTCTCCTTCTGATGCGTCTCCTTTGTTTTTGGCGCCATCCTCTCCTCCGTCTAGTTCCTCTAGTTCTTCTCTCCGGCCGCCGCCGCTCTCTCTTCCTCACTCTTCGGTGCTATTCTTCTGACCGCCTCTTGGTCTGTGTCGATCTCTTCTTCGATCGACTGTGGCTTGACTCTATAGGTTTTGAAGACTATTCATGCTATGGCGACACTTTGAAGACGCGGATTTTGGATTATCATTTTTTTTTTGGTTTTGTTTTCACTTCTTCAAATGCAATGCTATTGCATACGCTTTGCATTTGAGGGGGGGTGTTAAGGTGTATTAGTATTGGTCTAGGAGTCCGTATTAGTATTGGTCTAGGAGTCCGTATTTGTCTAGATTTATCTTCTTGTACCGCAAGTCAGATGTACTATATATTGTGGCCTTTGGCCCCCAGATAATACAAGTTGCACAAGTTGCTTATTCCTAACAATATATATATATATATATATATATATATATAGAAACTCTATTAGACTCGCTGGATGCAGAATAAGTAATTCTGCACCCTCTGTACCCGGGTCGAACAACCTAGCCAGTTGGGTCCATCGCACCCGCTCTGCGTTGGTTCATTCCAGCAACGTAATTTCTTTTGGCCTTTTTACGTTGCTTGTGACGGTTTCTTATCACCTGACCGTGGGGTGATTTGGAGCATCTCTACTCCCGCAGTAGCTTTCTCGACCTATTCCCAATTGCGAGCGAAAGCGGCGAGCGGTTCCGAAGGACGGCGACTGGAGCTTTCGACTGCGACAGTGCATCATCTGTGTGTGGTCTCGTCGGCCGGCGGCAGGATCATGGGAGGCGGCGCTCGAGAGGCATCTGCGGGTGGCCTCGTCGGCCAGCGGCAACATTGAGGCAGGTGACGCTGCGCGAGGCCTCGCGGCATGGTGTGTGCACCCGGCGTGTGGGCCACATGCGGGCGGTTCCAGGCGTGGTGGGTGGCTTGCCGCCTGCACTGCGCCGAGTGGCCTCAGCGGCGTTGAGAGCTTACGGCGAGTTGCCCAAACCTCCAGATCCGTCTGAGCGCAAACGAGGAGCGGACCTTTAGGCTAGTCCTAGTGGCAGTATCATAAGAAGTATCATGCATGCCACCTTGACAAAAATCTGACGTGGCACCACAATTAATGAAGAGAGAGATGTTAGTAGTATCATAATATGATACCATATCATAGCTCGTGAAACTAGATATCTCATACACACAATTGCATTAAGATTGTAGAAAAAATTAAATACAATGGTACTATGATACTACTAGATGATACTAACCACTAAAGAGGTAGTATCGTACACTAGTATCATATGCATGATACTAGTAATATGATACTCCCACTATGACCAACCTTAGGTGTTGTCACCTCGGCGCTTCTTTAGACCTTCCAGCGGTGCCGTGAGCGGCGGACGGCCTCGGAGTCTAATCGAGCAGCGGGCAGGCTCGGTGGCGTTTGGTTTCATCGGCAGCGTCGTGGTCGAAGGGTGCGCTCGACGGCGTCATGGTTGGCGGGATCAGTCTGCGGCCATGGCGGCATGGTGAGCAGTGTTTTGCCTCGTTGCGTACCGTCTACCGTGGTGAGTGGTCGCTGTGGCCGGCGTTGCGGTTGTCAATGGCATCGTGGTTCCGCCCGCGCGTGGACGTCAAGGTATGTGGCTCGTTTGCTCTCCACAGGCTCTTCTGTTATCAGCGTACACCGTGAAACAATTTCCTGAATCAACAATTTGTGTCCTGTTCTTGTTGAGACAGTACACCTTAGCTGGTAATTTATTTATGTTGAGGATTTAATTTATGTTTTACACTAGCATATTAGGGGGCGCTTCAATTTGCTTTCCTGCTTCAGATTTTTTATCTAATCATGTATTGAAGACCATAAGATTTTCAATTAATTGAATTCTGAATTCATTTTTACATTTCCTCAAGTGCATTATAGTCCAATGATTGTTTTGGCAATAAAGAATGGAATCACTTGTTGTGTTAGAGTGTCAGGGAGCTGATGTATTTCAGCTCTATTTTGTGTTGGCCTGGTGTTGCCTGAGGTGAGCTCAAGTATGAATCCGATAGTTTAGGTTGTGCTAGTACTATTTTTATTTAGAAGTTTCATGGTCCAGTGTTTCATCGCCCGCCTCCTGCTGCCACTCACCCGCACGTTGCCCTCCGTGGCCGATTAGACTACTAGGAGAGAAGGAAACATGAGCTATAATAGCGGGTGAAGTGGTGGCAGGGGCGAATGGCAGCTGTCACGGCGGGCATAGTGTGGGTGGCATCATATTGGTCCGAGGACAGCTGTATGAAATCTTCCCACGAAATCACGCCTCTTTGCATTAAGTTTCTTTTTATGCCAGTTTTATTGGTCAAATTTTGGAGGAAAAATTATATGATTGGAGTAACAGTAGATTTAGAACTCCATAACTTACAAGGACTCTAGGACTGACATAACTGCAATTGTGACTGATCTAGTATTCTGATGTTTCTACCCTTCGTTAGATCATTTGGTCAATATAGCCAACAGAAGGTTCAGTTAGGTGGACAATCAGGTTCCGACTTCTCTGATGGTACTATGAAAAAGCTAGTTCCAGCTTCACATTTCAAGTGGAAAGAACAGTACACAAAAACAGGGACATCATTAGGAGTACTTAGCCAAGAATTAGTCACAGTTCGATCAATTGTTATTTTTCCCGTTTCTGGCATGTGCAAATAATGATAAGGAATAGGGATTCAAATTAGTACTTCTACTGTAACTTTAGCTAGCTAAAAATTAGTAGGAAATCTATGATTGGTGAGATGGAAAGGTAAACCTGAAGCGGAAATTTACGTTAATAGGATACTATGTTGCTTGCAGCTGAGGGATCACGATGTTTCATTCGCGAGAGCCATTTATGAACAATTGGAGCTAACAGGAATTTTTTGGCCACCTGCAAATTGAGCTGCTTGAAGACAAATTCTGACCTGCATGAGGGCAGTGAATATGGGCACGCAGAGTCTCTTACCCTGATATAAATTGGTTACATATGGCTCTGTGAATTTTCCGTGCTGCTGGTTTGTCTATAGACTGTGGTACATAATTGTGATTAGGGATGAATTTCCATTTTGTCATTTGGGCAGTAGGCACAGTACTTCTAAAACCTTCTTAATATTTATGTCTATTTGGGTGGGCGGTTGATGGATTCGGTCCAATAGAAGATACTATGCTGACAACAAATATGTTGCCCCTAATTTAGTTTCTTGTGTTGTTTGTCTTTAGGAGTAGGTATATGTAGAAATAAAGGAGTACGTCTGTCTGAATACCTTTTTCCTGATAAATCTTGTTTGTAATTTTTCTTTTACTTGGCAATATCTTCCAGTCTAAGCTCTGCACGTGGAGTGATTTAGATGTTTAGCTATTTGGGAATACCTTTTGTCTATCTAGTATAAGCTTTTCATTTCTGATGTGCTCCCTTTGGTTATACATACTTTTTCTAATACACTTCTCTCTTTGTACAGTCCTTTGGCTGCATATACATACTTCTTTCTAATACGCTTCTCTCTTCATACACTCATTTGGCTGCATACTCCCAAGGTTTCAGTGGAGTACTTTGTCGAGTTACTTTATACAAAATACCATCAGGGGAAACAATTCAGCTTTGTAAAACGAATTTGCAGCACTGAAAAGATGGTTAACATGGATGCTGATAAATAGGGTACACGTATCTGCAAATTCTCGTATGGCTGGACAAACTAGATTTCATTAATTTTTAGATATTGCTACGTGTTTATGGTCCTCATGAACTAAGCAACATTTTCAGATATTACTTGATAGGCTGTATACATCTGTTTGTAGATGGTGGTAGTGTTGTAGATGAAGGATCATCTTGGTATCTAATTCATAATGCTAATCATGTTGGGATAAATATCTTCTTTGGTTGACATATTTTCACCAAGTGTGAAGGATTTGACATTCATTTAACAAGTGAATAATAATTTGTTAATTATAACTTGTACTTGACCAATAATGTAATAGTAGCTGCATGGTTTGTAAGATGCAAATGAGAAATGTTTGTTATACTGTGGAATCAAGGGATATGAATGCCTTTTTTTATTGGTGAGCTAAACTGATCACTCTGAAACGTAGCCATGCCTGTATTGCTACATCCTCCATCTGGATGCAAGAAGGGGATGACGGAGGTTGAGAAGAAGGCAAGGAGCCCAGAAGAGTGCACCCGTTGATATATTCCTTGATAATGATAGTGATTGTACTACCTTTCTTCCACAATATAAGTCTTTTTAGCAAGTTAAAACAGTTTGCTAAAAAGGCTTCAATTGTGAAACGGAGGAAGTAGCAAAGAAAAGATAGACTTTGTTAATGTGCTGCTTTCCTTGCCTGGAGAATGGGAAGGAGAACATAGATGTTATGCAGATCAAAGCCTTCATGCAGGTATCTTTTCTGTTACAGACCTTCAAGGTAATTTCGTTTAAGCCTTCTGTCTTTTAATCAAGACCACACTAGGTTTGTCGTCTGACAACATTGCATCTGCTGTTCTTGTCACTGAAGTATGGAGTCTCACGACAAGGTAGTGATTTAATAGCAATTTTGCACCCTTCCTTCCCGTGTTTCTCCCTTTCTATACTTCTTTTATTCTCAACCCTTTTGTGTATGCATCTTACATCATTTTGTTGTTGTTTCAGGCACCAAAAGCAAATTACTTACCATTGAGAGGAGAAGTGCATAGCCTGTTCTCCACTGTGCCTAACAATTATTTACACCAGCAATTATGGCAATAGGGAAGAAACCAGGATGTGACTGCACTATCACACATGAGGCACAAGCCAGTCTTGACTGATTTAAAACTGTATAGAATATTGCACAAATTGTATGAACTCCCGACTGTATAGATCTCACTGTATATTTAAAATGGTGTAAATCTAATTGCGGATGCCTGTGCTTTTTCTTTCGATGTTTACACGGGAACATTTGTACAGGTACCTGATAATTCTTACCTTTTGGTAAAAAGTCTATGTTTTGTTGTTCTTGTTTTGTCTGATCTTACATAAATCGTTGTATCAGACAATGGCAATAGTTTTTACATTTACATAAACAATTTTATGAGCATACAATGCAGCGTTGATTGCTGCAATCTAGTAGTTTACAATATTTTAATCTTCTCATACTGCCAAAAGGTATTTTACTTACAACAGGTTGGGAACAAAAAATATGTCGGTTTTCATATTTTATAGTCAGCTTGAATTAGTAAGTTACCAAAATTTCACGATGCACTAAATTTATTTGTGGACCAACAGGTTGGCAATTAGAAATTTCATATGCCAGTTTTACAAATAACTTACTACTCCCTCCAACCCAAATTAGTTCATTCAAATTTTTCAAGGTACAAATATATCTAATACTAAATCATGTCTAGATCCTCGAGTCCATCACCCAAAAAACACAGTGAGAGAAAACCTAGGCGCCGCCCTTGTCCTGCGTCGCCCCCCCCCCCGCGCGGGCGACGGGGAGGATCTCCAATCGCCGCCGCCGGTCAGCCTCAACCCCTCTCCCTCCTTCTCCCCGCCGCCACCATGGCGTCGTCAGGCAAAGCCTGGGCGCTGGCGGCAAGGGGGGGGGGGCTTCCCCTACTCATGGAGGCGACGGCGCGGGCTGGGTGGCCATGGCGGGCGGCCTGCTCGGTGAGGGGCACGCCGGCACGGCTTCTGCTGCGCGGAGACCTTGCGCCGGAGTGTGGACGGCGGTTGTCCCCGACGGCGGTGGTGATGCCCTGAGCTCTGCTATGGTTTTGGGAGACGTCGTCGGGATGGCGGAGGTGACATCACGTCAGAATAAGGGTGCTAGAGCTCGATCCCCATCTCGGCAAGGCCACTTGTGGCGGCGCTGGCGAGCTGCTGGCCTGGTATCCTCTCAGATCTACGGATCTGGGGAGGGTGGTCTCTCCGGGCGCGGTGGTTTTTCGACTTTGCAGTGGAGCTTCGGGAGTCGGAGGGCTGTTGTTGCAGCTGTCTTCCCCTCGGCCAGCCGTGGTGGCGAGGGAGTGGAAGGGGATGGTACAAACGCCTTCCTTGTTAGGGTTTTGTATGGTCCTTTTTTGAGATACGACTGTCGCGTCTTGAAGCTTCTTCTGGCTGACCATGGTGGCGAGGGGAGGAGGCGACTCGACGTGGCGTCGATGGAGGGGACCTTATGCTCGGGGATCTTGGATTGGAGGTACTGCCTGGTCTTCACCATCTCCTACCTGCCCGATGGTCTGGAAAAGTCTCTTAGCTCTCACTCCTCGGGGTGGGGACTCCTGCGGTGTTCAATGCCCAATGTGGCGAAGGTGGCGGTGGTGATTCGATGGGGGCTGAAGATGTGCTGCTTCTGGATCCCGATCCTGGTACTTGGATGGTGACGATGAGGACGATGGGCTTGATCGCGTTTTGGAAGTACGGTGTGGGGTCTTCTGGGTCCATGTTGTATTTTCCTTTTTTTTCTGGAGTCGGTTGTAATCGGTTTCGCCATTGCTGAAATTCCATCGGTTGTTATCTCAAAAAAAAATCATATCTAGATATAATTAAATCTAGACAAATCTAATTTAACTAATTTGGATTGGAGGGAGTACTAGTATTTTTTTGTAAACATTAGAAAAAAAGTATAGATCTCACATGCACCTTGATTAGCTGGTCACCGTAATATTTCATCGCATGCATATAAGATTTGCTGTTTTGCTGCTTAGTCGTATTATAATTACATCACATGCAACCAGTTCAGGTCGCGCTTCTTTTTTGCACGTTTCTATTTCGCGCGCGCGGGGCACTAACTTAAAATCTTACGTCGCATGTTCAATATTTTACATCGCGTGGCCGCTCGGTCCGGTTGAGTCAGGCGCGCAGGGCAATAGCGCGACTCTCTCTATATATATAGGGTTGTCATTTTCCTCTCTTTTGTATATATTATACCACTAATTACTAATTATTTATGCATGAGTTTTTCTGGTATAGTATATTGGCGTGCGGTCTGAGTTAAAAGTTTTGAAGTGATGTGACAACACACGGGCATTAAGCTAGTTTGTAGGTAATGTATACTAGTTAATTGGCCGTGCGTTGCCACGGATCGCTTAGTTTTTGTCATCACACGTCCATACATAAAATGTAAAAATTCTGGTGGAGACCGTAGTTTTTGCATTCATAATGTAGAAACATTTTTCAGAGGAATTATATGAAGGACGTCACCTAGCTATTCCAGCAAACCTCAAGATGGTTATCTCTAGATGAGGATGCTGCAGGTAATGATCTCTTTCTCTCACCGATAAAAAAATCTTTAGGCCTATTATGTTAGTGTGTTCGGGGTCACTTGAGCTATCTTATGCTGATTTTCCATTCCTCTTGTGTTATATCAGATGATTCATATTCTTTAACCCCGAGGTAGCAAAGCCGGTCTCAAGAATAACCTTAGTCGACGAAACCTCCAAAATATTTGGCAGAGGCATCCCCGGGAGCAGATGTTTGTTCCTTGCCAACATTACCATGATAAAGCACATCCGTATATTTTCTTCTTGGATTAACCAAAACACAGAATTCTTTCAACTTTGAGGAGTTTGCAACAACAGTAACACATGCCAAGTTTGGCTGTGGTAGAGGTGCGACCCAGCGGGCGTGCGGTGGCGGTAGAGGTGCGAGCGAGCAGGCGTGCGGCGGCGGTAGAGGTGCGAGCGAGCAGGCGTGCGGCGGCGGCCATGGGGATTGGGAAGGAACATAGAACAGAGGAAGAATTGTGTGGTCGTGACCCCGCACGGGTGATGCGGGTTGAACCCACAGGTTCAGCCCGTTTCTCTATTTTTTTTTCGACACCACACCGCACCACTCCAGCCTGCTATCCTCCTAGGCCCACACCACTCCAGACCATGTTGTTGTTTGCCCCATTTCGACCCAAACCGGTCGACGCCACATTATAACCCGCCCCAAAAAGCCCATCCTCACCCGCACCATTCCCAGCGTGTCCCCTTATTCCCCCATCCACCGGCCTCCTCCCAGCCCCGGTGTGGCCTGCAAGTGTCGGCATGGTCCTCTTCATCCCCTTCCCGTCGGTCTCCTCCCGTCCCCAGTGTGACCGGCTAGGCGTCGTCGACCTGCCTTCTCTGTGTCGCATGGTGGAGGAAGAAGGATCACACAACAGTGTCTAGGTCTACAAGCGCACCTACCCCTCATCCCTGTAGTTCTCTGCTGAGCAGGAGACGGCGCATAGGTTCCCCGGCGGCGCGCGATGATAGCCCGGTGCTGACGCACGGGTTCCTCCAACCGGAAGCGTGGGATCTCGCGGGCACGCGAGCGTTTTCTTGCGGGCACATGACCCTTTCTTTTTCCTTCTGAAGTGGTACCTAACTCATGGGATGGCGTGGTGGATAAGTCGAACTGAACGGCAGGGGCAAAAATGGGAAACAAATGTCGGACGGAAATTTCGGCCGACAAACCTAATGTAGGACATTTAATAGTACTAGCTAATTGCCCGTGTGTTGCCACTGACCGCATAGTTTTTGTCATCACACGTCTAGACATAAAATGTGAAAATTCACGTGAAGACCTTAGTTTTTGCATTCATAGTGTAGCAACATTTTTCAGAGAAAAATTATATGAAGGACTTCACCTAGCTATTCCAGCAAATGTCAAGATGGTTATCTCTAGATGAGGATGCTGCAGGTAATGATCTCTTTCTCTCACCGATAAAAAATCTTTAGGCCTATTATGTTATTGCATGCAGGGTCACTTGAGCTATCTTATGCTGTTTTTTCATTCCTTTTGTGTTATATCAGATGATTCATGTTCTTTAACCCCGAGGTAGCAAAGCCGGTCTCAAGAATAACCTTAGTCGACGAAACCTCCAAAATATTTGGCAGAGGTATCACCGGGAGCAGATGTTGTTCCTTGCCAACATTACCATGATAAAGCACATCCGTATATTTTCTTTTTGGATTAACCAAAACACAGAATTCTTTCAACTTTGAGGAGTTTGCAGCAACAGTAACACATGCCAAGTTTGGCTCCCACCACTGTGCGTACTCAACCGACGGAGCCACATATATTTGTACGCTTCATCATTTTAATTCTCCAACTATATGTCTAATTTGAGATAACGCGGACAACAAACCCAGGAACATCCTGATGGAAGCCAAGCTTCTTTGAAACACGGGAGGATTATACTGCTCAATACACCGCATACTTATAATCTCGCAAACATGTAGACACTGAATTATTGTTTCGAGTTTGTTCGATCTCTCAATGTTTCTATGTACTGCAGACTATATGCCTGAATATATATGAAACACAAAGGAGACAAATGTGGCACACACGTACCTTGGCCCAAGACCGCCGACCGTCACCTGCAAGTGAGAGGCCCTGCTCAAGCAGAGCTCACTAGCTATGCAGCCGAGTGAAGAAGTCAGGAACACGGGAACAGGTTGGATAGGGCATCAGAGATAAAACACAGTGTCGTCACAGACGCCGGTACGTGGCAGATCGGCAGGAGAAGCTATGGGCGGGCGACAGGAAGAATATCGGTGAAGGCGAGACGCTGCAGTGGAATAGTGGCACCTACATGAGCAGTTTGGAAGGCGGCCGGTTCGACGGCCACCGGTGAAGCATACAACTTCTGACCGGGAGGAGCTTGAGCAGGATAGGGTAGCGTGAAGGAGCTCTAGGAAGACGTGCCAGTGGAAAGTAAGAGGATCGCCGGGGGAGCCATCAGGCAACTTCCCTGCCCCTTCCCCTCCTCGCACCATGTAGGTCGACGGCCCTCCCTCCCCTTATTCCCCATCCACCGGCTTCCTCCCAGCCCCGGTGTGGCCTGACGAGCGTCGGCATGATCCTCTTCATCCCCTTCCCGTTGGTCTCCTCCCATCCCTAGTGTGACCGGCTAGGCGTCGTCGACCTGCCTGCTCTGTGTCGCGTGGTGGAGGAAGAAGGATCACACGGCAGTGTCTAGGTCTACACAGGCGCACCTGCCCCTCATCCCTGGAGTTCTCTGCTGAGCAGGAGACGGTGCATAGGTTCCCTGGCGGCGCGCGATGATAGCCTGGTGTTGACGCACGGATTCCTCCAGCCGGAAGCGTGGGATCTCGCGGGCACGCGAGCCTTTTCTTGCGGCCACATGACCCTTTCTTTTTCCTGCTGAAGCGGTACCTAAGAGCATCTCCACTCGGGCCTCAAAGGCCCCATAGCGTTTTGGAGAGGGCCGGTGCGAAATATCGAGCCTAGTCGTGTGTCTTTTTTTTTTGGCGCCGGCGCGGTCCAGTTATTTACCGGCGTTCCCAGGCCAAACCCAATGTACAGGGAGACGAGCGGGGCGCCAGATGGACGCGTGGCAGGGCGGGTGGCGGGAAGAGAAGGCGGGAACCCCATTTTTTTCTGCCGCCGCACGCGCATTACCTCGACGGCGAGCTCCACCATCTCCTCCCCCAAACGTCGTCTTCTTCTCCCTCTCTCCCGGCGATGGCGGGCAACGACGGCTACGACGGCGTGGCGGCCAACGACTTTGGCCGCCTCTGGCTCCACGTCGACGAGGCGCATGCGCTATGGAGTGCCGGCTACCCCGTCCCGCCGGCTTTCCGACTTTTGACGGGGTGGGCGGTGAGCCGCGGCGGTCTCGCTGTGCCGCCCATCTCCACCGGCGTGGCCCGCAGAGCCGCGATCTACGAGCACTACTGGGGGTGCTCACCGACGAGGAGCGCAACGGCCCCCAGTGGGATCCCGACAACTTCCAGGCGTGGGCGGTCTTCTTCGCACGGCAGCGCGAGGAACGTATCGAGGCCTACGACGGCGTTGGCCCGCCATCGGCGAACTACAACAGCGAAGGCCGAAAGCGGTGGTGGAGCGCTCCGGGACGCACCCTCTCCTAGGTCCTGGACCACATCGCCAACGGCAACAACCCGCCGTTGGTGATGCCGCCGCGCATCCCGCGCGATCGCCAGCAACCGCTGGGGCCCCTGTCGCACGACGCCGACGTCCTCCTCCTCCTCTTCCTCGCGCTCCCGCCGGTGAAGGACGAGTAGGCGAGCCCACCGTGCAAGTGCCGAGCGCCTCTCTCGCCGCCTCGCCCAAGAAGGAGTGGATGCCACCGCCGGAGTACAAGGCGACAGCGCTCCAGTTGGCGGACGGCGAGGACCCGGAAGAATTTGCAGGTCAGAGGATGCTGGAGCGGGCATCCTTCAATTCCGTCCTGCCGGCCACCGACGAGTTCGCAGCCAGTTTGTCCGCGCAAGACTGGCGGCGGGAGCAGGCCGAGCGCGCCAGGCGCCACGGCCTCGTCGTCGACATCGACGACGACGAGGGGGCGGCCGGTCCTTCCATGAGGCCGGCGTGCAGGACCAACGGCGAGGGGTGCAGCCGCCTACCGCCGACAAAGGGCGAGCCGCCCAGCGACAACGACGAGGACTGCATGTTCGACTACGCCGCGGTGATGTACCGCCGGCTCTGGGTCGGCCGTGGCCGTCATTAGATGACGGTTTTTTTAATCTTTTGTTAAATTTAAACGTTTTTGTTGAAGTTTGACCGGTTTGTCCAAATTTCTGCTAAATTTAGAATATTTAAATTTTGTTATGGGGGGCACGACTGGGAGCCGGTGCCCCCCAATTTAGCAACATCCCCCCCTCCCCTCCCCCTCGGGCAAGAAAAGAGCCACGCCGGAGCTCGTATGTGGGTTACGACTGGAGATTCTCTAACTCCATGGGATGGTGCGGTGGGTAAGTCGAACTCAAAGGCAGAGGCAAAAATGGGAAACAAATATCGGACGGAAATTTCGGCCGACAAACCTAATCGTAGGACATTTAATAGTATAGATAGATATATATGCCGATTTATATGGAAAATTTGTGTGACAGTCCAAACGAACAGGTCCCCTTCGTCTACGTAAGGAAAAAACATATGTCCCCTATATGTAGAATACTTTTGGCAAATTTGGAAAGAAACAAAATTTTCACAACAAAGGACAGGAAAAAAAAAGTAACAAGGAAAGGAATACGTCAATTCAATTATGTCCGATTGATTTTGAACGACCGACTCACAAGAAAACTTGCACCACAGGATTCGTTCCGTGATGGAAGCTTTCCATGTTGGAGCCTAAACCTCTGATAAATAGCAGCGTATGCGGCGGCACAAATCAACATCTTCGATTCCTCCCTCTGCTAATCGCTTGCGCCGCCTCCATCGAGCTACGACGACGACGACGATGATGCACCCGCACGACGACCCGCCACCACCGCCGCTCAACGGGTCCAACTCGTTGAGCATCATCCTCCGCGTCTGCGGGCTCGTCCTCGCCGCCACGTGCGCCAGCGTCATGACCGGCTCCAACGGGTGCACCTCCTACACCCACTTCGGCGCCTTCGTGTTCCTCGTCGGCAGCAACATCACGGCCACCATCCTCGAGGCCGCCGCCATCTACGTGCAATTCCGCCTCGACCTGGCCGCCGCTGCCGCCCCCGACCCTGACGACAACGAGGAGGAGGAGGAGGGGATCGGCCCCGCCGGGATCCTGCTTGTGACCGTGGACATGCTCGTGCTGGCGCTGCTCTTCACGGCGATGGGGGCGACCTTCAATCAAGCGGCGGTCGGCAACGCCCAGATCAGCGCATGCTCGGAATTTGCGGTCCAGGTGATGCGGGCAAAGATCCTGTCGCTCTTCGCCTGCTTCGCCCTCATGCTTGCCGCCTACTTCAGGATCGTGCCGGTCAAGTTCAACTTGCCACCCTACTAAACAATCTGCTCGCATATGCATGCTCGCTCCTTGCTTGGGTGAGTAGCTAGTGTCCACAAGTTTTTATTCTGGTTTTTCTAGTTAAAAGGTTGTTAGTGTTTTTCTTTCTCAAAAATAAAATAAAAAGGTTATTAGTGTTTTTCGATTGAAAGGTTGAAACAACTAGTACGATGTATTGCAGACTCGGTGTATCAAAGTGTCCAATTTCGAATATATGAGATGTTGAGATATGTGCGTGCCCAATTTATTGTGTCGTCGCTGTGATGATTTTATCGAGCCTAATATTGTGAAACACAGAATTTCCGGTAGGCGGGGCTAGTCATGTTTGATGCATGTTGGATTAGGACTTGCCGCATGCCCTAAAAACACTAAAAAATAAAACGTTGCCAACGGATGAATGATCCCTCCCTTGGTTATACGTTGTTAGGTAGGTGAGACACCTGATTTATTCGAGCGCCCGAGCGGCGACTCGAAAGTCTGCCAGTGCTGGGATTCGAACCCGGGCGGGTTGGCCTTCACATCTGGAGTATCAGCCACCAGGCCAGCCCCTGGTCCTCCTAAAAACATATACTAGATCACATCTTCTTTTTTATTTTATTTTCTAAACAATTTTCTATACTGCATAAATATGGATTCGTTCTTGTAACTTGCCCTTTTTATACAATAATGTTTTAATGCCAACTTGGAGCCAAGCCAATTGATACTTTGGATAAAGGTCTGTTCTGATGATGGGTCAAGTTTTGCCCCTGCTCAGGCGATGGCAATCTTTTTATTCTGGTTTTCCAGTTATAAAAGGTCGTTAGGGTTTTTCTTTCTCAAAAAAAGTTCTTAGGTTTTTTCATTGAAAGGTTGAAACTACGATATATATGGAAAATGATACTAATCCTCTGGCGGATCGTTTCGTTCGATCCCCCGGATCGTTGCTAGACACGTACATGGGAGGGCCCACCCAGGCTCGTTCCTCTTTCCTGGTCGTCTTCCTCCCTGTTTTTCCCCCTCCGTCGCCCACCTGCCCGCGTGCAGCTCCGGCCGCCGCGCCGCCCGCGTAAATCCGGCCCCGCCGCACCGCCACGCCGGCGCACCGCCACCGGGATCTCCACCGTCGCCTTCTTCCTCACCCGTTTTCCCCTCCCAGCCCGTGTAGCCGCGCCACCGCCCACCCGCCCGCGTGCAGCTCCGGCCGCCGCGCCGCCCGTGCAGCTCCGGCCGCCGCGCCGCCCTTGCAGATCCGCGCCGCCCATCCGTGCCTCCCCGCCGCGCCGCTGCGCTCCGTGCCTGGCTGAGATAGAGGACAGCGACTCCGTGCCCGCTAAGATGGAGGACATCCGCCATGGACGCTGCCCTCGGGAGCCCCGCTACTCCGCCTTCACCCCGAGCGCGCTTCCCTACAAAGCTCCGTCCGGCTCCGCTGTAGAGGACAACAACCGTCTTCTCACGAATTTGCTACATGCGATCGCCGACGGTGCTACTGAAGAACACGGGCGTTGCTACGTACGCCGTCGAGGTTTGCTACGGCGTGTCCGTCGGCGGTGCTACAAGCCGCGTCGGATTTTTGCTACAATGTCTTTTTTTTGTGCTACATATGTTCTATGCTTTTGCTATAATTGTACAAAATGTTTGCTACAATGTCTCCGAAATACGTGATGATACCTGCAGCGAGCGGTCCTGCTACACACGTCGACCGGACCTGCTAAATATGACTTGTGTTGCTACATGCGGCGAGCGGTGCTGCTATATGGCATATTTTTTTTGCTACAATTTTTTCTCCGACGATGTCTTCAGCGAAGTCAGACTTTTGCTACATTAGCATAATCATCTTGCTACATCAGCTTTCTGATTTTACTACAAAAGCATAATTGTTTTGCTACGCGGTATCCGGCGAGGTCTACGGCGAAAGGCTCCGGCGAGTCTCCGGCGAAAGGCTCCGGCGAGTCTCCGGCGAAAGGCTCCGGCGAGTCTCCGATGAAGTCGGTTTTGCTACATTAGTATTTTTTTGCTACAAGGTCCCCGTCGAGGTCGTCGGCAAACTCTCCGGCGAGGTCCAGTCTATTTTTATATTTTTTATACCGAACCATTTTCTGCTACATGTAGCAAAAGCGGGCTTTTTTAGCAAAATTAGGTGGTTTGTAGAAAAAGCGGGATTGGGGACTGTTTTTATGGGACACGTGGCAGGCAGGGCACCCGGGGGATCGGGAGGACTTATCCCTCGGGGACGCCTAGCACGGCCGATATATATTGCAGACTCAATGTACCATAGTGTCCTATTACGAATATATGAGATGTTAAGATATGTGTGTGCCCAATTACGTGTCATTGTGATGATTTTATCGAGCCAAATACGGCGAAACCCAGAATTTTCGGTTCTTTCTAATGGAAGACAACATCTGGGTGTGCTTGGTCTCAAGTTCTTTCTAATAGAAGCTTAAAACTTAAATCTCCCACTATAGCTCTACACAGTAGGATCTTTGTACCCGAATCTCTTCTTGGTCTCGAATCCTGCATTCTCCAAATTGTTCGTTGGAGGTAGATCTTGTACACATCTTTGGTCTGTTTCTGCTCAAACTGTTTGATCTTTTTACCCGAATCTCTTCGGTCTTTGAGTACTTGATACATTAGACTGAACCATCCTGTCTATGATTGCAATATTTTGGTCAAATTCTTGTGACTTGATTGGGCACATTGACACGGTTCAGGATTTGTTGATCCCCTACTATTTGTTCCACACCTCCACTGACTTGAGTTGCAGGCTTTTATACTCTTGCTGTTTAGGATGTTTTGGTCTTATTTTTTTGATGCTTGGATCTGAATCTCTTTTCTGTTTGAGATGTGATGGGTTTCCTATTGCATATGGTTATTTGCGAACCTACTTTGGGAGATGGTTTTCACGCTAGCGTATGAACCATCTGGCTTGGTGGATCTCGATGAATCATTTTGGTTTTATGCTAGATTGTGAACTTTCATGTAGTTCAATATTCCCTAATGGCCTACTATCTGTGCCACTAAAAGTTGAGTTCCAAGACTATCGTACTGCCACGGGTTCTAACGCTTGCGAACCGAGGTGGCACCGGAAACCCTCGCCGGACACGGGTTGACGCGGCCAAGACCTCGGTTTGCAACGGAAATCCTGGCCGTCCACAGCTTCTCGCGTGCGTTGGGGCCCGCTGAGATTAGAGCTAGAAGTACACACAATTCTCGTCCCACCAGCCTATAAAAGACCCACCGTATACATCGATTCGTCTTACCTTTTTTGTACATCGTCCTAGAGAGATACCGCCGCCCCCCCCCCCCCCCCGTCGTATCCTGCGCGTTTAGGGTGACAGCATGCTGCTCATCTATCTTGGACGATGCGTAGCGGAAGTATAGGTTTGTGCTTTTGCATGTAGAACATAGTGATAGCCAATGCACTACAGCTTGATTGGGCACGACATGGTTCAAGATTCATTGATCCCCTACTATTTGTTCCACACTTCCACTGACACTAGTGTCCACAAGTTTTTATTCCGGTTTTTCTAGTTAAAAGGTTGTTAGGGTGGTTTTTATTTCTAAAAAAATGTTGTTAGGGTTTTTAGATTGAAGGGTTGAAACTACTAGTTAAACTCCAATATCCCCTGGATTTAGATCTACCAAATAGTATGATTTTCACTCAATAAATTCCTACAGGAGTTTCATAGAGCCTAATTGACCAAATCCAATTTCCTCCAGTATATAATTGATATACCTATCCAATGGCATCAGTGTCATGCCAGGTGGGGCCCTGGTTCTACTGTAGTAAAAATAACAAATTCTACTCATTTCTGTCTTTATAAAATTCTCTAGGTCAACCTGTACCAAATTTTGAGTTGATTCCAACTCTCAGGACACATGCATGGCGTGATTTATCATATACCAGGAGACTATAATTATTTGAGCTTTTGATAAATTTTAGTGAATTAAACCTCTCTACCTATAGTTATTTCCCTAGATAAATCGCATATGTAGTTATACAACTCCAAAAATAGTGATTCCAATAACTACAGGAAGGTATTGGAAATACCTACTATGTGTCTTTGATTTCATATCAAAAGCTTCTATAGAATAAATCTGGTTAAAAGACACATTGTCAGAAGAATTGACTTTAGGATTTTCCCAAGGGCATTCTGGTAATTATTTTGAGGTGCTTCCAACTCTCAAAAATCACAAACTCAAAGATATGAAAACCTCTCTGAGGACAAATTTATTTGATCTCCAGATCTTTTCTGGTGAATTATGCACCAAAACAAGGGTTATGTCCAATAGAAAACCCATATCTAATTAAGGAAAAGTGATAAAATCATGAAACCACTTTTTGTGGCCTTGTTATTTCAACACCTATATGATGATATCATATTTGTGCATTGATATCATATAGACCCAAGACTTAGTTCAAAACCCCCTTCCTAGAGTGGTATTTGCCAAATAAACCATAAAAGAAATTCCACAAAAACAATCAAAGTAATCCCAAGTGCCATGAACTCAATTTGTCAAAACCAACTGAAGCTAGTGATGTGTTGTATGTTTGTTTGTTGTATTGTATTGAAGATTGTATGGCTTGTGTTGATTGTGGGCTTGTTTGCTTGCATGTTCTATCCTTGACAACGATAGTTGTGATTATATCAAAGACTAGAGGAAGATGGTTATTATTATTATGGTTTTCTAAGAAGAAGCCTAGGGACTTTTTTCTAGATTGCTGATCAAAGGCAGGCCACCTACTTTCTCATAAACCTTGTCATACGGTTTTACTTATGCATGTTTTTACCTACTTGTTTATGAAAACTAGATTGTTTTACTATATGATGATCTATCTTTGGTAGTGGCTTGGCTCCTCCAAACCATTACACCTTTGTACTGCTAAGTACAACCCCCTTGATGACACCTACTTGCCCCTAGTATTGTAAGTGGTGTATAACACCATACCCCTTTAGAGACTCCGTTTTAGCTAAAGCAAAACTATAGGTTGGGAAGACCCCAAAAAAGATTACAAATGTTTTAGGGTAAAACCTTGGCGAGGATGGGTCCTGCCAAGAGAAGTTTGAGAAAAGAAAAAGTTTTGGTTTTATAAAAGATGTTGAAGGAAAGAGAAGGAAAAGTGTTTTCGAAAATGCACCCGGTTCTTTGAAGTTTGCTAGAATAGTTAACCCGTGCAACCACATTACTCCTATATGGGAAGGGGCTGGATTCGAAGTTTGCGTACTCTAGTATAGGTTTCCTCACAACTACTACATGATATTTCAATCTTTGGAGGCTAGGTCTTCTCCTATAAGGGTCCATGTGAAGCATTGATCTAGAGAAGAAATGAACGGTCTGTGGGCCACTAGATGTTTACTATGACCCTCTCATTGAAAGCGCACACTTTGTGGAGTGGAAAAGGCGCTTCGGTTGGTCCTTGATACCCGACGTCCTTATGTTGAGGGGAACGACTCATAGGGTAGGCGCTTGTACTGGAGTGGGCATCCTGAGGGTCTGTTGGTTACTCGACCCACAATCCATAAGGGATCAGGGCAGGGTACCCGGATGGTGTGGGTAAAGTGTACAACCTCTGCAGAGTGTAAATCTATTCGAATAGCCGTGTCCACGGTCATGGACGGTTGAGAAGGTTGCTATAGAGCGGTGTTGGTTTTGATTTCAGAAAGGATTTTTGAAAAGGAAAGTCTTTGGAAATGCTTTGACCATGGAATGGTCGGAAAGGAAGGACGGGAGTTTGGTCGTAGAATGACCGGAAGGAAGGAAAAATGAGTGACCCAATCCTGGTCTTTTCCAAAACTTTTCAAAGGACTATCAAAATGTTTTACAAAAGTTTTCAACAAATATATGTAGATGTTATATCTACAAGAAAAACTATTTTAGAAGTAACCTCTCATGGAGCCCTCCTACTACCACCGCCATATTGCATATCCTTTATTTTTTATTATCTTAAGGTGGTTTGCGAGTACATTTAGAGTACTCAGTAGCATTGTCGCTGGCTATTAACTTGGTCAGATTCGAGAAGTAAGGAATAAAAAGGTGACGTTGACGACTATGTGAACTAGGATGTTCTCCCAGTCAGCTGCTTGTAGGTTAAGGCATAGCTCGGGATCTACGCTTCGATAATGTTCTGCTAATGATGACTAAGCTAGCCATCATGGCAATTGAGGTCTGACTTGTATCCGCTTAAGTAATGGATGTTTATTTTGATACTTGTTGGTTATGTGCCATGATAGACTGATCATTAGATCGTGGTGTATGTATAACAGGGATTCTCGAGGATTAATTCGGGGCCTCCATACCTTTCTTGAACTAGGAAGGAGGAGGGGGTGAAAAATCTTATCCTAAGACCGAGCTGAGCCCTTAGCCTCGCTTCTTGCAAATAAGTTGGCTTCGGTGAGGAGATCCGTTAGTGAACTGAAGTGTTGGCCGCCGATCCTTCGCCGTAAGGGTGTGCTACGCACTCCCCGACAGAAGGCATCGATTGCCAATTCTGGGAGTGTGTCGAGGTCGGAGGCGAGCGCGAGAACGAACTGCTGGATGTAGCTCCTGAGGTCTTCGTCCTGAGCGTAAGTAATGCCGAATAAGAAGGTGATAAGCAAGGTGTGCCACTCTTTCGTGAAAGGGCCTATGCCCAGGATAGCCCTTCTCAGGTAGTAACGGTGAGGAGGCTCCGTCCATGGCATGGAGCGACGTGGATGTGACTTGGTCAACAAGCTCTTAGCTTGAAGCTTATGCCGTTGGGCGAGCCGCCGGAGGGTGGGAGCCCCCAAGCCGCCTTGAGGGACGTCTTGATTCTTCGGGGCCATGGATTACGACCGTGTTGCCACCGACTGAGGTAGTCATGCGAGAGCCCCCTACCTGGCGTGCCAGATGTAATGTCGTGGTTTTTGACACCGGGGTATGAGTCCCTCTTTGCGGTTCGTCCAGGGGCACAACATCCGTCGAGATCGGTCAGTGAGCTAGACGAGCACAAACACACAAAGAGATTCAATGTTTTTTACCCAGGTTCAGGTATACCGTGAGCGGATCCCAACGTCCTATAATGTCTACTATATGATTGTCACTAGACTACAACTTGTTCCTTCTCCTGGGAAGGAACCCTAATATAAACCAATTGTCCCCCTCCTTCTACTCGACCTTGGCATCCTTTTATATCATAAGGGGACACCACAAGTGTCAAGATACACACGGTGGCGGGCCAGTGGCCATGCAGGAAACCAGGCTATGCATGGCACCAACGTGTCAGGTAAGCGCATCTCCATCGGTGTCAGGGGGATGATCCCCAGGTACCCCAACCGAATAAGAAACAAGACAGTCGGATCGCGTCCGGCTGACCAGATGCAGCCGGACAGGGCAAGACAGGCCGGCTATCCCCCGGTAGCCAGATCAGCAAGAGGTATCCGGATACGGCGACGTAGCCGGACTCAATCAATGGGACAGGGGGACGTGTGTATCAGTGCACGGTACACCCTGTACGGTGACAAGACTGGCAACTACCTGGCCATACCGAAGACTTTGCGTGGGTGACGCGGGAACAGTGGCCGGTGCTGACGACAGGCTCTCACGGCGTCCATTGTGCTGACGACAGCCATACCGCTCGTACTCCGACAGGACAAGCCATACCGGACACTGTAGATGACTAGTCGGCTGGGACCCACCTGTGGGGCCCGCTAGTCAGACTGGCCAGTGAGACCTTTGCCTCTCAGCCTATATAAGGAGAGGCAAGGCCTCAGTAGAAAGGGTTGGTCTTACAGCATTTAAGGCAGTAGCTAGCGTATACAGCTCAAGGAGCACTTGCAGTTCGTGTATTCCACATAGTCAGATCCGGCAGGAGTAGGGGTTTTACCTCACCACGAGGGCCCCGAACCTGGGTACTTCTCGCGTCCTGCTACGCTCGCTTGTATCCAATCCCGCCTGCGGACACCGTCGATAGCTTCCCTGCTAGTCCCCACACCTCTATCTAACCTCCTCAGGTACTGCCGTTCCCAATACAACGACAGTTGGCACCCACCGTGGGGCCAGATGGCTTCGACCGGAGTCACGTTCCGCACGGGACCCCGCACTTCAGCCAGTGAGTGTGTGGCCTCCGGCCTGGTGCTCACGCTCCGCAAGTTCGACTGCGTCATCGACAACGCTTCCCCGGAACCTCCTTCCAGGCGAACGGCACCGTTCTGCTATTCGGCGACCTCCCCGTGAACGTCGCCACCGTCCTGGAGCGTTTCCCTAGGGAAATCGTCTCTGTCGCGGAGCTACCGTGCTCAGACGGCAGCGCCTCCGCCGCACCTCGCGGCGTGGAGGTCATGATGGCCGGTTCCAGCTCCCATCCCCGCCAGCCGCCGGAGCGGGGCACGGACGAGGTCGGACCCCGCAGCCCCGGAACCCGGTGGAGGATGCCATTGATGGGCTCCTGACGCCGGTTAACCTCGGGGATAACCCGAAGGAGGCGGAGGCCAACTTCACCATGGAGAGACAGATCCTCCTCCATGAGGCCATGGAGCTAGTAGCAGCCCGCAAGCAGCTCGAGATCACCCGGCGCGAATACGACGGCGCGCACGGCCTCACTCCGGCTACCGCGGAGCCGAGCCGGTGCGGCCAGGTACGATGTTGGGGCGGCGAGCTTGGTGGTAGGTTGGAAATGGACGGGGAACCGGATCCCGTGCCCGCCCTCGCACGGCCCACCTACAGCACGCCCATCAAGAACTTGCGTGCAGCGCGAGCCGCGGCAGAGGAACTACCTAGCCTGGAGGGCGAGGAGCGAGCCCGCCAGCACGCTCGCGTGCAGGAGCTCCTCCGCGTTGCGGACGAGCAGGTTGGTGCCAACCGACAGATGCAGGAAGACCTTAGCTACTCCAGGAGGAGCGAGCTACCGGCCAACAGCAGGGGCGCCCCGCGCGACACCCAGCAGGCGTCCTCCCCTCAGCCGCCCAGGGCCCGCAGCAGGCGTCACAGCTCTGGCAACAGGGGCTAGCCGCGCCAGGAGCAGACGGTGAACAGCAACCCGCCACCTCCCTCTCCGCCAGCCGGAGCGCCCAGACCAGCCGGTTCCCGCCTCTCGGGCCGGGTAGGCGCGCCCAACCCGGATTATCTGGATGCCCGTGACCGCATCGAGCTCCTCGCTCAAGCGCGCGTCACGGAGGAAGAAGATTCTACCGGTGCGGTTTGTTTCGGACCCCGCATCCAGAACGAGCCGTTTCCGGATAAATTCTCCCTGCCCAGGGACACCCCCAAGTACGACAGCAACATGAAACCGAAAGACTGGTTGACCGACTACGCTATGGCAGTCGGCATCGCCCACGGGAACAAGCGCACAGCCGTGCGCTAGATCCCCCTCATGCTAACTGGGTCGGTGAGGACGTGGCTCAATAGCCTCACGCCCAACAGCATCAACGCCTGGCCTGACTTCGAGAAAGTGTTCGTCCGCAACTTCAATGGCACGTACAAGCGCCCAGGGCGCCCGCGCGACCTGGCCTTGTGCGTCCAGGGCGACCACAAGACTGACCGCGATTACCTCGCCAAGTGGACGGAACTGCGCAACACCTGCGAGGGCATCCTGGAGAGCCAAGCCATCGGTTTCTTCATCGAGGGTTGCCGCGAGGGCACCATGCTTCGCCACCGGCTACTGTGTGACGAGCCGAAAACCATGGCGGAGCTCATGACGGTTGCGGACCAGTACGCCACGGCGGATGCCGCCATGAAGAAACCCCTCCGAGTAAACGCGGACGGCCGTCCGACTCCTACGGAGCCGGCTCGCGACCGACCCAGCAATCCGGCTGGAGAAGCCGGATCCTCTAGACGCCACGGCAATGACAACCGGTTCCATGGGGACCGCCAGGCCGGACAGCAAAAACCCTGCTACCACGCGCGCCAGGTCAATGCTGTGGAGGGCGCGCCCAACGCGCCGGCTAATGAAGCAAGGAGGCAGAAGCCATGGCTCACCTTCGACCAGATGTTCGATGGCCCGTGCAAGTGGCATAGCGGTCCCTTCAAGCCGGCTACGCACACCACCCGGAACTGCAGCTGGACCCGCCAGCTAAAAGACCAGGGCAACCAGCCTCGTCTCCTGCCTCCCCCACCGGGTGGACCTCCACCACCAGCTAGGGGAGCCGGCAATGATGGTAACGGCGGCAACGGTGGCAACAACAACAACGGCTACCCCCAGCAGCACGCCGCCTACCACATTTTCAAGACGGAGCAGGACGACAAGCACAGCCGCAGGCGACGCTCCAAGGAGGTCAATACCGTCGCCTCACCGGTCCCCCAGTACTTGAACTGGTCGGAAACCCCTATCACCTGGAGCCGGGCGGATCAGCCTGAGCATCTACCGACTCCCGAGGGCTACGCCATGGTGCTCGACCCCCTCATCGTCTCCAACACACGCACTTGCCGATTCTCGCGCATCCTCATCGACGGAGGTAGCAGCCTCAACCTCCTCTACCAGTCCTCACTGGAGAAGCTGGGCATTCGCGAAAGAGACCTGCGCCCAACTACCACGACGTTCCACGGCATACTGCCGGGGCCAGCCTGCGCCCCGCTGGGGAAAATCCAGCTGGACGTCATCTTCGGGACCGAGGAGAACTTCCGCCGCGAACCAATCTGGTTCGAGGTGGTAAATCTGACGAGCTCCTACCACGCTCTCCTCGGGCGCCCTGCCCTCGCCAGGTTCATGGCCATCCCCCACTATGCCTACCTCAAGACGAAGATGCCGGGACCCCACGGCGTGATTACCGTCGCCGGCTACTTCAGGCGATCGATGGAGTGTGCTTCAGCTGGTTCCAAGCTGGCAGAGGCCCTCATCATAGCCGAAGAGAAGCGCGTGATCATGCGCAACGTGCCCATGGCCCAGCAGGACATTCCGGCTGGCAGCAAGCCGGCTAGAGAAGGAGCCTTCCAGCCGGCAAAGGAGACGAAGAGGATCCTGCTCGACCCCTCCGATCCGACCAAGTTCGTCACCATTGGCGCCGGCTTGGATAGAAAATAGGAAGGCGCGCTCGTCGACTTCCTCCGTGAGAATCGGGACATCTTCGCGTGGTCCCCCAAGGACATGCCGGGTGTGCCGAGGGAGTTCGCCGAGCACTCGCTTCACGTGCGTCCGGATGCCAAGCCGGTCAAGCAACCTCTGTGCCGGTTCGCAGAGGAGAAGAGAAAGATAATCGGTGACGAGATCACCCGGCTCCTTGCAGCCGGGTTCATCATGGAAGTTTACCACCCGTACTGGCTGGCGAACCTAGTCCTGGTGCTGAAGAAGAACAAGACCTGGCGCATGTGTATCGACTACACCAGCCTGAACAAGGCGTGCCCGAAAGACCCCTTCGCTTTGCCCCGTATCGATCAAGTCATCGATTCCACGGCCGACTGTGATTTGTTGTCTTTTTTAGATTGTTATTCCGGGTACAATCAGATCTGGCTGAACCCGGCTGATCAGATTAAGACATCATTTATCACCCCCTATGGGGCTTTCTGCTATGTAACCATGCCTTTCGGCCTAAAGAACGCAGGCGCCACCTATCAGCGATGTATGCAGAAATGCTTGCACTCGCAGATAGGCCGAAACATGCACGCTTACGTGGATGATGTGGTCATCAAGACCAAGGAGAAGCGCACCCTCCTTGAGGACCTGGGAGAAACATTTGGCAACCTCCGCCAGTACCGGATGAAGCTAAACCTAGAAAAGTGCGTCTTCGGAGTACCATCCGGCCAGCTCCTCGGTTTCCTCGTTTCACAGCGAGGTATCGAGGAAAATCCGGAGAAGATCGCGGCCATCGAGAGGATGCAACCGCCCAGGAACCTGCTTGGAGTCCAGAAGTTCACCGGATGCCTGGCTTCCCTCAATCGCTTTGTCAGCCGGCTGGGGGAGAAGGCACTCCCGTTGTACCAACTGATGAAGCAGACGGAAAATTCTCCTGGACTTTGCAAGCCGACGCCGCGTTCCACGACCTCAAGCGCATGCTATCCACAGCACCGGTTCTAGCCACACCGGCTAGTAAGGAACCAATCTTACTCTATATAGCAGCCATCAGCCGGGTCGTCAGCGTCGTCCTGGTGGTGGAGGGTCCCGAGGAAGGCAAGGCTCAGCCGGTTCAGAGACCCGTCTACTACCTCAGCGAGGTTCTCTCCGTCTCCAAGCAGAACTACCCCCACTACCAGAAGATGTGCTACGGCGTGTACCTGGCATGCAAGAAGCTCAAGCACTACTTCCAGGAGCATCCGATTAAGGTCGTGTGCACAACACCCCTTTCGGAAATCATCGGCAATAAGGATGCCACCGCCCGATTCACCAAGTGGGCCATCGAGCTTGCCGCCTACTCCATCCAGTACGAGCCCCGGCTCACGATCAAGTCGCAAGCGTTGGCAGACTTCCTCGTCGACTGGGCCGAGACCCAGTATCTCCCACTGGTTCCGGATTCGGACCATTGGCGGATGCACTTCGACGGATCGAAGATGCTCGGGGGCTTGGGAGCCGGCATCATGCTCACTTTGCCCAAGGGAGACCGTCTGGAGTACGTACTACAGATCCACTTCAAGGCCTCCAACAACGTAGCCGAATACGAGGCACTGGCGCACGGACTCCGGCTGGCCAAGGAGATCGGTGTTAACCCGATCCTGTGCTTCGGCGATTCGGACTTGGTGGTGCAGCAAGTATCCGGAGAATGGGACGCCAGAGACGCAAACATGGCTCTCTACCGGTTCCACATCCAGAAGCTCAGTGCCTCCTTCGACGGGTGCGAATTTCACCACATCCCCCCATCAACAACGAGGCAGCCGATGGGCTCTCCAAGATCGGCTCCACCAGGCAGGCCATCCCACCGGGGGTCTCCTTGGAGCACCTGCGCAAGCCATCCATCAACCCGTCGCCGGAATCAGACTCCATCGTTGTTGGAGATATGCCCAAGAGGCAATAATAAAGTGGTTATTATTATATCTTTATGTTTATGATAAATGTTTACATCTCATGCTATAATTGTATTAACCGGAAACATTAATACTTGTGTGTTTTGTAAACATAAAAGAGTCCCTAGTAAGCCTCTTGTTAAACTAGCATGTTGATTAATGGATGATCATGGTTTCCTGATCATGGACATTGGATGACGTTAATAACAAGATCATATCATTAGGAGAATGATGTGATGGACACACACCCATAGTAAGCGTAGCATAAGATCAAGTCATTAAGTTCGTTTGCTATAAGCTGTAAAATACATAGTAACCTAATCCTTCGACCATGAGGTTATGTCAATCACCATCACCGGATGGGTACTTTGATGACGTCAAACACCGCTTCGTAACGGGGTGGTTATAAAGGTGTCACTGGGTATTCTGAAAGTATGTGTTGAAGCGCATGAACCAAGATTGGGATTTGTGCATCCATATGACGGATAGATATGCTCTGGGCCCTCTCGGTGGAATGTCATCTAGTTAGATTGCAAGCATGTGACTAGGTCACAAGGGATGACATATCACGGAACAAGTAAAGAGTACTTATCAGTAACGAGGTAGAACTAGGTATAGAGATACCGACGATCAAACCTCGGATAAGTAAAGTATCATGTGACAAAGGGAATTGGTCTCGTATGTAAATGGTTCTATCGATCACGAAGTCATCGTTGAGTATGTGGGAGCCATTATGGATCTCCAGGTCCCGCTGATGGTTATTGATAGGAGATGTGTCTCTGTCATGTCTACATATTCACGAACCGTAGGGTGACACACTTAAGGTTCGAAGTTGTTTTAAGTAGATATGGAATGTGCGTTGGAGACCGAATGTTGTTCGGAGTCTCGGATTAGATCCGGGACATCACGAGGAGATCCGGAATTGTCCGGAGAATAAGATTCATATATTGGGGATCATTTTCTGAGTTAGGAAATGTTCCGGAGTATTTGTATGAGGTTTCTAGAAGGTTTCGGAATGTTCCGAAAGGTTCTGGAAGATTTCTTGGGTTTGCTTGAAAACCAAGAAAGGATCAAGGAGTCCTTGTGGGGTAAGACAAGGATTCTGGGGGGGGGAGGACTCCTCCCCCCACCTCCCAATCCGCCGGCCATAGGAGGGAGGGGAGTCCTACAAGGACTCCCCCTCCCATGGCGCCTCCCCCCTTTAAATAGAGGGGTAGGGGCGCCCCCTCGAGGCCCGCCTCCACTACTCGAAATCTCCGCCGCCCCTCTCCTCCTCCTTTCTTCTGCACAGGCATAGGCGAAGCCCTGCATAATTCTCTACTCCACCACCACCACCACCACGCCGTCGTGCTGCTGGGATTCCGTGGAGAGATCTACTACCTCCGCTGCTCGCTGGAACGGGGAGAGGAAGGTCTGCTTCGACTCCGCACGTGTGACCGACTACGGAAGCGCTGCCGGAACACGGCGCTGGAAGGATCGTCCAAACGATCTTGAGATCGGCAAGTGATCGACTACATCAACCACGAGATCCAATCTCGTTAACGCTTTCGGATCTACGAGGGTTAGTATAGATCTATCTCGTTGCACATGTCTAATAGATTAGATCTTGGCTTTTATCTAGATTAGATCTGGGTTTTGTTCGTTCTTGTGGTAGAAATTTTTTGTTTTACATGCTACGAACCCATCAATCGTCTGGGCAGGAATCGTTCCGGCTGACGGAACGGCGGAAGTGGAGCCGGCAAAACCACCAAAGAAGAAGACCCGCACCAATTCCAGCCAGGCAGCGCCTTCTGACTCGCAAGACCCCGGGGCTGCCGGCTTGCCTAGCGGCTCGGGGGCTGCCGCTCCGGATACACCATCCGGACGACCCCCAGACACCCGTCAACCGGAGAACACGAGCGTCCTCGTCATCCGGGAAGTGCCATCCTGGGCACAGCCCTTCATGAGCTACATCGCCGATGGAGAACTTCCGGACGACGAGGTGGAGGCCAGGCAAATCCGGCGCCGCGTGCACACATACACCATCATAAACGGCGAGCTATACAAGCGCAGTGTATCCGGTATCTTCCAAAGATGTGTTGATGCAGATACGGGCTACCGGCTACTCATGGACATCCACCAGGGCGAGTGCGGGCACCACGCTTCGTCAAGGGCGATAGTCGCCAAGGCATTCCGCCATGGTTTCTATTGGCCCACCGCCCTCGAGGACGCCGAGCAGCTGGTCCGCGCATGCAATGGGTGCCAGCGCTTCGGACAGCTCAGGCACATGCCAACTTCGGTACTCAAGACCATACCGATCACCTGGCCGTTCGCGGTTTGGGGCCTCGACATGGTCGGTCCCTTCAAGCGAGCACGCGCAGGCATGACCCACCTGCTGGTGGCGGTGGACAAGTTCATGAAGTGGATCGAGGCCAAGCCTATCCGGAAGCTGGACAGGGCAACGGTTGTCACCTTCTTCACCGACATCATCAACCGTTTCGGCTACCCCAACAGCATCATCACCGACAACGGCACCAACTTCGCCAAGGGGGCCTTCGCCCGGTTCTGCAGCAACAAAGGGCATCCGACTGGACCTCGCCTCCGTCGCGCACCCGCAATCCAACGGGCAAGTCGAAAGAGCAAACGGCTTGGTGCTAGCCGGCATCAAGCCACGTCTCATCGAGCCGTTAGAGCGGTCACCCGGATGTTGGATCGAAGAACTTCCGGCTGTGCTGTGGAGCCTCCGCACCACGCCGAATAGGTCAACCGGCTACACGCCGTTCTTCCTGGTCTACGGATCGGAAGCCGTCCTCTCCGCCGACATCGAGTTTGACTCCCCTCGCAAGCTCCTCTACAACGAAAAAGCCAACCAGGAGGCGCGGGAGGACAGAGTGGACCTTCTGGAGGAGGCCCGCGAGCTGGCCTTGTCCAGATCAACCCTGTACCAGCAGTGACTACGTCGGTACCATTCAAGCCGGATCCGCCTAGTCGCATTCCGCGAGGGCGACCTGGTTCTCCGGCTGGTGCAAGACATGAAGGGCATGCACAAGCTATCGCCACCCTAGGAGGGCCCCTTCATCATCAGCCGGGCGCTTCCCAACAACTCCTACTACCTCATCGACGTGCAGCAGCCGCGCAAGAACAAGATGGAAAAATCAGACGAGGAGACCGAGCGTCCCTAGAACGCGGCCCTGCTGCGCCCGTTTTACACCTAGTCGCCAGACAGTGTATGTATCCCGAAAACCCTATGAATGAAAATGCGGACCCCCACGAGAATCTCGGGGGCTCCTTGCTAGAAATATGTATGCATCCATTTTTGTAGTTGTTATTTTCCAGCTCTGGCAACCCCTACCCGGGGGCTCGCCGGCTGGCCCGGCCTGCTAAGTCAACAAACCGGCTGAGTACTGTGCGACGATGCCAGAGGCCCACTCTTCATCTCACCTACAGACCGAAACCTGGCTGTCCAGCTAGCAAGAGAAAAATCCCGAGGCATCCCACACGAAAAACGGGGAGGAGACGCGACAGATCGGGTGTCCCGGCCCTGCAACTAGCTCGAACCAATCCAGCTGCTAAGCCATTAGTACCGTGTGCAATGTACTGTAAGCTCCCTTCGATTCCGGCTGCAGACCGCAACCCGGCTGCCCGACAAGGATGCAGCGAAAACAGCAAGAGCGCACGGGAAAGCGACTAAGTGTCTAGAAAGGGACAGGCCAGTTTTCGAAAAAATGAGCCGTTTTCCGGCTACAATTTGGCAAACTAACCTACTAACCTATGTGGACATGTGTGTATGCGTGTGTACGTTTGTCCGACTACTTAGAGTCGGAGTCCAGGAGAAGGAAAGAAGATTCGAAGTCCTTGCCTTCATCAAGCGCTCCGAATCTCGGGGGCTACACCCACTGGGTGCGCTCGCGCGCCCCCAGTGGAATCTTGTGGTCCCCGCCCGGTGAAAAGGCGTTTAGCCGGCCGTTCGGAGCCCAGGTGAGGGCAAGGGATGGAGCAAGAGAAGACAAGGAAGATTCGAAGCACCTGGCTACGCCAACTACTCCGAATCTCGGGGGCCACACCCAGTGGGTGCGCTCGCGCGCCCCCACTGGAATGTTAGTTCCCCCGGCTGAAAGTGTTCAGCCAGCGAAAGCAACCGACTGAGACGAGTCTAGTCGGATAAAGATAGAAGAATTGGGAAAGAAGGAAGATCGAAGCACCTGTCGTCGCCAACTACTGCGAATCTCGGGGGCTACACCCAGTGGGTGCGCTCGCGCGCCCCCACTGGACGTGCGGTTCCCCCGACTAAAAGTGTGTAAGCCGGGCAAAGTTAACCGGCGAAGTATGGAAAGAAAATTTGAAACACACAAGTCAAGGAAAAAGGATTTCAACAATAACAAGCAAAAGAGAGACGAAGCTCTCGCAAGTTACCCGTCGTCAAATACGGCCGGCACAAACAGACAAGGTTCACAAGTATATAACACAAGACAATTACACCCGGCATCCCGGGGCAGCAACTAAACGGCAGGACCCTTTCCGTGGGGGAGATCTTGGCCAGCAGAAGCTTCGGGCGGCGGAGGAGGCGCGGAGCTTGATCCGGTTCCGGCGCTGGCAGGCGGCGGCATTGGGGCCTCCACATCAGGAGTGCCAACGGACTCCGAGTCGGTGAGGACCTCGTCAGGATCCACGTAGTCAGCGATCTTGATGGCGGACCCGCGGAGCTCCAGATGGGCTTGGCGGATAGCGGCAAGATCAGCTCCGGCACGGAAGCCTCCATTGATCTTCTCGATGCGGGCATCCTTGTACCAGGAGAGCATTAGAGCTAGGGCCATCTCCGCTCCAGCTCGCGCAGCTAGGTCCCACAGCCGGTCCACTGTAGCCGGCACCTCTCCCACCTTCGCAGCCAGCTGCGCCTCCAGAACCGGAGCCTCCGGCCAGACGAAGGAGAAGACGTCCCTCGCCGCCTGGCGAAGCTTGGCAACTTCCTCTCCAAGAAGGACGACGAGCTCCTGGACCGTCGGCTGCGCTCCCGGCCAATTCTCCTGCAGCCGGTTGTAGGCCAGCAGGTCTATGCCGGGGTAAAAGGCTGTCAGAAAAGAGAAGTCAGATAAGGCTACGGATCCGGAAAGAAAGAAAGACGGAAAGAAAACTCACCCTTGGTAGTGTGGCCGACCTGCATCAGCTCCTCCACCAGCGCCTTCTCCTTGAGAGCCAACCGTTTAATCTCCTTCTCCTGGTCCTTGTTCTAGGCCTCGAGAAGGGAGAAAGCTTCGGTCCGGCTGGCGAGCGAGGCGTCGCGCTCCTTGACGGTGGCCTCCAGACCGTCCACCCGCGCATGCCAATCCTTGTTCTGCTGCCGTAGAGTAGAATTGGACTTCCTCAGCCGGTCGTTCGGCTTCTTCAGGCGATCGATCTTGCGCTGAGCGCACACGAGGATGGCTGCAACGAAACCGGCTATCAGTACCCCCCCAAAAAAAAGGAGCCGGATGAAGCGAACTCACTCTGGGAGGTCCCGTTGGCGGCAGCGAGCTTCTGCTCCAACGATCGGTTCCCGCCGGCTGTGGCCTCCTGCAGCCGGATCTCCTTCACCGCCAACTCGAGTGTGGCGGCAAGGTCCGACAGCAAGGCAGCAGAAGAGGCGTCGTCGTCCATGGTGTTGACGGCCAAGGACTCCTTCGCCGCGACCACCGCCGTCTGCCACTCCTCCCCGGGCTCCTCGTCGGAGTTGTCGTCGCCAACGACGACGAGCTCCTTGCCAGCAGCCCCCCGCGCGCCCGCAGAGGAGCCTTCTGGCTGGGGGATTTCCGGCTGGGAGGAAGCAGTCGGCTGAGGGGGAGGCGAAGGCTGTGCCTCAGAAGAAGGAGGGGCGCTGGTCGGCGTAGTCGGGGTACAGGGCGGCGACCCGGCTAGCGCGCGTGCCGGGCTCGCGGCTCCGAAGGAAACCAGCGTGCTAAGGAGAAAGCGAAGAAGACAGGAGCAAAACAAGCCAAAGTCAGAAAAGGAGAAAAAAGGCAAACCGACAGAAAGGGAAGGGGGAGAAAGAACATACCCTGGCACAACAGGAGGCGGCCCTTTCTTCCGACCAAGATGGCTGGGCGGCAGGGTGGCGGACCGGCTCCTCTTGGGCGCCGGCTCCTCCGTCGCAAGGCGGCGGGAGCCGGAACGGTTGGAGCCGCTCCCACCCGCTTCCCTATCCGTCGCGGAGCGCGTCGCCGGCTCCGTGGTCAGCACGGCCTCCTCCTCGTGCACCACCACGTGCGGATCAGCGGCCGGCTCGTCGTTCTAGCCGGGGAAGGCGTCACCGTCCCCATCCGATTCATCGCCTGACCACCGAGCGCGCGGCTCGGGCAGGTCGGGCGTGAATTCCTCGAGGGCTGCCGCGCCCTCCTCGCGGATGATGTAGGGGAACATCTGCCGAACACAAAAGTCAGCCAGACAAAAACAAAGAACAAGTGCAAGAAACACCAAAGTAGCGTCTGGCTAGAAGAACTTACCCGGGGCGCGCGGCTCTCCCGCGTATAAGGCGTCAGGCTGAACTTCCTGTTCTCTGGCAGCCGCTCCTTGGTGATCGTCCACACCCACTCCTTCAGGTTGTGGTAGCGGGGATCACGGCGCGACAGCCGGGTCGGGTCCAGCCGGCCAGAATAGTAGCACATCTTGTGTGCTCGTTGCTGCAATGACATCATCAGCCGGGACATCCAGCTGAGGGTGACGTCCAACCCGGTCAGCCGGCAGTGGACGAGCGAGCGCATGCGTTCAGCAGCTCGTCTGTCTCTGCCTTGTTGCCGTGGAACTTCAAGTCCCAGTTCTGCTGGCTAGATTCGACGTCCTGGAAGGCCGGCAGATTTATCCGGTCGACGTTGGTGAGGTTCTTCACGTAGAAGTATGACTACTGCCACAGTCGTACCGTATCGTGAAGAAGGAACTTGGGGTAGCCGGTCTACGAGCGGGAGTAAATGGAGGCGCCGCCGCAGACGACTAAGGGCCCCTAGGTGAACTGCACCTGCGGCCGGACTCAAAAGAGCAGGTAGAAGGGCCCGAGATCCGGCTGGATCCCGAGATAGCTCTCGCAGAAAGCAACGAAATGCGCCAACGTCCCGATTGCGTTGGCGCCGAGGTGGTGGAGGCGAATATCAAAGAAAGCGAGGAAGGTCAAGAGGAACGGGTTCACCGGAAGGGCGAACCAGCGGGCCAGGTGGGACTGGAATATGACGCGCTCGCCCGCCTCCGGATGCGGCGAAACCTCCTCGGCCGGCGCCAGCCGCACCGCCACCTCCTCCGCCGGCGGGAGGACGCGGGTGGCGCGGTATTTGGTTATTTGGTTCTCGGTGACAACGGAGCCGCACCAGGCCCCGCGGTCGGCGGCCATTTCCGGTTGACGAGGGGGAGCGGTGACGGAAGATTGGCGGTGGCCCGTAGCGTCGACGACGGCGAGCGGGCGACGCAAAGTGCAAGAGCGCAGGAGCGGAAGCAGCAAGAGAGAAGGAACTGCAGCGGGGGAACGAAGGAAAGAAATCGCCTCCCCCGCGGCGTCCCTTTAAAGAGCCAGAAGGGCAACCGTCGACGGGGCACGTGGCGCGCATCCGTGCGACCCACACCCCAACCGCCGCATAAGATCCCGTGTGCCGGAGCAGGATGCGTAGAAGATCCCGGAGCGAGAACCAAAGCGCCAGACAACAGTTTCCCGAGGCGACGCGCGACGGGACGTTACGCTGCCCGCCGTAGAGTAATGATGGTGCGTGCGCGCGTGGCCGGCGTCAGCACTGACATCACGGGTAGCGCAACTGCCAAGCTCAGCCAGACACAAATTCAAAAGCAAGAGGAAGCGCACGCACATTTCGCCTAAGGGCGGAATCCACATGCGCTCGGGGGCTAGTGTCAGGGGGATGATCCCCAGGTACCCCAACCGAATAAGAAACAAGACAGTAGGATCGCGTCCGGCTGACCAGATGCAGCCGGACAGGGCAAGACAGGCCGGCTATCCCCCGGGAGCCGGATCAACAAGAGGTATCCGGATACGGCGACGTAGCCAGACTCAATCAATGGGACAGAGCGACGTGTGTATCAGTGCACGGTACGCCCTATACGGTGACAAGACTGGCAACTACCCGGCCATACCGAAGACTTTGCGTGGGTGACGCGGGAACAGTGGCCGGCGCTGACGCAGGCTCGCACGGCATCCACTGTGCCTACGACAGCCATACCGTTTGTACTCCGACATGACAAGCTATACTGGACACTGTAGATGACTAGTCGGCTAGGACCCGCCTGTGGGGCCCGCCAGTCGGACTGGCCAGTGAGACCTTTGCCTCTCAGCCTATATAAGGAGAGGCAAGGCCTCAGTAGAAAGGGTTGGTCTTACATCATTTAAGGCAGTAGCTAGAGTATACAGCTCAAGGAGCACTTGTAGTTCGTGTATTCCACATAGTTAGATCCGGCAGGAGTAGGGGTTTTACCTCACCACGAGGGCCCCGAACCTGGGTACTTCTCGCGTCCCGCTATGCTCGCTTGTATCCAATCCCGCATGCGGACGCCGTCGATAGCTTCCCTGCTAGTCCCCACACCTCTATCTAACCTCCTCATGTACTGCCGTTCCCAATACAACGACAATCGGGTTGACCTAACCCGTTCGAGCGCGTCCGAACGCGTCCGTGCAGACATGTGTGGCGTGCACAGCCTCCCAGCGGCACGACCCATCCGGATCGGTGTGTCCAGCTCGACCCATCGTTGCACCTAATTGGCGTGGCCGATGCATCGGCCCGGACAGCGCAAGCACCGCGTGGGTGTCCGCCTGTCGGCCGCTTGGGGATCATATGTAAGTGAAACATTAATAACTAAACTGGTTTTCCATTAGATTAAGCCTTGTCGATTACAAAAAAGCATGTTTGAACAAACTAAAAATAAAAACTACTACTACTGCTGATGGAGGAGGCCGTCCCTACGGCTACTGGCCGCTGTTGCTGCAGCCACCATTGCCGTAGCCACCGTTGCCGTGGCCATCGCTGCTGCTGGCACGGTCGGTCGCTACTACAGCCAACCAGATGGCCTTCTGCTAGAGGCAGTTGTGGTAACGCTCGCTTGCTCGGCTATGAGCCTCCTTCTTGCCGGCTGCCTTCACGCGGTCCACCGCCGCGCGGTTGGCCAGGGCCTTCTCCATCTTGGCCACCTAGTGGTACCTCGCCTCCTGGTCCTCCACCTCCACCTCCGCCATCGTGGACACCCTCGCTGTCAAGGGGACCACCATCACTAGATCTTCGTTGGGGCCGAGGCCAAGGGCCTGCGCGATCTGCGGGGAGACAGTGATCGCCTCCTCCCTCGTCTCCTTCTCTGCCACCACCTGATCCACCTCCTCCCCTCCTTCTCGCTGTCCTCCACCTCGATATCGTCCCCGTCGATGAGAGCCCATGTGCTCGCCACCTCGGCAGCCGTAGCCACTCGCAGCTTCTTTGCCGCCGTATCGGCGGCGTGCTCTGCCGCTTCCACCGTACTGCGCATGGCGGCGACCTGGCGAAGCTCACGGACGGCCACCTTGGCGTCCTCCTTGGCCACCTTCTCTAGTGTGACCATGGTTGCCTCGTGGCAAGTCTCGTGGAGGGCCCTTGATATGGCCTACTTGGCCACCGCCTCCACCGCCTCATTGGCAGTGACATGGTGAACCTCACGCACCCCCCATTGGGCCGCCACCTATGTGGACACCTCCACCACCTGCTCCAGCGCCGGCTCGGCCACATGGCCTTCCTCCTCGAAGGCCACCACCTCCACCTAGGCCATGCGCTATGTTAGGAATGTGGCTTGGAGGTCGATAGCGTCGATGTCGGTGTCCTAGAAGCGGGCGCGGCACAACTCCCTAATCTTGCTCCAGTTGGCGATCTTGCGGTGGGGCATGCCTGTGGTAGGAGCTTTTTTCAGGCAGTGGTTGCTCTAGCTGGGCTTGTTGTCTCAGCCACGCCATGCGGCCATCTTTTATAGACGACAGCGAAGGGGGGAAATAGAAAGCTACAATGGCAGGAAATGCTGGCCGCGCGGGAAGCCGCCGGTGCTGATAGCCGACATCGCATCGCCATTAACGTCCCATCGCCGGGTTTCAAATGGTGACAGTGGGGGGAGACGGACAGATGGGTCGGGCCGCTGGGTGCGGTTGGCTGGACAGGCCGGACCGCGACCCCAAAGCGACCGCAGGCCGACCCAAACGGATAGAAAGGGACCATTTTGGTCGCTCATTTGGGTCGCCCCGGTGGAGATGCCCTAAGAACGGTTGTCACGCTGAAGCCTATCAAGGTATTTTGGGGCATAGATCAGAGGTGGGTTAGATTCCCCAGAGGATATTCATCCGGGGTTCCTGATTATCCTTATGGGGGAAGCGGCTCCGGTGCGACGTCCTTTCTCTCCTGCTGCCCTTTGCGTGCTGGGTTTCCTCTCGGTCATGAGTTCCGTTACCAGGCCTAGATCATCAAAGGGAGTCTCGTGGGTTCCCGTATCCCGGCCTTCGCCGGGGCCCAGAAACAGCAGTATATATTTGAATTCAAGTTTGAATAAGTCTAACCTCAAGTTTGAACTCAAATGTTGATTCCAACTTTGCTTAAAATCTTATTCTTTGTGTGAGAGTGTAATTGGGCCTTTATCTCAAATATGTGTATGTTGAAATTTGAATTCCTAAATTTTGAATATACAAGTTCCTTTTTCAATTTGAATTCAAATGCTAGTGTTGACCCAAGTCAACATTCAACACTAGAGTTCAATTTCAATCACTTATACCTTCTCCAAACAGAAGTTTGAATTCTTTTTCACACTTTTCAAATGAATGCAATGAAAATTTCACATTTTACAATTAGATCCTAAAACATTCCTATTATTTGGGATGCTACAAGCATACATCTTGGTATTCGCGACAGCAGAGATCTCGTTGTGCAATGGTTGCACCCCACATGGCCTGACACGAAAACATGAACCTAGGTCCATTGTTCCTATAAGAGTGAACCGCTATCTTATCCTCTTGCATTTAGAGGATTGAGACACTTTTATATTTGTTGTTTCGTTGCATTTTACTTCCAAACATAAATCAGCCTCCTTTCCCCTTTAACTTGTTTAGTGCATAGAAAACTAGAATTTGTGACATTCTAGATGGAGAGAGTAAACAGGTTTTTATTCTTGCTCCTCCGGATCAATACTGAAAGGATAGAGATATTGCATAGAGGGGTGTGAATAGGCAATTTCAAAACTATTACTGTTTTAGATTGATAGAATACAGAATTAAACTAACATTTATTTTACAAGCACAAAAAAACTAAATACACTAGGCTCAACTAAGTGCACCAAAAACAAGTTAATCTAAGCAATATAGCATAGGATATAAGTACTTCAAGCTCGATGGTTATCACAAGGAAAGTAAGCTCGGGCATAGAGATAACCGAGGCACGCGGAGACGAAGATGTATTCCCATGGTCCCTTACAAGTAAGGTACGTCATGTTGGAGAGGTGTGGGTTTCCACGAAGGATTTCTCAACTCTACAAAGGCACACTTTCTTCTCCGACTCTATCTCAAGAAGGAATATACCATTTCATTATGGCTAGTTTTTCTTCCTCTCCGGAGGTGGCAAACTCCACAACCGCTTCACAAGATCCATGAAGGAGAAGCCCGAGTATCTTCACAATCTTCTACGAAGAGGACACCACGACACCAACTGCCAAGCCAACTCAGAGGTCACCCTCCAAGAGTAACAAGCTCACAGTCTCTCACTCGAACAAAACATAATGGATAGCTCAAGACTTATGCAAGCATGCAAAGCAAGAACACCAAGGGTACTCAAATCCTTCACTCTCAAATCCCACTAAAGAAACACGTGCTATGGAGGAATTAGAGAGGAAGAACAATGGTGGAAATCAATCAATGACTTCAAGATATAGATCTAGTGGGTTCCCCTCACTTAGAGGAGGAATTGATTGGTGGGGATTGTAGATCTAGATCTGCTCTTCCAAATCCCACAAAAAGATGCAAGAATCATAGGAGGGAAGGGAGAGGAAGCAAGCTCAAGGGGCTCAATAATGGAGGTCAAAAACATGCTCAAGAACCCTAGAATTTTGGGGAAGAAGCCCCTCTTTTATACCCTTCAAGGGGAATGACCGTTGGGTCAAAATGAGCTGGTCGGGCATGTTACGGTTGGAAAACTGGTCCCACCGGATTTGGCGCTGGAAATTTCCGGTTGACCAGAAAATTTCTGGTTTTCACCAAAACAGCATACTGGCTAAATTTCCGGTCCCACTTCAGGCGCCACTAAAATTCCAACCAAAACCAAAATAGGGCACACGAAAATAGCGACAACTTTTGCATCCGGACTAGGATTTTAGCAAACTTGGGATTTTCAAAAGCTAAGAACAATCTCTATCTATTATAGACTATAAAACCCAAGAAAGATCAAGAGGTAAAGTAACAAATATGGATAGGTATGAAACCTCCCAAAAGAAGACCGGTAAACCCCAAAACTCGAAAACACAATAGAAAATGCATACGAATTCTGTTTTTGATGAACTTGGGCTTGTTGAAGAGCTAGAAACAAGATAAAGAGCATCACATAGAGAAACACCAAGAAGAAACAAAATAGGGAGAACCAAAGTATGCAAAGGATTGATCTCCCTACACTATTAGAGAAAAGCTTATAGCCGGATTCCTTACCGCCAGCAAAGTGGGCAAGAGGGTCGCTGGCGGTAAGGCCTTCCAAGACTTCCTCGCGTTACCACCGGCGAACGCACACCGGGAGCATCGGGGCTAGTCCCAGTACCACCGGCAAATAGGGCTTGCACGTGCCGGGGCTATGGTGGGCCGCGTGCCCCCGTATGGGCCGACCTTTAGCGCCGGCGAAACCAGGACGTGTTCGCCGGGGCTACGACCCATTACCATTGGCAAATAGCTGCCGTGCTCACCGGGGTAGTGGTGGGCTGGATGGGCTGTAAGTGAGTAGGGGTAAGTGTTGCGGGTCGCACATGTAACTAGGCATTTAGTTATCACCGGCGAATGCACTCATTCACCCAGGGTAAGTGATACGGGTCCCACCTGTAAGAGCCCCTGTCTCTCACCCATTGATGCGCCCCAAAAATCCCTAATTCCCCTCCCCTCTCTCAACCCTAGCTCTCTCTGGCGACCCACATAGCTGCGCCCCTCGCTCCGCCGTCGTCTTCCCGCGTCCCCCTCATCATCGCCGTCCCGTGTTCGTCTAGGCCATGGAGGAGCTCGTCGTCGTCCACCTGCCGTCGTCATCCGCGTACTCATCGTCGTCCTCGTCCCGGTGGTGAATATCACTCTCTCCCCTCTCTCATTCTATCCGGCTCTCCCTCTCTCCATCTCTCCCCTCTCTCCTCTCCCCTTCTCCCCATGGTGTGTCTAGAAACCCGCCCCTCCTCGCCAGCTACCTCCTGCCACTAGCAAAACTGATTGAACTTGTCATCTACTAAACACCATGATGTATTTTTTTACTTGCACCTTCCCATGAAGCGTGGTCGATTCTCGCAGTAGATTCTCAGATGGTTGGAATCTTCTGCAAATTTGCTAATTTACGATGAGTGGACGCCTTTGATCAATTGGTAAATCAGGGATGACAATGTATATTAGTTCTATGTCTATGAATCAAATTCTATTTTCAATATACTTCTATACATTGTAAGAACCTTAGATAGATCATTAATTTGGGCACTTTTAATGGATACGTGATCATTGTTCCTGTGTGAGATGAATTGAGGCTGCTAAACCATAGTTTCGGTATGTTGTGCTTCCCTACTCACCCTATATAGTGTTGTTCATTTTTTTGGTGTGTCCCTGTCTAATTTTGTTTTGACATTTTGGCAGGGATAGTTTGGTAGTTTACTAGGGATTGCGTGGTCATTTTCCGTCTCTAGGTTTGTGCCTGCACCATGGTGGACTATGGTGGCGTTTTGTGGTTGGATTTGGTAGGGGGTTTGGGGGCTTACAATGCGGATTAGACAATTTTGTAGAAGGTTGCTGCAACATATGTCATATTAGGTGATGAATGCGCAACTATGTTTTTTGGAATAAATAAACTATCTATTAGAAAAAAATTACCCCATCAGCTTTCACTATTGGTTTACGAATTGGTGAGAGTCCAATTACTAATAGAATGTGGGTACAGACATAGTACTTGACTCATATTCCCCTATTTCTATGTTTGTTACTCCAACTTATTCTAGATCCTAGTCATGTAGTGTGCAGTATATGAGTAATATAAATGCTGCCCTAGCATGAACTATTGTTTGGATATTATGCTCGTTTCTTGCCTCTAGACTACTGCCATTCAAGTATCATACTTGAACTTGACATATTACAGGGCCAACTCAATAACTTGTGGAGAAGGCCTTTTTTGAGACAATTGCTCAAGAACCTGCTACTGCCCGCTAGTGAGGTCTATCTTCTCTACACCTCCTCAAATAATTGTTATATGTCTCATGATTATTGTATGTTTAAGTAGTATGCCACATTAGGAGCCGAAATACCACGGTGTGTATAAGAATCCGACGAGGATCCCCACTTGGGAGGCTCGGATCACCGTCGATGGGAGTAGGTGCCACCTTGGGACATGGCGGTCCCCCAAGGAGGCGACACGTGCCTACGACTACATGGCAATCCATGTTGGAAATATGCCCTAGAGACAAATAGTAGTAAGGACTATTATAATATTTCATATAGTTTATGATTAAGTTTTATATCATGCTATAACTGTATAGAGTGGAAAAATCAATACACGTGTGATATACAAACAAACCAGGGTTCCCAGTGAAACTCTAGTCACTGGTTCATTGGTCAACAGATGATCAAGTTTCCTGATCATGTGGCATTTATGCCAGTTGGAAATGAGGTCATCTCATTCTGAGAATGAGATGATGAACCAATACCCAACCTAAACATCATGATTCAATCATGTCACGAAGTTCAAGTTGCGATGATTAGAAATGGATCCTCGTAGACTATTCCTTAGACCGTGAGGCTATATCAATCACTGTATCCCGAGAGTGCTTAGATAGCATCAAACGCCATCTGGTAAAACGGTGGTTATAAAGGTGTGTTCAGGTATTCGGAGGAAACCGTACAGGCAATATATGTCAAGAGCGGGATTTGTCCGTCCATGTGACGGGAAGATACTTAAGGGCCCACTCGGAGAAGTTTTATCCAATAGCTGCGCAACGTGTGATTAGATCACGGGGATATCACTTGTCGGAATGAGTCAAATAGCATTGTTCAGTAACGAGATTGAACTCGACATGAAGATGTCATTGATCAGGTCTCGGGCAATGCAAGTATCGAATGACAAAGGGAATAAGACACGACTGTCCTGGTTCAAACGACAAAAGATCTTCGTGGAACGCACAGGGGTCACATGGCCATCCAGGTCCCTCTGTTGATCATTGGTGTGGGAGTGTCCCGACCATGTCTAGAGTGTTCCCGAACCGTAGGGTATCATGCTTAAGGGCTTGATGATGCTTAGAGAGTGTTTATGGGATCAGTAGAATCACCGAAGAAAAGAAGGGAGAAAACCGGAAGGGTTTCGGTAAGTCCGGAGGATGTCCGGAGTGGAGGTGGAAGGTGTTCCATGGCCACGGAGATTAAATGATATGTGAATGAATGTTAAATATTGATTTAATCATTTCTTCATATTTATTTAATAAAGATAAAATCAATCAAAAGGCTTAATGGGCCAATTTCCGGAGGGAGAAGGCCCGTTAGGGAAAAGGAGAAAGGGGAGAAGGGGCAAGGGGAGGCCGGCTAGGCCAAGCCCCCCTGCGCGGGGCCTACTAGTGGCCGGCGGGCACCTCCTCCCCCCTCCTCTCCTTTAGTTCCACCCGGGGACTTGAGGGGAGGTAGTACCTCTCCTCCCCCTATATAAGGTGGGGTATTTGGCCTAGAAAATACAACCAATAATCAATAAAGGTCTCCCCACTTTTGGGAGGACCTCCAATTGATATTTTATCTCTCCCCCTCTCTCTGTCGTGACCGTGGTCCCAAGTCTGGACTACGCGAGCGAGAGACATCTTCACCGCGGAGCTCTACTTCCGCAACTGCTGCTGGATCGGGGAAGCGAGAGTCATCGTCAGGCACTGGACGTGTGTAACTCCCACGAGGTGTTACACTTGAGGCACTCAAGTCGTTGGAGCCAGAAGGAGCGCAAGGACTTCATCACGACCTTGAGGTCGGCTTCGGCTCGTCTACATCAACCACGCTCTCTTGAGCGTTGACAACGCTTTTCAGTCTTCGAGGGTAAGTTCGCGAAAAGCTCCTCCCGTTACTGTATTACTAATAGATAGGTCCTGGCAGCTTCAGGGGTTCAAGGGCGTAGAGTAAAGTTTATTGTTTTTATGCGTGGAACCCCTACAATCCAGCACTTCATGGCGCGGGTGATCCTAAACTTTCCCGAGGATCGAGCTAGGGCCATTCAGAATAGACCCATGGATATGAGAGTCGCCATGATGGTAGAGGAGCAGGAGCATCAACTAGTCGAGCGACATCTTCTTGACTCCTTGGTCCAGACACTCCACGAGGATCCTACGGTGATGGCGGAGCAGTACGAGGTCTTGATGGACATTCAGCGCCAGCAACCCATCTAGGAGGCGTGTCCCTCTATGTCCGACGAGGCGAGATCCTCCATCACGCACCCTCAGGGCCCGTACTACGGGTTCAGCCCTGGTGACTTTACTGTAGCATCCACGTCGTCTGATGACCTGTCCTCCTTAGGTTTGTCCGATGACGACGACGCCTGATCTAGCTAGGATGGAGACGTGGATCAGCTACTTATCATATATTACTTATCCTGCTAGACTTTGTGATGTTTTATGTTCAATTATTGTGCTAGAATTTATTTGTGCTCCTTACTTTATAACTATGTTTAGTATGTGTCTTTATTCTTGATAAATATAGAATGGATCAAGTGTGCAACAACTGTGCTCAACCATTGGGGAGGTGTCTGGACAAGAAGTTCCCCATAGTGCTCCCTGTCGGGTTTTAGGCTAAGACGATATGTGTTCTGAATACATGGTACCATGGATGTCTATATAGAATTGAAAATAAACCATGGACTTTGTTGTATTGTTATTGTTTTACTCAGTCAATCCCTTGCGCTTGGCAATGGGACTTCATGGTCCATTTCCATAAAAAAACCATTGACAATGTCGTGTTTGAGGTCACTTTGATCCCAAATGCTGATCTCGACAGGAGTTACATGGTTATAGTCACCAACATAGCGATCGGGACATCATTCAGTGGACCTGGCTGGATAAACTTCTTGAATGAGCATTACATGCAATACAGAGACAAGATAAAGATCTTTCTCATTCATCAAGCAGTCGTTAGCTACTACATGTACACGCTCCATGATGATGATATCCAATAGTAAGCTAGCTATGTAGTTGATCATCGTATTATATGTCATTTACTCTATACATGCATTCTTTTTATGCAACTTTCTTCTCAATATATTTCGAGTGGATTATAGGGAAGAAGCATGCGGCAATTGTGGTCAACATAGTTGGCATTGCATGGATAGGAAGCTTACCATACCGCTCCCTGCGAACTTTGGTGTTAGGATGGTATGTTCTCTAAAATTCATATGTGGAGAATGTAAATATATATATACGTTCAATGAAAATCACGACTAATTGTTTTGTCCTATGATTTTACTCAGTCAATCCCTTGCGGTGCACGTCATGGCTTCATGGACCATCTCCATAGAAGCATGAATGAGGTTGCCGTGTGTAATGTCACTTTGACGGATCATAATCATCCCGATAGGATGTACCAGGTTAGGGTCACCAACGAGGAGGTCCAAACATATTTAAGTGGTCCTAGATGGACAAGACTCCTTGTCTTGTACGGCAACATGCAAGAGGGACGGGAGTTCAAGTTTTTTCTCAGTCATCATTATGGCATCATCTATTTCACTTGCTTTCCTCCTGACTCTTCCGACGAGGGTGAAGATGAGTGAACTCTAGATAATGCTATGAACCAATGTTTCTCAAGAACCTGCATATGTTGTGTCACTAATGTGTACATTTTGCTGTTATTCTGGTATTTCTGTGCATATTACTGTGTATATTCTGGTGTATATACTGTGTACTTCGAGCAGTTTTTTACTCCTGTTAATAATACCACCGACGAAAATGTGTTGTACCCCCGACGAGTAGAGGTTTGGCTGTGGTAGGAGGCACTACTCCCGGCGAATAAGTCTGTTCACTAGCAATAACGAAAATTACCTCTCTCTAATAATAACACGCGCCGGCGATGTGGCATTACTGCCGGCAAGATGGTCGTCAGCGGTAGGCCATTTGGGTGCGCCGGGGATAATGTTTTCCCTACTAGTGCTAAGACGATGTGATCAAGTTACCCAACCGAATGCCCCTCTTGATAGTGCGGCTATATATCCTATAACCCGGGCTCCCAATAACCACCTTGAGACCGATAAAATGAAAACCTAGTAAGGCCATACCTTTACCTTGTGCATCACTTCATCTTTTTTTCTTAGCGAAGACTCATAATTTTCTCCCCCATACACCACTATGGGTTAGCTCCATTAAGGAACATCTTCACATGTCCATTATCACCAATATGGACAACAAGCTTCAACCATATGATCTCTTGAGATGCCTGTATTGAACTTGCACTTCCCAACCTTGATGAGCATCTCCACTTGATGTCATCCTCTCATGGGCATACCACAAGATCCATGTGGTTCATTTTTTATTCTTCATATGTTAACCAACTTGAATTCACTCTTCACTCTTTGTGTTGGTCAACCATAACTTCTCATGCTCTATCTCAATATATTGAGGTACATAAATAATTTTTCATTTGATTGCATGCTCTAAATCTTAGGCAAACATAGCTCAACTCATGAGGCTATCATGATACTAACTTAGAGCCATATCTTGAATTCTTCTATTGAGATCAAACTCTCAAGATCTTGATTATATAATATTCTTTTCTTCAACGCATTGATCTTTATGACAATACTCAAGGTATATCTTTAATTTCATAGCATCCATACTTGAATCCAACACATGGACTAAAAGCATGACATATGGAATATTCCTTCATATATAATCAATGAAACCGTTAGTCCATAGGGATTGTCATTAGTTACCAAAATGACACATATGGACAATTACCCTTACAATCTCCCCCATTTTGGTAATTGATGACAATCACAACAAGAGGGTTTATATAATGAATAATAGAAACAAGTATGCAACTTAACTGAGGATAAGTTGTATATAAGAGGTTGTATTTGATATGGTCAAGTAACACAAAACTATTAGCCCATATCAAAACCGATTCTATTCACACAAACTACAACTAGTGCAAGATATGTGAGTAGAACCAACACATATAGAGCAAACTCCTCCACAATATATGCACGTGTGATGAAGTTGAATTTCATTTCATACATTGTCAAGCATAACCATCGAGAGAGTTTACACTATATATTCAACCATGCAAAACGTAATAAATAAGAAAAGCATGAAAGGCAAACACTTAATAACAAACCAATCTTAAGCTAAAACCATTTCACTTAAACCCTATAAACTTCTACCCATTGACAACAAGTGCCAAAATGGATGATAAAGTTAGATGGCCAATACTGTATGAGTTCCTCCCCAAGGTGTGCATTCTCATAATGTGAGTGAAATCAAATGCACGTATCCAATGACTAATACTTGGAGGAAATTAAACTATACTGAGTATTAAAGATGGCTAAAAGGATAACAAGGTGAAGAAACATCAATGGATGAAGCAAGCAATCAAAAGATCCAAATTACTAATTGGATGAATATGCTTTAAATGAAATAAGGAAGCTCCCCAAGGTTCGTGCATCAATAATAATTGTTGCTCTTGAACACAATATACACAAACATGGAATCCTCGCTCCCTCTATATTATTTAGAACACAACCAAGATACGAAGAGTATAGAAATAAATCAATACACTTGTCAAAACAAGCTTAAATCCAAAAGAAAATAATTATGGGATATGAGTGCGTGAAAATGCAATAAAAGTAAACCAAGCACTCATAAATTAAGTCCTTACCAATACCATTAAAAACCAAGAGGATAAGAAAGATGGTCGACAAAGAGAGAGGATATTAAGGTGAGATATTAAGACTCTCGTGTATATAAGTTTCTAAGTGGACAAACCATGAGAATAATCCACAAAGAAACATACACACTGAAAGGGAATGTATGCCCCTATGTGTGATTTTGGTAATTAATGACAATATCAATGGACTATTGTGTGAATTGATTTTCACTTGTAGGTTTTGTCCATTGGCATCGCTTGGGCCATGTGTTGGTTTTAAGGTTGAAAATGAAGAAGAAGAAATGTCCAAGGGCTTTGCGCCTATTGGAATCATGTAGAAGAAGAAGATCAAGAGTGTCTTGAAAAATTAAGATGGAGTTCCTCATGGCTATCTTCAAGACATCATCAAGAAATGAAGTGCAATCTCAAGATGTGCCATCTCTAGAAGATCTCATGTGTCGGGGGGATGACCCCCGGGTAGTGTTGGGGATCGGCGTAGAAAACAAAAAATTTCTTACGAAGGATCCCTAGAAACTTAGCCTAGGATATATCTATGTAGTAATGGGGTAACGGCCGATGGGTAGAGAATACATACCCTTGTAGTCTGTACGCGGTTAACGTTCCGCGGGGAACATGGTTGATGCAGTCGTACTCGAAGCCGACCTCAAGGTCACGAAGCTCCTCGCAGGTCACCCCTTGCTCCTTCTTGATCTTCATCATCTTCATCGTGCAACAGCTTCGGCTCACGACATTTAAGCGCCCCAAGTGTTGCGCCTCGTGTCTTCATACACATCCAGTGCACGATGAGACCTCCGGCTCCCCGATCCTGCTGGAGAGTGCGGAATTGATATCCGACAAGGAATCCCTGCAGTGCAACGGCGTACTGCAGGTGTGCCTCGATCGCACAGCCCATACTTGGGGCCATGGTCACGAGGTACAGAGGGGGAGAGAGAAGGAGAAAGTCAACCAAAGAACTTCTCCAGATATTGGCATGTTAATCCCACCCATGGGCACCCCTTTATATAAGGGGAGGGGATGTGCCCTCCCCTTTGGGTTTCCCATGTGGGACTAAACAAGGGAGAGAGGGGAGGGGGCGCATGGGCCACATGGGCCACCGGCCAGGGGTGGGCCCCACCCCATGCACATCCCTAGGCTGGCCGGGTGGGCCCCCTCAAGGCACCTGGGCACCTAGGAATCCCTGCAGCGCAACGACGTACTACAGGTGTGCCTCGATCGCACAACCGAGACTTGGGGCCATAATCACGAGGTATAGAGGGAGAGAGAGAAGGAGAAAGTCAACCAAAGGACTTCTCCAGATATTGGTGTGTTAATCCCACCCATGGGCACCCCTTTATATAGGGGGAGGGGGTATGCCCTCCCCTTTGGGTTTCCCATGTGGGACTAAACAAGGGAGAGAGGGGAGGGGGCGCATCGGCCACATGGGCCGCTGGCCAGGGGTGGGCCCCACCCCGTGCACAGCCCTAGGCTGGCCGGGTGGGCCCCCTCAAGGCGCCTGGTCCTTGGCCCTTGGCCCTTCCCTCCTCTGGTTTTCCCTCATGGGACCTATTTCCCTAGGAAGTTTGGCCCATAAGTGGAATAACTCTTCAAATTAGATTTTAATATCATATTTAATATTAATTACACTAATTAATATGTAAATACATATTACAAAATCCATCTTGACCCGAAACACCTTTCAGTTCCCTTTCGATTTCCTCCGAACGACTTCGGATCTTTCCCGGAATGATTCCGGTCTTTTATTCTTTCTCCGAACAACTTCGGATCTCTCTGTGGAATGATTCCGGCTTTCTCTTTCTCTACTGTGATTCCATCTTATGAATGATCGCTCTCATCGTACCCTTAAGTGTATCCTCTCACGGCTCGAGAATGCTCTAGACATGATCTTTATCAATGATCAACAGAGGGACCAGGGATATCCATGTGACCCCTATGCATTCCCGATGACAATGTCGTTTGAACCATCTAAATGTAGCATCATCTTCCTTTTGTTTCTCGATACAACTTGTCCGAGATCCGATCACCGGTATCCTATACCTTTGTTCAATCTCGTTCACAACAAGTTATGTTTTCTTGTTACCGTGATATTACATCCCCGTGACCTAGTCACATGTTGCAACATTTATAGATGTAATCTCACCAAGTCGGCCATATGTATCTTTACCCGTCATGTGGGTGAACAAATCCCGGTCTTGCAGTCACATGTCATCTACTGTTCCTTCGGAATAACCAACGTACACCTTTATAGCCACCGCATTACCAGATGACGTTTGATGCAGTCAAAGCAGCCTAGGGTAACCGTGAGTAATATGAGCTCACGGTCTAAGGAGAAGGAGTCTAGGTATAGCTGTTGCAACAATGAACTATATGACTTGATCGTGTTGCAATCCTTCGAGGAATGTCCAACCACATCATTCTCCAATGATATGATCTCGTTGTCAGTCGGCATAAATGCCCATGATCTTGAAACCCAGATCATCTTCGTGACCAACAAACTAGTATGAATAGAGGCTACTAGGGACTTGGTTGTTTCATACCACACCTGTACCAATGTTTCTACTTGGCACAGTTCTAGCACAATATGAAACTATTATAAACTAATTGAGATATGACAATAAAAACCTATTTATTATTTGCCTCTAGGGCATATCTCCTTCACTCTCCCACTTGCACTAGAGTACAAATAATCCAGCTTACATTTTACTCATATAAACCATATACCATATGCGTTTACAGATCATGCATGCTCATGGGAAACGTCATGTCTATGTTCTGTTTTACCAGACCATTATGTCTTTTGCAAATCATTAATGTCTTCCTAATTTTGACATTCACACCATTATCTTATAATGGGTCGAAGTATTTGTTTGGCAACAAAGTGAGACTTTTGTTTCTAGTGTTTATGATGACGGTTGTTTTTCACTGTTGTCATCTAAACTTCGAAACACATTTTTCTATCCTTTGTGTATATACTATAGTCAGGGCAGCAGAACGAGGCCGGATTCCAGGAGCTTACAGTGACATTAGATCAACCTCGAGGGCTTTCTCATGGGCACTGGGCCCTCGGACACATCATTCTACGTTAAAAGCGAACTAGCCCCGCCATAACATTATACATCACATCAGATGTAGCTTTTATACTTCTATATCTATGTAGATCCTAGTGCATGAAATGCAACTATGCCACTTACTTTCCTTCTTGCCATTTATGTACAAACTTAATTCTGGTTCAGTGATCAACTTAGGAATCACTTAAAGACATTCTCTTACATCTAAGACTTTGTCCTACCAACCAGAACTTCGGGTCACATTACGTCGAGTATACAACATGGTTATATGAAAGAACCTATGACTGAGGCATAGGAGATGCAACGCATCTCTTTCTTTCAACCATAGTTGCAATACTCAATGCTTCATTCGGTAATAACTTCTTTCTTACCTTGTTCCATTCTGAACTTCTTCAGAATCTTTCTTAGGACATTCTGAACGTCTTTCAAAATCATGTCCAGGAAGCATTTGACATTTAGTGTTTATTAAACTCACCAATCTATCTTGATAGATCTTTTTTTAACAACTTCAACTTCATCCTAGCTTAAATATTATTAACACCAATTACATCATTCGCATATGTCGTCCACATATCACAGAATGATTTCACGCTCCCACTCAAATATGACATTCATGTTTGATATCCAGGGATTTCACTTAGCTCCCACTCAGAATATGTCAGCTACATATTATGAATTAGCCAAGCTAATTTGATCCCACTCAAATCTAGGTCCTCTCAATAATCTTGGACATTCCAAAATTCTTTGATTATCATCAATTTGAGAATTCCAATTACGAGACTTCAATATCCATATATTTCTAGTGTAAATCCAAAAGACTTAAGCATCACTACTATTTATAGTCAACTCCTTAAATTTGTCCAAACTTGTGACAAATCAAGCTTTTTGTCATTCATTAAGTTTCATTTCCTTCTTATGACTTTGCAGTCATTCAGAAATATCAAGTAAACTTCTTTACTTTAATAAGATCAAGTAACATGTTACTTTGCAATATTAAATGTAACTTAATATAGGATTTTATGACTCCTGGTCATTTCTCGCACTCAGGTCCATCACGCTTCTTTGTAATTTGTAGGTATGTCTTGTTCAAAACATGACAAGTGAATCAATAATATAATTCCACAAACATGTAGAATATATGGTTGAATCCTACTTTCTTTAGTAAAAGTATTCCCTGAAACTTTATGATCATTATCAACAGTTTCTCCTCTCTTTGTAGAGTTTGGTTTCATGAAACAAATTCCACTGTGCCACTCAACAATTCAGAGGTAAGGTCAAATACCTTGTTTTGATCTTTTACTTTCTTCCACTTGTATCTTCATCAAGACACGTCAACTTAGGACAACAGAAGGTTTGCCCTTTTGTGGAAGATGCATTCATAGCTTCCTAAGAATGCTCTACAAAGACTTGTTTATTCGCCACGATTTCGACTTATCGAAATCTCTAGAAACTCAAACTTGCCATAATACTTATGGTGTTGTTTCCACAAATCTTTAGATGTTCCTTTGTATTTCAAATGAGTGTTTGCTTATTTTGATCTTTAACTCTAAACGACAATTATAACCCCGATAAGAGATAATACTATACCATATGTATCCAATACATAATGATTATGATGTTTTAGATATTTCAACATAGTTTGAATTCGTCCAATTATCATAATTTGTGAAACATCTTTCACAAGTTCCTTTTTATGCTAAACTTAACTTGAATACTTTTGTTGTGTCGATCAAATCGATAGACTTGTTAATTTAGTTAATTCAATATCCCATTTGGTTATGAACTCATTTGAACAATTCAAATCATTTCAAACTTCATGTTTCATTAAGTAAATACATTTATTCACTTAAGTTCACAATAAATGATTTCCACTACTTGTTGAAAATGTGATACATCATTATGTATAAGTTTCAACATTTCTTCGCATATCACCGTTTTACCAGAATGCGGAGTTTTTAGTCATTCTGCCCAAGAGGCATGGTTTTGCAAAGTCTCTAGATTAAGCATCTAGGACCCCGATCTTTCATAAAGAACCTGCAATAACCAAAATGACTTAAACTGTAGCGTCATTTCATTATTAAACTTTGGATATCTTTTAGCATTCTAATCCTTTATAAATGTTTAAACTATTATCATTAACATAGTGATAAGAATAACTTGTTTGTAATCGTAATGTGACCATCAGGTATTGTTCATAAGAATAGTACAAACTGGTTTGTAACTTGTTCATATGAATAATCGTCTCGCCAAAAGCAAGACACACAAACTAGGATTAAAAATTATATTCAAGTCCACTAATCCAAATGACAAACTTTGAGGAAAGAGGTGATGTCGGCCATGAACTGATTTGCTTGCCGTCATCATGTCTCATTGCCTCAAATCCAGCAATTCTCAGGCAGATCATCCTATTTTTCACAAAACGGGACAAGTATCAAATACTTTGCAAACTGCAACGAGTTTTGCAAGAACCACATTTATAATTTTGTATATCTTATATATACTTTTTCATCCATGACTTCCATTTGCAATCAAGCCCTTCTAAGAGTTCTCAACTCTAATGAAAGATTGCTAAGTGTTTTTCCAAACATTCTCTTTTCATCCATGATGGAGGAAAACTCATCCAACGGCTCATACACTATGTGCCATATTCTGTAGAATACAAAATGCAGCCCAATTCTCCATCGAATGGAGGATGGCTTATTGGATGATTATGGAGAAAACACAAACATTTCAGAGTCATTGAATTATCTCCTAATGGTTATCGTATCAAGAAGAGAAGATCAACTTTTACGAGGACATCCCTCAGGCGTGGGTATTAATCTATGAAGTTGGGCCCTTTTGCTAAGTTCCAAATTAAGCAATATATTCCCATGGTCGCAAAGGACCTCAATGGGATAGGCTAAGATCTACTAAGATATTTGCAAATAGACATCTAGACTAAGTTTATAATAAGAGATCAATTTATAATTGGTCTCCACTAAAATGGTCATCCCTTGGACGATTTTAGTGATCGCATGATTCCTATCCTCTGCACCTCCTCCGATCATCACGGCCATCCGTGCATTATCAAAGGTAGGCATTCAACAATGCCAATCACATCATCCATGTGACTCATGCTCGATCTTTCAATCTCTTGTGTTCCGAGGCCATGTATGTACATGCTAGGCTCGCCAAATCTAAATTGTGTGTATTCCCTGTGCAACATGGCTTACACCCACTGTATGCGAACGTAGATATGTCTGACCCCCGATCATCACGGCCGGCCTCATACCGAAGAACTTTCTTGGTGGTGCACACACAAGGGGAACACGGAACATTGGAATTAAATAGGGATTATCTTATTTGCTACCGTTGAGTATCTAAATACTAGCACACAATAAGATGTAAAACAGGTATCAACATCATATGTATAATGTGATATGATATGGTCTTTCCTGCGCCTTGATCTCCATCGAGCGCTCCAGCATGATCTCCATCTTGCCCTTGGTTTGACGCCAAGTCCACGACGCCACCACCAGGTTATTCATCGGAACGATGAGTATTACTATACTACTTAGCAACATAAAAGTAAACTACTTTTACTTTTGTAACGACCAATGCCATATCATAATCACATGCCCCCTACAAAATAAAGTTAGACGCCTCTACTTTATCTATTGCAAGTTTTACGTGGTTGTCAGGGCTTTTGTACTAGAACCTTTTCTAAACCACGAACTTTCCAACCACAACATGGATCCGATAGTTGTCTCTACTACACCCCTTTCGGGGCCCTCCGTTCTAAATGCTATATCAACTATTGAATGAGAGACAGACACCCGCTAGCCATTTATACGGTTCAAGCCGTATGTTGAGCGTGGAACCAGTCTCGCGTACGAATACACGTAAGGTCGGTCCGGGCCGCTTCATCAAACAATACCGCGATATAAACAAGTACACGTTAGAGGGTAACAACTAAGGGATCAATGCCCGCACAATACATGTGCGTATTGGCCGTACAACACTCCTACGCATAGATCGGCTCTGATACCACTCTTGGGGATCGGCGCAGAAAACAAAAATTTCCGTACGAAGGATCCCCGGAAACTTAGCCTAGGATCTATCTATGTAGTAATGCGGTAACGGCCGATGCGTAGAGAATACATACCCTAGTAGTCTGTACGCGGTTAACGTTCCGCGGGGAATGTGGTTGATGTAGTCGTACTCGAAGCCGACCTCAAGGCCGCGAAGCTCCTCGTAGGTCACCCCTTGCTCCTTCTTGATCTTCATCATCTTCATCGTGCAACAGCTTCGGCTCACGACATTTAAGTGCCCCAAGTGTTGCGCCTCGTGTCTTCATACACATCCGATGCACGATGAGACCTCCGGCTCCCCGATCCCGTCGGGAGTGCGGAAGTTGATATCCGGCTAGGAATCCCTGCAGCGCAACGACGTACTGCAGGTGTGCCTCGATCGCACAACCGAGACTTGGGGCCATAATCACGAGGTATAGAGGGAGAGAGAGAAGGAGAAAGTCAACCAAAGGACTTCTCCAGATATTGGTGTGTTAATCCCACCCATGGGCACCCCTTTATATAGGGGGAGGGGGTATGCCCTCCCCTTTGGGTTTCCCATGTGGGACTAAACAAGGGAGAGAGGGGAGGGGGCGCATCGGCCACATGGGCCGCTGGCCAGGGGTGGGCCCCACCCCGTGCACAGCCCTAGGCTGGCCGGGTGGGCCCCCTCAAGGCGCCTGGTCCTTGGCCCTTGGCCCTTCCCTCCTCTGGTTTTCCCTCATGGGACCTATTTCCCTAGGAAGTTTGGCCCATAAGTGGAATAACTCTTCAAATTAGATTTTAATATCATATTTAATATTAATTACACTAATTAATATGTAAATACATATTACAAAATCCATCTTGACCCGAAACACCTTTCAGTTCCCTTTCGATTTCCTCCGAACGACTTCGGATCTTTCCCGGAATGATTCCGGTCTTTTATTCTTTCTCCGAACAACTTCGGATCTCTCTGTGGAATGATTCCGGCTTTCTCTTTCTCTACTGTGATTCCATCTTATGAATGATCGCTCTCATCGTACCCTTAAGTGTATCCTCTCACGGCTCGAGAATGCTCTAGACATGATCTTTATCAATGATCAACAGAGGGACCAGGGATATCCATGTGACCCCTATGCATTCCCGATGACAATGTCGTTTGAACCATCTAAATGTAGCATCATCTTCCTTTTGTTTCTCGATAAAACTTGTCCGAGATCCGATCACCGGTATCCTATACCTTTGTTCAATCTCGTTCACAACAAGTTATGTTTTCTTGTTACCGTGATATTACATCCCCGTGACCTAGTCACATGTTGCAACATTTATAGATGTAATCTCACCAAGTCGGCCATATGTATCTTTACCCGTCATGTGGGTGAACAAATCCCGGTCTTGCAGTCACATGTCATCTACTGTTCCTTCGGAATAACCAACGTACACCTTTATAGCCACCGCATTACCAGATGACGTTTGATGCAGTCAAAGCAGCCTAGGGTAACCGTGAGTAATATGAGCTCACGGTCTAAGGAGAAGGAGTCTAGGTATAGCTGTTGCAACAATGAACTATATGACTTGATCGTGTTGCAATCCTTCGAGGAATGTCCAACCACATCATTCTCCAATGATATGATCTCGTTGTCAGTCGGCATAAATGCCCATGATCTTGAAACCCAGATCATCTTCGTGACCAACAAACTAGTATGAATAGAGGCTACTAGGGACTTGGTTGTTTCATACCACACCTGTACCAATGTTTCTACTTGGCACAGTTCTAGCACAATATGAAACTATTATAAACTAATTGAGATATGACAATAAAAACCTATTTATTATTTGCCTCTAGGGCATATCTCCTTCACTCTCCCACTTGCACTAGAGTACAAATAATCCAGCTTACATTTTACTCATATAAACCATATACCATATGCGTTTACAGATCATGCATGCTCATGGGAAACGTCATGTCTATGTTCTGTTTTACCAGACCATTATGTCTTTTGCAAATCATTAATGTCTTCCTAATTTTGACATTCACACCATTATCTTATAATGGGTCGAAGTATTTGTTTGGCAACAAAGTGAGACTTTTGTTTCTAGTGTTTATGATGACGGTTGTTTTTCACTGTTGTCATCTAAACTTCGAAACACATTTTTCTATCCTTTGTGTATATACTATAGTCAGGGCAGCAGAACGAGGCCGGATTCCAGGAGCTTACAGTGACATTAGATCAACCTCGAGGGCTTTCTCATGGGCACTGGGCCCTCGGACACATCATTCTACGTTAAAAGCGAACTAGCCCCGCCATAACATTATACATCACATCAGATGTAGCTTTTATACTTCTATATCTATGTAGATCCTAGTGCATGAAATGCAACTATGCCACTTACTTTCCTTCTTGCCATTTATGTACAAACTTAATTCTGGTTCAGTGATCAACTTAGGAATCACTTAAAGACATTCTCTTACATCTAAGACTTTGTCCTACCAACCAGAACTTCGGGTCACATTACGTCGAGTATACAACATGGTTATATGAAAGAACCTATGACTGAGGCATAGGAGATGCAACGCATCTCTTTCTTTCAACCATAGTTGCAATACTCAATGCTTCATTCGGTAATAACTTCTTTCTTACCTTGTTCCATTCTGAACTTCTTCAGAATCTTTCTTAGGACATTCTGAACGTCTTTCAAAATCATGTCCAGGAAGCATTTGACATTTAGTGTTTATTAAACTCACCAATCTATCTTGATAGATCTTTTTTTAACAACTTCAACTTCATCCTAGCTTAAATATTATTAACACCAATTACATCATTCGCATATGTCGTCCACATATCACAGAATGATTTCACGCTCCCACTCAAATATGACATTCATGTTTGATATCCAGGGATTTCACTTAGCTCCCACTCAGAATATGTCAGCTACATATTATGAATTAGCCAAGCTAATTTGATCCCACTCAAATCTAGGTCCTCTCAATAATCTTGGACATTCCAAAATTCTTTGATTATCATCAATTTGAGAATTCCAATTACGAGACTTCAATATCCATATATTTCTAGTGTAAATCCAAAAGACTTAAGCATCACTACTATTTATAGTCAACTCCTTAAATTTGTCCAAACTTGTGACAAATCAAGCTTTTTGTCATTCATTAAGTTTCATTTCCTTCTTATGACTTTGCAGTCATTCAGAAATATCAAGTAAACTTCTTTACTTTAATAAGATCAAGTAACATGTTACTTTGCAATATTAAATGTAACTTAATATAGGATTTTATGACTCCTGGTCATTTCTCGCACTCAGGTCCATCACGCTTCTTTGTAATTTGTAGGTATGTCTTGTTCAAAACATGACAAGTGAATCAATAATATAATTCCACAAACATGTAGAATATATGGTTGAATCCTACTTTCTTTAGTAAAAGTATTCCCTGAAACTTTATGATCATTATCAACAGTTTCTCCTCTCTTTGTAGAGTTTGGTTTCATGAAACAAATTCCACTGTGCCACTCAACAATTCAGAGGTAAGGTCAAATACCTTGTTTTGATCTTTTACTTTCTTCCACTTGTATCTTCATCAAGACACGTCAACTTAGGACAACAGAAGGTTTGCCCTTTTGTGGAAGATGCATTCATAGCTTCCTAAGAATGCTCTACAAAGACTTGTTTATTCGCCACGATTTCGACTTATCGAAATCTCTAGAAACTCAAACTTGCCATAATACTTATGGTGTTGTTTCCACAAATCTTTAGATGTTCCTTTGTATTTCAAATGAGTGTTTGCTTATTTTGATCTTTAACTCTAAACGACAATTATAACCCCGATAAGAGATAATACTATACCATATGTATCCAATACATAATGATTATGATGTTTTAGATATTTCAACATAGTTTGAATTCGTCCAATTATCATAATTTGTGAAACATCTTTCACAAGTTCCTTTTTATGCTAAACTTAACTTGAATACTTTTGTTGTGTCGATCAAATCGATAGACTTGTTAATTTAGTTAATTCAATATCCCATTTGGTTATGAACTCATTTGAACAATTCAAATCATTTCAAACTTCATGTTTCATTAAGTAAATACATTTATTCACTTAAGTTCACAATAAATGATTTCCACTACTTGTTGAAAATGTGATACATCATTATGTATAAGTTTCAACATTTCTTCGCATATCACCGTTTTACCAGAATGCGGAGTTTTTAGTCATTCTGCCCAAGAGGCATGGTTTTGCAAAGTCTCTAGATTAAGCATCTAGGACCCCGATCTTTCATAAAGAACCTGCAATAACCAAAATGACTTAAACTGTAGCGTCATTTCATTATTAAACTTTGGATATCTTTTAGCATTCTAATCCTTTATAAATGTTTAAACTATTATCATTAACATAGTGATAAGAATAACTTGTTTGTAATCGTAATGTGACCATCAGGTATTGTTCATAAGAATAGTACAAACTGGTTTGTAACTTGTTCATATGAATAATCGTCTCGCCAAAAGCAAGACACACAAACTAGGATTAAAAATTATATTCAAGTCCACTAATCCAAATGACAAACTTTGAGGAAAGAGGTGATGTCGGCCATGAACTGATTTGCTTGCCGTCATCATGTCTCATTGCCTCAAATCCAGCAATTCTCAGGCAGATCATCCTATTTTTCACAAAACGGGACAAGTATCAAATACTTTGCAAACTGCAACGAGTTTTGCAAGAACCACATTTATAATTTTGTATATCTTATATATACTTTTTCATCCATGACTTCCATTTGCAATCAAGCCCTTCTAAGAGTTCTCAACTCTAATGAAAGATTGCTAAGTGTTTTTCCAAACATTCTCTTTTCATCCATGATGGAGGAAAACTCATCCAACGGCTCATACACTATGTGCCATATTCTGTAGAATACAAAATGCAGCCCAATTCTCCATCGAATGGAGGATGGCTTATTGGATGATTATGGAGAAAACACAAACATTTCAGAGTCATTGAATTATCTCCTAATGGTTATCGTATCAAGAAGAGAAGATCAACTTTTACGAGGACATCCCTCAGGCGTGGGTATTAATCTATGAAGTTGGGCCCTTTTGCTAAGTTCCAAATTAAGCAATATATTCCCATGGTCGCAAAGGACCTCAATGGGATAGGCTAAGATCTACTAAGATATTTGCAAATAGACATCTAGACTAAGTTTATAATAAGAGATCAATTTATAATTGGTCTCCACTAAAATGGTCATCCCTTGGACGATTTTAGTGATCGCATGATTCCTATCCTCTGCACCTCCTCCGATCATCACGGCCATCCGTGCATTATCAAAGGTAGGCATTCAACAATGCCAATCACATCATCCATGTGACTCATGCTCGATCTTTCAATCTCTTGTGTTCCGAGGCCATGTATGTACATGCTAGGCTCGCCAAATCTAAATTGTGTGTATTCCCTGTGCAACATGGCTTACACCCACTGTATGCGAACGTAGATATGTCTGACCCCCGATCATCACGGCCGGCCTCATACCGAAGAACTTTCTTGGTGGTGCACACACAAGGGGAACACGGAACATTGGAATTAAATAGGGATTATCTTATTTGCTACCGTTGAGTATCTAAATACTAGCACACAATAAGATGTAAAACAGGTATCAACATCATATGTATAATGTGATATGATATGGTCTTTCCTGCGCCTTGATCTCCATCGAGCGCTCCAGCATGATCTCCATCTTGCCCTTGGTTTGACGCCAAGTCCACGACGCCACCACCAGGTTATTCATCGGAACGATGAGTATTACTATACTACTTAGCAACATAAAAGTAAACTACTTTTACTTTTGTAACGACCAATGCCATATCATAATCACATGCCCCCTACAAAATAAAGTTAGACGCCTCTACTTTATCTATTGCAAGTTTTACGTGGTTGTCAGGGCTTTTGTACTAGAACCTTTTCTAAACCACGAACTTTCCAACCACAACATGGATCCGATAGTTGTCTCTACTACACCCCTTTCGGGGCCCTCCGTTCTAAATGCTATATCAACTATTGAATGAGAGACAGACACCCGCTAGCCATTTATACGGTTCAAGCCGTATGTTGAGCGTGGAACCAGTCTCGCGTACGAATACACGTAAGGTCGGTCCGGGCCGCTTCATCAAACAATACCGCGATATAAACAAGTACACGTTAGAGGGTAACAACTAAGGGATCAATGCCCGCACAATACATGTGCGTATTGGCCGTACAACACTCCTACGCATAGATCGGCTCTGATACCACTCTTGGGGATCGGCGCAGAAAACAAAAATTTCCGTACGAAGGATCCCCGGAAACTTAGCCTAGGATCTATCTATGTAGTAATGCGGTAACGGCCGATGCGTAGAGAATACATACCCTAGTAGTCTGTACGCGGTTAACGTTCCGCGGGGAATGTGGTTGATGTAGTCGTACTCGAAGCCGACCTCAAGGCCGCGAAGCTCCTCGTAGGTCACCCCTTGCTCCTTCTTGATCTTCATCATCTTCATCGTGCAACAGCTTCGGCTCACGACATTTAAGTGCCCCAAGTGTTGCGCCTCGTGTCTTCATACACATCCGATGCACGATGAGACCTCCGGCTCCCCGATCCCGTCGGGAGTGCGGAAGTTGATATCCGGCTAGGAATCCCTGCAGCGCAACGACGTACTGTAGGTGTGCCTCGATCGCACAACCGAGACTTGGGGCCATAATCACGAGGTATAGAGGGAGAGAGAGAAGGAGAAAGTCAACCAAAGGACTTCTCCAGATATTGGTGTGTTAATCCCACCCATGGGCACCCCTTTATATAGGGGGAGGGGGTATGCCCTCCCCTTTGGGTTTCCCATGTGGGACTAAACAAGGGAGAGAGGGGAGGGGGCGCATCGGCCACATGGGCCGCTGGCCAGGGGTGGGCCCCACCCCGTGCACAGCCCTAGGCTGGCCGGGTGGGCCCCCTCAAGGCGCCTGGTCCTTGGCCCTTGGCCCTTCCCTCCTCTGGTTTTCCCTCATGGGACCTATTTCCCTAGGAAGTTTGGCCCATTAGTGGAATAACTCTTCAAATTAGATTTTAATATCATATTTAATATTAATTACACTAATTAATATGTAAATACATATTACAAAATCCATCTTGACCCGAAACACCTTTCAGTTCCCTTTCGATTTCCTCCGAACGACTTCGGATCTTTCCCGGAATGATTCCGGTCTTTTATTCTTTCTCCGAACAACTTCGGATCTCTCTGTGGAATGATTCCGGCTTTCTCTTTCTCTACTGTGATTCCATCTTATGAATGATCGCTCTCATCGTACCCTTAAGTGTATCCTCTCACGGCTCGAGAATGCTCTAGACATGATCTTTATCAATGATCAACAGAGGGACCAGGGATATCCATGTGACCCCTATGCATTCCCGATGACAATGTCGTTTGAACCATCTAAATGTAGCATCCTCTTCCTTTTGTTTCTCGATACAACTTGTCCGAGATCCGATCACCGGTATCCTATACCTTTGTTCAATCTCGTTCACAACAAGTTATGTTTTCTTGTTACCGTGGTATTACATCCCCGTGACCTAGTCACATGTTGCAACATTTATAGATGTAATCTCACCAAGTCGGCCATATGTATCTTTACCCGTCATGTGGGTGAACAAATCCCGGTCTTGCAGTCACATGTCATCTACTGTTCCTTCGGAATAACCAACGTACACCTTTATAGCCACCGCATTACCAGATGACGTTTGATGCAGTCAAAGCAGCCTAGGGTAACCGTGAGTAATATGAGCTCACGGTCTAAGGAGAAGGAGTCTAGGTATAGCTGTTGCAACAATGAACTATATGACTTGATCGTGTTGCAATCCTTCGAGGAATGTCCAACCACATCATTCTCCAATGATATGATCTCGTTGTCAGTCGGCATAAATGCCCATGATCTTGAAACCCAGATCATCTTCGTGACCAACAAACTAGTATGAATAGAGGCTACTAGGGACTTGGTTGTTTCATACCACACCTGTACCAATGTTTCTACTTGGCACAGTTCTAGCACAATATGAAACTATTATAAACTAATTGAGATATGACAATAAAAACCTATTTATTATTTGCCTCTAGGGCATATCTCCTTCACTCTCCCACTTGCACTAGAGTACAAATAATCCAGCTTACATTTTACTCATATAAACCATATACCATATGCGTTTACAGATCATGCATGCTCATGGGAAACGTCATGTCTATGTTCTGTTTTACCAGACCATTATGTCTTTTGCAAATCATTAATGTCTTCCTAATTTTGACATTCACACCATTATCTTATAATGGGTCGAAGTATTTGTTTGGCAACAAAGTGAGACTTTTGTTTCTAGTGTTTATGATGACGGTTGTTTTTCACTGTTGTCATCTAAACTTCGAAACACATTTTTCTATCCTTTGTGTATATACTATAGTCAGGGCAGCAGAACGAGGCCGGATTCCAGGAGCTTACAGTGACATTAGATCAACCTCGAGGGCTTTCTCATGGGCACTGGGCCCTCGGACACATCATTCTACGTTAAAAGTGAACTAGCCCCGCCATAACATTATACATCACATCAGATGTAGCTTTTATACTTCTATATCTATGTAGATCCTAGTGCATGAAATGCAACTATGCCACTTACTTTCCTTCTTGCCATTTATGTACAAACTTAATTCTGGTTCAGTGATCAACTTAGGAATCACTTAAAGACATTCTCTTACATCTAAGACTTTGTCCTACCAACCAGAACTTCGGGTCACATTACGTCGAGTATACAACATGGTTATATGAAAGAACCTATGACTGAGGCATAGGAGATGCAACGCATCTCTTTCTTTCAACCATAGTTGCAATACTCAATGCTTCATTTGGTAATAACTTCTTTCTTACCTTGTTCCATTCTGAACTTCTTCAGAATCTTTCTTAGGACATTCTGAACGTCTTTCAAAATCATGTCCAGGAAGCATTTGACATTTAGTGTTTATTAAACTCACCAATCTATCTTGATAGATCTTTTTTTAACAACTTCAACTTCATCCTAGCTTAAATATTATTAACACCAATTACATCATTCGCATATGTCGTCCACATATCACAGAATGATTTCACGCTCCCACTCAAATATGACATTCATGTTTGATATCCAGGGATTTCACTTAGCTCCCACTCAGAATATGTCAGCTACATATTATGAATTAGCCAAGCTAATTTGATCCCACTCAAATCTAGGTCCTCTCAATAATCTTGGACATTCCAAAATTCTTTGATTATCATCAATTTGAGAATTCCAATTACGAGACTTCAATATCCATATATTTCTAGTGTAAATCCAAAAGACTTAAGCATCACTACTATTTATAGTCAACTCCTTAAATTTGTCCAAACTTGTGACAAATCAAGCTTTTTGTCATTCATTAAGTTTCATTTCCTTCTTATGACTTTGCAGTCATTCAGAAATATCAAGTAAACTTCTTTACTTTAATAAGATCAAGTAACATGTTACTTTGCAATATTAAATGTAACTTAATATAGGATTTTATGACTCCTGGTCATTTCTCGCACTCAGGTCCATCACGCTTCTTTGTAATTTGTAGGTATGTCTTGTTCAAAACATGACAAGTGAATCAATAATATAATTCCACAAACATGTAGAATATATGGTTGAATCCTACTTTCTTTAGTAAAAGTATTCCCTGAAACTTTATGATCATTATCAACAGTTTCTCCTCTCTTTGTAGAGTTTGGTTTCATGAAACAAATTCCACTGTGCCACTCAACAATTCAGAGGTAAGGTCAAATACCTTGTTTTGATCTTTTACTTTCTTCCACTTGTATCTTCATCAAGACACGTCAACTTAGGACAACAGAAGGTTTGCCCTTTTGTGGAAGATGCATTCATAGCTTCCTAAGAATGCTCTACAAAGACTTGTTTATTCGCCACGATTTCGACTTATCGAAATCTCTAGAAACTCAAACTTGCCATAATACTTATGGTGTTGTTTCCACAAATCTTTAGATGTTCCTTTGTATTTCAAATGAGTGTTTGCTTATTTTGATCTTTAACTCTAAACGACAATTATAACCCCGATAAGAGATAATACTATACCATATGTATCCAATACATAATGATTATGATGTTTTAGATATTTCAACATAGTTTGAATTCGTCCAATTATCATAATTTGTGAAACATCTTTCACAAGTTCCTTTTTATGCTAAACTTAACTTGAATACTTTTGTTGTGTCGATCAAATCGATAGACTTGTTAATTTAGTTAATTCAATATCCCATTTGGTTATGAACTCATTTGAACAATTCAAATCATTTCAAACTTCATGTTTCATTAAGTAAATACATTTATTCACTTAAGTTCACAATAAATGATTTCCACTACTTGTTGAAAATGTGATACATCATTATGTATAAGTTTCAACATTTCTTCGCATATCACCGTTTTACCAGAATGCGGAGTTTTTAGTCATTCTGCCCAAGAGGCATGGTTTTGCAAAGTCTCTAGATTAAGCATCTAGGACCCCGATCTTTCATAAAGAACCTGCAATAACCAAAATGACTTAAACTGTAGCGTCATTTCATTATTAAACTTTGGATATCTTTTAGCATTCTAATCCTTTATAAATGTTTAAACTATTATCATTAACATAGTGATAAGAATAACTTGTTTGTAATCGTAATGTGACCATCAGGTATTGTTCATAAGAATAGTACAAACTGGTTTGTAACTTGTTCATATGAATAATCGTCTCGCCAAAAGCAAGACACACAAACTAGGATTAAAAATTATATTCAAGTCCACTAATCCAAATGACAAACTTTGAGGAAAGAGGTGATGTCGGCCATGAACTGATTTGCTTGCCGTCATCATGTCTCATTGCCTCAAATCCAGCAATTCTCAGGCAGATCATCCTATTTTTCACAAAACGGGACAAGTATCAAATACTTTGCAAACTGCAACGAGTTTTGCAAGAACCATATTTATAATTTTGTATATCTTATATATACTTTTTCATCCATGACTTCCATTTGCAATCAAGCCCTTCTAAGAGTTCTCAACTCTAATGAAAGATTGCTAAGTGTTTTTCCAAACATTCTCTTTTCATCCATGATGGAGGAAAACTCATCCAACGGCTCATACACTATGTGCCATATTCTGTAGAATACAAAATGCAGCCCAATTCTCCATCGAATGGAGGATGGCTTATTGGATGATTATGGAGAAAACACAAACATTTCAGAGTCATTGAATTATCTCCTAATGGTTATCGTATCAAGAAGAGAAGATCAACTTTTACGAGGACATCCCTCAGGCGTGGGTATTAATCTATGAAGTTGGGCCCTTTTGCTAAGTTCCAAATTAAGCAATATATTCCCATGGTCGCAAAGGACCTCAATGGGATAGGCTAAGATCTACTAAGATATTTGCAAATAGACATCTAGACTAAGTTTATAATAAGAGATCAATTTATAATTGGTCTCCACTAAAATGGTCATCCCTTGGACGATTTTAGTGATCGCATGATTCCTATCCTCTGCACCTCCTCCGATCATCACGGCCATCCGTGCATTATCAAAGGTAGGCATTCAACAATGCCAATCACATCATCCATGTGACTCATGCTCGATCTTTCAATCTCTTGTGTTCCGAGGCCATGTATGTACATGCTAGGCTCGCCAAATCTAAATTGTGTGTATTCCCTGTGCAACATGGCTTACACCCACTGTATGCGAACGTAGATATGTCTGACCCCCGATCATCACGGCCGGCCTCATACCGAAGAACTTTCTTGGTGGTGCACACACAAGGGGAACACGGAACATTGGAATTAAATAGGGATTATCTTATTTGCTACCGTTGAGTATCTAAATACTAGCACACAATAAGATGTAAAACAGGTATCAACATCATATGTATAATGTGATATGATATGGTCTTTCCTGCGCCTTGATCTCCATCGAGCGCTCCAGCATGATCTCCATCTTGCCCTTGGTTTGACGCCAAGTCCACGACGCCACCACCAGGTTATTCATCGGAACGATGAGTATTACTATACTACTTAGCAACATAAAAGTAAACTACTTTTACTTTTGTAACGACCAATGCCATATCATAATCACATGCCCCCTACAAAATAAAGTTAGACGCCTCTACTTTATCTATTGCAAGTTTTACGTGGTTGTCAGGGCTTTTGTACTAGAACCTTTCCTAAACCACGAACTTTCCAACCACAACATGGATCCGATAGTTGTCTCTACTACACCCCTTTCGGGGCCCTCCGTTCTAAATGCTATATCAACTATTGAATGAGAGACAGACACCCGCTAGCCATTTATACGGTTCAAGCCGTATGTTGAGCGTGGAACCAGTCTCGCGTACGAATACACGTAAGGTCGGTCCGGGCCGCTTCATCAAACAATACCGCGATATAAACAAGTACACGTTAGAGGGTAACAACTAAGGGATCAATGCCCGCACAATACATGTGCGTATTGGCCGTACAACACTCCTACGCATAGATCGGCTCTGATACCACTCTTGGGGATCGGCGCAGAAAACAAAAATTTCCGTACGAAGGATCCCCGGAAACTTAGCCTAGGATCTATCTATGTAGTAATGCGGTAACGGCCGATGCGTAGAGAATACATACCCTAGTAGTCTGTACGCGGTTAACGTTCCGCGGGGAATGTGGTTGATGTAGTCGTACTCGAAGCCGACCTCAAGGCCGCGAAGCTCCTCGTAGGTCACCCCTTGCTCCTTCTTGATCTTCATCATCTTCATCGTGCACCAGCTTCGGCTCACGACATTTAAGTGCCCCAAGTGTTGCGCCTCGTGTCTTCATACACATCCGATGCACGATGAGACATCCGGCTCCCCGATCCCGTCGGGAGTGCGGAAGTTGATATCCGGCTAGGAATCCCTGCAGCGCAACGACGTACTGCAGGTGTGCCTCGATCGCACAACCGAGACTTGGGGCCATAATCACGAGGTATAGAGGGAGAGAGAGAAGGAGAAAGTCAACCAAAGGACTTCTCCAGATATTGGTGTGTTAATCCCACCCATGGGCACCCCTTTATATAGGGGGAGGGGGTATGCCCTCCCCTTTGGGTTTCCCATGTGGGACTAAACAAGGGAGAGAGGGGAGGGGGCGCATCGGCCACATGGGCCGCTGGCCAGGGGTGGGCCCCACCCCGTGCACAGCCCTAGGCTGGCCGGGTGGGCCCCCTCAAGGCGCCTGGTCCTTGGCCCTTGGCCCTTCCCTCCTCTGGTTTTCCCTCATGGGACCTATTTCCCTAGGAAGTTTGGCCCATAAGTGGAATAACTCTTCAAATTAGATTTTAATATCATATTTAATATTAATTACACTAATTAATATGTAAATACATATTACAAAATCCATCTTGACCCGAAACACCTTTCAGTTCCCTTTCGATTTCCTCCGAACGACTTCGGATCTTTCCCGGAATGATTCCGGTCTTTTATTCTTTCTCCGAACAACTTCGGATCTCTCTGTGGAATGATTCCGGCTTTCTCTTTCTCTACTGTGATTCCATCTTATGAATGATCGCTCTCATCGTACCCTTAAGTGTATCCTCTCACGGCTCGAGAATGCTCTAGACATGATCTTTATCAATGATCAACAGAGGGACCAGGGATATCCATGTGACCCCTATGCATTCCCGATGACAATGTCGTTTGAACCATCTAAATGTAGCATCCTCTTCCTTTTGTTTCTCGATACAACTTGTCCGAGATCCGATCACCGGTATCCTATACCTTTGTTCAATCTCGTTCACAACAAGTTATGTTTTCTTGTTACCGTGATATTACATCCCCGTGACCTAGTCACATGTTGCAACATTTATAGATGTAATCTCACCAAGTCGGCCATATGTATCTTTACCCGTCATGTGGGTGAACAAATCCCGGTCTTGCAGTCACATGTCATCTACTGTTCCTTCGGAATAACCAACGTACACCTTTATAGCCACCGCATTACCAGATGACGTTTGATGCAGTCAAAGCAGCCTAGGGTAACCGTGAGTAATATGAGCTCACGGTCTAAGGAGAAGGAGTCTAGGTATAGCTGTTGCAACAATGAACTATATGACTTGATCGTGTTGCAATCCTTCGAGGAATGTCCAACCACATCATTCTCCAATGATATGATCTCGTTGTCAGTCGGCATAAATGCCCATGATCTTGAAACCCAGATCATCTTCGTGACCAACAAACTAGTATGAATAGAGGCTACTAGGGACTTGGTTGTTTCATACCACACCTGTACCAATGTTTCTACTTGGCACAGTTCTAGCACAATATGAAACTATTATAAACTAATTGAGATATGACAATAAAAACCTATTTATTATTTGCCTCTAGGGCATATCTCCTTCACTCTCCCACTTGCACTAGAGTACAAATAATCCAGCTTACATTTTACTCATATAAACCATATACCATATGCGTTTACAGATCATGCATGCTCATGGGAAACGTCATGTCTATGTTCTGTTTTACCAGACCATTATGTCTTTTGCAAATCATTAATGTCTTCCTAATTTTGACATTCACACCATTATCTTATAATGGGTCGAAGTATTTGTTTGGCAACAAAGTGAGACTTTTGTTTCTAGTGTTTATGATGACGGTTGTTTTTCACTGTTGTCATCTAAACTTCGAAACACATTTTTCTATCCTTTGTGTATATACTATAGTCAGGGCAGCAGAACGAGGCCGGATTCCAGGAGCTTACAGTGACATTAGATCAACCTCGAGGGCTTTCTCATGGGCACTGGGCCCTCGGACACATCATTCTACGTTAAAAGCGAACTAGCCCCGCCATAACATTATACATCACATCAGATGTAGCTTTTATACTTCTATATCTATGTAGATCCTAGTGCATGAAATGCAACTATGCCACTTACTTTCCTTCTTGCCATTTATGTACAAACTTAATTCTGGTTCAGTGATCAACTTAGGAATCACTTAAAGACATTCTCTTACATCTAAGACTTTGTCCTACCAACCAGAACTTCGGGTCACATTACGTCGAGTATACAACATGGTTATATGAAAGAACCTATGACTGAGGCATAGGAGATGCAACACATCTCTTTCTTTCAACCATAGTTGCAATACTCAATGCTTCATTTGGTAATAACTTCTTTCTTACCTTGTTCCATTCTGAACTTCTTCAGAATCTTTCTTAGGACATTCTGAACGTCTTTCAAAATCATGTCCAGGAAGCATTTGACATTTAGTGTTTATTAAACTCACCAATCTATCTTGATAGATCTTTTTTTAACAACTTCAACTTCATCCTAGCTTAAATATTATTAACACCAATTACATCATTCGCATATGTCGTCCACATATCACAGAATGATTTCACGCTCCCACTCAAATATGACATTCATGTTTGATATCCAGGGATTTCACTTAGCTCCCACTCAGAATATGTCAGCTACATATTATGAATTAGCCAAGCTAATTTGATCCCACTCAAATCTAGGTCCTCTCAATAATCTTGGACATTCCAAAATTCTTTGATTATCATCAATTTGAGAATTCCAATTACGAGACTTCAATATCCATATATTTCTAGTGTAAATCCAAAAGACTTAAGCATCACTACTATTTATAGTCAACTCCTTAAATTTGTCCAAACTTGTGACAAATCAAGCTTTTTGTCATTCATTAAGTTTCATTTCCTTCTTATGACTTTGCAGTCATTCAGAAATATCAAGTAAACTTATTTACTTTAATAAGATCAAGTAACATGTTACTTTGCAATATTAAATGTAACTTAATATAGGATTTTATGACTCCTGGTCATGTCTCGCACTCAGGTCCATCACGCTTCTTTGTAATTTGTAGGTATGTCTTGTTCAAAACATGACAAGCGAATCAATAATATGATCGCTCTATAATTTGTAGGTATCTCTTTCTCTACTATGATTCCATCTTATGAATGATCGCTCTCATCGTACCCTTAAGTGTATCCTCTCACGGCTCGAGAATGCTCTAGACATGATCTTTATCAATGATCAACAGAGGGACCAGGGATATCCATGTGACCCCTATGCATTCCCGATGACAATGTCGTTTGAACCATCTAAATGTAGCATCCTCTTCCTTTTGTTTCTCGATACAACTTGTCCGAGATCCGATCACCGGTATCCTATACCTTTGTTCAATCTCGTTCACAACAAGTTATGTTTTCTTGTTACCGTGATATTACATCCCCGTGACCTAGTCACATGTTGCAACATTTATAGATGTAATCTCACCAAGTCGGCCATATGTATCTTTACCCGTCATGTGGGTGAACAAATCCCGGTCTTGCAGTCACATGTCATCTACTGTTCCTTCGGAATAACCAACGTACACCTTTATAGCCACCGCATTACCAGATGACGTTTGATGCAGTCAAAGCAGCCTAGGGTAACCGTGAGTAATATGAGCTCACGGTCTAAGGAGAAGGAGTCTAGGTATAGCTGTTGCAACAATGAACTATATGACTTGATCGTGTTGCAATCCTTCGAGGAATGTCCAACCACATCATTCTCCAATGATATGATCTCGTTGTCAGTCGGCATAAATGCCCATGATCTTGAAACCCAGATCATCTTCGTGACCAACAAACTAGTATGAATAGAGGCTACTAGGGACTTGGTTGTTTCATACCACACCTGTACCAATGTTTCTACTTGGCACAGTTCTAGCACAATATGAAACTATTATAAACTAATTGAGATATGACAATAAAAACCTATTTATTATTTGCCTCTAGGGCATATCTCCTTCACTCTCCCACTTGCACTAGAGTACAAATAATCCAGCTTACATTTTACTCATATAAACCATATACCATATGCGTTTACAGATCATGCATGCTCATGGGAAACGTCATGTCTATGTTCTGTTTTACCAGACCATTATGTCTTTTGCAAATCATTAATGTCTTCCTAATTTTGACATTCACACCATTATCTTATAATGGGTCGAAGTATTTGTTTGGCAACAAAGTGAGACTTTTGTTTCTAGTGTTTATGATGACGGTTGTTTTTCACTGTTGTCATCTAAACTTCGAAACACATTTTTCTATCCTTTGTGTATATACTATAGTCAGGGCAGCAGAACGAGGCCGGATTCCAGGAGCTTACAGTGACATTAGATCAACCTCGAGGGCTTTCTCATGGGCACTGGGCCCTCGGACACATCATTCTACGTTAAAAGCGAACTAGCCCCGCCATAACATTATACATCACATCAGATGTAGCTTTTATACTTCTATATCTATGTAGATCCTAGTGCATGAAATGCAACTATGCCACTTACTTTCCTTCTTGCCATTTATGTACAAACTTAATTCTGGTTCAGTGATCAACTTAGGAATCACTTAAAGACATTCTCTTACATCTAAGACTTTGTCCTACCAACCAGAACTTCGGGTCACATTACGTCGAGTATACAACATGGTTATATGAAAGAACCTATGACTGAGGCATAGGAGATGCAACGCATCTCTTTCTTTCAACCATAGTTGCAATACTCAATGCTTCATTCGGTAATAACTTCTTTCTTACCTTGTTCCATTCTGAACTTCTTCAGAATCTTTCTTAGGACATTCTGAACGTCTTTCAAAATCATGTCCAGGAAGCATTTGACATTTAGTGTTTATTAAACTCACCAATCTATCTTGATAGATCTTTTTTTAACAACTTCAACTTCATCCTAGCTTAAATATTATTAACACCAATTACATCATTCGCATATGTCGTCCACATATCACAGAATGATTTCACGCTCCCACTCAAATATGACATTCATGTTTGATATCCAGGGATTTCACTTAGCTCCCACTCAGAATATGTCAGCTACATATTATGAATTAGCCAAGCTAATTTGATCCCACTCAAATCTAGGTCCTCTCAATAATCTTGGACATTCCAAAATTCTTTGATTATCATCAATTTGAGAATTCCAATTACGAGACTTCAATATCCATATATTTCTAGTGTAAATCCAAAAGACTTAAGCATCACTACTATTTATAGTCAACTCCTTAAATTTGTCCAAACTTGTGACAAATCAAGCTTTTTGTCATTCATTAAGTTTCATTTCCTTCTTATGACTTTGCAGTCATTCAGAAATATCAAGTAAACTTCTTTACTTTAATAAGATCAAGTAACATGTTACTTTGCAATATTAAATGTAACTTAATATAGGATTTTATGACTCCTGGTCATTTCTCGCACTCAGGTCCATCACGCTTCTTTGTAATTTGTAGGTATGTCTTGTTCAAAACATGACAAGTGAATCAATAATATAATTCCACAAACATGTAGAATATATGGTTGAATCCTACTTTCTTTAGTAAAAGTATTCCCTGAAACTTTATGATCATTATCAACAGTTTCTCCTCTCTTTGTAGAGTTTGGTTTCATGAAACAAATTCCACTGTGCCACTCAACAATTCAGAGGTAAGGTCAAATACCTTGTTTTGATCTTTTACTTTCTTCCACTTGTATCTTCATCAAGACACGTCAACTTAGGACAACAGAAGGTTTGCCCTTTTGTGGAAGATGCATTCATAGCTTCCTAAGAATGCTCTACAAAGACTTGTTTATTCGCCACGATTTCGACTTATCGAAATCTCTAGAAACTCAAAGTTATGTTTTCTTGTTACCGTGATATTACATCCCCGTGACCTAGTCACATGTTGCAACATTTATAGATGTAATCTCACCAAGTCGGCCATATGTATCTTTACCCGTCATGTGGGTGAACAAATCCCGGTCTTGCAGTCACATGTCATCTACTGTTCCTTCGGAATAACCAACGTACACCTTTATAGCCACCGCATTACCAGATGACGTTTGATGCAGTCAAAGCAGCCTAGGGTAACCGTGAGTAATATGAGCTCACGGTCTAAGGAGAAGGAGTCTAGGTATAGCTGTTGCAACAATGAACTATATGACTTGATCGTGTTGCAATCCTTCGAGGAATGTCCAACCACATCATTCTCCAATGATATGATCTCGTTGTCAGTCGGCATAAATGCCCATGATCTTGAAACCCAGATCATCTTCGTGACCAACAAACTAGTATGAATAGAGGCTACTAGGGACTTGGTTGTTTGATACCACACCTGTACCAATGTTTCTACTTGGCACAGTTCTAGCACAATATGAAACTATTATAAACTAATTAAGATATGACAATAAAAACCTATTTATTATTTGCCTCTAGGGCATATCTCCTTCAGGTAGGCCAAGACGGGACCAACCGACCGGCTCCAAGGAGCTCTGGTTTTCTGGACCCAGAACAAGGAACCACAGCCGGGTCGAATTCTCCACCCGGTCCGCATCAAATTTTCCCTGGCTGGCTCGTCTAGCCGAGTGACTAGAAGAACTGGCTAGGAGGCCGCTCCTAGCCGTCCGCCTTGGATCCGCTGGCCATGGTACGGTGGGGATGAGGCTCCTTGCTGAGCGCACGTCTGACTGGACATGCTGGCTAGCCTAGCCGGCGCTATCGGACAAAAGCGCCAAAGCTGGAGGCTGACGAAGAAAGCAAGGGCCGACGAGTAAAGCTCCGGATTATGCATAAAGAGTCGGCTGACGGATAAAGAGCTGGCTGACGAGTAAAGCAGGGGCGCTGGACACGGTAGCGCTGCCCTTCCCTGTACTGGAGGCTTGACTGGACCCGGGCCTACCGTTTGGCCCTGTCCAGCCGGAGCACTTTGTAAGGCCCAAATCCAAACAGTAAACCCTATAACCCATCTTGTAAACTGCTTCCTCACCAGTATATAAGGCGCGCGGGGGGGGGGGGGTGGTAGTGCTAGGGTTCTAGGTAGACAATTACAAGTTAGAAGTTCTCTAGATTAGACAAGTTGAGTAGTTCCTTCTTATTCTTCTAGCAAGGAGTAGCCAGGAAAACAGCTCAAGGAGCATCTGTATTAGGCATTCGCCCCTCGATAGTAGATCCTTGCAGGAGTAGGAGCTTTACCTTGCCAAGAGGGCTCCAAACCTGGGTACATCGCTGTGTTTGCAGTATCTGTGCCCAACCCGTTGCGAGTAGCCACCGATAGCATCCTGATTATCCTCTTCATGCCATCCCCGATAGCACTGCCGTGTTCAACACCACGACATCATCTTGAAGCTTTCCATACTTGGTGATCATGGTTTCATGAAGACAAGTTCAAAGAAGAGGTTTCCCTAAGGAGTGTGGCGGAGCAATTCGCAATTATTCATCAAGCGAGCATGAGCAAATGCAATCAAGAAGGGTGTTCCATATTGGAGAAGACAAGATCGTGGACATCAAGTCCAAGTGGAATGCTCAAGGCAAAGGTATGATCTTGATAGGTTTTCTATTTTACTGGTCTATTGTAGTTGTTGGGAGAGAGGATTTATGATAGGTAGTCATACTATAAAGAGGGGCTCTCGAGTGGGTATCCCGATTATATCATTCGGAGACAACTCAAACCTTTGCATATATAGCATCATGTTTCTTGGTTGTTATTTGTATCTTGTCCAGGTGAGGATCCAGAGCTTGTGGTTATCTTCATAACAAGCTCTAGTTCATCAGAAGCGGATTTCCCTTGAACATCCTTTTTCATTTTTGATCTTGCGGGATTTCCAACTTCACTTCTTAGGTGATGTCTCACGTATATCTTCATGATATTTTCTCCCTAGGTGGTATCAAATATTTTATCCCCATTTTGTTGGATTCTACACTTCGTTATATTTCCAACAAAATTGGTTTCATCTTGTTTGTATTTCGGATGCAAAAGTTATGGCAGTTTTGGTTATGGAGTTTCCTTGACCGAAACTACCGTTGCTTCATCGGAAGTACCGCTAGGCCACATTCGGTGTCGGTACTACCGGTGGAAGTAACGATCTATTTCCAGTGAGCATGGCAATGCCCCCAGCACCCATTGTGTTTTTTATGCGTATTTGCCGGTACTTGGGCCGGTAGTTGGCCAGAAGTACCGCTGAGGCACATTTTGCCGTTGGTCGTACCGGTGGAAATTCCGGCCCACTTCCTCTCAGCCCATGAAACCACGTAGTAAGATCTATGTTTGGTCGCGTTGTATTTGTCGGTTCTTGGCCGGTAGTGGACCGGTAGTACTGGCTAGAAGTTCTACCCCGGGTCGGGTGGAACTTCCGGCCTATACAATCAGGTCTTTTAAACATTTTTTGAGCCGTGGGAACCGGGCTGGCCGGTACTTTCGGTGGCTCACCAGTACTACGGTTAGGCACGATTTGACCCAAACGGTCAGATCTGGGAGCCCTTTAAAAGGGTCTCCTCTTCCCCTTCGTGGGCACTAGCTCTTTTGGTCAGGTTTTTCTCTCTCGCTCTCTCTCCTCTATTGTTGACCTTGAAGAGCTTGTCCTCTCCCCTTCCCCCTCCTATGATTCTTGCATATTTTTGAGGGATTTGAGAGAGAAGATCTAGATCTACAACCCCACTGACATTGGTTTAACACGTCAATACCCATAGTTTATGGACTTGGGTTTAGAGAAAGAGTAGTGCACTGGAGACTTTGTCGGCTAACAAACAAAACAACACGGGGACACGAGGTTTACACAGGTTTATGCCTCCAGAGGTAAACCCTAATCCTTCTTGTCTGTTCTTGATTGATAGAGGAACCGAAGATTACAAGGGTGGCTTGATGGCGATGGTGCACATATTATATCTGGCGGGTGTATGTGTGCTAGGGTTTCGATGTCAAGATCTATTGTGGTGCTATGTAGATCTATCGAATGTGGCCTCCCTGTTGGACCAATACGAGTTGGTTACAAATTAATTTCAAACTCTAGTCTTGAGCTTTCCTTGTCTTACGTTCTTAGAGTCCGAGTCCACACGGGTTTCATATCAGCCGAACCATCATGGGTTTCACGGACCTTGGCAGGTCATAGATTGGTCCTTCCATTGGGCCGCACCAGGTAGGATGTAGTCGGTTGCCTGTTGGGCATAGCTATGTCAGTCGTCCCCGAGTGTCCATTTGAATCGTAGATTCGGGTGGAAACTTATATGTCTTGTGCCTTGCATTTGGTGGTCGGAGTCAATAGTTTTATTGAGTGCAAAGCACTCACCCAAAAGTTCACCGAGTCAGTTGAAATTCGTAATTGTTCATACGAATGCTGGTAAACGTTCCTGGTGCGCTCAACGGATCGAGACCATTTAATTGCTTTGGAGAAAAATCATTACCTACTCAAACTGGAGTCACTGGACTTGAATTCGGAAATTGTTGGCTTAGTTCAACTCATGTTGCGAAGGCCTTACTAATCCGAACTCCATTTTAAATACATATGTACCCAACGCGTCCGTCGGGAATTTTTTCACGCCTGTAGGCGCGGTATTTATCTGGTAGAGTGCAGTGATTGTAGTTGCCAGACCATCAGATTGTATCAGTAGGTCTTATCTTTACATCGTAGATGCAACATGCAAATGTTTGTCACCACGGATGTGTTTTGGGTGGTCAAGAAGACGTTGTCTCTGAACTTTACATTGGTGTGTAAGTGTACGCAGTCGACACAATGGACTATGTTGTGAATCTTTTGTTTTCTATAGGGTGCGCAACTAGCGCTACCTATGGGAGTAGCCCCCGAGTGTCCGTTCGAGTCATAGAGTTGAGAAGAGACTTGTAGTCGTTGGTTGTGTAGATGCAACATGCAAATGCCATCAATGCCGATGCTTTTTCAAATGCATGACCAGTGTGCCCTATGGGAGTAGCCCCCGAGTCCTCATTCGAGTCGTAGATTCGAATGAGGAATCGGATCGTGCCACTCAAAGATCTTGTATGGGCGCATCCAACGCTCCAATTTGGAGTAGCCCTAGAGTGTCTGACCGAGTCGTAGAATTGGGCAGACTCTCGAATCTTGTATCTTGTAGTCGTAGTTGACAATTATGCGAGGAGAAATCACTGACCTAGAAGTGCATCGAGTCAGTGTCTCACGAATAAGGAGCCAAGAGTCGATGTTGTAGTTGGAGACAATGTAGTGGAGTCATGCGGCGTTTAGACGGAAAGACTCGACGCTGCGGACGAAGTCGGCACAATTGCTCATGTCAGGTGCATGACCGCACATTGGGGTGCGCGACCAACGCCGCTTCAGTCGACAACTGACATGGTCTTCCAAGGAAGGTGTCGACTCTGTTGGAGGACCCGATAGAATAGATTTATATAGTCGACGTCCTTGTAAGCTACATAAAAAATTAATAGTTGTGAAATACTTGTATCTTATAAAGAATATTTGCTTAATGGATTGTACAGTAAAATTCTAGTGCCAATCGAGTCGACGCGTTTGCACTGTATGCTAGGAATTTTTGTTAGCCTATTACCCTTTGTATCAGTACCTTGCCGAGGTATTTAGAGTTCTAGGATTCAACGATCAGGAAGAATCAACTACTCGGGCTGTCGCGTATGAAATGCTTGAGTACGCGGAGTCGATGGCACATTAGGTTACTCGAAGAGGGCATAGCCCCCGAGTGTTTTGAGTGCGAGTTAAAAAATAATCAATTCTAAGTAGAGGGAAACTTAGATTTATTGGTAGTTGCCGTGGACGAAGTCGATGCGACTATGGACGTAGTTGACATGGTAGCGGGTCGCAAGAGTCGGTGCAACATGCGGATCACAATCGCGGGAGCCGATGGGACTGGTGGATTGCCGCAGTCAAAGACTACAACGGGTCATCGGAACCGAAGACCGCAACAGGTCGTCGGAGACGAGGGTGCCCCCGAGTCGCCGAAGCCGAAGACCACGGTGGATCGCACGACGGAGTCGAAGACTGCAGCGGATCGCCGGAGCCAAAATTAGAAGTGGGTCAGACAGTAGAGTCGGCGCATCCCCTAGGCATGATTCGAGGTTACTGAGTCACTCGTTGGACAAAGTTAATGGTGATCGAGTCGACGCGGCGGACCGGGGTCGATGCGGTGTTTTCGTCAGAGCCGAAGACTACAACGAGTTGCCGAAGTCGAAGAACGCAGTGGACCACCGTAGCCGAAGATTTTAGCATGTCTCCGCAGTCGAGGAATTTAGTGGGTCACGCGGCGGAGTCAGCATAGTCCCAGAGTGTATAGTTGATGCGGTTGGACAGAGTCGACGCTGTAGAGACATACTCGACGCGGTGGGCATGTAGTCGAGGCGATGGTGGGAGTGAACAAAGTTGATGCGGCGGAATCAACGCAGCCCCCGGGTGTAGGGTCGGCGGAGTCGCACGAAGGACATAATCGACATGGCGGATCGGAGTCATGTGGCAGATGATCGTCGATGTTGTGGATGTAGCGGACCGGAGTCGACGTGGCAGCGAGTTGCGTGGCATTTAGCCGAAAGTAGTCAACGCTGCGGATGCGTACCCGACGTCGGAGGACAATTAGTCGACGCTGCAGCGAAATTAGCCATAATTTGAATTCTCCCAGGACAAATCCATGCACATAGGTAGCTTCTTCATAGTGATCTCCTTTTTTATTGAACTAGTGGACGTGACCACACCTGATGATCTTTTCTTTTTCTTGAACTAGCCATGATGATCCATTTTTTCCTGAGCTGGTTCTCGTCACACACGTGGTGGTCCGACATGGGCCACTTTTCATTTTCCTTCTTTGAACGCTTCAAAGCAGCGCTGGCGACCGGTTTGACTCCCAACAGAACGCATCTTTTGGAGCTAGCAGATCGGATCAGATCGATGTAGCTTGATTAAATAAACCTCATCATCAAAACTTTGAACCACATGGATTTTCACCTGCACTGACACAATCCGATTCGAAGAGTTATTCCTGTCACAGCGTGATCTGGACGGCCTTGGGTGTTGAGCCCCCGAGCCGAAAATTCAGATGAATTTCTATGTATGCTGGTCACGTACGATGACTATCCGCCGACCAAAGCTTGGGAGAAAGAATGAATCACGAGAACGGATAAAACGGTTGCCACCACACGTCCTGAAACTCTCGATCAGGCAGATCGAATCATCCATGCCCGAGGACGACAATGACATTGATCCTGCGATATATTTCTCCTCATCTTTTACGAAATTGAAGTAGACGTTAATGTTGATCCCACTCGGATCTTGACTTCAAGCAACATTTTTGCGATGGTCGAATTGTTGCTTGGTGAAGAGGGAGTTAACCGTGACGACGTGGATGAAACTCCAGGTGTGATCTGGCCGCCATTGATGGTGAGGTATCATGCTCGGATGACGAGTCATAGATTGCAGAGGTTGGAGCCGCCGAAGTCGCAACATCAGCGCACGGGGTTCCCACAGACGACCCCAATTGATGTGGGGTTAACACGTCAATGCCAATAGTTTATAGACTTGGGTTTAGAGGAAGAGCGGCGCGCGGAGACTTTGTCGGCTAACAGACAAAACAACAGGGGACACGAGGTTTACCCAGGTTCAGGCTTCCGGAGGAAAACCCTACTCCTGCTTGACTGCTATTGATAGATAGAGGAACCGAAGGTTACAAGGGTTCCTTGATGGCAATGGTGCACACATTAGATTTGGCGGGTGTAAGCATGCTAGGGTTTTGATGTCTAGATATATTGTGGTGATGTGTAGATTTATTGGATGTGGCCTCCTCGTTGTACCCTCCTAGCCTTTATATATGGGGAGGCTAGGTCTCAGGTACAAATACGAGTTGGTTATAAGTTAGTTTCGAACTCTAGTCCTGAGCTTTTCTTGTCTTGGGCACATGGAGTCTATGTCCATATGTGATTTATATCAGCCGAACCGTCATGGGATTCACGAACCTTGGTAGGTTGTTGATTGGTCCTTCCATTGGGCTGCACCAGGTAGGATGTAGTCGGTTGCCTGTTGGGCATACTTTTTTTATCCACCAAACTAAATCCCTTCTTTGTGAAAAATCCTTGTGACGATGGGTAACCTCGGCAATGCCCATGGTTGTGGGCTTAGGGTTTCGAGGAAAAGAGAATGCTAGAGATTTTATCGGATGTCAGACAAACTAGGGGGTCGAAGTTGTCTAATTATCGATGGACAGCGAGGTTACAGATTGCTTGGGTGTTTTTTGGTACCTCTCCGTTGGCTCCTCCCAGCCTATATATAATAGGCTGGGTCCCGATGCCGTATACGGATAGGTTACATATTTATGATTACAACACCAATACAATGTTGGTTTCTATTTCCTTATCTAACAAAACTTATGACTTCCGTCGGATGCTTCCTAGGCCTTCTTCTTTGGTCTTCATGGGTCGTGAGCCTTCCTATAGCTAGGGTAACCAAACATGAGTACCTGAGTAATCATACCCATGTCTGTAGCCCCGAGACTCCATCTGAATCATAGATTCAGGTTGTCTCTCAGAGATATTTTTGGTATTTATGACTAAAGTTTTACAAGATATTTTATCTTTGTTTTATTTTTAAGCTTGTAAGGATTTGATGCAACAGGCCTAATGGATCGGACGGTTCGGGAATCGGTTAATTGCTCCTGGGCAAAAACACTGTAGATCTACATCAAATTCAAGTCCCTAGGCTTTAACTCGTAATTTTATTAGCGTAATCCAGTTCGAGCCATTGGGGTCTTATCGAATATTGAATTCTAGTTCTATTATATCGGGTACCCAACGCGTTCATCAGGATTTTTCATTGTATCGTTGATACGGATAATTTGTTGGCAGGGTGCATTCTTGTGCAATTACCAGGCCACACATGATAAATCCCGGGGTCTTACTTTCATGTCGTGGACATGACATTCAGAGTTTTACCACGTTAGGCGCGATCCAAGATTTTTGTATGATTTCATCAGCTGCCTTGTTTGCCTGCTGGAATTGCTACAGTTTATCACTTTTTCCTTTTCTTGGATGATGTTCTTTTAGACACTCCTGATGGGAGTAACCTTTCGAGTATACGTTGATGTAATATTCATAGGTTTTATCGGGTATGTTTTCAACATACGAGGATAATTTTTCTCCGGGTCTTGACTTTATAGAGAAAAGTTTTGTATCGGGTGCACGATAGCTCTCCCGATGGGAGTAGCCCCCGAGGCTATGCTCGTATGCCTGCATTGGGATATAGGCTCAAAGTCTTTAATTATCCGTGAAAAACTTTAATTTCGGTGATTTTTCTAAGACCACCTTGATACTTTGTCGGGTGGGCGGCTAGCGCTCCCAGGGGATATTTGTATTCGATTGTAGGCTCAAGTTTCTTCTGCTGAGGAATTTACTTCAACTCAGGTCTTTGTAAGTACTTTCTTAGGTCTTTTCCTTAAATAGAGCCTAAGTGTTGCCACTATTTTTTTTGACATCATTGCTGACGCAATTGTTGCATCGTGGCTTCTGGGAGACACATCTCGATGGGGCGTTTCAATTATGGGCCCGTGCTGCAGTAATGATGACGCTTGAGCGGCATGTCAGTGGAGTTTTTTGACTACACGACCCCCTTTAAGATCGAGGCTTCGTGCAAATTTCCTCTGTTTTACCGCAGTAATAACCGCCCATGATTTTCTCCTTCTATGAAATTTTGACATGTGTCATCATCATGTGTGTCTTGACCATTCAATTTTTATTGAACGACTGAGCCCTGCGTTTCTTCCCTTTATAAATGAGGTGATAATCATTTTACTGTTTTACTACCTTCTCTTGCTGCCTTCATCTTCTTCCTTGTGTCGCACCTGCGTTTGCTGCTTTTGCCTATTCTTTCCCCTTCACACACCTATGTCACTTTCTAGCCTCCATACGGAAAAGCAAGGTTGGAACTTCTACAACGTACGCCAAGACCACGAAGAAGAGAGCTCTCGGATGGGCTCCCACGAAGTTTACTCCACGATATTTGTGCGATGCGCGAAACTTTGGCCTCCTTGAGGAGGGCTCCTTCAAGCTCCCAGGGGATGAGGCTGCCCTGACCCCTTAATCTGGCTGGCGGGTAATATTCCTTTCCTTCTTGTATCACGGCCTCGCCCTGCATGTTCATGAATTCCTTCGTGGTCTTCTCTTTGTCTATGGCATGCAGCTTTACCATCTCACGCCCAATTCCATTCTTCATGTTGCCTGCTTTGTCACCCTTTGCGAGTGCTTCCTCGGGATCCGTCCCCATTGGGGTCTGTAGAAGTATTTCTTTTATGTCCGCCACAACACCACCGATACTCTTGTTCATGATGTCGATGGGGCCATTTTTCTGTTCGCTATGAAGTTGACTATTTCAACTTCAAAATTACGGATTATGTCCAAAGATGGAAAACCAAATGGTTTTACATCAAGGACAAAAAAAATCAAGGGTCAGTCTTTTGGGTTGTCCCCTTTTGATCCCAAGAAGACGTGATGAAAGCTTGATTCATGGGACCAGCGCCCAACTCCCGAAGAAATGATGGAGATCAAACCCTTGCTCACACGGATAGAGAAGCTGCGTACCGAGATTGGCAAGGAACTGTTGGGATTACAGATCCTCGCATACTTTCTTTGGGTGCGTATTCAGCCTCTCTAGGCAAGGTTCTCCGGTATGCGGGCTTACACCGGAAAGAAGGACCCAATGAGGATTTCACCGGATGATCTTGCTCTCAAGATCTATGAGAAGAGGGTTCTAAACTTCACCACGCTGACAAAGAAAAACCTAGTTCCTTCAGATTGTAGGGTGGATCCCTTTGGCAAGAAGAATCGTGTCCTAGACGTAAGTTTCTGTTGATTTCCTCTTTGTTCTTCATACTGACATACTGATACCTTCGATCCGGATTTACGGATGTAGTATAATAGCTTTTAACCTAAAAGACCTAGGTTTAATCGAACCTCGGAAAGCACTACTAAAAGATAATAAAAAAGGACACGTATATAAGACTTTGTTTGTTTGTTTTACCTTAGTTGACCGGACTAATCCACTTTACTTTATAATGGGTTGGAATCAATGGATGGAGATAGGCTAGGGTTGAAGATCCACCTGCAGCTGCACATTAAATGGGATAAAAGATAATAATAAGCATAGTCATGTATAATGTTTGAATCGAGATAATCTCTTGTGGGAAACACATCCTAATATTCTAGAGCCCCTGTCGTTGTATTGGGACCGGCAATACCTAAGAAGGTTAGATAGAGGTGTGGGGACTAGCAGGGAAGCTATCGACGGCGTCCACAGGCAGGATTGGGTACAAGCAAGCGTAGCTGGACGCAAGAAGTACCCAGGTTCGGAGCCCTCGTATTGAGGTAAAACTCCTACTCCTGCCGATCAGACTATGAGCGATATACGATCTACAAGTGCTCCTCGAGCTGTATTCTCTAGCTACTGTCTTAAATGCAATGAGACCAACCCTTTCTACTGAGGTCTTGCCTCTCCTTATATAGGCAGAGAGGCAACGGTCTTACTGGCCAATCCGACTGGTGGCTCCCACAAGTGGATCCCAGCCGACAGGTCATCTATAGTAACCGGTACAACCAGGTCCCATCAGAGTACGAGCGGTATGGCTGTCGTGGGCACAGTGAACGCCATGCGAGCCTGTCGTCAGCACCGGGCCACTGTTCCCGCGTCATCCCCGCACAGTCTTCGATATGGTCGGGTAGTTGCCAGTCCTGTCATCGTACAGGGCGTACCGCGAACTGTTCCGCACGCCGCCCTGTCTCCTTGATTGGTTCCGGCTACGCTGCTGTAGCCGGCTGCTTCTCCCCGCTCCGGCTACCTCACAGTTGCCGGCTTGACTTGCCTTGTCCGCCTGCGCTTGACCAGCCGGACGCGATCCAACTGCCATGTTTCTTGTCCGGTTGGGGTATCCGGGGGTCATCACCCCGACACTAGCCCCCGAGCGCATGTGGATTTCGCCCTTAGGTGAAATGTGTGTGCGCTCCTTCTTCGTTTGAATTTCTGACCGGCTACGCCTGGCGGTTGCGCTACCCGTGACACCAGTGCTGACACCGGCCACGCGCGCACGCGCCATTATTGTGCTGCGGCGGGCAGTGGAACATCCCGTCGCATGTTGCCTCGGGAAACTACCGCCTGACGCTTCGGTTCTCGCTCCGGGATCTTTTGCGCACTCCGCGTCTGCACACGGGATCTGGGCGGCGGTTCAGGTGGGGATCGCCTGGATGGGTGCCGCGTGGCGCCGCGGACGGTTGCCCTTCCGGGCCTTTAAAGGGGCGCCTGGGGAGGGTAGTTCCCCTCCTTCGCTTCCGTCGCTCCCCTGTTGTCTTTCTCTTCTCCTATGTGCTCCTGCCTTCCGCACCTCATCGCCGTTGCCGCTGTAGCCCGTCGCGCCGCCCGTTCGTCGTCGTCGGCGGTACGGGCCACCACCACTCATCCGCCGCCGTGTCTCCCTGCGAGCCGGAAATGGCAGCTGAGCGTGGAGCCTGGTGTGGCTCTCCATCACGGAGGACCACATCCAAAAGTATCATGCCACCCACGTCCTTCCGTCGGAGGAGGAAGTAGAGGTGCGGCTCGCGCCGGCGGGGGAGGTGTCGCCACATCCGGTGGAGGGAGAACGAGTGATCTTCCTCTCGCACCTGGCGCGCGGGTTCGCGTTGCCGGTGCACCCATTCTTCCTCACCTTCCTCGCCTTCTTTGACCTCCGCCTCCACCATCTCGTCACCAATGCAATCGGCACGCTGGCGCACTTCATGGCTTTCTGCGAGAGCTACCTCGGGATCCAGCCGGATCTCGGGCTCTTCTGCCGGCTCTTTCGAGTCTGACCGCAGGTGCAGTTTACGAAGGGGCCGCTGGTCGTCTGTAGCGGCGCCTCCATATACTCTCGTGCGTAGACCGGCTACCCGAAGTTCCGGCTGCACGACACGGTACGACTGTGGCAACAGTTGTACTTCTATGTCCGGAACCGCACCAACGTGGACCGGATCAACCTTCCGGCGTTCCAGGACGTGGAGTCTAGCCGGTAGCACTAGGACTTGAAGATGTACGGCGAGAAGGCGGAGTTGGATGCGATGCTGCAACGCATGCGCTCCCTCGTCACCTGCCGGCTAACCGGCCTGGACATCACCCTCAGCTGGATGTCCCGGCTGATGATGCCGTTGCAGCAGCGAGCGCACAAGATGTGCTTCTACTCCGGCCGGCTGGACCCAACTCGGCTGTCGCGCCGCGATCCCCGCCACCACAACCTGAAGGAGTGGGTGTGGACGATCACCAAGGAGCGGCTGCCGGAAGGCTAGTCCTTCAGGCTGGCCCCTTACAGCGTGACAACCGCGCGCCCTGGGTAGGTCCTTCTAGCCGAAATTTTCATTTGTATCTCTTGCCTTCTTTTTTGTTTTATCCGGCTATTCTTTGTATTCGACAGATCTTCCCTTGCATCCTTCGTGAGGAGGGCGACGCCCCACTTGAGACGTTCGCGCCTGACTTGCCCGAGCCGCGCGCTCGGCGGTCTAGCGAGGAGTCGGACGGCGACGGGGACGCCTTTCCTAGCCGGAACGACGAGTCGGCCGCCGATCCTCATGCGGAGGTCGACGAGGAGGAGGTTGCCGTGCCGGCCCCCGATCCGGCACACTGCCTTGTGACGGACGGTGACTCCAGTCAGTCTAGCGCTGGCGGGAGTGGCTCCAGCCGTTCTAGCGCCAGCCGGCCTGTTGCGGAGGAGCCGGCCCCAAAGAGGAGCCGGACCGGCGCCCTTTCGCTGAGTCGTCTTGGCTGGAAGAAACGACCGCCCTGGTGGTGCAGGGGTACGTCTTTCTCTGGGTTCCTTCACCATGTTCTGTTTCTTTCGTTTTCTCCCTTTTTGCCTTTGGCTTATTTGCTTCTTTGTCCTTCTTCTCTTCTTCTGACTTTTCAGCACGCTGGTCTCCTTTAGGGCCACGAGCCTGGCGCGAGCGCCGACTAGGTCGCCGCCCCGCGCGCCAGCCACGTCTACCTCCGCCCTCCTTCCTCCGAGGTACCGCCTCCGCCGCCGCCTCGAGCTGAACCGGCTGCCTCAGCCGAAGCGGTGGCCCCTCAGCCGGACGTGGTGGTCCAGCCGGAAACGGTTGAGACCACCTCGCATGGCGGGGACGGCTCTTCTGCGGAAACGCGGAGGGCGGCAGCCGGTAAGGAGCTCGTGGTTGTCGGCAATGACAACTCCGAGGACGAGCCAGGGGAGGAGTGGAGGACGGATCTCACCGCCACCCTCGAACTGGAGGTGAAGGAGATCCAGCTGCTAGAGGCTGCAACTGGCACGAACCAGTCCTTGGAGCAGAAGCTCGCTGCTGCCAACGGAATCTCCTAGAGTAAGTTTGCTTCATCCGGAATCATCTTTTTTTTGACGATAGTCGGTTTTGTTGCAGCCATCCTTGTGTGCGCTCATCGCGAGATCGATCCCCTGAAGAAGGCGAGCAACCGGCTGAGCAAGTCCAACTCCACGCGGCGGCTGTAGAACAAGGTTTGGCACGAAAAGGTGGACAGTCTAAAGGCCACCGTCAAGGAGCACGACGCCTCGCTCGCCAGCCGGATCTACGCCTTCAACCTTCTCGAGGCCTAGAACAAGGACCAAGAGAAGGAAATCAAGCGGCTGGTGGCGAAGGAGAAGGCCTTGGTGGAGGAGCTGATGCAAGTCGGGCATACGGCTAAGGGTAAGTTCCCTTTTCCGTCTCCTTTGTCTTTCCGGATCCGGTAGCCGGATTTGACTATCTTTTTTCTGACAGCATTTTATCCCGGTATAGACCTGCTGACGTACAACCGGCTGCAGGAGAACTGGTCGGGAGCGCAGCCGATGGCCCAGGAGCTCGTCGTCCTTCTTGGCGAGTTAGCCGCCAAGCTCCGTCAGGCGACGCAAGCCGTCTTCTCCTTTCTGTGGACGGACACCCCAGTCCCGGAGACGATGGCGCAGCTATCCGTGAAGGTGGGGGAGGTGCCGGCTGCCGTGGACCGGCTACGAGACTTGGCGGCGTGAGCCGGGTCTGAGAATGCCTTGGCCCTCATGCTCTCGTGGTACAAGGACGCCTACGTCGAGAAGATTAATGGGGGTTTCCGCGCCAGCGCCGACCTTACCGCCATCCGCTAGGCCCATCCGGAGCTTCAGGCCTCCGCCATCCAGATCGTGGACTACGTGGATCCCGACGAGGTGCTCACCGACTCGGAGTCCATTGGCACTCCGGATGCGGAAGCCTCGACGCAGCTGGCTGATGGCGATGCCGAAACCGGGTCGAATGCTGTGCCTCCTCGTCCGCCTGAGACAGCTGCCAGCCAGGGCGCCCCCCACGGCAAGGGACCCGCCGTTTAGCTATCACCCTAGGATGCCAGGTGTATTTGTTTTGTTTTATCTTGTTTAAAACTTGTCTGTCTGTACCAGCTGCTTCTGGCGCCGGGTATATTCATGGGAGCTTCATCTCCCCTTTCCTTTTAATGTCGATCGGGACGAATTTGGTTTGCCTTCGACTTGTGTTTTTTGCATGTCCTTTCAGTATTTGCCGGCTGACTTTGTCCGGCTGACTTCGCTCGGCTGAACGCCTTTAGCCGGGGGAACAGCAATTCCAGTGGGGGCGCGTCAGCGCACCCACTGGGTGTAGCCCCGGATATTCAGAGTAGCTGGCATAGCCAGGTACTTCGAATATTCTTTCTCTTCTTAAGTCCTCTAGCTTCATCCGACTAGACGCCTCTTATTTGGTTGCTTCCGCTGGCTGAACGCCTGTAGCCAAAGGAACTAACATTCTAGTGGGGGCGTGCCAGCGCACCCACTGGGTGTAGCCCCCGAGATTCGGAGTTGGTGGCGTAGCCAGGTACTTCGAATCTTTTTCTTCTCTTGCTCCTGCCCTTTCCCTCATCTGGGCTCCAAATATCCGGCTAAACGCCCTTAGCCGGTCGGGAGACTACAAGGTTCCACTAGGGGCGCGCGAGCGCACCCAGTGGGTGTAGACCCCGAGATTCGGAGCGCTTGATGAAGGCAAGGACTTTGAATCTTCTTCTTCTTTTCCTGAATTCCAACTCGAAGTAGGCGTACAAAAATATATACGTACACATACATTGTCACCCGTTAATAGGTTAGTCTTCTAAACTGTAGCCGGAAGGCTGATTTTTTTTGAAAACTAGCTTGTGCCTTTCTAGACACTTAGTCGTTTTCTCGTGTGCTCTGTTGTTTTCGTTGCGTGCTTGCCGGGCAGCCGGGTTGCGGTCTGCGGCCGGAACAGAAGGGAGCTGACAGTACATTGCGCACGGTACTAACGGCTTAGCAGCCGGATTGTCTTAAGCTAGTTGCGAGGCCGGGACGCCCGATCTGTCGCATCTCCTCCCCGTTTTTCATGTGGTATGCCTTGGGCTTTTGCTCTTGCTAGTTGGATAGCCGGGTTGCGGTCTGTAGCTGAGACGAAGAGTGGGCCTCTGACATCGTCGCATACTACTTAGCCGGTTTGTTGACTTAGCAGGTCGGGCCAGCCGGCAAGCCCCCGGGTAGGGGTTGCCGGAGCCGGAAAATCTGAACCGAAAACAGATGCATGCACATTTCTAGCAAGGAGCCCCCGAGCATCTCGTAGGGGTCCGCATTTTCATTCATAGGGTTTGCGGGATACATACACTGTCTGGTGACTAGGTGTAAAACGGGCGCAGCAAGGCTGCGTTCCAGGGACGCTCGGTCTCTTCGTCCGACTTGTCGATCTTGTTCTTGCACGGATACTGCGCGTCCATGAGGTAGTAGGAGTCGTTGGGCAGCGCCCGACTAACCATGAAAGGTCCCTCCCAAGGTGGCAACAACTTGTGCATGCCCTTCGTGTCCTACACCAGCCGGAGGACCAGGTCGCCCTCGCGGAATGCGATTGGGCGGATCCGGCCTGAATCGTAGTGGCGTAGTCGTTGCTGGTACAGGGCCGATCTGGACAATGCCAGGTCGCGGGCCTCCTCGAGGAGGTCCACACCATCTTCCCGTGCCTCCTGGTTGGCTTTTTCTTCATAGAGGAGCTTGGGTGGAGAGTCGAACTTGATATCTGCGGAGAGGATGACTTCTGATCCGTATACGAGGAAGAACAGGGTGTAGCCGGTTGATTTATTCGGCATGGTGCAGAGGCTCCATAGCACAGCCGGAAACTCCTCGATCCAGCATCCCGGCGACCGCTCCAAAGGCTCGATGAGGCATGGCTTGATGCCGGCTAGCACTAAGCCGTTTGCCCTTTTGACTTGCCCGTTGGACTGCGGGTGCGCGACGGAAGCGAGGTCCAGCCAGATGCCCTTGTTGCTGCAGAATCGGGCGAAGGCCCCCTTGGGAAATTCGTGCCGTTGTCGGTGATGATGCTGTTGGGGTAGACGAACCGATTTATGACGTCGGTGAAGAAGATGACGACTGTCGCCCCGTCCAGCTTCCGGATGGGCTTGGCCTCGATCCACTTTGTAAATTTGTCCACCACCACCAGCAAATGGGTCATGCCTGCGCGCGCCCGCTTGAAGGGACCGACCATGTCGAGGCTCCAAATAGCAAAGGGTGATACATTGCAAATGTATCCATAATTTTTGATGTTCCATGCTTGGTTTTATCTACTTTCTTGTGTTTTGTCCACACTTTGGAGTACTTTTCATATGATTTCTTGGACTAACCTATTAACAAGAGCCACAATGCCAGCTGCCTGTTTTCTGCTGTTTTTGGTTCTAGGAAAGTCAGAAATGAATATTGTCGGAATTGGACGAGACAAAAGCCAAAGTGCCTATTTTTCCGGAAGTCATCAGATGCCCAAATACGAGACGGAGAAGGGCTGTTGGCCGGCCACACCACCTCGCCACGTGGCTAGACCTGGACCGAACCAGGTGGTGGTCTGGCCGACCACAGCACCCCCTCGGCCTCTCCTTCCGCCTATAAGATGCCCTCGAGACTAAAACCCTAAGGACCCGATCAAAAATCCATGAAAGAGTCTATAGCTACCGTCATCTCCATACCTAGATCGGGAGGGATCTGAAGCTGTTCCCGGCACCCTGTCGGAGAGGGGAATTCACCCTAGAGGACTTATTCATCATCATGCAAGCCTCCGGTGTGATGCGTGAGTAGTTCATCTCTGGACTACGGGTCCATGTAGTAGCTAGATGGCTGGTTCTCCTCCTTTGTGCTTTCATGTCTAGATCTTGTGAGCTCCGTTCATGATCAAGATCATCTATTTGTAATTCTACATGTTGTGTTTGCGGGATCCGATGGATATTGAGATGCTATTTCAGATTGATTATTGATTCTATCATGTCTTTGTTATTTGTGATCTTGCATGCTTTCCGTTCTTAGTAGTTATCTTGGCCAAGTAGATGCTAGAAACTCCAAGAGTTAGTGTTTATGCTCGATATTGGGTTCATGCCTCTGGTAATCTGGGGAACTGACGGAAATCTCTAAGGTACTAGATGTGATGTTGCTACTTGGGAGAAAATAACAATCCTTTGTTCATAGAACAATCGTATTGTTTACTTTACACGCAATTTGTAAAGCAATAATTTGTTGCTTGCAACTTAATACTGGAGGGGGTTCGGATGATAACCTGAAGGTGGATTATTTGTCATAGATGCAGTTGGATGGCGGTCTATGTATAATGTTGTAATGCCCAATCAAGTTCCAAAGGAGTCAAGATGATTAGTATATGCATGTATTCTCGATGTTTGTCAATTGCCTCGCTGTAATTTGTTCACCCAGCATGTTATCTATCTTAAGGAGAGCCACCTTTAGTGAAATATGGATCCCGGTCCTTTCTTTTACATACAATCTACAAAGTGTTTACTACTTTGTGTTTACTTTCTGCAAACTTTTACTTCCGTCCATTCGATACCTTTAATCCTTTGTTTTCAGCAAAACCGGTGAGATTGACAACCTCATCGCAAGTGGAGGACAAAGTTATGCGGTTGTGTTGTGCAGGTCTCCACGTTGCTACTAGCACTGGTAGTGCGCCCTACCAAGGCTCAGCTAGCAACACCTTTGGGGGTGTTTCCTTGGTCCTACTGGTTCGATTAATCCTTGGTTTCGTACTGAGGGAAAACTTGCTGCTGTGCTCATCATACCTTCCTCTTGGGGTTCCCTAATGATCTCTACATCAACACTGAGCCAACAAGCAAACTTTTCTGGTGCCGTTGCCGGGGAGTCAAGTACATCTTCACAAGGGGAGTTCCTCATAACCAATCTCTTTACTTTGTTATTTTTGTTTTGCTTAATTTTCTTTTGCTTTCTTTCCTTGTTTTGTTATCAAAAACACACAAAAATTAGTTTTACTAGTTTGCTTTCTTTATTCAAAAACACACAAAAAATCAAGTCTCCTTTAGTTGTTACCTCCTCTTTAGCACACCATGTTGATCCCTAAATTCACCTTGAAAGATCTTTCAATTGGTAGTGGTTCTATAATTGGGAAAGATAATATTGAAGAATTCTTTAATCATGTTAGTAAGCATGAAGATACTGAGGATAGATCCCTTGCAGGACGTGCTCCAAACTATGAGATTGCTGTAGCTTCTTTAATTCACATGTTAGAAGCTAGGTTTGTTAACCTCAATTCCTTAATGCAAGTAATGTTTCTTAAGCTTAAAGAAATTTAGGACCCTGAAAAAAGGGATTTTATTCTAGAAACTTTGTTTAAGGAGTTCTATGATGTTTCCAAGGAAGCTAGAAAAGTATTTGAACGTTTCAATATGCTAGGCTCATGTGTAGATGTTGTTGGTACATGAGAAAAGATGAACAAAACCGAACCTAATGGGGAGGAACCTAAGATACCAATACCCTATAACTAATAGCAATACATGAAGCCATAGAAAAGAATCTTGATTGGATTGTTCCTGAAAACCCTTTTGATGAAAATAGTGAACCTAAGAGCATTGAGAGAGGATCCTCTAGAACTTATTTGGATGATATAACTTGCCTTGTTGAAGATATTTCTGGTATTAATCTTAATGTTTCTTCATTTGAGAACACTTGATTCTTTTTCTTGCTTCTTATGCCTAACTTAAAGGTGTTAAAGAAAAATACTTATTGGGAGATAACCCAAAAGTTTGAGATGAGTCTTGGAAGTTATTAATTCAGTAATAACCGCTCATTATCCTTTTTATTTACATTTTGTGCCAAGAGTAACCTCTAATGAGAGAGAAGTAATGATTGGGAAAGTTGCTGTCCCGAATAAGATTTCTGTGCTTCACCGTAAAAATTCGTGTAAAATCTCTGAACGTATTTTTGAGGCGTGAATTTCTGTGCTTCTGCCCCAGGTTGTTATCTAACTTTCGTTAGTTAAACAATTTTTTATTTGAGCAACAGAAGGTCTTCGAAACAATTCGTCTTTACCTGCTGGTCTGTTTTGATAGATTTCTGCCATTTTCTGCATTTGCTTCTTGTTGGTTCCTTTTTGAGTTCTTTTGGGGAATTAAGCTTTTTGAGGGAAGTGCTACAGTATCTAGTGTTCTAATGGAAGTTTTCTTGGTGTTAAAACTGAATCTTAATACTTATTATCTTGAGTGCACTAATGTTGCTAATAAAGATTGTGTGAAGTTTTGTATGAAGGAAAAATTTCAGGTGTATGGAAGGAATGAGTAATGAGATGAAAGATGGATTAAAGCTCAATCTTGGGGTTGCCACGCATGTCACCCTAAGAAATATCCAAGAAGTACAAGCGTCAAAGCTTGGGGTTGCCCAAGGCATCCCCCTCTTCATCAATAAAAATCTCAGGTTTCTTCCAAACGCTTCATTTTTATTGTTTCATGCATAGTTGTGTTGTTCTTGGAGCGTCTTATTTTTTGTTTTCGTTTTCTTTGGTTTTCTTAGTTTGCTAAATAAATTGGTTGGACCCCCTCTTTCATACATTGATTTTCAAATAGTTTGGTTTGGATTGGAAAAGAGTAGGAAAGTTCACGCTTATGTGGTAAAAAGAGCTTGTTTTTGACTGTGGCCTATGCTTGTCATGCCATGACTTGATATTGTTTTGGCTTTATGCTTAGTATTCTTTGCTGTAGCATGACTTGTTATAAACAATTGAGATTGCTTAATGTGCCTTGGATGAATCATGTGTTGTTTTAGCATATTAAAGCATAGTATAGTGGTATTCTCCCTTGATGCTTTATTTGGGTTGACATGGCGCATGCTCACACCATGTTTTGACTATCTCAAGTCACCATAGCCTTTATGATCCTTTAGTTTTCAACTTGTAGTATCACTTTATGTTTTGAGCAATGATGTTTTGTCGCTCTGCATGATTACGGCCATTATTGCTCTCTTACTTTGTCGCTCCCAGTCTTTTGCTAGCCTCCACAACCAAGTATGAGTTCCACTCATGCATCCAACTCCCTAAACCAAGTTATTCCAAGGAGTCCACCATACCTACCTACTAGCTTATGCTATTCCAAGTATATTCATGCTTTTGTTTACCTTCCAAATTAAACTTGTTATGAGAAAACTAGTGATAAAAGCTCTCACGAACTTGATGGCACGCTTTACTTTTCTTGCCCTTAATAAACTTGAACCATTGTGTCGTCTATGTTGTATATGCTTGCACTTATTTGTTGGGAATTAGCAGAACCATGCTGTCATGGGGAACGCTTTCAACATTGCACTTGGTAGTTTGTACCTAGTTGATATCATGCTCTTTTGTATATGGATGTCGTCGGTGTGAAATGAAAGGGGAGCTTGTAAGTCCATGGAGTTATGTATATGTGTTAGAGAAAGGCCTGGGCCGCTGGTCTAATCCATGCTGACATGGTGGAAACCTGCAGCGTAACCATAATGAGCTGTCTATGAAGCATTCTTATAAAAAAGAGTCCTATATTGAGAAAAAAGAGAAAAAGAGAAAAAAATGAGATTATGAAAAGAGGAAAGATAGAAAAAAGCACCATATTCCCATGGTAAATAAGAAGATTGCCGAGATGCTCGTTGTCTGCTTGCCTTGTCATCTTGATATGGGGATTCTTCCGTGTCATCGGACAAGGAGTACCCCGTTGGCGGTTCTCTATGATACACATGTACTTACGATGACAAGAACTTACCGGTGACTAAACTTGAGTAGCATGAGGAGCGGCCCTCGTATCCAAGGGACATGAGATTTCTAACTTATACTTCGTCAAGCATGTACACCATAGTTTGTTCACTTTAACCTTAATCACTTCAAGATGCTTATGATAGGGGCAATGAGAGCTGAAAGCTATTAAGTACCATAATTTTTGGAAGCTCATTATGAGACTTGAATCCCTACTTCCTTCTATGAAGGCCTTTCTTCCACCACTATATTGAGTCTCCACCCTCTACCTTTATGCACCTACTTTGAGAGCATAGTGGCCATTCTTAGTTCTATGTGCATTGTCCCAAGACTAGTTGATTGATGCATAACTTAATATTGCTTGTTTTAAACTATTTGTATCTAGTCACTCTTATGAACTTTGAAAGTGTCCTATGCATTTATATTTGCTACTCTATGAGGGACAAGCTGAATACTATTATATTTTCCTTGGACTACGGATCCTTGTAGTATCTAGATGGCTGGTTCTCCTCCTTTGTGTTTTCATGTCTAGATCTTGTGAGCTCCGTTCATGATCAAGATCATCTATCTGTAATTCTGCATGTTGTGTTTGCGGGGATCCGATAGATATTGAGATGCTATTTTAGGAGTGATTATTGATTCTATCATGTCTTTGTTATTTGTGATCTTGCATGCTTTCTGTTGTTAGTAGGTATCTTGGCCAAGTAGATGCTAGCAACTCCAAGAGTTAGTATTTATGCTCGATAGTGGGGTCATGCCTCTGGTAATCTGGGGAAGTGACCGAAATCTCTAAGGTACTAGATGTGTTGTTGCTACTAGGGAGAAAACAACAATCCATTGTTCATAGAACAATCGTATTGTTTACTTTCCACGCAATTCGCAAACCAATAATCTGTTGCTTGCAACTTAATACTGGAGGGGGGTCGGATGATAACCTAAATGTGGATTATTAGTCATAGATGTAGTTAGATGGCGGTCTATGTATAATGTTGTAATGCCCAATCAAGTTCCAAAGGAGTCAAGATGATTAGTATATGCATATATTGCTTTCTCGATGTTTGTTAATTGCCCCGCTGTAATTTGTTCGCCGAACATGTTATCTATCTTAAGGAGAGCCACCTTTAGTGAAATATGGATCCCGGTCCTTTCTTTTACATACAATCTACAAACTGTTTACTGCTTTGTGTTTACTTTCTGCAAACTTTTACTTCCTTCCATTTGATACGTTTAATCCTTTGTTTCCAGCAAAACCGGTGAGACTGACAACCTCATCGCAAGTTGGGGACAAATTTATGTGGTTGTGTTGTGCAGGTCTCCACGTTGCTACTAGCACCGGTAGTGGGCCCTACCAAGGCTCATCTAGCAACACCTTTGGGGTGTTTCCTTGCTCCTACTGGTTCGATTAAACCTTGGTTTCATATTGAGGGAAAACTTGTTGCTGTGCTCATCATACCTTCGTCTTGGGGTTCCCCAATGAGCTCTACATCAACACTGAGCCAACAAGCAAAGGGCCAGGTGATCGATATGGTCTTGAGCACGGAAGCCGGCATATGCCTGAGCTACCCGAAGCACTGGCACCCATTGCACTTGCGGACTAGCTGTTCAGCGTCGTCAAGGGCGATGGGCCAATAGAAACCATGGCGAAACGCCTTGGCGACTATCGCCCTTGACAAAGTGTGATGCCCGCACTCACCCTGGTGGATGTCTTTGAGTAGCCGGTAGCCTGTGTCCACGTCGACACACCTTTGGAAGATGCCGGATACGCTGCGCTTGTACAACTCTTTGTTGATGATGGTGTACGTATGCACGCGGCGCCGGATTTGCCTAGCCTCCACCTCGTCGTCTGGAAGTTCACGCGATTGCCTTCCTTCGCGCGGTGGATCCGATTCGCGCGATTGAATCGACTGCCTCGTTGTTGGCACGCGGTACGTGATGGAATTCACACCCATCGAAGCAAGCGCTAAGCTTCTGTATGTGGAACCGGTAGAGAGCCATGTTTGCATTGCGGGCATCCCACTCTCCGGATACCTGCTACACCACCAGATCCGAATCGCCGAAGCAGAGGATCCGGCTGACACCAATCTCTCTGGCTAGCTGGAGGCCATGCGCGAGTGCCTCATATTCAGCTACGTTGTTGGAGGCCTTGAAGTGGATCTGCATGACATACTCAAGCCGGTATCCCTTGGGCGAGGTGAGCACGATGCCGGCTCCCAAGCCCCCGAGCATTTTTGACCCGTCGAAGTGCATATTCTAGTGGTCCGAATGCGGAACCGGTGGGAGGTACTGGGTCTCGGCCCAGTCGACGAGGAAGTCCGTCAGTGCCTGCGAATTGATCGTGAGCCGGGGCTCGTACTGGATGGAGTAGGCAGCGAGCTCGATGGCCCACTTGGCGACTCGGCCGGTGGCGTCTTTGTTGCCGATGATTTCCGAAAGGGGTGCAGTGCACATGACCTTGATCGGATGCTCCTAGAAGTAGTGCTTGAGCTTCTTGCATGCCAGGTACACGCCGTAGCACATCTTCTGGTAGTGGGGGTAGTTCTGCTTGGAGAGGGAGAGGACCTCGCTGAGGTAGTAGACGAGCCTCTGAACCGGTTGAGCCTTGCCTTCCACGGGGCGCTCCACCACCAGGATGACGCTGATGACCCGGCTGATGGCTGCTATATAGAGCAACATCGGTTCCTTGCTAGCCGGCGTGGCTAGAACCGGCGCTGTGGACAGCATGCGCATGAGGTCATGAAAGGCGGCGTCAGCTTGCGAGGTCCAGGAGAACTTGTCCGTCTTCTTCATCAGCTGGTACAACGGGAGCGCCTTCTCCCCCAACTGGCTGACGAAATGGCTGAGGGAGGCTAGGCATCCGGTGAACTTCTAGACTCCAAGCAGGCTCCTGGGCGGCTGCATCCTCTCGATGGCCGCGATCTTCTCCGGATTTGTCTCGATCCCTCGTTGCGATACGAGGAAACCGAGTAGTTGGCCGGATGGGACTCCGAAGACGCATTTCTTGGGGTTCAGCTTCATCTAGTACTGTCGGAGGTTGCCAAATGTTTCTCCCAGATCTTCGAGGAGGGTGCGCTTCTCCTTGGTCTTGATGACCACATCGTCCACATAGGCGTGCATGTTTCGGCCGATCTATGAGTGCAAGCACTTCTGCATGCAGCGCTGATAGGTAGCGCCTGCATTCTTCAGACCGAAAGGCATGGTTACATAGCAGAAAGCCCCATAGGAGGTGATAAATGATGTCTTAATCTGGTCAGCCGGGTTTAACTGGATCTGATTGTAACCGGAATAGTAATCTAAAAAAGACAACAAATCGCAGCCGGCCGTGGAATCGATGACTTGATCGATACGGGGCAATGCGAATGGATCTTTCGGGCACGCCTTGTTCAGGCTGGTGTAGTCGATACACATGCGCCAGGTCATGTTCTTCTTCAACACCAGGACTGGGTTCGCCAACCAGCCCGGGTGGTACACTTCCATGATGAACCCGGCTGCAAGGAGCCAGGTGATCTAGTCATCGATAATCTTCCTCTTCTCCTCTGCGAACCGACGTAGAGGTTGCTTGACCGGCTTGGCATCTGGCCGCACATGAAGCGAGTGCTCTGCGAACTCCCTCGGTACACCTGGCATGTCCTTGGGTGACCATGCAAAGATGTCCTGATTCTCACAGAGGAAGTCGACGAGCACGCCTTCCTATTTGCTGTCCAAGTTGGCACCAATGGTGACGAACTTGGTCGGGTCGAAGGGGTCGAGCAGGATCCTCTTCGTCTCTTTTGCCGGCTAGAAAGCTCCTTCTCCAGCCGGCTTGCTGCTAGCCGGTATGTCTTGCTGGCCATGGCCACGTTGCGCATGATCACACGCTTCTCCTCGCCTATGATGAGGGCCTCTACCAGTTTGGAACCGGCTGAGGCGTACTCCATTGACCGCCTGAAGCAGCTGGTGACGGTGATCACACCGTGGGGTCCTGACATCTTTGTCTTGAGGTATGCATAGTGGGGGACGACCATGAATTTGGCGAGGGCGGGGCGCCCGAGGAGAGCATGGTAGGAGCTCGTCAGGTTTAGCACCTCGAACCAGATCGGCTCGCGGCGGAAGTTCTCCTCGGTCCCGAAGATGACGTCCAGCTGGATTTTACCCAGCGGGGTGCAAGCCGGTCCTGGTAGTATGCCGTGGAACGTTGTGGTAGTCAGACGCAGGTCGCATTCGCGAATACCCAGCTTCTCCAGCGAAGACCGGTAGAGGAGGTTGAGGCTGCTGCCTCTGTCGATGAGGACGCGGAAGAAACGGCAGGTGCGCTCGTTGGGGATGATGAGGGGGTCGAGTACGATGGCGTAGCCCCCGGGAGTCGGCAGCTGCTCCGGCTGGTCTTCTCGGCTCCAGGTGATGGGGGTTTCCGACTAGTTCAGGTACTGGGGGGCCAGAGAGATGATGGCGTTGACCTCCTTGGAGCATTGCCTGCGGCTGTGCTTGTCGTCCAACTCCGTCTCGAAGATGTGGTAGGCGCGTGCGGCTGAGGGTAGCCGTTGTTATTGTAACCATCGTTGCTGCCGTTGCCATCATTGCCGGCTCCCCTAGCCGGTGGTGGTGGTCCACCAGGAGGGGGCGGGGGGAGACGTTGCTGGCTGCCCTGGTCCTTTAGTTGGCGAGTCCAGCTACAGTTCTAGGTGGTATGCATAGCCAGTTTGAAGGGACCGCTATGCCACTTGCATGGGCCGTCAACACATCTGGTCGAAGGTGAGCCAGGGCTTTTGCCTTCTTGCGTCGTTAGCCGGTGCGTCGGGCGCACCTTCCACAACATTGACCTGCCGCGCATGGTAGGGAGGCTTCTGCTATACGGCTTGGCGATCCCCATGGAACCGGTTGTCATTGCCGTGGCGCCTGGAGGATCCGGCTTCTCCAGCTGGATTGCTCGGACGATCGCGAGCTGGCTCCATAGGAGTCGGACGCCCGTCGGCATTTACTCGGATGGGCATCTTCATGGTGTCATCCGCCGTGGCGTACTGGTCTGCTACCGTCATGAGCTCCGCCATGGTTTTCAGCTCGTCACACAGTAGCCGGTGGCGAAGCATGGTGCCTTCTTGGCATCCCTCGATGAAGAAGCTGATGGCCTGGCTCTCCAGGATGCCCTCACAAGTGTTGCTCCGTCCACTTGGCGAGGTACTCGCGTTCAGTCTCGCGGTCGCCGTGGATGCACAAGGCCAGGTCGCGTGGGCGTACACGGGCGCTTGTACATGCCATTGAAGTTGCGGACAAACACCTTCTCGAAGTCTGGCCAGGCGTGATGGGTTCGTAGCATGGAAAACAAAAATTTTCTACCGCAAGAACGAACAAAACCCAGATCTAATCTAAATAAAAGCCAAGATCTAATCTATTAGACATGTGCAACGAGATAGATCTGTACTAACCCTTGTAGATCCGAAAGCGTTACGAGATTCGGATCTCGTGGTTGATGTAGTCGATCACTTGCCGATCTCAAGATCGAGTGGACGATCCTTCCGGCGCCGCGTTCTGGCAGCGCTTCCGCAGTCGGTCAAACGTGCGGAGTCGAAGTAGACCTTCCTCTCCTCGTTCTAGCGAGAAGCGGAGGTAGTAGATCTTCTCCACGGAATCCCAGCAGCACGACGGCGTGGTGGTGGTGGTGGAGTAGAGAATTCTGCAGGGCTTCGCCTAAGCCTGAGCAGAAGAAAGGAGGAGGAGAGAGGCGGCTAGGGTTTTGGAGTGGAAGGGGCCAGGGGGTGGCGCCTCCACCCCTCTATTTAAAGGAGGGAGGCGCCATGGGGAGGTGGAGTCCTTGTAGGACTCCCCTCTCCCTTGGCCGGCGGATCAAGGAGGTGGGGGGAGAGTCCTTCTCCCCCACGAATCCTTGTCTTACCCCACAAGGATTCCTTGATCCTTTCTTGGTTTTCAAGTAAACTCCAAGAAATCTTCCAGAACCTTCCGGAACATTCCGAAACCTTCTAGAATCCCCATAGAAATACTCCGGAACATTTCCTAACTTAGAAAATGATCCCCAATATATGAATCTTATTCTCCGGATAATTCCGGAGCTCCTCGTGATGTCCTGGATCCAATCCGAGACTCCGAAGAACATTCGGTCTCCAACGCACATTCCATATCTACTTAAAACAACTTCGAACCTTAAGTGTGTCACCCTACGGTTCGTGAATATGCAGACATGATGGAGACACCTCTCCGATCAATAACCATCAGCGGGATCTGGAGATCCATAACGGCTCCCACATACTCAACGATGACTTCGTGATCACTAGAACCATTAACATACGAAACCAATTCCCTTTGTCACGCGATACTCTACTTATCCGAGGTTTGATCGTCGGTATCTCCATACCTAGTTCTACCTCGTTACTGATAAGTACTCTTTACTCGTTCCATGTTATGTCATCCCATGTGACCCAGTCACATGCTTGCAAGCTAATTAGATGACATTCCACCGAGAGGGTCCAGAGCATATCTATCCGTCATATGGATGGACAAATCCCAATCTTGGTCCATGCGCTTCAACACATACTTTCAGAATACCCAATGACACCTTTATGACCACCCAGTTATGAAGCGGTGTTTGATGTCATCAAAGTACCCATCCGGTGATGGTGATTAACATAACCTCATGGTCGAAGGATTAGGTTACTATGTATTTTAAAGCTTATAGCAAATAAACTTAATGACTTGATCTTATGCTATGCTTACTACGGGTGTGTGTCCATCACATCATTCTCCTAATGATATGATCTTGTTATTAACGACATCCAATGTCCATGATCAGGAAACCATGATCATCCATTAATCAACAAGCTAGTTTAACAAGAGGCTTACTAGGGACTCTTTTATGTTTACAAAACACACAAGTATTAATGTTTCCGGTTAATACAATTATAGCATGGGATGTAAACATTTATCATAAACATAAAGATATAATAATAACCACTTTATTATTGCCTCTTGGGCATATCTCCAACAAGGCGTTGATGCTGTTGGGCGCAAGGCTGTTGAGCCATGTCCTTGCCGACCCGGTTAGCATAAGGGGGACGTGGCGCATAGTTGTGCGCTTGTTCCCATGGGCGATGCCGACTGCCGTAGCGTAGTCGGTCAGCCAGTCTTCCGGCTTCATACTGCTATCGGACTTGGGGGTGTCCCTGGGCAGGGTAAACTTATCCAGAAACGGTTCCTACTTGCGCCAGGTGATCTCGAGTTGCTTGCGGGTTGTCACCAGCTCCATGGCCTCCTGGAGGAGAACCTGTCTCTCCATGGCGAAGTTGGCTTCCGCCTCCTCTGGGTTGTCCCCGAGGATAACCGGTGTCAGGAGCCGATCAATTGCCTCCTCCACCTGATTCGGAGGCTGCGGAGGCGCGGAGGTTCCGCCCTCATCCGTGCCCCGCTCCCGCAGATGGCGAGGGTGAGAACTAGAGTCGGCCATCATGACCTCAATGCCGCAGGAAGCGACAGAGGCGCTACCGTCCGGATGCGGTAGCTCCATGACGAGGACGATTTCCCTAGGGAAACGCTCCGGAACAGTGGTGACATAGACGGGGAGGTCGCCGAAAATAAGGATGGAGCCGTGCGTTGGGAAGGTGGTTCCGGCGAAGTAGGAAGCGTTGTCAATGACGCAGTCGAACTTGCCGAGCGTGAGCACCAAGCCGGAGGCCACGCGCTCACCGACTGAAGTGCGGGGTCCCGTGTGAAACGTGACTCCGGTCGAAGCCATCAGCCCCACGGTGGGCGCCAATTGTCGTTGTATTAGGAACGACAGTACCTAAGAAGGTTAGATAGAGGTCTGGGGACTAGCAGGGAAGCTATCGACGGTGTCCACAGGCAGGAGTGGGTACAAGGAAGCGTAGCTGGACGCAAGAAGTACCCAGGTTCGGAGCCCTCGTAGTTAGGTAAAACTCCTACTCCTACCGATCTGACTATGAGCGATATACGATCTACAAGTGCTCCTCGAGCTGTATTCTCTAGCTACTGTCTTAAATGCAATGTGACCAACCCTTTCTACTGAGGCCTTGCCTCTCCTTATATAGGCAGAGAGCAACGGTCTTATTGGCCAATCCGACTGGTGGCCCCCACAAGTGGGTCCCAGCCGACTGGTCATCTATAGTAACCGGTACAACCAGGTCCCATCAGAGTACGAGCGGTATGGATGTCGTTGGCACAGTGAACGCTGTGCAAGCCTGTCATCAGGACCAGGCCACTGTTCCCGCGTCATCCCCGCAAAGTCTTCGATATGGCCGGGTAGTTGCCAGTCCTATCATCGTACAGGGCGTACCGCGCACTATTCCGCACATCGCCCTGTCTCCTTGATTGGTTCCGGCTACACTGCTGTAGCCGGCTATTTCTCGCCGCTCTGGCTGCCTTATAGTAGCCGGCTTGACTTTCCTTGTACGGCAACGCTTGACCAGCCAGACGCAATCCAACTGCCATGTTTCTTGTCCGGTTGGGGTATTCGGGGGTCATCTGAAGGGAATATGCCCAAGAGGCAATAATAAAGTGGTTATTATCTTATTCGATGTTTATGATAAATGTTTATTTTCCATGCTATAATTGTATTAATTGGAAACGTTATTGCATGTGTGTTTAATAAACAAAATACAAAGTTCCTAGTACTGCCTCTCATATAAACTAGCTTGTTGATTAACAAGATGATCAAGGTTTCCTGATCATGGACATTGGATGTTGTTAATAACGAGGTCACAACATTGGTGGAATGATGTGATGAACATTCATCCGAAGTATAGCATTACGATCAGAGTCATTATGTTTATATAGCTATAACATCATACGAAGTAATCTTAGTCCTTAGACCATGAGATCATGTTAATTGCTAACACCGTAAGAGTATCTTGATAACATCAAATGTCACACCGTAACAGGGTGACTATAAAGGTGGGTTCAGTGCTACGAAGGTGTTATGTTGAGGCTCATGTATCAAGAGTGGGATTTGTCCATCCCGATGATGGATAGATATACTTTGGGCCCTCTCGGTGATATCACATTGAAATAGCTTGCAAGCAAGTGATGTGATCACTAGAATGTTATATCACGGGAACGAGAAAAGAGTGCATGTCGGTAACAAGATCAAACTAGGTATTTGGATGCCAATGATCGAATCTCGGACATGTAATATATCACGAGACAAAGGGATTTAGTTACAACGTTAAAGGTTCACACGATCACAAGAGTCATCATTGAATATGTGGGAGTCAGTACGGATCTCCAGGTCCAGCTGCTCATTATTGATCGGAGAGGGGTCTCGATCATGTCTGCATTTTTCGCGAACCGTAGGGTGACACACTTAAGGGATACCGACACCATTTGGAGCAAATTTGTTTCAGATAAAGATTTAAGAAAGCGCTGGAATTATTTCAATAGACACCGAAACTATTTTGGGTGAAATTGCTGAAATTGGTTCTGCATGTAATATTGAAATGTTGCAGGGGATTTTACGTGAATGTCTGTTAATTAAAGTAATTAACAAAATTCTGAATAAAATTAATAAAAGAGTTTTATTAAATGAGAGAGCATTAAATTTGGAGAAATTTCATGCATTTAAAGTGGAAACTTTAAAAGAGAATGTGAAGGGGCATTTTAATGTGGAGGGGGTTACGACCACATGAATGGGGGAGGTGAAGGGACACCCTCGCCTCCTCCTATAAAAGGCCCCCCTCTCACTCCTTCCTCACACCTCCTCGTGAAGGATCTCTCTCCCCCTCTAGTTATTCCCCATGGTCTCGGATTAGCGAGATACATGTTCCCGGTGGCTTTATCTGGAAAGGAGTTGCTGCTTCCGCTGATTTGCTAGAGCGAGGGACGGAGGTTGTCGGGGTACTGGACATGTGTGCGATCACGGGTGCACCGCTGCTTTGCGGTGCTGGACTTGGTGGTGCTGGACTTGTTGGAGCTGGATCTGATGGACATGCTGGAGCCGGACCTGCTGGACTTCATCACAATCTTGAGATCGGCAAGCGTACGACTACATCATCCACGAGTACCTACTCGTTAACAAAACTCGTTTCTTCGAGGGTAAGTTCTCCATGGATGTATATCCACCCGTTGCTCTGTATCTAGTAGATAGATCTTGGCGTATAGTTCTCATCGTAGGAATATTTTTGTTTTCTATGCTGCGAACCCCAACAATGGTATCAGAGCCTGATCTATGTAGGTGCTTTGCACGGGTAGTACACATATGTTTATTTGTGGGCAATGATGATCATGTTATTGCTTCTTTCATGTATTTTGGATATTGGTGGCATAGTGGGATGAAGCGGCCCGGGCCAACCTTACATCTCATCGTACATGAGACCGGTTCCACGACTGACATGCAACTAGTTTTGCATAAGTGGTTGGCGGGTGTCTGTCTCTCCTACTATAGTCAATATCTAATTTACAATGAGTTGCTAATAACTTGGTTATCGTCGTTGTGGTTTCATGTTCGTAGGTAAGAACGGTTCTATCTCCGAAAGCCCTAATCCACATAAAACTTGCAATGGATAAATTAGAGGCATCTAGTTTAGATCGTTGCTGGGCTAGTGTCATGATATGGTAATGTTGTAAGTAGATGTATGATAGATACTCTTACAACACACCTAACATGTAAGTTCCATATACCTTGGCCTTACAAACAAAGGAATGATAGAGATCATACCATGATGCATATGATAGAGATCAAATGCATGGACCATATCATCTCACTTTACACATTAGATGTTTGCATCTTATATTGCTAGTTTAGCAATTTAGTAGCATTTTAAGATGATCCCTCATTTATATATCAAGATAAAAATGTGTTCTTCCTTAAGTATGCACCGTTCTATGGATCGTGTTTCGAGACATCACATGATGATCGGGTGTACTCGAGTCTACGCTTTCATACAACGAGTGTAAGATAGTTTTACACACGTGAGTACTAAGGTTCTTACTTGGCGAGCCTAGCATGTACACACATGGCCTCGAACACGGACCGAAAGGTTAAGCATGAGTCATATAGTTGATATGATGGCCATATTGATGCTCGCCTTTGAAGCTACACCGACTCACGTGATGATCGGACTTGGTGTAGTGGATTTGGTTCATGTAATCACCAAAAAGGCACGAGGGATGTCATTTTTGAGTGGGAGTTCATTTATAATTTGGATTAGTCGAACTCAATTTGTAATAAATTAAATCGAAGTGAATTTGCATAATTTGTTGTAGTCATTGGCGTCTGTTCACTACCTTATGCTTAGTTTTAATTGAGATAATAGAACTATAGAATTATGGATATTTACTTTACGAACTGGTATCGTATTGTTTTGAATGTCAATTTAAAAGTTTATAAGTCCTATTGCAAACTTTCAGCAAACTCTATTTACTCCATGAAGTTTAATAAGTAGTATTAAATCAAGAGTAAGAATTCCAATGTTAGTATCTAAAGTATCATGTTTGCCTCCATGATTATTGATATTCAAAAGTTGTTTTAATATCACGATTATATAGGAGCTGAAAATTGTTTAAGAAACCATCATGTGTGAAAGATATTGTGATATTTGAAACAATGTTTTTGGTTGCATTATTGTAGAGTATAATTTAGCAAAATACATATTGTATGTGAATTTGTGAAGGATGGAGATGCTAGGCATCTAGATCTCCCAAAAAGGTTTTGGGAACTAACATTATACTTGCGATTCTTCCTTACAGGCTATAGTGGCTTGATCATGAAAGTTATCATGATAAGGATGAATAGAAGATGTAAGTAAAATGTTTACTACACTTATAGATTACTAAAGAATGGATTTTTGAAAGAACACCAAACATTTGATGACGGTGATCCACTTCAAAGTGCAAGTCCAAAGGTATTAGTATTTGACTATATACACTTTGTACTATGTGTCATGTGAATGACACCACTATTGATGTTGATAGATTCTTTTAAAAGAAAAGTTATTGTTGAAAGGGAATCTATAAAATATTTGGCAGAAAAGAAAAGGTTGGAGATGTCCAACTTAGGTATATAGAAGATATACACGTTATGGCTGTATTCCTTGATTGTTAAACAATGTGGTTCTGAGGTATTGGATACCGAATTGGTTGGTATGAAGTGTCATACAGGACAACGCAATTCATGAACTGCAATGGCCTAAGTAACTAGCAAGAAAATAAGTGATGATGTTCACCAAAAACAAATTAAGTGTTATTGTGTTTTTCGTTGTCGTCAAACCTAGCCTTTAAGATTTGTTTTAATAATTGTTATTTTGTTCCGGTATTACGAGAACAATGGTTGTTCAAATAATTACCGTATTCCACAAAGGATGAATGAACTTTTACAAGTCTAGTTGGAGAAATCACATCCATAAACACTATTGCTAAAATGTCGCAAGACAAATGATTGAAAGATCACTTATGAAGTGACATCGCTGTTTAAATTATATTGGAAAGAAAACCTGAAGAAACTCCATGTTGATGGATTTTTGGAGTCTTTGATTTTGATCAATTGACACTTGAGAGACTTTCCTCGAGATAATTGAAACTCCATCCACAGGCCAAAGAGGAACGAGTGACTAAATTATCGGATATTATACATATTGATGTATATAGTCCATTATATGTAGCCATATGCGATGGACTTTTTGTTTCATATGCTTTCTCTAGAAATTTGAGTGAATATATCTATATATTTACTTAATAAGGAAGAAGTATGAAACATTTGAAAATTGTTCAAAGTCTTTCAAGATGAAGTGAAAAATCATTGGAACAAGAAAATACAGAGTTTATGATTCGATCATAAAGGAATATATTTGAGTTACATGTTTAGCAAAAACACTTAAGATTTGAGGAATTGTTCCATGATTTGTGTTTGCCGATAAACCATAGGAGTATGGCATATTTGAGAGATGAAATCAAACCATGTTTGACATGGTAGGATCAAAGGTGTCATTTATAAAACTACCATTACGTTTTAAGGATTGAAGCTTTAGAGACTACCGCTTTTACACTGAAAAGAGCACCATCGTGATTCATTGAAATGACACCATATGAGTTATGGTTTGGGATAAAACCCAAATTGTCTTTTCTTAAATTTTGGTATGCTATGCATAAGTAAAATGTTTACAACCAAAGTGGGATAAGCACGTCTTTGTAGGTTATCCCAAAGAATTTGTTGGGAATTTCTCCATAACACCGAGGACAAAAGAGTTTGTTGCTTGGAACGTCAAGTTTCTTGAGAAGGAACTTTTCGCGAAAAGTTAAGTGGGAGGACAATAGAACTTTGATAAGGTTGTTGAACCTTAGCTATATGTGCTAAGTAGCACAGCGCCGGAAAGTGTCCCGGTGGCGGCCGCAATGCTCATGGCTCCCGTGATTACAAAGGTTGTGATCTCGGAGATTAGAGTTCCTATTGAACCATGTGGGTCAGTAAGAATCAAATAGTGTGATTTGATAAGAAAGTCGTTATTGTTTTGACAATGATGAACCGACTACATGCAAAGAAGCGATGATGGGTCGTGACTCCATAAAATGACTAGAAGTCATAGAATCCGTGATAGTATCCATACACGAGAAATCTAGTTTCTGAACTTGGAAGACCCTCCGGAAAGGCGTGGAGCCTATCCGTCATGTTTGGATCTATAAAGAAATAGACATGGATGTTTAACATCTATGAAATAGTCGACATGTCGGAAAGAAGTTTACGACAATGTTCAAGGAGTTGACTATGACAAGATTTGATCTTTCATAGCGATATTTAGTCTTGACGGATTAATGTAGCAACCACTACATATAATTTGATGTATGGTAGTTGAACAAACAAAACAATGTTCTTCTAATAGAATGGTTACCTAGGACGTGTACAAGACACGGTCTGAAGGGTTTTGTTAATTCAAAGGGTGCTAAAAAGGGCATGCAAACTTCAATAGTTGAAGTGAGCATAACGGAGTTGGAATCTTTACCATGATGAAAATGTTAAAAGAGTTTAAATTCGTCAGAGATGATGAAGATGCTTGCATTTGCACGAAATTAAGTGGGAGCGCTGAGGCAAATTTCCAATACATTATGCAGAGTACATATTGTTGATTGGAAATGATGTATCTTTTATTGACACAAGTTAAGAATTTCATTAAAATAGGATTTCGATGAAAGACTTGGGCAAAACCGGAATATTTGGCATAAATATCTATATGGATAGATTGAGGCGCTAATATGGTTATGCCAGACATACATATATGAGATATTGAAAGGGTTCAATATGGAAACAACAAAGTTCTTGCTGCATGGAAAGGATTGTATCAAGATTCAAGTGTTTCAACACTTGGTGAGTAAAATCACATGAAGATTTTGATCAATTATACCGTGATATGTATATATCCAGATATGTCCTATGCTCTAAATGTTATGAGCACATACCAGAATGATTCATAAGATGATCATTGGACGATAGTAAAGATATTCTTATGAGCTTTGGAAGAACTAAGAATATATCATGTATAAGTGACAAATAGTTAAAGGTAGTTCATTGTAAAGTGTTACATTGATACTAGTTTTGTCACAAGATACAAATTAAATTTATCTCAATTTAGACTATGGGTGGCACAATGTAATGGAAAGGATGTTCCATGATGGATTTGGATAAGTTCCAAAGTTGAAACATTGTGACGGATACTACAACAAAAGGCTAAGTATATGACTGCTATAGTAGCAGCAAAGGAGGGCATTTCTGTTAAGAAGTTTGCTATCAAACTAGGTGTGGTTCAAAGTGGCCTAATACTATTAAGATATATTGTATGACAGTAATATCAACATATTTTAACCCGAACAAACTAAAGGTCTCACCAAAGGACCAAATTTATACAATGCCATCTCATTTGAGAAAGAGTGATGCGTAGAGACGCAAAGACATGCAAATACACACGAACCTGAAAGTGGCAGATCCGGAGATTATGTTAACCACTAGCAAACGCGTATATTCAACACCTCGGTGTTGTATATACAAGTTTATAAACTAGATTATTGACTCTAGTGCAAGTGGGAGACCGAAGGGAGTATGCCCGAGAGGCAATAATAAAGTGGTTATTATCTTATTCAATGTTTATAATAAATGTTTATTTTGCATGCTATAATTGTATTAATTGGAAACGTTAATACATGTGTGTTTAATAAAAAAAATACAAAGTTCCTAGTACCGCCTCTCATATAAACTAGCTTGTTGATTAACAAGATGATCAAGGTTTCCTGATCATGGACATTGGATGTTGTTAATAACGAGGTCACAACATTGGTGGAATGATGTGATGAACATTCATCCGAAGTATAGCATTACGATCAGAGTCATTATGTTTATATAGCTATAACATCATACGAAGTAATCTTAGTCCTTAGACCATGAGATCATGTTAATTGCTAACACCGGAAGAGTATCTTGATAACATCAAACGTCGCACCGTAACAGGGTGACTATAAAGGTGGGTTTAGTGCTACGAAGGTGTTATGTTGAGGCTCATGTATCAAGAGTGGGATTTGTCCATCCCGATGACGGATAGATATACTCTGGGCCCTCTCGGTGATATCACATTGAAATAGCTTGCAAGCAAGTGATGTGATCACTAGAATGTTCTATCACGGGAACGAGAAAAGAGTGCATGTCGGTAGCGAGATCAAACTAGGTATTTGGATGCCAATGATCAAATCTCAGACATGTAATATATCGCGAGACAAAGGGATTTAGTTACGACGTTAAAGGTTCACACGATCACAAGAGTCATCGTTGAATATGTGGGAGTCAGTATGGATCTCTCGGTCCCGCTGCTGATTATTGGTCGGAGAGGGGTCTCGATCATGTCTGCATTATTCGCAAACCATAGGGTGACACACTTAAGGGATACCGACACCATTTAGAGCAAATATGTTTCAGATAAAGATTTAAGAAAGCGCTGGAATTATTTCAATAGACACCGAAACTGTTTCAGGTGAAATTGCTAAAATTGGTTCTGCATGTAATATTGAAATGTTGCAGGGGGTTTTATGTGAATGTTTGTTAATGAAAGTAATTAACAAAATTCTTAATAAAATTAATAAAAGAGCTTTATTAAATGAGAGAGCATTAAATTTGGAGAAATTTAATGCATTTCAAGTGGATACTTTAAAAGAGAATGTGAAAGGGCATTTTAATGTGGAGGGGGTTACCACCACATGAATTGGGAGGTGAAGGGAAACCCTCCCCTCCTCCTATAAAAGGCCCTCTCTCACTCCTTCCTCACACCTCCTCGTGAAGGATCTCTCTCCCCCTCTAGTTATTCCCCATGGTCTCGGATTAGCGAGATACATGTTCCCGGTGGCTTTATCTGGAAAGGAGTTGCTGCTTCCACTGCTTTGCTAGAGCGAGGGACGGAGGTTGTTGGGGTACCGGACGTGTGTGCGATCACGGATGCACCGCTGCTTTGTGGTGCTGGACTTGATGGTGCTGGACTTGTTGGAGCTGGATCTGATGGACATGCTGGAGCCGGACCTGCTAGACTTCATCACGATCTTGAGATCGGCAAGCGTATGACTACATCATCCACGAGTACCTACTCGTTCACAAAAATCGTTGTCTCCGAGGGTAAGTTCTCCATGGATGTATATCCACCCGTTGCTCTATATCTAGTAGATAGATCTTGGCGTATAGTTCTCATCGTAGGAATTTTTTTGTTTTCTATGCTGCGAACCCCAACATCATCCCCCCGACAGCCCCCGTGATGCAGCGGGCATAACAATGGACTTTTAATCCAACCGAGAGAACACCAAAGCCATGGGTTACAAATGACTATTAAGTGTAAACATAGATCAAATATTTAAGTGGTGATGTTGTTGTTGATCCCAAATGGGGCGCTAAGAAAAGATCGTACTACCCTTTATGTCACTGAGGTTCCTATGAGATCGCCGCCAGACAAGTATCCCACCTCAAGACTTTATCGATCTATGGGATCTTGGGTACCTACAAGTCCATAGATCGAGACAAGAGACGAAGAAACAAAAGATACAAATCACAATTAAAAACAAAATACAATTCTCCCATGATCTAGATGCACATAATTGCTGCAAGGTTTCTCCCAAAGCTATAGCCCGTGAGGTCTACTCACTCATAACAAATAGATCAGAGATAGAAAGCATCGTACAAATACTTAGATTGAAATCAAATATTCTTACAATGGTCACCAAATCACAAGGAGATCTAAAGTACAAAGCAATGACTATGGCTAGTGGATGGATGGATGGGTGAAGTGATCAACAATGGATGGACAATGGTGTGGATCTCATTTGGTGGTGTTCTGATGCAATAGGAGAATGGCGACTCTCTGTCCGACGGCTGGAGCCTAAAAATATATAGGCGTCTTCATAAAAGTTGTAGGGTTTGACGAGACGAAGCCGTTGCCACCTATTACAGGCGGGCGGTACGGGCGGACCACGCCCGTACTAGTGGTTGTTAAGCATTTAGACGCCTTGGTACATCATCCCAATTACTTGGCCGTGTGTACTTCCTCAAAATCCTTCATTATGAATCCTTATTTTGCTTTAAAAGTCGTGATTTCCTGCACAACATAAATCAAAGAAGGGATTTGCATATCTTTGCAAATATTAGTCATTAGTGGCAAGAGTTGAGAGTTTCTTTGGCAATTGCTTGACCAAAAAAATGTTTAAACATAGTGGAAGATGGCAAAAATTGGAGCCATCAACTTCCCCAATGCTCAAACCTTGATCTTCCTCGAGCAACAGAACCAAAAGAACTATAAGGAATTCATCTTTTAAACTTGAAACAACGAGAATAAGAGTTCATTTACAGTTGGTAGCCGTATGTGCTCAACACTTCATTCATTTGCGAAGCTTTATCAAAGTTAGAGAGATGACAAGAATACTATACAAGCTTCGGTAAGTCAAGATAATCAAAGTAAAGTTTAATATAAGTATATATAACTAGAAGTGTAGCAATGAATCCAATTACTCCAATTAACTCTCGGCTTGCCAAGGAACACTAGGATGTTTAATTAGCATAATTGAGTAAGAGAGTTTCATGTCCCAAGTAGTATAACCATGAAGTGTCTTATTTACACCCACATCAATAAATCAAGTCTATCAAAAACACTTCCAATCTAATCATTATCTTTCAATAAAAAATTGTTAAGTAGTAATGAGACTATGCCAAGGACTTGTTATGTGGATCCTCGTAGATATCTTTTTTCTTTTATTCATTTTTTTCAAGGATTGTTGTTTGTTTCTATTGCAAGTGTTTGCACAACCTTTGAGAGTACCAATACTTTTTCCCATGTATTGACACGGATGCCACTCTTGTCATCAACTCATAGCCAAAATCCAGGGTTATACCATAGACCGTTCAAAAGCTAGCGGAGTTATTGGCATCCCAAAGGTGTGCATTAGAGACATAGAACAAGGTTGTCTCACTTCTTTCTCTCTCTTTTTTGAGCTAGTACCACGGTTTGATCCACAAGGTTAGCTTTGGCATGCATCACAATTACCACTAGACATTATTTCAATCAAACAACTCCTTTCATGAATATCGTCAAGACTATCAAAATATGTATGGGTTAAGTATCATCAAGGGTATACTCTCAAGACAATCATTCATCAAACAAGTCATAAATTTCAGACTTCTTCTTATTGTACTTGTTTGGCAATATTATTTCTAAGGCAAGACTTGGTTAACTAAAAGAACTACAGTAAGAGGTTCAACAACTAATCATCATACACATAAAAAGCCTTACTCTAACCATATTAAATTACTTCCCACTAGCATGTCATCTTACTAAATCAACCAACTAAGATAAACAACTCAAACTTTATAAGTGGGGGACATAGAAGATACCTCTCATAAGTGACTCCATGATCCTCTTCCTTATAGGGATGTGTTCCTTCAAAACTCAAACACGATTACTCTCGAAATGATATTAAAGCAAAGAGGCAAAGTATGAATCCACATTTACGGACAAAAGGAAAAACTGCAAAATATTTTTGTATTTTTGAGGATAGGGATTAAAGAATAGAACAGAACTTGCGACCAAGCAAGGGTTTAACAAAAGAAAACAAAAATAAACTAAAAAGAAATATAATTAAAAAGCAAAGGGAAAATCAAAGTGTTGGAACAAGCCAACACGAGTGTTTCAAAGCTCCCAAGGAGATGGAGTACAACCTTGTTATTACACAAATAAATTTGTTGGGGGAACACATCCCCAAGCTCAGGCTTTTGAAAGACCTTTTGTTGCTCATTGTGGTGGCGGTGGATAATCTCCCACGTTCCATTGGATGCTCCAATCATCGAACCGGGTGGCAAGGCTTGCAGTGGCATCTCGAAGGATCAGCATGTCCTCCTCATTAACTCTAGTAAACTCACCACATGCCTGTAGTGTGTTAGCAATCACATAGAATAAACATCAAATAGCAGGATGATAATTTTGGTTCCCCTTGGGTACGTTTCCATGAATTCTCATCAGATTAAAATATTGTGAAGGGGAAGGATCTAAAACAAAAGTAGTTGTGCGTACATCGGTGGTATTGTTGGTAAACCCAAAGCATTCACATTGGCTGAGTGTTAAAGTGTACTCATAGTTCATAAGGAGGAATTTGATTCAATCAACTTCGAGCCTTTGTTCCTCGGAACAACCATAAGGATCCATCGTGTGCGTCAACGTGCTGAAGAACTCAAGCGTCAAGCGGCAATACGTGGCAACATCCTGAAAGATAAAATTGTACAACCCAACATTGTTGCAAAGTAAATCGAAATCAGCACGAATGCCAAGTTGGTTCAGGATATAAGGACACGCCCACTTGGTGGACTTGATCTCTCGAATCTTGATACGATCGAAACGGCTCAGCTGGAACTAATCGGTGAACTCGACACCAAGTGACTCTGGGGTTAACGTATCAACGGGCGGTGCAGTGGATTCCACAACCATCTCACGTGTACGACTCCTTGTGTTCATCTAATAAATAAAAACAAGACCAAGTAAGTAAAGATTGATAATAATTTTTTTGGTTCAATAGAAACATAGCATAAGTGATTCTCTACACTAACTACAAAAAAACTCCTCTAAAAACAATGCTAAGGATATTTAATATCAAGATGGAATAAAAAACAAGACCTATGTCTAGATTGACAATGATGAATGATTGAGTGAATCTTTTGCACAAATAAGTTAGGGGTAGGAGGAGAATCATACGTTAGATCGAATGAGTGCAAAGAATCAAAGAAAGATTTAGTAAATTTGAAGATTCAATGGATGTGGTTTGCAGTTTGGAGGAAGAAGAAAGAGAAAAAATGATTTGGGGATTTTTAGGTTACCTCCTGGGATGCTTATGGCGGCCGTGTACGTAGTACGGGCGGGCGGCAGGGCCGGATCCCGCCCGTACCAGATGACTTACCTTGGGGGCGACGATTGCTCCTAGGCGGTGCACTCGGTACGGGCGTGCGGTGCGGTCATGCACGCCCATCCTACTGGTCGTTATCACTATGGTGACTTTGCTTGAAATCTGATATTTGCTCGGGGGTACGGTACGGGCGTGTCTGGCCATACCAGTGGTCGTTACCCGTGGTACAGGCGCGTCCGGCCATACCATTGGTCGTTATCGACACTGGTGCCTTCGGCAAATATCAAAATCTTTATCTCCCTTTGGCTTGATGTGGTACGTGTGCACGGTACGGTCCATTTCGGCCGTACCAATGGTCGTTAAGAACACTGTAAACTACAAAACTTAAGGAATTTGATTAGTAGCTCCGTGCACCTTTGCATATCTTATAAAAGGACTAGATAAAAACATAAATACTAAGTAATGATCCAGCAATATTTCTTAGGATATGTGTTAGTAAAATAAAATATAGAGGATTAACTTATTTCTTCTCCTCTCTACATAGGTCTTCTTAAACACTATTTATTAAAAAAAGAAAAAACAAAACTAACACAATAATAATGGGGTTGCCTCCCATGAAGAGCTTATAGTTAAGGTCAATTAGCTTGGCCCCGATGGCAATCACTTAGGTTTGTCCAGTGGAACACCCACTCCAAAATAGTTGGCTTTCAAAGTAATTACACCATCATGCTTGGCCTTCTTTTTCCTAGAGAAGTGGACTATAAAAGGATCTCTAGATGCTAGCCCTATTCTCACATTCCCATCATGTAAATTAATCAAAGCTTTAATAGTTCTTATGAATGGCCTGACTAGAATTATAGGTGCCATGGGATCTTTAGGCATGTCCACAATAACAAGATCAATAAGAGTGGGACTACCTTTAATTTCAACAACTATAGTTTCTTTTATCCCAACAGCTTGTTTATGAGTCTCAATTCAGTTGTAATAAATTGCCCCAAGTTTACCTTATCGAATAGGCTTTTGGAAATTGTTGAGATGCTCGCACCAAGATCGCAAAGTGCGGATATCTCATTAACTCCCAACTTAAATTTAATAGTGGGCTCAAATATATCATCTAGCTTAGCTGGAAGCTTATCAGCTCGTCTTTTATACTCCATCTCGAAATCACAAACCTTAAATTCTACTTGTTGTATAAATTGTTGGTACATTGCATCATAACCAAGACGGTTACTTCTAGTCAATGGTTGGATGTTACCTAGGTTGATGCGAAGTGCGCGTGCAAAAACGGTCATAACTCCTCCTCCGCATATGGGTCCTCGAGATTGAAGAGCCTGATGCTTAAGGTAAAACACAAGTAGAGCGCCCAAATTTGCCGATAAGTTAGAATTGATAAGAGAAGCTTTTGCGAGGATCAACATGTCCTCCTTATTAACTCTTGTAAACTCACCACGTGCATGTAGTGTGTTAGCAATCACATAGAATAAATATCAAATAGAAGGATGATAATTTTGGTTCCCCTTGGGTACGTTTCCATGAATTCTCAACAAATTAAAATATTGTGAAGGGGAAGGATCTAAAACAAAAGTAGTTGTGCGTATATCGGTGGTATTGTTGGTAAACCCAAAGCATTCCCATTGGCTGAGTGTTAAAGTGTACTCATAGTTCATAAGGCGGAATTTGATTCAATCAACTTCGAGCCTTTGTTCCTCGGAACAACCATAAGGATCCATCGTGTGCGTCAAGGTGCTGAAGAACTCAAGCGTCAAGCGGCAATACGTGGCAACATCCTGAAAGATAAAATTGTACAACCCAACATTATTGCAAAGTAAATCGAAATCAGCACGAATGCCAAGTTGGTTCAGGATATAAGGACACGCCCACTTGGTGGACTTGATCTCTCGAATCTTGATACGATCGAAACGGCTCAGCTAGAACTAATCGGTGAACTCGACACCAAGTTACTCTAGGGTTAACGTATCAACGGGCGGTGCAGAGGATTCCACAACCATCTCACGTGTACGACTCCTTGTGTTCATCTAATAAATAAAAACAAGACCAAGTAAGTAAAGATTGATAATAATTTTTTTGGTTCAATAGAAACATAGCATAAGTGATTGTCTACACTAACTACAAAAAAACTCCTCTAAAAACAATGCTAAGGATATTTAATATCAAGATAGAATCAAAAACAAGACCTATGTCTAGATTGACAATGATGAATGATTGAGTGAACCTTTTGCACAAATAAGTTAGGGGTAGGAGGAGAATCATACATTAGATCGAATGAGTGCAAATAATCAAAGAAAGATTTAGTAAATTTGAAGATTCAATGGAGGTGGTTTGCAGTTTGGAGGAAGAAGTAAGAGAAAAAATGATTTGGGGATTTTTAGGTTACCTCCTGGGATGCTTATGGCGGCTGCGTGGTATGGGCGGGCGCCAGGGCCGAATCCCGTCCGTACCGGGTGACTTACCTTGGGGGCGACGATTGTTCCCAGGCGGTGCACTCGGTACGGACGTGTGGTGCGGTCATGCGCGCCCGTCCTACTGGTCGTTATCACTATGGTGACTTTGCTTGAAATCTGATATTTGCTAGGGGGTACGGTACGGGAGTGTCCGGCCATACCAATGATCGTTACCCGTGGTACAGGCGCGTCCGGCCATACCAGTGGTCGTTATCGACACTGGTGCCTTCGGAAAATATCAAAATCTTTATCTCCCTTTGGCTTGATGTGGTACGTACGCACGGTACGGTCCACTTCGGCCGTACCAATGGTCGTTAAGAACACTGTAAACTACAAAACTTAAGGAATTTGATTAGTAGCTCTGTGCACCTTGGCACATCTTATAAAAGGACTAGATAACAACAAAAATACTAAGTAATGATCCAGCAATATTTCTTAGGATATGTGTTAGTAAAATAAAATATAGAGGATTACCTTATTTCTTCTCCTCTCTACATAGGTCTTTTTGAACACTATTTATTAAAAAAATGAAAAAACAAAACTAACACAATAATAATGGGGTTGCCTCCCATGAAGAGCTTCTAGTTAAGGTCAATTAGCTTGACCCTGATGGCAATCACTTAGGTTTGTCAAGTGGAACACCTACTCCAAAATTGTTGGCTTTCAAAGTAACTACACCATCATTCTTGGCCTTCTTTTTCCTAGGGAAGTGGACTATAAAAGGATCTCTAGATGGTAGCCCTATTCTCACATTCCCATCATGTAAATTAATCAAAGCTTTAATAGTTCTTATGAATGGCCTGCCTAGAATTATAGGTGCCATGGGATCTTTAGGCATGTCCACAATAACAAGATCAATAGGAGTGGGACTACCTTTAATTTCAACAACTATAGTTTCTTTTATCCCAACAGCTTGTTTATGAGTCTCAATTCAGTTGTAATAAATTGCCCCAAGTTTAACTTATCGAATAGGCTTTTGGAAATTGTTGAGATGCTCGCACCAAAATCGCAAAGTGCGGATATCTCATTAAATCCCAACTTAACTTTAATAGTGGGCTCAAATATATCATCTAGCTTAGCTGGAAGCTTATCAGCTCGTCTTTTATACTCTATCTCTAAATCACAAACCTTAGATTCTACTTGTTGTATAAATTGTTGGTACATTGCATCATAACCAAGACGGTTACTTCTAGTCAATGGTTGGATGTTACCTAGGTTGATGCGAAGTGCGCGCGCAAGAACGGTCATAACTCCTCCTCCACATATGGGTCCTCGAGATTGAAGAGCCTGATGCTTAAGGTAAAACACAAGTAGAGCGCCCAAATTTTCCGATAAGTTAGAATTGATAAGAGAAGCTTTTGCGAGGATCAACACGTCCTCCTTACTGACTCTAGTAAACTCACCACGTGCCTGCAGTGTGTTAGCAATCACATAGAATAAATATCGAATAGCAGGATGATCAATTTGGTTCCCCTTGGGTACGTTTCCACGAATTCTGATCAAATTAAAGTATTGTGAAGGGGAAGGATCTAAAACAAAAGTAGTTGTGCGTACATCAGTGTTGTTGTTGGTAAACCCAAAGCATTGAGCCCATTGGCTGAGTGTTAAAGTGTACTCATAGTTCATAAGGCGGAATTTGATTCGATCAACTCTGAGCCTTTGTTTCTCGGAACAACCATAAGGATCCACCGTGTGTGTCAAGGTGCCGAAGAACTCAAGCATGAAGCGGTGATACGTGCCAACATCCTGAAATACAAAATTGTACAACCCAACATTGTTGCAAAGTAAATCGAAATCAACACGAATACCAAGTTGGTTCAGGATATAAGGACACACCCACTTGGTGGACTTGATCTCTTGAATCTTGATACGATCAAAATGGCTTAGTTGGAACTCCTCGGTGAACTCGATACCAAGTGACTTAGGGTTAACGTATCAACCGGTGGTGTGGAGGATTCCGCAGCCATCTCATGTGTATGACTCCTCGTGTTGATCTAATAAATAATAATAAGACAAAGTAAGTAAAGATTGCTAATATTTTTTTTGGTCCAATAGAAACATAGCATAAGTGATTCTCTACACTAAATACAAAAGAAACTCCTCTAAAAAATGCTAAGCATACTTAATATCAAGATTGAATCAAGAACAAGACCTATGTCTAGATTGAAAATGATGAATGACTGAGTGAATCTTTTGCACAAATAAGTTGGGGATCGGAGGAGAATCATACCTTAGATTGAATGAGTGCAAAGAATCGAAGAAAGATTAAGTAAATTTAAAGATCCAATGGAGGTGGTTTGGAGTTTGGAGGAACAAGAAAGAGAAAAAATGATCTGGGCATTTTTTGGGTTACCTCCTCGGGATGCTTATGGCGGCCGCATATGTGGTATGGGCGGGCGGTACGGGTGGAGCCCGCCCGTACCGGGTGACTTACCTTAGGAGCGAAGATTGCTCCCAGAAGGTGCACTTGGTATGGGCGCGCGGTACGGTTGTGCGCGCCTAATGATTCCAAGTGCACAAATCGTTTGTAGATAGTTTCGAAATAAAGATATCGATCCCATAGTGAGAAGGAGTCTGAAGTCTAATAACTCTTTGAACTAAATACTGAAATAGTAATTCTAAATAACATTCTAAGTAACAAGATAAAATGCGAGTTTTGTGTAAAAGATATTTTGGGGTTTTCAAATAAGATAACAATAAGTAAACTAAAGCTGTAAGTAAACAAGAGCATGCAAGTATGATTACAAAAGTCTGCAACATGATGGAAAGAGTTCTCAGGGAGTAGTGGATCCACTTCTAGTAATTAGAAAGAGTGATAAAAATTATTATAATGAATAATACCATTTTTTATATGTGTGGGAGGAGCTCCATATATGGACGAATAGGCAACAACCACTGCTCACATCATCCGTCATAACTATAGCAGACATCAATCGACATCAATCAAATTACTGCGCTATTAAGAGACTTTACCCCGTAGGATGTAGCCCATGGCATGGACAATGTTCCGTGAGTTCTCCTCGATTCCCAAGTTGATATGTAAGGAATGACAAAAGCTTTATAGTCACCCTAAGTGCTATCATTCCTTCATCTACCAACAAGTAGTTCCCTCCATCTTGTCCCCAGTGAGGCAAATATTGAGTGGTGCGCTTCACCCAACATCAAGATGAAGGAAATCTAACATAGACACGTAATGAACAATATCACATAATAATCTTTATCTCAATTAAATCTCATACTAGGGTTTCTCCATCTCCCCAAGAACAAAGGAAACTACTCACACATGAATGCAATCAACATCATGGATAGAATATGGATGAAGCATGATTACACAATTGAAGACAAGTGCAAATCTAAGATTCAATCTAGAATTACAACAAGTAACCAAAGGGGATCGGTGATGGAGATGTTGTTGATGAAGATGACGATGTAGATCGATATGGAGGCCTTCAAGATCCTAGTCCCTTCATGGTGATGGTGTAGATCTGATTGGAGGCGGCTATAGCGGTGGCACGGTGGCAGGGCTTCACCGTGGTTTAAGATATGGCTTGGTGGCTCTCTCTTGGGTCCTCCCTCCTTTATATAGGCCTTGGGGGTGCCCTAGGGTTCCCCCAATACCGTCATATGACTTAGGGAAGGTTCTGGGGCTTCTCTAGGGCGAAATCACGTTGTTTGCGACCTTTTTCGCAAGTATACGGCCGAAAAATGCTTCCGGTCGTATAGTTGCTCGTCAAACTTTCGGTGTCCTACAGTGTTTTGTCCGCCATTTCTTCATACAAACTCCGTGTTGGGTGTTCTTGAGCTCATTGAGTTCGTATCGTCAAGGGCTACATGCCCATGGCCTTGGATATTTATTTTGAGAACTTGGAAAAATTCACTTTTCCAACCTCTCAAATGGCAAAGTCTGGTCCCTGCAACTCCTCCATACTATGCTCTCTTTGTTCCAATTGCCTTTGTTTTATCCATAATCATCATCAACACCTACACACATTTCATAGACAAGGAAAGTGATAAAATTCTACCTAAACTACTAAATATGCAAAGCTCATATGAAAGTAAATGAGAACTAGAAATCATGCATATAAGGCATAGCTATAGCTAGAAGAAGCATGATATGAGAGATAAATGGCACATTTTATATGGCTAAAAGAGGTGGTATTTCACAGCCATCAAATTCCCCAAGCTAGACCTTGCTCGTCCTCGAACATGAATGGTCAATAATACATTAATGGTTGTGAAAGAACATATCATTGGAAATCAATGCCTTGCATCCTTATTTCTTATACAAGCTCGAAGAGAGAAAACATGTATTCATACAAGGCAACAGAAGCTCAGTTATAAAGACCACTCAAGATTCATCAAAACTTATATGCTCCATGTCAATAGTGAATCTACTTGCAGACAAACTTGTGATCCTCTTATTACACCTTTTGTATAACTTTTCATATCATTATTTTTTATGAGGCAAAACTTAGTCACAAATAGATGGCAAGCATAAATAGGAATCGATTCTACCCAATCATGTCATCTAGTTAAGGCTCTCAAGTGCAAACATCAGTTATTGAATTTTTAGAAAGTTTATCTCTTAGTAACGAGATTTGTGCCAAAAGGAAATGCGAGAACATGTCAAAAGAAGCATAGCATTAGACTGTCTCATTTGGTCATCCATATCAATGAATCATGGCTATCAAACACTCATTTTCTATTCTTTATCTTTCTAAAACTTCAGTTCATCAGTAATGAGATCATGCCAAAACTTAGTGTGTTTAATCAGACTGTGCAGGCTAAGAATGGATACTCATGACCATTACCAAGGTTTCCCTTTTCGGTATAATGATTTATCATAATGGTCAGAGGAGTATCCCCTTCTTTCTCTTTGAACACAGGCCCATGAGAATACCAATGCATACCTAAATATAGCATTTATGCTAAATATGTTGGGCAACTCATGGCAAACTCCAAAAGTTTCCTCTTTTTGGACTGTTCAAAGGCCAGCGGAGTTGTTAGCATCCCATGTTGTGCGACAATGGTGCAGAAATGCATAAAGCAATATCATACTTTAATCAATAGGTCAAGATTTGGCATGCATCTCAATTACCGCTAAATATTAGTTTCTCCAAACAAATCCTTTCAAAGAGTACTATCAAGTCGATCATCACATCTATGGTGTTGAGTATCTTTAAGGCTAAACTCTTAAGACAATTAATCAACACCTTATTTAGCATAGAACTCAAAAATTTGAAATATCATTTCCAATTGACAACTCCTTCCGTAAGCAAACTATCAAGTCTATTGTTTTGACATTCTGGGTCGAGCAGAGCCTATTCATTTAAGATAAAGCTATTTAGTGACAACCAACAAATTTCAAAAGATCTTGATCAAGTATTTATTCTTTCCAAGTGTAGAGATTGTGGCAATGTTTTCTAGAGGATCACAAATAGTGTCACAAGCTTGATAAACAATTTGGCAAGATGCATACAAGCTCTAAGTCAACTCCTATGGTGCCTATCATGAGCAAGTGTATCCCCGTATGAATACATAACTAGACTCACTTTAAAAAGCATTCAAAAATAGCGGGATACATGATTGCATTAAACCTTCATCGAATATGAACACTGCACAAGACTCTACACATGCAGAAGTAACCTCCCCAAGCTTAGAACTTTTCAAGAACCAAACTTGAGTATATCACCAAAATAAAAGAGAAAATACAGTTTCCAAAAGAGAGTGTGATAAGTGGTTACCTCCCCAAGCTTAGTTGAAAACAAGGATGACACACTTTACCGTTGCGGTACAAGTAACCTCTCTTTTGATGGACAAAGAATATTTGCTTCAACATGTATTTCTGGATATGGCCTAGTGTGCCTTCCTTGAGGACCTACTTAAAAACTAAAAAGAAAACGAAATATTTTTTTGTTTCTGAAGACACGGGTTTAGCTCACAAGCGATAAAAAATACAAGTCCCACTGAGTTGGTTCATCAACCTAAGCACCACGCTTAAGTCAACAAACTAGTTCTAGAAGATGCCTCTCCTAGATTGTGATGAGGTGTAAGCGAAACATGATACGATACACGAGTGTGCAGCCCCTATGCGCTTATTAAAAGAGGTTCGAGTTGGAAGGTTTTACCAGACACTGATTGTCAAAGCGTTGAATTGAAGCAACCAAGTGGCTCATGTGAGTGTTTGCATGGTTGGCAGTACCGTACACATCGTCAAACAAGGTTCAAGTCCCTGCGAAAATAACACACAAAATAAAATGCATCAGTTTGGTTTACGAACATAGTTCATTTACCCCACTGATAAAAGGAAAGTAAAAAAGAAAACATGAACTTCTATAGAGAATTACAGTCTAGGAGGTTTCTGAGGTAGAAATTTATTGCTAACATATGCCCGACTTCTCTTGATCATGGGAGAAGCTCCTAGGTGGTGTTTTGAGGTTTTTAGAAGAAGAAATAAGAAGAAATAATAAAATTTTGAGCAATGGTTACCTTCCAGTTGGCGTTTGAGGGGTTTTCTCAACTATACGGGCGCAACTATACGGCCGGACCAAAAACTTCCCGCCGTATAGTTGGTCGTTAAACCATCAATATCCTGAATAGAAATTTTACAAAGGCATTGATATCTATACGGCCAGAACTATACTACCGGAATTTTTATTCCCGCCGTATAGTTGGTCGTAAAACCTTCTGTATCCTTGAATAGAATTTGTATGAAAGCCTCGATATCTATACGACTGGAACTATACGGCCAGAATTTTTATTCCCGTCGTATAGTTGGTCATTAAACCGTCAGTACGTATGAAAGAAAAATTGTCGATAGCAAAAATATCTATACGACCGGAACTATACGGCCAAAAATTTTATTCCCACCATATAGTTGGTCATTAAATCTTCTGTATCCATCAAAAAATTCTATTTCTTCGAGAATTCTTTCTTATCCTGAAACTTAGAAAAACACCATGTTTTGACAGTAAAATAACAACTTTAATTTTTGACCAACAACAACATATATAGAACGGGATTTAAGTACAACCGAGTTATGCAACACATAGTAACAATAAATTCTACCTTTTGAAAAGTACAACAAGACAACTCTAATAGCAAATCATGCAAAGAATAATAATACCAATGCAACATGAATGCATCAAGACTCAAGACACAAAACTAAGAAAGACACGTAATTACTTATGGATTGCCTCCCGAGATGCACTTTCTTATAACCAAGTAGTCAGACTTTTCTCCATTATTATTTCAATAGATAGGAGCCAGAGAAATATTTATTCTTACCTCCAAAAGAGGTTTGGAGCACTTACTATTATAGCATGGTCGAAGTCTCACCCACTTGCGGTGCGTTGGAGTCTTGTAGATAAATGTGTTATTGCTCACAAATGATGATTGATGCGCCATGTGTGGTGAGCTTACCTCCCTAGATAGCTTCAACAAAAGGATTAGATATTTACATGTAAAGTCAAACATTTTACCTTTGATAGCATCATCGGGATACAATTCATAGTACTCTTCTTGGGCTAAACTATCACGAGGGAACACTTCATAATACTTATCTTTAGCAGCAGGGAAAAATTCAAAAGTGTACCTATTCTCTAGTTTATCACCCTTGCTATCAAGTTTATCAATTCTAGAGTTATCAATCGACTCACAAAAAGAAGCATCACCAAAGAAAAATTCATCAAAGATGTGCTCTCCTGAAACCTCCTCATTAATAGTACAAGGATTTATCTCCAGTTCATCATTATTAGTGTTCTCCAAATGAGTATCTAGGCATAAAGCCTCCGCAGATAAATTATCTTCAGTTTCAACATAATAAGAATCATTACTAGAGACTGAGGCATCATAAAAAAACTTATTATTAGTAGAATGATGTTTTTCTTCAACCTCACCTTTTTGGTGTTCCTCCTTGTTATGCAGTGTTCCTACAAAATGTTAGTTTCAGGAACTACTGTTTTAATACCTCCTTACTCTTTATCACAAGTGCATTCCCACTCTAATGTTCTTAACAATAATTGACAATATAATCCACAATATTATGATACCTTGCTAAATCCGCATTATCGCTAATTTTCATAATAATACCAATTTTCCTAAGCAGCTCATAAGACCCTTCTTAAACTATGTATTCCAAGAGTTTTACATTATTACCGTTTATGTGACTATTGGTTGATAAAAATTCTTTAAAGAGAGGAATGTATTCATAATCATAAATCTTGTTAGGCTTACCATTATATTGCCTCATCCCTTTGAATAAATTTAACAAATTACCAAAACAGTAATCCACCTGCTTCCACATGTCCAGTAGTTGCATATCCTTAAGGATTAGTAGTTCTTCATCGTATTCCTCCTCTTCTTGGGAAGTAACTTCATCCTTATCCAATAGGATTTCCTGTCCCATTTTAATAGCATCACAATATTCATAGAAATATTCATTTTCTAGTTCCTCACCAAAGTCCCCAAAATCACTGTCTAGGCACAAATCCTACTCAGAACAATCATCATAAGTTTGGAACTTATAGAAATCATCACTAGATAATGAGATATCATTTGCATGCATACTATTTGTGTGTGGAAAGTAATTTTCAAAAGTAGGAGATTCAAGTGGTTGATCAAGTTGCTCCTCTTCATTCTTACTTAGATAATTCGTGAGTAGCTTAGCAATAGTCTTACCGTCGGGCTTACCTTCCACTAGTTAAGAGGGTGCAACATCAAGTGCCACCTCTTTATTAGCAATGTGTTCATGTGGTTTTGGTGGAGGTTCTTCATATGATGTTGCCTTCTCTTTAGCTTTTTGATCCTGCAAAAGGCTAGGCTTTTCCATGCAGGCTGAAATCCGCTCATAAACAGTGCAAGCTAAAACATTATCCATAAAGTACTCACAGCAACATGAATATATGTGATAAACTTCTTCAATTATTTCTTCAATCTCCTAGCATCTTTCTCGAATATTTTTTTAGAAGAAAGCAATTCTGAACAACCAGTACAAAGCACAAATTCTAGAAGTTCCATATCAACTAAGCTTTTAAAATCATTTCTATTATAAGATTCTAATGCGGGATCAATGTTATACTTACATTGGTAGGCGATATGATCTTTATATCCACAAAATCTACAAGCACACCGGTATGAGGTACATAGCATGGATGAATAATCATTCACCAAAGCCAGCCATTGATTCAGTATTTATCACAAACTTCTCCTCCCTTGCAAGATTCTCATGTTCAAGAGTAGTCTTCTTGGAAGAAATGATTAGTAACAAATATTTTTTATGGGTTTTTGGTTTATAAACAAAAGAAGAAATACAAACGCAGAAAATAAACAAAATCTTGCACAACTAAAATAAATAAACCAAAGCTAAAAGACCTACAACGCTTAGGTCCCCGACAATAGCGCTAGAAAACAGCTTGATGACTTCAAGTGCACAGTTCGTTTGTAACTAGTTTCGAAATGAAGATATCGATCCCACAGGGAGCAGGAGTCTGAAGTCTAATAAATCTTTGCACTAAATACTGAAATAGTAATGCTAAATAACATTCTAAGTAACAAGATAAAATGCGAGTTTTATGTAAAAGATATTTTTGGGTTTTCAAATAAGAGAACACTAAGTAAACTAAAGCTTTAAGTAAACAAGAGCATGCAAGTATGATTACAAAATTTTGCAAGATGATGGAAAGAGTTCTCAGGGAGTAGTGGATCCATCGCTAGTAATTAGAAAGAGTGATCAAAATTATTATAATGAATAAGGCCATTTATGATATTTGTGGGAAGAGCTCCATATATGGACGAATAGGCAGCAACCACTACTCACATCATCCGTCATAACCACAACAAACAGCAATCGACATCAATTGAATTACTGCGCTATTAAGGGACTTTACCCCGTAGGATGAATCCCATAGCATGGATAATGTTCTGTGAGTTCTCCTTGGTTCCCAAGTTGATATGTAAGGAATGACAACAGCTTTATAGTCACCATAAGTGCTATCATTCCTTCGTCTACCAACAAGTAGTTCCCTCCATCTAGTCTTCAATGAGGCAAATATTGAGTGGCGCGCTTCACCCAACATCAAGATGAACGAAATCTAACACAGACACATAATGAACAATATCACATAATAATATTTATCTCAATTCAATCTCATACTAGGGTTTCTCCATCTCCCCAAGAACAAAGGAAACTACTCACACATGAAGGCAATCAACATCATGGATAGAATATGGATGAAGTATGATGATACAATTGAAGACAAGTGCAAATCCAAGATGATGGGGATATGCCAAATGGGGTATGCCCAGCAGGACGTTCTGGCTGAGTCAAAGGTTTAGCGAATGGGCCCGTAGGACGGCGACTGGAAGGCGACTGAGGAAAAGGCCTGGCTATTGGAGATTGGAGGCCCGGAAGCGTACTCGAAGCCTAGTCGGATTAGGTGAACGCCTCCGAATCCATACCTTGTTCGGTTGTAAACTGTAAACCCTAGCAAGGTGCCTCCTATATAAACCTCCCTAGGGTACTCTGAGGACTTACGTTCCATCATACACCCCTTCGAGCGACTCGCTACTTAGATTCCCATCTCGCCACCCCTGTAACTCGCTCTCCATCAATCTAATCTAGCAGGAGTAGGTCTTTACCCTTCGGGGGCGGAACCTGGATAAACCAATGTGCATCCGCCCCCATCTCGCACCTCAGATGGCCGCCAGCTCTCGCCCCCAATTCTATCAACCGTTGCCTACTACAGCGACTGCCGTGGCCATTTCCACGATAGTGGCTCCCACCGTGGGGCCTAGCCGGATGATACGTTGCTAACGTATCCATACTTTTTGATGTTCCATGCTTGGTTTTATCTACTTTCTTATGTTTTGTGCACACTTTGGAGTACTTTTCATATGATTTCTTGGACTAACCTATTAATAAGAGCCATAGTGCTAGCTGCCTATTTTCTACTGTTTTTGGTTCTAGGAAAGTCAGAAAATGAATATTATCGGAATTGGACGGGACAAAAGCCAAAGTCAGTTTTTCACCGAGGGACACCAGGAGCCAGAATACGAGACGGAGAGGGGCTAGGGCCCAGCCACACCACCTGGCCGCGCTAGGGGGTGGTCTGGCCACCCTAGGCACCCCCTCGGCCTCCCTCTTCGCCTATAAGTTTCCTCTTGACCCAAAAACAAGGGGGGTTCGACGTTTTTCCAAAAAGAGTTCCGCTCCGCCGCCACCACCAGATTCCGTGATTCGGAACCAGAAACTCCGTTCTGGAACCCTGCCGGGACAGGGAATTGGAGGAGATGATCACAATCATCATCACCATCGCTTCTCCATCGACCATCCATGTTTCCCCCATCTATGAGTGAGTAAATCCCCCGCTGTAGGCTATGGGGATGGTAGGGATTCGCTGAGATCGTTAATGTAATGGCATCAGATTGTTAGGGCATGGTGCCTAGTATCTACTATTAGTGCTTTTTGACTTTGTTGTGACTTGTTATGCTTAATGCTTGTCACTAGGTCCCGAGTGCCATGATTTCAGATCTGAAGATGTTATTGATTCATTATGATAGTATTGTTTATGGTCTTACCTGCAAGTTGTATACACTCGTCGTTGTTCGGAACCAAAGGCCCCGAAGTGATAGAAATCGGGATAACCGGCGGGAATGGCTTTGATGTGAGGATCACATGTGTTCATGGAGTGTTAATGCTCTGCTCCGGTGCTCTATTAAAAGGAGCACCTTAATTGCCAGTAGTTCCCTTGAGGCCCCACTGAAAACGGGCTGGCAGGACAAAATATGTTGTGCAAGTTCTCATTACGAGAACATATGACTATATATGGAACACATGCCTATGATTATTTAGTACTTGGATGCTTTATCTTATTTATCTGCAAATGTCCTATGTCTTGATTGCCATGTGAATTGTCTTGTCCATGCAACGCCCGTCCATCCATCCCTATGCCTAATGCGCTTTAATCCTACTATTTACTGCAATTCTAACTACTGTCTTTACTTTACTACTTCTATTACTTTACTATTGCTACTACAAAAATGTTGCTACTGATAAACTGCTGTGAGCAAGATTGTTTCCAGGTGCAGCTGAATTGACAACTCAGTTGTTAAGGCTTATAAATATTCTTTTGCTCCCCTTGTGTCGAATCAATAAATTGGGTTTCACTTCCCTCGAAAATATTGCGATGCACCCCCTATACTTGTGGGTCATCAAGACTATTTTCTGGCGCCATTGTCGGGGAGCATAGCTTTATTTATCAAGTTCACTTGGAATCACTATTGTTCAAGCTTAGTCTATTTCCGCCTTGTTTGCTTGTTTCTTTATCAAAAATATATAAAAAAGTAGTTCCTACTCTAGTTGTTATTTTCGTTGGTATGTTATTGTCTTGCTTTATCATGCTTTCTATCAATGGCTGATTTCTTTGAAACTGAATCTTATTGGCAAGGTGGGTTCACGGAAGAACAAAAATATTATTATAAGGGACACCGCTTGTCACAAAAATGGAAACACTTATGGGAACAAATTGATAAATTGTATACCATTGCTATAAATGTGTGCTCTACTTATAATGTTACTTATTGCTTCGATAAATCTTGTTTATGTAGGAGGTACAAACACCCCCCTTTCAATGTGAGTATAATGATGATGTTACCATATCTTCTTATGTTAAAGAAATTGATGACTTTTATGATGTGGAACAAATTGAGGAATTTATTGCTTGGAAGGGTGTATTTGAACTTGCTAGTTTGCTTGAAAATATTGATGATTCACCTTATAAATATGAGGTTTATGATATATTTAAATTTTGCTTTGATAATTACAAGGAAGAAAATGGCTTTATTCTTGAATATAATAATAGATTCTTTCCACAAATGGAAGAGACTAATGCCTTGCAGGATCTTATGGAAGAAGAAATTGATGAACCTGAAAGCTCATTAGATGAAAAAGAGGAGAAGAGTGATGAACAAAAGGAGGAACTATGGATTAGCTATCCATGCCTAACTTCTAATGAGAGTAATTCTTTATCCCTTACATTATTTGATTGTCCCCATGCTTACCAAAGAAGGATGAATGTTATGCTCATGTTATCTGTGATAATCCTTTATTTGTTCCTAACTTCGAGATGCATGGTACTAGAGTTTTGCTTAGAAATTGTTTATGATAAAGCTTTAGACGATGGTCCTATATTGAATGATCAGTCATCTTGTTATAGAATTGTTAAAAGTGAGTTTGAAGGTTTTAATACCAGTATTTTTGAGCTTGATAAAAATTATGTTTTTGTAGAACATGAAAAGCATGCTTTATGTGATAGTTATATTGTTGAGTTTATTCATGAGGCTACTGAAAATTATTATGAGAGAGGAAAATATGGTTGTAGAAGTTTTCATGGTATTGAAACACCTCTCTATATGCTGAAAGTTTTGAAGTTACTCTTGTTTTATCTTCCTATGCCTGTCACTTTGTTCTTTGCGAATTTATATGCATACAAGATTCCTATGCATAGGAAGTGGGTTAGACTTAAATGTGTTTTGAATTTTCTTCTTGATGCTCTCTTTTACTTCAATTCATATTTCTTATGCGAGCATCCTCTCAAACTACAATGACTAACTTAAAGGCGTTAAAGAAAAGTACATATTGGGAGATAACCCAAAAGTTTTAGATGAGTCTTGGAAGTTATTACTTCAGTAATAACCGCTATTTATCCTTTTTATTTGCTTTTTGTGCCAAGAGTAACCTCTAATGAGAGAGAAGTAATGATTGGGAAAGTTGCTGTCCCTAAACAGATTTCTGTTCTTCACTGTAAAAATTTGTCTAAAACCTATGTACGTTCTTTTGAGGCGTGATTTTTTGTGCTTCTGTCCCAGGTTGTTATCTAACTTTCGTTAGTTCAACACTTTTCGATTTGAGCAACAGAAGGTCTTAGAAAAAAATTTGTCTTTACCTGCTGGTATGTTTTGACAGATTTCGGCCTTTATTTGCATTTGCTTCTTGTTGGTTCCTTTTTGAGTTATTTTGGGGAATTGAGATTTTTGAGGGAACTGCTACAGTCGCTTGTGTTTTAATGGAAGTTTTATTGGTGTTGGAACTAAACCCAAAGACTTATTATCTTGAGTGCACTAATGTTGCTAATAAAGATTGTGTGAAGTTTTATATGAAGGAAAAATTTCAGGTCTATGGGAGGAATGAGTAATGAGATGAAGGATGGACTAAAGCTCAAGCTTGGGGATGCCACACGTGTCACCCCAATAAATATCCAAGAAGTACAAGCGTCAAATCTTGGGGATACCCAATGCATCCCCTTTTTCATCAATAAAAAATTCCAGGTTTCTTCCAAACATTTCATTTTTATTGTTTCATGAACAGTTGTGTTGTTCTTGGAGCGTCTTCTTTTTCGTTTTTGTTTTGGTTTTTAGTTTGCTTTGTTTTCTTAGTTTGCTGAATAAATTTGTTGGATCTCCTCTTTCATGCATTGGTTTTCAAATAGTTTGGTTTGGATTGGAAAAGAGTAGGAAAGTTCATGCTTAAGTGGTAAAGAGAGCTTGTTTTTGACTGTGGCCTATGCTTTGTCATGCCATGCTTGATATTGTTTTGGATTTATGCTTAGTGATCTTTGCTGTAGCATGACATGTTATAAACAATTGAGATTGCTTAATGTGCCTTGAAAGAATCATGCGATGTTTTAGCATATTAAAGCATAGTATTGTCATATTGTGGTATTCTCCTTTGATGCTTTATTTGGGTTGACTTGGTGCATGCTCACACCATGTTATGACTATCCCAAGTCACCATAGCCTTTATGATCCTTTAGTTTTCAACTTGTAGTATCACTTTATGTTTTGATCAATGATGTTTTGTCGCTCTGCATGATTATGGTCATTATTGCTCTCTTAGTTGGTCGCTCCTAGTCTTTTGCTAGCCTCTGCAACCAAGTATGAGTTCCACTCATTCATCCAACTCCTAAAACCAAGTTATTCCAAAGAGTCAACCATACCTACCAAATAGAATATGCTATTCCAAGTATATGCATGTTTCTGTCTACCTTCCAAATTAAACTTGTTATGAGAAAACTAGTGATTAAAACTCTCACGAACTTGATGGCACACTTTACTTTCTTGCACTTAATAAACTTGAACCATTGCATCCATATTTGTTGCGTATATGTTTCCGCTTTATAAGTTGAAGTTAGCAGAACCATGTATCATGGGGAACGCTTTCAACATTGCACCTACACTTTGTACCCCGTTGATATCATGTTCTTTTGCTTATGGATCCTGGCGTTGTGAAAAAAGGGGAACTTGTAAGATCATGGAGTTTGTATTTGTGTTAGAGAAACGACTGGGCCGCTAGCCTAAGCCATGCTTAATCATGGTGGAAACTTGCATCATAACCATAATGAGCACTCTATGAAGCATCCTCAATAAAAATCTATACAAATAGCAAATAAAAAGATCGCTGAGATGCTCATTGTCTGCTTGCCTTGTCATTTTGATTATGGGATAGCTCTTGTATCATGTGCAAGGGTTACCCCGTTGGCGGTTCTCTATGATACATATGTACTTGTAATGACAAGAGCTTACTTGTGACTAAAGTTGAGTAGCATGAGGTTCGGTCTTCGTCAGTAAGGGGCGTGAGATTTCGGCTTATAACTTGTCAAGCATATACTCTTAGTTGTGTCACTTTAACCTTAATCACCTTCAAGATGCTTATGATAGGGGAAATGAGAGCTGAAAGCTAATAATTACCATAATTTTTGGACGCTCTTTATGAGACTTGAATCCCTACTTCCTTCTATGAAGGCCCTTTCTATTACTTTTATGTTGAGTCTCCACCTTTTATCTTTATGCACCTACCTTGAGAGCATAATGTCCATTCTTAGTTCTATGTGCATTGTCCCAAGACTTGTTGATTGATGCATAGCTTTGATATTGCTTGTTTTAAACTATTTGTACCTAGTCACTCTTATGAACTTTGAAGGTGTCCAATGCATTTATGTTTGCTACTCTATGAGCGACAAGCTGAATGCCACTATGTTATGTTTTCTTTATGTGAAACAAACAAATGTCTTGTAAAGCATTGTTATTCATGAATCTTTTGTTTATGCCTTTTCATGTTGCAACATAGTTGCTTTGCCTTATTGTTAGAACTTTGTCTTTCATGTTATGATTGAAGTACTATGATCCCAACTATCATTGTTTTGCAAATACTTTGATCAAGTTTATGATGGTGCATGTCACCTCAAAAATTATTCTTTCTTTTTATCACATACCTACTCGAGGACGAGCAGGAGTTAAGCTCGGGGATGTTGATACGTTGCTAATGTATCCATATTTTTGATGTTCCATGCTTGGTTTTATCTAGTTTCTTATGTTTTCTCCACACTTTGGAGTACTTTTCATATGATTTCTTGGACTAACCTATTAACAAGAGCCATAGTGCCAGCTGCCTGTTTTCTGCTGTTTTTGGTTCCAAGAAAGTCAGAAAATGAATATTCTTGGAATTGGATGGGACAAAAGCCAAAGTCAGTTTTTCACCGAGGGACACCAGGAGCCAGAATACTAGACGCAGAGGTGCTGGGGCCCGGCAACACCACCTGGCCACGCGAGCCAGGCCTGGCCACGCCAGGGGGTCGTCTGGCCGCCCAAGGCATCCCCTCGGCCTCCCTCTTCGCCTATAAGTTTCCTCTGACCCAAAAACAAGGGGGGTTCGATGTTTTTCCAGAAAGAGTTCCGCTCCGCCGCCACCACCAGATTCCGTGATTCGGAACCAGAAACTCCGTTCTGGAACCCTGCCGGGACAGGGAATTGGAGGAGATGATCACAATCATCATCACCATCGCTTCTCCATCGACCATCCATGTTTCCCCCATCTATGAGTGAGTAAATCCCCCGCTGTAGGCTATGGGGATGGTAGGGATTCGCTGAGATCGTTAATGTAATGGCATCAGATTGTTAGGGCATGGTGCCTAGTATCTACTATTAGTGCTTTTTGACTTTGTTGTGACTTGTTATGCTTAATGCTTGTCAATAGGTCCCGAGTGCCATGATTTCAGATCTGAAGATGTTATTGATTCATTATGATAGTATTGTTTATGGTCTTACCTGCAAGTTGTATACACTCGTCGTTGTTCGGAACCAAAGGCCCCGAAGTGATAGAAATCGGGATAACCGGCGGGAATGGCTTTGATGTGAGGATCACATGTGTTCACGGAGTGTTAATGCTTTGCTCCGGTGCTCTACTAAAAGGAGCACCTTAATTGCCAGTAGTTCTCTTGAGGCCCCACTGCAAATGGGCTGGCAGGACAAAAGATGTTGTGCAAGTTCTCATTGCAAGTACGTATGACTATATATGGAACACATGCCTATGATTATTTAGTACTTGGATGCTTTATCTTATTTATCTGCAAATGACCTATGTCTTGATTGCCATGTGAATTGTCGTATCCATGCAGTGCCCGTCCATCCATCTCTATGCCTACCGCGCTTTAATCCTACTGTTTACTACAATTCTTACTACTGTCTTTACTTTACTACTGCTATTACTTTAATATTGCTACTACGAAACTGTTCCTACTGATAAACTGTTGTGAGCAAGATTGTTTCTAGGTGCAGCTGAATTGACAACTCAGTTGTTAAGGCTTATAAATATTATTTGGCTCCCCTTGTGTCGAATCAATAAATTGGGTTTCACTTCTCTCGAAAATACTACGATACACCCCCTATACTTGTGGGTCATCAATACTATTTTCTCCGGACTGGCCTGATTTCTGCGGCGAGACCCTACTCACTGATCGACCAACCGATCGCCACCGGCAGCATGATCGCCATCGATGGGATCTTACAGATCCTGCCCAACAGCTACATCCTGACGTCACGCCAGGTCACCCACAACGCGATAATGCCGGTTAGCTCCATCAACTTTTCGTCGGCTTCACCGGCGCAGTCGACCCGGCGGTGACGGTGATCGTCGGCGAATGACCACCACGCCGCGATCTGCTCTCGGAGGAGCAGGTCTGATCCATTAGGATCCTCGCCTCCGAGTACGACTCAGTCGCCAGCAACGCGGCTGAGACCAACACCGCCATGGACAATGCGACCCTACACGACGATGCCGCCTCCGCGACCCCAACCTCGGTCGATGGATCCATCGGGAGGACTCTATCACGCGGGTCTCCAACCCTAGGGACTTCGAGGACTCCTCAATCCTTGGGATCTTCGATTCCGACTCTGGCTTGGAGTCCCCCAAGGACTTCCGCACCAGATCCAATTGCTTCAACGCGATCTACATGGCGGGCAGCACGGTCGCCCCGCACCTTCCATTCTCCACACCAATCCCTCCAACCGCGACGGCCATGGAGGTGGAGGAACCCCACCTGTGACTGGAGGAGGCGCATCGCAAGGAGCTAGCCGAGTGCGAGAAATTCCACCTCGAGCGGGCAACGGCGTAGGAGCTGTCGCTCTACCACTAGCGCTACATCAGGACCCACCTGAACTCCAATGTCCAGGGCCGCGTCCTAAACTACAATGACGATAGTGACCCCGCATGCACGGCTGAGCACGAGTACTGCGAGAAGGCACCACCAAGTGGCAGCAATCGACCACCACCCGACGCACCGGCCACTGGACCCCTCCACCACCCATTGGTCGCGCGCCCCAGCCGGACGAGCCGCGGATCATAATCTCACCACAGGCCCGCGATGCCAACGGAATCCCACTATACTCCACCCCGATGGAGAACGTCTTCGCGGCTGACGCCGTAGTCGCCAACCTTGACGTCCAGGGAGAAGGCGCGCTGCAGATCCAGTACACCAAGGCCCTACTCGCCAGGGCCGTCGAGCAACAAGCCGCGGGAGGCGGATGTATTCCTGCTCCTCGGCAAGCAGGGCGGCCTCAAGCGGTCACCCAATCACCGCAGCCCCTGGCGAAACAGCCACGGGCCGCCAACCCCGCGCTTTCCACCAATGAGCCGCGACCGGTGAACAACACGGTCGCCACCAACGGACAACCCATCGATGCCCGAACATACATCGTCAACAACCAGGCTTGGTGGGCGTGCCAGCCCAACGACCTAAGGCACAATCTCACCAACCGTGGTAACCCTGAACCCTGAGGCTCGCTTAGCCAAGTCGGTCCCCAGTGCTTCAGACCTATGATCCAAGGCGAGAAGTACCCTGCCAACTTCAAGGCGCCCAAGGAGATCGAAAAGTACGATCCAACATACGATCCATCGGTATGAATGGACACATACCTCATGGCAATGGGAATTGCCGGCCACACCGACCTACTAGCCACTCGCTACCTTCCCTTGATGATGGAGGGTGCGACCTAGCAATGGATCAACACCCTCCCTGCCGACAGCATCCACTCGTGGGAAGAGATGTGGGACGCCTTCGTTAGGCAGTTTGAACGCTCCTACACCCGCGCCACCACCATCAAGGACCTATAACGATGCATCCAAGGACAACGCGAGTCGACCCGCCACTGGATCCAAAGGTGGCAGGAGCTATGGATCAACACCTCCAGCATCCACTCGGACACGGCGATACACTGCTTCAAGAATGCGTGCTGGTACGAACCCCTGGTCGCCAAGATCAAGAGGGTCTACCGAACGCTCGACAACATCCCCGACGTCCTCGAAATCGCCAAGCGCTACGCGAAGAGGACCCCAACCAGGACTCTTATGACGAGTCAAGAGGAAGATGCCGCGTCAGCACCCACAATAGCAGGTGACAACGTGACATGCGCTACAGCAACACTCACATCACAGGCAAGCACCGTTGTGATGGGCGAGTCGACTTTGTCGCCAATGCCAGCTACGGCCAATGTGACCCGAAGAACTTCCGCTACGACGGAGGAAACTACCGCGACAAAAGAAACTACCGCGCCAACAACGCGGCAATGCCGAAATTCCGCCCTGCCGCCCTGCTCAACCAACCCTGCGTCTACCACAGCAGGGAGGGAAAGCCCGCCACCCACACTACTGCCAACTACCACTCCCTCAAGGAGATCGAAAAAGCAAGGCAGGCATAGGACGACCCTAACAACAACCCGCCACGGGATAACGGAAACGCCGGCGACTTCGGCAACGCCGTCGGATCACTCCACACCTTCACCGGGCTCGGCACCAAGCGCCAGAGGAAGGTGCTCGCCTGCGCAGTCGCCATCAATGCGGTGACACATGTTGATATTCCCCGTTTCCTCAACTGGTCTGAGCAAAGCATCACCTGGAGTCGCTAGGACCTCGCACCAATGATCGAGTACCCAGGGTGAGTTGCCCTGGTGGTTAGGCCCAAAGTGGCCGACTACTGGCTGCCCAAGACATTGATGGACGGCGGGAGCTCCATCAATATCATGTACATGGACATGTTCAAGAGGCTCTAGCTCCCAGAATCAACAATCAAGCCGACCCTGACAACCTTCCACGGCATCGTCCCCGGTCGGAAGGCGTACCCGATCGGAAAAGTAACTCTTCCAGTCACCTTCGGCACACCAGCAAATTACCGCACCGAGCGGATCGAGTTCGAACTGGTGAACTTCGGCAGCCCCTACCACTGCGTCCTGGGATGCCCAACATTCGCCAAATTCATGGCAGCCCCCTACTACGCCTACAACATGATGAAGCTTCCAGGGCCAAGCGGCATCATCACCATCCACGGCGACCCCGATATGGTCGTGGAATGCGAAGACAAAGGCGCTGAGATTGCCAATGCCGTCATCACTGCGAAAACGGACCACGCAGAGGAACTCGTGAATTACGCGAGCAACATCAACAAGGACGACCCCACCATCTTGAAGAATCCAGCCACCACGAGCTCCACGTTCGAGGCAACCACACACACCCGCACCGTCGAGCTCATCCCGGGTGATTCCAGCCAGACGGTCACCATTGGGGCGCACATGAGCCCCGCATAGGAAAGCACGCTCATCAGGTTCCTCCGTGAGAATCACGACATCTTGACATGGAAACCATCTGACATGCCCGGTGTCCTGAGGGAACTCGCTAAGAACAAACTGAATGCCGACCCTAAAGTACGACCAGTAAAGCAGTCGCTGTGGCCCTTCTATGAAGAGCGCCGCTGAGCAATTGCCGAAGAAGTACAACGCCTGCTAGTCACAGGCTTCATTCGGCCGATCAAATACTCCAAGTGCCTGGCAAACCCAGTCCTGGTACTGAAAAAGGACAACACATGGAGAATGTGTATCGATTACACCAACCTCAACAGCGCCTGCCCGAAGGAGGAGTTCGTCCTACCGCGCATCGATTAGATCCTCGACTCAACCGCGGGATCAGAGTCGCTATGCTTCCTAGACGCATATTCTGGCTGCAACCAGATCAAAATGGCAGTCGAGGATGAGTAAGGGATAGGCTTACATAATTCTTCAATGGGAGGTAAATTCTTGACATCTGCAGCTTTAATTCCCTTCTCCTTAAGACATTTCTTAGCTTCCTTCATCACTTCATCATTTAATTCAATAACTCCCCTCTTCTTTGATGTTGGAATAGGCACCGGTATAGTAGATTCAGGTATAATTACTTCAGGTATAGCTTGTTCAGGAGGATTCCAATCCTCATAGTTCTTGCTTATTTTCGCCATTAATTCCTCAGCTTCATTGGGAGTCCTATTCCTGAAAACACAATCAGCACAACTATCTAGGTATGTCCTAGATTCTTTGGTTAGTCCATTATAAAATATATCCAGCAGCTCATTCTTAATGGACTTCCGGCCTACGCATGAATCAAAGCACAAAACTTTGCCCAAAATTCGGGCAATATCTCTTTTTCTCCCTGTTTAAAATCAAAAAGTTCCTGCAAAATAGCATGTCTAGCACTAGGAGGAAAATATTTCTGCAAGACAGTACTAATCAAGCAATCAGGGCTATCAATAGATCCAGGAGGTAAATTACTAAACCAAGTTTTAGCTTCTCCTTTAAGTGAAAAGGGGAAAATCTTAGAAACAAAGTAAGTACGCATCTTAATATCATCAGAAAACAAGCCACTCATGGTAGAAAGCTCATGCATATGTGCTACCACACTTTCATTCTTAGTCCCACAAAAAGGTTCTTTCTCGACAATAGCTATGTAAGATAGATCGAGAGAGAAATCATTATCTTTATCTTTAAAGTTGATGGGAGAAGAAGCAAACTTAGCAATAGGAGACAATTTGGGTCTAATAGTACGCCTCTCAAGGAGACTCTTAGCAGCGCTCCTATCATGGGTGTTTTTACATTCTTTAATAAATTCATCGGTCATCTCAACATAACCATCTTCAATATCATAACTTTCACTACACTCAGGTGAACTAACAGGTGTAATAGTGTATTCATTAGGAGGTTCAGTATTTCCAGCTATAGTTCTAGCAATTGTAGCATCTAGGAAAGGACCTAATGAACCACTCTTATCAAGCACAGTAGAAGCAGCATCATAAGCATCAGAAGTTTTAGATTCAGCAATAGTAGCAGTGTGTATAGCATGTGTATGTGGTGGTGTAACAAGCTTACTCATAACAGATGGTGAATCAAGAGCAACATAGGTGTTTAGAACCGTACCTCTTCTTGTAGTGGATGGTAAAATAGGAACCTTGCCATCACGAGACTTACCCATGATGGATGGATAGCAGCGAACAATACAGAATCCAAGTGAACTTGATAAATAAAGCTATGCTCCCCGGCAACGGCGCCAGAAAATAGTCTTGATGACCCACAACTATAGGGGGTGTATCGCAGTATTTTCGAGGGAAGTGAAACCCAATTTATTGATTCGACACAAGGGGAGCCAAATAATATTTATAAGCCTTAACAACTGAGTTGTCAATTCAGCTGGACCTAGAAACAATCTTGCTCACAACAGTTTCTCAGTAGGAACAGTTTCGTAGTAGCAATATTAAAGTAATAGCAGTAGTAAAGTAAAGACAGTAGGATTAAAGCGTGGTAGGCATAGAGATGGATGGACGGGCATTGCATGGATAAGACAATTCACATGGCAATCAAGACATAGGTCATTTGCAGATAAATAAGATAAAGCATCCAAGTACTAGATAATCCTAGGCATGTGTTCCATATATAGTCATACGTGCTCGCAATGAGAACTTGCACAACATCCTTTGTCCTGCTAGCCCATTTGCAGCGGGGCCTCAAGGGAACTACTGGCAATTAAGGTGCCCCTTTTAATAGAGCACCAGAGCAAGCATTAACACTCCATGAACACATGTGATCCTCACATCAAAGCTATTCCCTCCAGTTATCCCGATTTCTGTCACCTCGGGGCCATTGGTTCTGGACAACAATGTGTGTATACAACTTACAGATAAGACCATAAACAATACTATCATAATGAATCAATAACATGTTCAGATCTGAAATCATGGCACTCGGGCCCTAGTGACAAGCATTAAGCATAACAAGTCACAACAAAGTCATAAAGCACTAATAAAAGATACTAGCACCATGCCCTAACAATCTGATGCCGTTACATGAATGATCTCATCCAATCCGTACCATCCCCATAGCCTACAACGGGGGATTACTCACTCATAGATGGGGGAAACATGGATGGTCGATGGAGAAGCGATGGTGATGATGATGGTGATGATCTCCTCCAATTCCATGTCTCGGTAGGGTGCCAGAACGGAGTTTCTGGTGCTGTTTTGTGGAATCTGGTGGTGGAGGCGGAGCGGAACTTGTTTTGGAAAAACATCGAACCCCCGTGAGTTTTTAGGTCAGAAGGCAACTTATAGGCAAAGAGGGAGACCGAGGGGGAGTCTGGGGCGGCCAGACCACCCCCTGGCGTGGGCTAGGCTCACCCACGCGGCCAGGTGGTGTGGCCTGGGCCCAACCCCCCCTCCGTCTCGTATTCTGGCTCCGGGAGTCTTCTGGTGAAATAGGATTTTTGGCACATTTTCTGGGATTTTTCCTGGTAGTTGATTTTTTGCACAAAAAGTAGACACCAAGGCAATTATGCTGAACCGCGTTAGTTGCATCCAAATCACACAAATTTAGAGGAGAAACAATAACAAAAGTGTTCGGGAAAGTAGATACGTTTTGGACGTATCAGAAGCACAGCAGCCGGAGAAGCTCCCATACCTCCACTACTAGTCGCTCCACTTCGACGGGTCCAAGAACGCCGATGGCGCCGGGGCCGGGGTCATACTGAACTTTCCCAAGGGAGACAAGCTCGGCTACGTGCTCCACCTCAACTTCAAGCCCTGCACCAACAACATGGCAGAGTACGAGGCCCTCCTTCACGGCATGTGGGACGCCAAGGAGATGAAAATCAACCGCTTATGGTGCTACGGTGACTCCGATCTAGTCGTCGGCCAAGTCGCCGGGACCTACGACGCCATCTCCCCGACAATGATAGCATACCGCCAAGCGGTAGACCAGCTGGGAGGACACTTCGATGGTTACTCAGTCGAGTGGATTGACAGGCGAAAGAACAAGGAAGCATCGGGTCGGCTCGGCAAACACCACCTGCAAGCGTCTTCCTCGACATTATCCACAAGCCTTCGGTGTCCCCGCCAAAGGAGATCGACATCGGGATACCACTACAACCTGAGCCGGCCCTAGTCACCATGATTGTGGAGCCCAGCAACTGGACGACACCATATGTCGCCTTCCTCGAGCACAAGATCCTCCGAAGCAATGAGACGGAAGCGTGAATGATCGTGCGCCGATTCAAGTCCTTCATCATCATCAACGGCGAGCTCCACAAACATAGCGTGACCGGCGTGTTCCAGCGCTGCGTACAACCAGAAGAAGGACGCAAGATCCTCCATGACATCCATGCCGGGGAGTGCGGCCATCACGCCGGCACCAAGTCGTTGGTCACCAAGGCCATGCGGCACGGTTTCTACTGACTCACCACACATGCCGACGCCACTGACATCGTCCAACAATGCGTCTGGTGCCAGAAGTACGCCAACCACACGCATCTCCCTAGTTCAGCAGTCAAGACAATCTCCATCACCTGGCCATTCACGGTATGGGGCATGGACATGGTCGGCTCGTTCAAGAAGGCCCCATCCGGCTTCATCCACCTCCTGGTCGCGGTCGACAAATTCACCAAATGGGTCGAAGCCAAGCCGATCAAAAAGTGTGACGGCAAGACGGCCACCAAGTTCCTCCGCGAGATCATCTACCAGTACGGCTACCCGCACAGCATCATAACGGACAAAGGCACCAACTTCGCCAAGGGTTCCATGACAAAATTCTGTGAAGAGCATAGCATACGACTCGACCTCGCCTCAGTCGCCCACCCGGAGTCCAACGGCCAAGCAGTACGTGCCAATCAGAGCATCCTCCACGGACTCACGCCACGACTCCAAGTGCCCCTCGAGCGAACCCTAGGATGCTGGGTTGAAGAGCTCCCCTCCGTTATATGCGGGATCCGCACCTCCGTCAACCGCTCCACGGGGTTCACGCCCTTCTTTATGGTATACGGTGCCGAAGCCGTGATGCCGACCGACCTGGAGCACGATTCACCTCGAGTCGCCAACTATGTCGAGGCGACAACGAAACCGCCCGCCAAGACAGCATTGACCAGCTTGCGAGGCACACGACCTGGCTCGCTCCCACACCGCCATCTACCAGCAGGGACTCCGCCGCTACCACAACCGCCGAGTCCGGACCCGCACCTTCCAGGAGGGCGACTTGGTCCTACGATTGGCCCAGGAAAAGATTGGCATGCACAAGCTCTCCCCTCCATGGGAGGGGCCATTCGCCATAGGACGCTTCCTCAGCAACGACACCTACTACCTCATTGACATACGAGGCGATGGCCAGCTTGAGGTTAGGAGGCCATGGAATGTAAATCTTCTCCGAAAGTTCTATACATAGAACTCTAACTTGTACCTAGATGATATATAATGAAATTCATTCGGATCGCACAAATTGTGTCCACTCGCCATACTCTTGTGCCACTCACACTCGGATATTAAGCAATACGCTACCTACGAAAGTCAACCCTTGGTCGAGCGACCAGCGCGGCTAAGTAGTGCGACCCAAGGGCAGCGAAGATATTCGGGCTTTGTGTCGTCCATGAACACGCCAACCCAGAGCCACCATCGAAGTCGCCCCGCTCGACTGGCCCTCCGGGCCAAGACGACCGTCATTCGGTTTCCACAGCGACCCGTCCTCCCCATCCTCGAGCAAAGCGACTCGAATGGTTAAGTACCACGCACGGGGACTTCGCAAACAAAAACCCTCATGTGGCTCGGGAACACACCAAGTAAGAGAGCTGCCTTGGACTCGCCACGCGACGGGCTCTTCGAGCCAGGGGGAGAGACGCGTTAGAAACAACGCACCAAGAACCTATAATAGGCACACGCTCGGGGACTCGGCTAAAACAAGCCCACTCACACTCGGGGACTCGCCCCTTCGGAGTCGTGAGGGACAACCAACACAAAAATCCAAAGCAAACACATATGTACACAAACGAGTTATACCCCACTAAAGGTCGGACACGCTCGGGGACTCGCTCAAACAAAAGTTAAACACACCACACAATTAAGCTTGCATTACGAGTCGATTGACTCCTCTTACTACCATACACAAATATTGTTCATATTACAAAAGTCGCCACTTGGCATATCTTACAAACTGCCTAGAGAAGCTATCTATTTCGCAGGCCCTGATGAAGAAGCATTGCCACCACTCTTGACACGGACGAATGGCTGCCACGGGTTCGTCGGGTAGGTCGGTAGCGACTTCAACAGCGCTGACCAGAAGGGTTGCTCCGACTTTAGGTTGCGATGTTCTGGCTCAGGGTCGCCTGGTGCCACCACCGTCTCCTGGTATTGCAGTAGGTCCCCCATCGCCAGCACCCGATCAGCAAAGGGGGCAGCCTTGGCGGTCAGCCTCAACACCTTCGACATCTCCATCGCGCCAGTCGCCGAAGGGTAGCCGCTGGTGACGTCATCGAGGTCGAAGTCGTCAGGGAAGTGCACGAGCCCTAGTGTCAACGCCGTGGTGGCCCCACACCTGAAAGCCGAACGTGCCATCCACTCTACGACATGGGGTACCTCCTCCAGGTAGCGCCACACTTCAGTCAGTACCTCAGGTATAACCTCGGTGGGGGATATTCCTTGGAGAACCGCCTGGATGCACAACGCCGAGGCAGTGGCCGCGGTCACACACTGCGAAGCGTTGAAGGTTTGCACCACCAGATCGCTTTGACCTATCATAGCTGCAACGTCAGACGTCAGTGCCACCACGAATTCACCCACTCGGGGACTCACCGCACATGTCAAAAAGAAGAGCAACAACTCACCAAGGAGCTTCTGACAGTGCTCAGTGACGTGGTTCTCCAAGGCAGCGAGATTGCTCTGCAGCCCAAGGATGATGTAGTCCGCAGCCTTCCACTCCTCCTTAGCCGCGGTGACTGCGGCCTTTTCCCTATCCTCAGAAGAGATCACGGCCTCTTTCGCATCCTCCAATTCCTTCACCAACGAGTCGATACACCCATTCGCCACGTCCAGCTCGGCAGCTGGAACATAACCTTCTCAGGCTTTGGCAATGGCAGCCGAAGGACCATCTGAACGGAACAGAAACAACAGTCAGTATTCCGTCAACATCAGCATCTCGCAATCGCCAAGTAAAACAAGTACTCACCGGCGGTCTCCTGGAGTCGCCGGTTTGCCTCCTGCGCCACGGGAAGATCATGCTCCAGATGCTCTTTTGCAGCCTTCCGATCAGCCGACTCCCTCTGCAAGCCCTACAAGTAGAACGAAAAATTAGCAACTTTAAAAACACAAATTCAGTGTCCAGCCGCTGAAAGTCAGCGACTAGGCACTCGGGGAATCGCGACTAGAAGAACTTAGTGCCTAGCCGCTGAAATTCAGTGACTAGACAATTGGGGACTGGACGTACATGAATGGAGGCACCAAGCATATTGTGAAGTTCTCTGGCATCCGTCGAAGGGACCACGAAGGAGGTACGCCCACGACGAGGTCTGACGTCCTCATCGACGATCTACGACATTTGCGGAGATTGGGTTTTCCGCCACGATTGGAAAACCCCTCGGCATGAAGCGCGGGAACGACACGGACGCCCTCGCCAGGGCACGTGTTGCTGGAGCCGGTGGTACTCCCGTTGGATCCCCCTCAACTGGCTCCGATTGAGTGGATGCCACCTCCTCGCCACCGGTGGCGGCGTCACTCCGTATGGCGCTATCTTTTGCTGCAGCCTTGTCAGGCTCACCCTTGTGCTTCTTCGCATCTTCAGCAGGTACAGCCTCCATAGCAGGCTTCCTCTTCCTGGGAGATCTCCTTCCCCCGTGCTGACGGTCGACCGAATTTTAACTACCGAAGGGAGACCTATCTTCTTAGCGCCGGACCTACAAAAACCTCCAAAGTCAGCAAAGAAATCATACAAAAACTCATCCAAGAATTGGAAAGGAAACCTGATACTTACTTGGCGACTGGAAGAACACGCTACCCCGTGCTGATGTGGGCGGGTTTATCTAGCTCTGGGCATAGCTTGTGCGTGAGGCCTTTCTCGAAGACATCCGAAGCCCACAACACCGCATGCCTCTTCGATGATGAAGTCGCGATCACAGGAATCTCCGGCTCAGAAGACGCGTTCGTCCCCGAAGGTCGCAGCGACTTCGACGCCGCAACTTTAGCTACCTCCTGCTCTGGCACCACCAAAGTTGCTGGTGCGATTACCGCAAGTGGAACTTCCACCACCGCTTTGGTGTCCTCAGCCTTCGATCCCATCATCGGAATCGCACCCTCCGGGATCTTGCGTGAGGTCTTGGCCGCGTCGTCGTCAGATTCGTCATCCGACTCGAACACCACCGCCGACCTGGATGGTGACGCCGGCTTCTTCTCTGGCGACTTTAGTTTACGTGCAGGCTTCGCTGGCGTGGCTGTTCGCCGAGAACTGTGCTCTTGCAAGATCCCGTCTTCTTCTTCGCGCTCTTCAAGACTACGGCTCGCCTCGAACTCGCGCTGCTTCTGCATGCGAGTCTTGTGGGCCACCGGTGCTGGGGGAGGAACCTCCCTCTCCTCCTCTTCGTCCTCATAGGATTCTCCTTCGGCACCCTCCCCTAACTCTTGGGGGACCTCTTCGTCGAGTGGGTGAGCCAGCCTTCCAAAACCTGAGAGTGTACACAAACAAGTTTCAGACGATGCGGCTACAAATTGCACCGCGGGAATCACGACTAAAGATAAATTCGGAGAAAAAGACTTACCGTGGGAGATTCATTCTTCACAGGCACGTACGGGGCGAGCCCGGCCGACGTGGTTGTAAATTCCACGTCAGTAATTTTCTTCAAGGTGGCCTTATAGTCTTCTGTGTCCCATGACTCCTTGCTAGTCCGGGAAGGATCATTCTAGCCGCTATACTCGTACATCCAGTGCAGCCAGGCCGCCAATGGAACCAAGCGCCGCCCGAGCCAGCAATTGTACAGGTTGATGGAGGACAGCCCTTGGTCCTTCAGCTTCTGGATCTAGTCCATCATTTCCGCGACGACCATCCTTTGATTGTCGGGGAGCCTGTCCGTTGCCAGCCGATGGGGCTCGCTTCTCTCCGCGACGAATTCCGACAATGCCACTTAGCCGGAGGGGGTTGACTCCTTCATGTACAACCATCTCTTCTTCCATTCGCTCGCGGCCTTCTTCGGTAGCATGAGCTTGACGAAATTGACTTTCGGCTTCAGTAGAAAGGTGACGCCTCCGGCCGCCAAGATTGGGCCGCCGAACCCTTCGCGCTCGATGCGGCCGTGGAACAGCTCCAGCCATAGCGGGAAGTATGGCCTGCAGCCGAGGTAGCATAAAGGCGATGAAGATCGCCAGTTGCTCGATGCTGTGCAGGCCGAGATCCGACGGCTTGATCGCATAATATGCGTAGAACCGCCGGAAGAACAACAAAGTAGGAAACCCCAAGCCCTCTCCAAATGGCTTGGGAAGCAGATGAACTCGCCAGCACGCGACTTCGGCTCGATCTTGGAAAACGCGGGGATCCACCAATTCCCCTTTCAGAGGACCCCGGCATCCTCAAAGGACCCGAGCTGCGTTGCGGTGCGTTTGGATTTTCCCCACAAACCTTTCAGAGACGCCATTAGGAAGAAAGCTGGATCGCTTGGTCTGGAGAGTCTGGATCGAGGGAACGCAGAAGGAATGGATGCGCAAGGATGAAGAATACGAGGAAGGATCTACATGACTGATCTGTCACTCCCCTTATAAAGGAGTGCTACCCGCCAATCTCGGGGTAGCCATTACCGACAGTAATTGCGCCAAAGTTACCATTGGACTACCCAACGGATAGTTTGACCAAGTTGACGGTCCAACTCCTTCACTCGTATCGCTTGCAACTGTGCCTTGTCTAGTCGGCGGGGCAGCTACTTGACAGCGATTGCATTTGCCAAAGTAGCGACTGGAAACCCGGTGGAGAATTTCCTTGGTTTTGGCAGAGCCCATCGTCGATTCGACTGGGCATCCAAATTGGACTCACCTAATTCGACTACCAAATGAACACCTGTGTTTTGAATCAATGATGGCCTCGTGGACTACTGATGGGGATATGCCAAATGGGGTATGCCCAGCAGGACGTTCTGGCTGAGTCTAAGGTTTAGCGAATGGGCCCGCAGGACGGCGACTGGAAGGTGACTGAGGAAAAGGCCTGGCGATTGGAGAATGGAGGCCCGGAAGCATACTCGAAGCCCAATCGGATTAGGTCAACGCCTCTGAATCCATACCTTGTTCGGTTGTAAACTGTAAACCCTAGCGAGGTGTATCCTATATAAACCTCCCTAGGGTACTCTGAGGACTTATGTTCCATCATACACCCCTTCAAGCGACTCGCTGCTTAGACGCCAAGCTCGCCACCCCCATAACTCGCTCTCCATAAATATAATCTAGCAGGAGTAGGTCTTTACCCTCCGGGGGACGAACCTCGATAAACCCATGTGCATCCGCCCCCATCTCGCAGCGCAGATGGCCGCCAGCTCTCGCCCCCAATTCTATCAATCGCTGTTTACTGCAGCGACTACCGTGGCCATTTCCACGACACAAGATTCAATCGGTAATTACAAAAAGTAACCAAAGGGGATCGGTGATGGACACGTGGTTGATGAAGATGAAGATGTACATCAATGTGGAGGCCTTCGAGATCCTAGTCCCTTCTCCTCTTGTGTGATGGTGATGGTGTAGATCTGATTGGAGGCGGCTATGGCGGTGGCACCGTGGCAAGGCTCCACCGTGGTGGAGGATATGGCTTGGTGGCTCTCTCTTGGGTCCTCCCTCCTTTATATAGGCCTTGGGGATACCCTAGGGTTCCTCCAATACCGTCATATGACTTAGGGAAGGTTCTAGGGCTTCTTTGGGGCGAAATCCCATCGTTTGCGACCTTTTTGCAACTAGACGGGCACAACTATATGGCCGGAAAAATGCTTCTGGTCGTATAGTTGCTCGTCAAAACTTCGGTGTCCTGTAGTGTTTGGCCGCCATTTCTTCATACGAACTCTGTTTTGGGTGTTCATGGGCTCGTTGAGTTCTTCTTGTCGAGGGCTATGAAGGAAATATTCCCTGAGAGGCAATAATAAAGTTGTTATTATATATTCCTTGTATATGATAGATGTTTATTTTGCATGCTATGATTGTATTGATAGGAAACATCAATACATGTGTGTTTAATAAACAAAAAGGGTTCCTAGTTATGCCTCTCTTATAGACTACCTTGTTGATTAACAAGATGATCAAAGTTTCCTGATCATGGACATTGGATGTTGTTAATAACAAGGTCACAACATTTGTGAAATGATGTGATGAACATTCATCCGAAGTATAGCATTACTATCAAGTCATTATGTTTATATTGCTATAACATCATACAAACTAGTCTTAGTCCTTATACCATGAGATCATGTTAATTGCTAACACCGGAAGAGTATCTTGATAACATCAAACGTCACACCGTAACAGGGTGACTATAAAGATGGGTTCAGTACTACGAAGGTGTTATGTTGAGGCTCATGGATCAAGAGTGGGATTTGTCAATCCAGATGACGGATAGATATACTCTGGGCCCTCTCGGTGATATCACATTAAGATAGCTTGCAAGCAAGTGATGTGATCACTAGAATTTTATATCACGGGAACGAGAAAAGAGTGCATATCGGTAACGAGATCAAACTAGGTATTTGGATACCGATGATCGAATCTCGGACATGTATTATATCATGAGACAAAGGGATTAAATTGCTGACGTTAAAGGTTCTCACGATCACAGAAGTCATCGTTGAATGTGCAGGAGTCAGTATGGATCTCCAGGTCCCGCTTCTGATTATTGATCTGAGAGGAGTCTCAATCATGTCTGCATTATTCGCGATCCGTAGGGTGACACACTTATGGGTTGCCGGACACCATTTAGGAGCACATATGTTCCAGACAAAAGGTTTGCAAAGCGCAGGAAATGTTTCGATAGAAACAGGAATTGTTTCGGGTGAAATTGCAGAAAGTGGTTCTGCATGTGATATTGAAATATTGCAAAGGGTTTTATGTGAATGTTTGTTAATTAAAGTAATTAACAAAATTCTGAATAAAATAAATAAAAGAGTTTTATTAAATGAGAGAGCATTAAATTTGGAGAAATTTAATGCATTTAAAGTGGAGACTTTAAAAGAGAATGTTAAGGGGCATTTTAATGTGGAGGGGTTACCACCACATGAATGGGGGAGGTGAGGGGTCACCCCCCATGCTCCGGCCATGGAGAGAGGGGGCACCCGCCTCCTCCTATAAAAGGCCACCCATTCCCTCCTTCATCCTCACACCTCCTCGTGAAGGATCTCTCTCTCCCTCTAGATATTCCCCCATGGTCTCGGATTAGTGAGATACATGTTCCCGGTGGCCTTGCGCTGGAAGGAGTTGCTGCTTCCGCTGATTCGCTGGAGCGAGGAGGTGGAGGTTGTCCGGTGGCTTGAACGTGTGTGCAGGACGGATGCGCTGCTGATTTGCGGCGCTCGGACTTCCACACGATCTTGAGATCGGCAAGCGTACGACTACATCAACCACGAGTTCCTACTCGTTAACAAAACTCGTTGTCTTCGAGGGTATGTTCTCCATGGATGTATGTCCACCCGTTGCTCTGTATCTAGTAAATAGATCTTGGCGTATAGTTCTCATCGTAGGAAATTTTTTGTTTTCTATGCTGCGGACCCAACAGTGGTATCAGAGCCTGATCTATGCGTAGGTGCTTTGCACGGGTAGTATACATATGTTTATATGTGGGCGATGATGATCATGTTATTGCATCTTCTATGTACTTTGGATATTGGTGGCATAGTGGGATGAAGCGGCCCGGACCAACCTTACATGTCATCGTACATGAGACCGGTTCCACGACTGACATGCAACTTGTTTTGCATAAGTGGCTGGCGGGTGTCTCTCTCTCCTACTATAGTCAATATCTGATTTACAACGAGTTGCTAATAACTTGGTTATCCTCGTTGTGGTTCATGTTCGTAGGTAAGACCGGTTCTATCTCCAAAAGCCCTAAGCCACGTAAAACTTGCAATTGATAAATTAGAGGCGTCAAGTTTAGATCGTTGCTAGGCTAGTGTCTTGATATGGTATTGTTGTAAGTAGATGTATGATAGATACTCTTACGACTCACTTAACGTGTAAGTTCCATAGACCTTGGCCTTACACACAAAGGAATGATAGAGATCATACCACGATGCAAATGATAGAGATCAAATGCATGGACCATATCACCTCACTTCACACAATAGATGTTAGCATCTTATATTGCTAGTTTGGCATTTTTGGTAGCATTATAAGATGATCCCTCATTTAGATATCAAGATAAAATGTGTTCTTCCTTAAGTATGCACCGTTTTGTGGATCGTGTTTTGAGGCATCACATGATGATCGGGTGTTCTCGACTCTACGCTTTCATACAACATGTGTAACACAGTTTTACACACGCGAATACTAATGTTCTTACTTGACGAGCCTAGCATGTACAGACATGGCCTCGGAACACGGACCGAAAGGTTAAGCATGAGTCATATAGTTGATATGATGCCTATATAGATACTCGCCTTTAAAGCTACACCGACTCACGTGATGATCAGACTTGGTGTAGTGGATTTGGTTCATGTAATCACTAAAAGGACACGAGGGATGTCGTTTTTGAGTGGTCATTCATTAGTAATTTGGATTACTTGAACTCAATCTATCATAAACATAGTCTAAATATATTTTACAAATTCTGTTGTAGATGGCACCACCTGCTTTTAATTTCAATGTGTTCATGGAGAAAGAGAAACTTGCTGCGAATGGTAGCAACTTCACCTACTGGGCTATGAATTTGAGGATTCTCCTCACTGCTGCACAAAAGCAATATGTGCTAGAGGCCCCGCTAGGCCCCCCACCAGCTCCTGATGCCCCTGACGAGGAAAAGAACGTCTATATAACTCGTCAGGAGGACCACAACTTAGTTCATTGCGGCATACTGTATGGGCTAGAGCCAGAACTTCAAAAACGTTTCGAAAATGGCAATGCCTTTGATACCATGGGAGAATTGAAAATGATTTTCGATACCCATGCTGCCATAGAGAGTTATAATGCTTCTGAAAAGTTCTTTAGCTACATGATGGAAGAGAACAGCTCCGTTAGTGAGCACGTACTCAAAATGTCTGGGTACGCCGATAAGCTTGTGTCCTTGGGAATAACGATTCCCATTGACTTAGGCATACATCGTGTTCTCCAATCTCTGCCACCTAGCTACAAGAGCTTCATGATGAACTATTATATGCAGGGCATGAAGAAGTCTCTTCCCGAGCTTCTGTCCATGCTTAAGACTGCAGAAGTGGAGATTAGGAAAGAACATCAAGTGTTGATGATCAATAAGACCACCGGTTTCAAGAAGGACAATAAAGGCAAGCAGAAGGGAAAGAAGGGCAGCAAATCTGTTGCCGTGCCTGAAAAGAAACCCCGAGCTGGCCCTAAGTCTGACACCGAGTGCTACTATTGCAAGGGGACTGGCCATTGGAAGCGCAACTTCCCCAAGTATTTGGCGGACAAAAGGGCCGACAAGGCAAACAAAGGTATATGTGATATACATGTTATTGATGTGTACTTGACTAGTACTCGCAGTAGCACCTGGGTATTTGATACGGGATCGGTTGCTAATATATGCAACTCGGTTCAGGGGCTGCGGAACAAGCAAAAACTAGCAAGGGATGAGGTCGCGATGCGGGTCGGCAATGGATCAAGAGTTGATGTGATCGCTGTCGGAACACTGCCTCTCCATATGCCGTCGGGATTAGTTATAAACCTAAATAATTGTTATTTGGTGCCTGCACTGAGCATGAACATTGTATCCGAATCATGTTTCATGCAAAGTGGTTATTCGTTTAAGTCTGAAAACAATGGTTGTTCGATTTATATGAATAATATCTTTTATGGTCATGCACCTGTGTTGAATGGTTTATTTCTATTGGTTCTCGATAGTAGTATTACGCATATTCATAATGTTGATGCTAAAAGGATTAAACTTGATAATGATATATCTACATATATGTGGCACTGCCATCTAGGTCATATTGGCGTTAAACGCATGAAGAAACTCCATTCTGATGGACTTTTGGAATCACTTGATTTTGAATCATTTGATACATGTGAGCCATGCCTTATGGGCAAGATGACTAGAACGTCGTTTTCCGGTTCAATGGAACGGGCGACAGATTTATTGGAAATCATACATACTGATGTGTGTGGACCAATGAGTGTGTCGGTGCGAGGTGGATATCATTATTTTGTTACTTTCACGGATGATTTGAGTAGATATGGGTATATCTATTTGATGAAACATAAGTCTGAAACCTTTGAAAAGTTCAAAGAATTTCAGAACGAAGTGGAAAATCATCGTAATAGAAAGATCAAATTTCTACGGTCTGACCGTGGAGGAGAGTATCTAAGTTACGAGTTTAGCACACACATGAAAGAGTGTGGAATAGTTTCACAACTCACGCCTGCCGGAACACCACAACATAATGGTGTTTCAGAACGTCGTAATCGTACTTTATTGGATATGGTTTGATCTATGACGTCTCTGATTGACTTGCCACTGTCATTTTGGGGTTATGCACTGGAAACCGCTACATTCACTTTAAATAGGGCACCATCTAAATCCGTTGAAAAGACACCGTATGAATTATGGTTTGGAAACAAACCTAAGCTGTCATTTCTTAAAGTTTGGGGATGTGATGTTTATGTGAAGAAACTTCAACCGGATAAACTCGAACCCAAAGCGGAAAAATGTGTCTTCATAGGATACCCTAAGGAAACGATTGGGTATACCTTCTATCACAGATCCGAGGGCAAGGTCTTTGTTGCCAAGAATGGATCCTTTCTTGAGAAGGAGTTTCTCGCGAAAGGTGTGAGTAGTCGGAAGGTAGAACTCGAAGGGGTTATTGAACCTTCTCTTCATGAAATGGCGAGTAGCGCAGCACCGGAAGTTGTTCTGGAGTTGACTTCACCTAATGAAGAGAGAGCTAATGATATTGATCATGAAACTCCGAAAGAGGACACTACCGAACCTCGCAGGTCAAGCAGGACACATGCAGCTCCGGAACTGTACGACAATCTTGTTATGAATTTCATGATTGATGAAATAGATGACCCTGCGACGTATGAAGAAGCGATGATGAGCCCTGATTCCAACAAATGGCTAGAAGCCATGAAATCCGAGATGGAAACCATGTACGAAAACCAGGTTTGGATCTTGGTGGACTTACCTCACGATCGAAAGGCCGTTGAGAATAAATGGATTTTCAAAAGAAAAACTGATGTTGATGGTAATGTGACCATCTATAAGGCTCGACTTGTCACAAAGGGGTTTCGACAAATTCAAGGAGTTGACTACGATGAGACATTCTCTCCTGTAGCGATGCTTAAGTCGGTTAGGATTATGTTAGCAATTGCTGCATATTTCGATTATGAAATATGGCAGATGGATGTCAAAACTGCGTTCCTCAATGGTAATATTGAAGAAGAGTTGTATATGATACAACCAAAGGGTTTTGTCGATCCTAAGGATGCTGATAAGGTGTGCAAACTTCAGCGATCCATCTATGGACTGAAGCAAGCATCCCGGAGTTGGAATCTCCGCTTTGATGAGGTGATCAAAGAGTTTGGATTTGTCCAAACTTATGGAGAGGCTTGTATTTACAAGAAAGTGAGTGGGAGCAATGTGGCATTTTTGATATTATATGTGGGTGACATATTATTGATTGGAAATGATATGGATCTTTTAAACAGTGTTAAAAGTTATCTAAACAGCAAATTATCGATGAAGGACCTTGGTGAAGCTTCATATATATTAGGCATTAAAATCTATAGAGATAGATCAAGACGCCTAATTGGGCTATCGCAGAGTACATACCTTGATAAGATATTAAAGAAGTTTAATATGGACGAAAGTAAGAAGGGGTTCTTACCTACGTTGCAAGGCGAGACATTGAGTAAGACTCAAAGTCCGGCTACGGCGGAAGAAAGAGAGATGATGGATAAGATCCCATATGCCTCGGCCATAGGCTCTATAATGTATGCCATGCTATGTATAAGACCGGATGTGGCACATGCTATTAGTTTGACTAATAGGTACCAATCTGATCCAGGTTCGGAACACTGGATAGCGGTAAAGAACATCCTCAAGTACTTGAGAAGAACTAAGGATATGTTTCTTATATACGGAGGTGAAGAAGAGCTAGTCACTAAGTATTATGTCGATGCTAGTTTTGACACCGATCCGGATGACTCTAAGTCTCAATCCGGATACGTATTTCTCTTGAACGGAGCAGCAGTTAGTTGGAGGAGTTCCAAACAACCTATGGTGGCTCGATCAACAACGGAGGCGGAATATGTTGCTGCTTCAGAAGCGGCGCAGGAGGCAGTTTGGATGAAAGAGTTCATTACAGAACTGGGTGTGGTTCCCAGTGCGTTGGACCCGATGGTGATCTATTGTGACAACAATGGAGCCATAGCCAACGCAAAGGAACCAAGGTCTCACAAGAATTCCAAGCATATTAAGCGCCGGTTTCACTCCATCCGCGAGCATGTCAAGGATGGAGATATAAAGATTTGTAAAGTGCACACGGACGTAAATGTAGTAGATCCGTTGACTAAAGTACTCCCTAGGGCAAAACATGATCAATACCAGAACTCCATGGGTGTTAGATTTATCACTATGGGCACTAGATTATTGTCTCTAGTGCAAGTGGGAGACTAAAGGAAATATGCCCTGAGAGGCAATAATAAAGTTGTTATTATATATTCCTTGTATATGATAGATGTTTATTTTGCATGCTATAATTGTACTGATAGGAAACATCAATACATGTGTGTTTAATAAAAAAAAAGGGTTCCTAGTTATGCCTCTCTTATAGACTAGCTTATTGATTAACAAGATGATCAAAGTTTCCTGATCATGGACATTGGATGTTGTTAATAACAAGGTCACAACATTTGTGAAATGATGTGATGAACATTCATCCGAAGTATAGCATTACGATCAAGTCATTATGTTTATATTGCTATAACATCATAGAAAGTAGTCTTAGTCCTTAGACCATGAGATCATGTTAATTGCTAACACCGGAAGAGTATCTTGATAACATCAAACGTCACACCGTAACAAGGTGACTATAAAGATGGGTTCAGTACTACGAAGGTGTTATGTTGAGGCTCATGGATCAAGAGTGGGATTTGTCAATCCAGATGACGGATAGATATACTCTGGGCCCTCTCGGTGATATCACATTAAGATAGCTTGCAAGCAAGTGATGTGATCACTAGAATGTTATATCACGGGAACGAGAAAAGAGTGCATGTCGGTAGCGAGATCAAACTAGGTATTTGGATACCGATGATCGAATCTCGGACATGTATTATATCATGAGACAAAGGGATTAAATTGCTGACGTTAAAGGTTCTCACGATCACAGAAGTCATCGTTGAATGTGCAGGAGTCAGTATGGATATCCAGGTCCCGCTTCTGATTATTGATCTGAGAGGAGTCTCAATCATGTCTGCATTATTCGCGAACCGTAGGGTGACACACTTAAGGGTTGCCGGACACCATTTAGGAGCACATATGTTCCAGACAAAAGGTTTGCAAAGCACATGAAATGTTTTGATGGAAACAGGAATTGTTTCGATAGAAACCGGAATTGTTTCGGGTGAAATTGCAGAAAGTGGTTCTGCATGTGATATTGAAATATTGCAAGGGGTTTTATGTGAATGTTTGTTAATTAAAGTAATTAACAAAATTCTGAATAAAATAAATAAAAGAGTTTTATTAAATGAGAGAGCATTAAATTTGGAGAAATTTAATGCATTTAAAGTGGAGACTTTAAAAGAGAATGTTAAGGGGCATTTTAATGTGGAGGGGTTACCACCACATGAATGGGGGAGGTGAGGGGTCACCCCCCCATGCGCCGGCCATGGAGAGAGGGGGCACCCCCCTCCTATCAAAGGCCACCCATTCCCTCCTTCATCCTCACACCTCCTCGTGAAGGATCTCTCTCCCCCTCTAGATATTCCCCCATGGTCTCGGATTAGCGAGATACATGTTCCCGGTGGCCTTGCGTCTAGAAGGAGTTGCTGCTTCCACTGATTCGCTGGAGCGAGGAGGTGGAGGTTTTCCGGTGGCTTGAACGTGAGTGCGAGGACGGATGCGCTGCTGATTTGCGGCGCTCGGACTTCCACATGATCTTGAGATCGGCAAGCGTACGACTACATCAACCATGAGTTCCTACTTGTTAAAAAAACTCGTTGTCTTCGAGGGTAAGTTCTCCATGGATGTATGTCCACCCGTTACTCTGTATCTAGTAGATAGATCTTGGCGTATAGTTCGCATCGTAGGAATATTTTTGTTTTCTATGCTGTGGACCCAACAGGCTACAACCCCTTGGTATTGGATATTTATTTTGAGGAGTTGGAAAATTCACTTTTTCATCCTCTCAAATGGCTAAGTCTAGTCCCTGCAGCTCCTCCATACTATGCTCTCATTGTTCCTCTTGCCTTTGTTTTATCCATAATCATCATCAACACCTATACACATGTCATAGACAAGGAAAGTGATAAAATTCTACCTAAACTACTAAATGTGCAAAGCTCATATGAAAGTAAATGAGAACTAGAAATCATGCATATAAGGCATAGCTATAGCTAGAAGAAACATGATATGAGAGATAAATGGCACATTTTATATGGCTAAACGAGGTGGTATTTCACAGCCATCAGCATTCGTCCTACTGGTCATTATAGCTATGGCGACTTTGCTTGAAATCTGATATTTGCTCGGGGGTATGGTACGAGCGCGTGGTACGGGCGCGTCTGGTCGTCCTAGTGGTCGTTATCGACACTGGTGCCTTCAGCAAACATCAAAATCTTTATCTCCCATTGGATTGATGTGGTATGTGCGCATGGTACAGTCCACTCCAACCATACCAGTGGTCGTTAAGAACACTGTGAACTACAAAACTCAAGGAATTTGATTAGTATCTCCGTGCACCTTTGTACATCTTATCAAAGGACTAGATAACAGCAAAAATAATAAGCAATGATTCAGCAATACTTCTTAGGCCATGTGTTAGTAAAATGAAATATAGAGGATTACCTTATTTCTTCTCCTCTCTCCAAAGGTCTTCTTGAAAACTCTTTATTAAAAATAAAAACAAAAACGAAAAACAAAACTAACACAATAATAAATATATAAAGAAAGAATTTATTTCACATGGGTTACCTCCCATGAAGTGCTTCTAGTTAAGGTCAATTAGCTTAACCTCGATGGCAATCACTTAGGTTTGTGAAGTGGAACACCCACTCCAAAATAGCTGGCTTTCAAAGTAATTACACCATCATCATCATTAGGCTTTTCCTTCTTTTTCCTAGGGAAGTGGACTACAAAAGGATCTCTAGATGGTAGCCCTATTATCACATTCCCTTCATGTAAATTAATCAAAGCTTTAATAGTTCTTAGGAATGGCTTACCTAGAATTATAGGTGCTATGGGATCTTCAGGCATGTCCACAATAACAAGATCAATAAGAGCAGGACTACCTTTAATTTCAACAACTATATTTTCTTTTATCCCAACTGCTTGTTTATAAGGTGAGTCAGCTAGATGGAGTCTCAATTAAGTTCTAAAATTTTTCCCAAGTTTAACTTATTGATGAATAGGATTTTGGAAATTATTGAGACGCTCGCACCAAGATCACAAAGTGCGGATATCTCATTAACTCCCAACTTAACTTTAATAGTGGGCTCAAATATATCATCTAGCTTAGCTGGAAGCTTATCATCTAGTCTTTTATACTCCATCTCTAAATCACGAACCTTAGATGCTACTTGTTGTATAAATTGTTGGTACATAGCATCATAACCTTGTTCTATACCTGGATTCATATCGGTGATCATATTCAATAGATCTTCCATGGTATATTCCGATGTTGGCGCGTTGCTATAATCTAGCTCTTTAGGTTTTTCCTCATTGGTTACCACCCTCATCATCTTGAGGTCTTCTACCGGATTTGGCTTAGGTTTTCCAGCAAATTTTGCTAGTATGAGACCTTGGCTCTTGGCTACCTTACCCAGCTGAGCCTCCACGGTCGTTGTTCTTTCCTATAGAGCCTACACATCATTTCTAATTGCAACGACCTGGTTAGATAATTTTCTTATACTAAATTGATGGTTCTCCTTAATCCTAATAAGCTTATTATTTTGCTCGGTTTGAGCTTGTATAAATGTTCTAATGGTTTTCTCAAATGGGAGATTTCCATGATTTGCTCCATTAGTATTATCATAATTATTATAAGTTGCTCCTGCAGGATTAGCATGATATTTTTGAACATTAGAAGCATAATTATTTTTCCATGTGGGATTAAAATGAGTACAGGCGATAAAATTAACATCATTAACATCCGTAGTGATAGCATTAACTTGGGTACCTTCCTTACCCTTTACTAAGCTAAGCAACTCATCTACCTTAGATGTAAGATCTTCATTATTTACCTAGGTAATTTAACTTACTCTCTTCGAGGTTCTTTCCACATGCCATTGGGCATGGCTATTTTGCATATCATCAACTAATTTCTTTGCAACACTCACTTGCTTACCCATGATCGTTCCTCCTGCTGCAGTATCTAGCATAGTAGACATTGGGTTAAGACCATTATAAAACAAATGTAATACAAGCCACTCTTCCATCCCATGACTACGACAGTTCATTACGGCTTCTTTCATCCTTTCCCACACAAGCGCTAGTGGCTCACGGTCTTCTTGTCTAAAGCTTGTAATGTTGGATCTTAGTTGCCTAGTCTTAGCTAGGGAAAAAAATTTAGTCATAAACAAATTAGAACATTCTCCCAACATTTAATAGTGCCCTTTGGTAGAGCGAGCAACCTATCATTAGCTTTTCCTATGAGAGAGAAAGGAAACAATCTTAGCTTAACAACATTTGAATCTACATCTTTAATACGCATCATGTCACAAATTTCAGTAAAAGTATTTAAGTGCAATCCCGAATCTTCAGCGGATGAACCCCCAAATTGGTTTTGTTGAACCAAACTTAAAAGGTTAGGCTTTATCTCATATGTTTCTGCATCAACTGTGGGCTGAGTGATGGGTGCACGAATAAAATCATCAGTGGGAGTAGCATACTCCCCTAATCTCTTTTGAGCCCAGGCTCTTATCTTTTTGGTAAATTTTTAAGTAATGAAAACAAATAACAAGTAACTATTTTTTGGGGGTTTTCAAATAGATAACAAGAAAGTAAAGTACTAACAAGAATTAAACTACAACTAATAATAAAACAAAAGCAAGGTCTCTAATGACCTTACCAGGTGTCAACACCCGGATTTTTAATCCTAGATGCTTGTTATGCCATACATCACAATCCCAGGATTACCATTTTTGCAAGACATAATAGATTGGATATCACAGTACATCATCCATTACAAACCATAAATAAGGTCTTACACAAATAAAGGATCTCATGATCCGGTCTTAGTACAATCAAGTAGCGGAATAAATAGCATAGCGGTGGGGTCCATCTTTAGAGTCACAGGCAATGCTGACGATGGGAGATAGTCCTAGTTATCATAGCCGTCCTGCTGTCCTTCATCTTGGTAATCTCCTTCATAGTCTGGCCATAGGAATAGCCAGGGACAAAAGCCATGAGTACTCTTTAAGTACTCGCAAACTACCACTAACAAGTAGTATAGTTCTAGTAAGAGTACTAAATCTAAGTTTATTTGTAAAGTTAAGTTTGAAACCTAAGCTGAGTTCAGAAACAAAGAAAGATAAAATAAAGTTTGAAAACACCTAAGTGGGAACTTAGTTATCATAGTCATAACTCTATTGTGGTAGAGTCATGTCACAATTCATTTCATAAGTCATTTTGAAAACATCTGACAATGGAACAGTATGGCCACTCCAACTGTTCATCACATCATTCCACCAATGTTGTGATCTCGTTATCAACAACATCCAATGTCCATGATCAGGAAACCTTGATCATCTTGTTAATCAACGAGCTAGTTTATATGAGAGGCATTACTAGGAACTTTGTATTTTGTTTATTAAACACACATGTATTAATGTTTCCAATTAATACAATTATAGCATGCAAAATAAACATTTATCATAAACATGGAATAAGATAATAACCACTTTATTATTGCCTCTTGGGCATATTCCCTTCAGTATTAGTTAGGCCACTTTTTATCTACCTACCAACTGTTCGATCAAATGGCCGCATGAAAGTTTTATTTGAATTTTTGGGATATTTTTGGTGGAGTGATTCATCTTATGCTTAAGCTTCTAGGGTTGCTTGGGATTTTAAAATGGAGTTCATTTGAGTGGTTTTTGAGAAAGTGGTATCTAGACATATGAACTAGATTCAATTTTCAAATGTCATTTAAAATTAGTGTTTGAAGTTTTTTGGGAGATCACAAAGTGGGACTTGGTACATCACTACTTGTACTAGGAAGAGGTGAAAAGATCCACAATTGTGTCTGTTAGGATTTGAGTGCTAGGAATAGCCAAAGTGGGCTATGTGATTAAAATGGCAAAAGTGACCATTTGCTTATTTAATTCTTTTTGATTTATTTTTATTTGGGATTTGCTTGGGGATTATCTGGATGATGTGTAATTCACCTTAGAGTCATTTTACAATCAATAGTTCACTCAATCATGGCAATTCAAAACAACTCCTAATTAAATGCACACACATATGAATGCTTAAAGATTTTTAAATAGAAAAAGTTTTTGTTAACCCTAAATTGGGTAGATTTTATCTTGATCACTTGGATTAAAGTTTTGGGATGTTACAAACCTTCCCCCCTTAAAAAAAATCTCGTCCCGAGATTGAAGAAAGAAAACTAGGAACTAAAGAGATTTGGGAACTTAGTCCTAATGTAACCTTCTCGCTCCCAAGTGGCTTCCTCTTCGGTATGATTGCTCCATTGGATCTTGAGAAATTTGATACTCCTAGTCCTGGTGGTTCTGTAGGCTTCCTCCAAGATACAGATGGGCACTTCATGATACGTCAGATCCTTGTTGATATCAACAGCTCGGTGATCAATGTTGTTGAGACTTCGGTCTTCTCCGGCACTTTTAAGAATTTTCAAAGTAACGAGATATGGAACATATTGTGGATAGCTGACATCTCTTCTGGAAGTTCCAGTTGATACGATACTTCTCCTCGATGGTTCAGAATCTTGAAGGGTCCGATATATCTAGGGGCTAACTTTCCTTTCAGGCTAAAACTCTAGGTTCCCTTCAATGGTGAAACCTTGAGATATACAAAATCTCCGACATTGAAAGTCAGGTCTCTCCTTCTCTTGTCAGCAAACTCTTTTGCCTAGACTGGGTGGTCTTGAGGTGCTCATGGACTTTGTGAACCTTCTCTTCGACTTCTTGGAGAATGTCGGGTCCAAAAATCTGACTCTCTCCTACTTGCGACCAATTCAAAGGGGTACAACACTTTCTTCCATACATGAACACAAATGGGGCCATTTGCAAACTGGCTTCATAACTGTTGTTATATGAGAATTCTGCGAAAGGCAGACAATCTTCCCATTTTGATCCGTACTAGAACACACAAGCTCTCAACATATCCTCTAAGATTTGGTTGACTCTCTCAGTCTGTCCATCAGTTTGCGGGTGATAAGCGGTGCTGAAATTCAACTTGGTTCCTAATCCTTCTTGGACTTTCTGCCAAAATCTCAAGGTAAACTGGGTTCCTCGATCTGATATGATGGTGTTGGGGGTTCCATGCAGACTAACAATTCTGGCCATATACAACTCTGCTAGATTCGAACTCTGGTCGGTTCTCTTGACAAGTATAAAATGAGCTACTTTGGATAGCCTATCAACAATGACCCATATTGAGTTATTTCCCCTACTAGAAGTAGGCAAAGTGGTGATGAAGTCCATTCCGATGGAATCCCATTTCCATTCCAGAATCTGCAATGGTTGCAACAGTCCTGCGGGTCTCTGATGTTCCGCTTTGACTCTTTGACAGATATCACACTTGGCGATGTAGCTCCCGATTTCTCTCTTCATCTTGTGCCACCAAAATTGCTCCTTCAAATCTTGATACATCTTCGTTCCTCCGGGGTGGATAGAATAAAGCGTATCATGAGCTTCTTGCATGATAACTTACTTCAGCTCCGAATCTGCTGGCACACAAATACGGCCTTGGTACCACATAACTCATTCTTCGTCTTCGGTGAATCCAGGTACCTTCCCTGTACCAATACAACGTTTGATTCCGTCGATACTTTCATTTCCTTTCTGGGCTTCCTTGATTTGACTAATCAACGTGGGTTGAAGTTCAATGCTAGCTAAGAATCCTATGCTAACTAGCTCAGTTCCGAACTGCTCCAACTCCTCATACAAACTGGGTTGCTTCTCCTTGATCATAGTATTTAGCCTACACGGCAATCTGCTAAGAGCATCCGCTACCACATTGGCTTTGCCGGGGTGATAGTGAATGTCAAGGTCATAATCCTTGATTAACTCTATCCATCTCCTTTGCCTCATATTCAGCTCCTTCTGAGTGAAAATATACTTTAAGATTTTGTGATCTGAGTAAATCTCACAACGATAACCCATAAGATAATGACGCCATGTCTTCAATGCCAAAACTGCAGCTGCTAACTCAAGATCATGGGTAGGATAGTTCTGCTCATGCTGCTTCAGTTGTCGAGACAGATACGCGATGACTTTTCCTTCTTGCATCAATACACATCCGAGACCAATCTTGGATGCATCACAATACACATCAAACGGCTTCTCGATATCTAGCATAATCAATATTGGGGCTGAAATCAATCTCTTCTTCAGCTCTTGGAAACTGGCTTCACATTTGTTGGTCCATTCAAACTTCTTGTCCTTCTTCAACAATTGGGTCATGGGTCTGGCGATGCTCGAGAATCCTTCGACGAACTTGTGGTAATATCTCGCTAATCCGAGAAATGCACGGACTTGGGTTGGAGTGGTTGGGGCTTCCCATTCTTCGACATCTTTGATCTTGGAGGGATCAACAACGACTCCTCCGGGAAACACAATATGTCCTAGGAATCCTACTTCTTTCAGCCAAAACTCACATTTGCTGAACATGGCATACAACCGATGCTCTCTAAGGGTGTCAAGAATGATTCTTAGATGTTGCTCATGCTCTTCTTCTGACTTGGAGTAGATAAGGATATCGTCGATAAACACAACGACAAACTAGATCTTATTCATGAGATTCATGAAATAAGCAGCGGCATTGGTTAATCCAAAAGACATAACCGTATACTCGTATAAACCATAACGAGTAGTAAAGGCGGTCTTCGGAATATCCATTGCACGAATCTTAAGTTGGTGATAACCAGTCCTAAGATCGATCTTAGAGAACACATTTTCTCTAGTCAACTGATCAAATAGATCCTCTATCTTTGGCAATGGGTACTTGTTTTTGAGGTGACGTCATTCAGCTTCCTCTAATCTGTGCACAAACGGTTGCCTCCATCTTTCTTGTTGACGAATAACACTGGCAATCTCCATGGCGATGCGCTATGTTGAATCAAGCCTGTTGCCAACATAGCATCCAGCTGCTTCTTCAATTCCACTAACTCTGAGGGGTTCATGCTATAGGGTCTCTGAGCTATGGGTCCGGTTCCGGGGATTAGTTCAATAATGAACTCAATATCCCTATCCGGGGGCATACCGGGCAATTCTTCTGGGAATACGTCGGGGTATTCATAGACTACTCTGACTTGGTCAATGGTGGGAAGGGCTAGAATCTTATTACACTTGAATTGACGGGGCAAGGTTTCAGATATATGCTCTACTGAGACTCCGGAGCTACTGGTCATGGTGATGGCTTTCTTGGCACAGTCAATCAATCCTTTATGCTTTGACATCCAATCGATTCCTAGTACTACTTCCAAACCTTTGGTTCCAAGTACTATTAGATTGGCAAACAAATCTATCCCATGTATTCTGATAGGCATAGCTTTGCAAATTTTTCTAGCTTTTGTAGTTGAACCAGGGATTTGAACTATCATGACATGCTTCAACTTGGTTGGGTGAATCTTACTAGTGCATGCAAATTCTTCGGTGACAAATGAGTGTGATGTTCCAGAATCAAACAACACTCTTGCTAAAACAGAGTTGATAGAAAACATACCCAGCACTACATCTGGCGCTTCTTGGGCTTCTTCGGCGTTCATGTGGAAGAGACGGCCATTGTGGTTGTGAGGGTTCCCTGGGGCAAATCTTCTTCCTGGTTGAACACGACGCTGCTGTTGAGCTGGGGCATTCACATTGGCAGTGGCGACAATCTTCTTGGGGCACTCATTGGAATAGTGACCGTTTACTCCATACTCGAAACAGGTGATCTAAGACTTGTCTTTCGCTGCCACGAGCACATCATTGCTTCCAGTTCTGGGTGCAGTGTTGTTGTTGTTGTTTTTGTTGTTGCTCTTGGGAGGTGCACGGTTGAAATTGCTGGTGTTGCCGGGTGATTGTTGTTTCCTCCGGACTTCACATTTCCTCCGCTACGGTTGGGGTATCTTGGGTGAGACATTGGGGGTTGGTTGTTCCTCGGTGCATATCCCGCTGAATGGTTGGGACGGTACTTCTGGTGACTGTTGGATCCAGCTTGGTGCAGCATACGACATTTGCGGTTGTCATTTGCTTGATTAATCTTCCCTTCCATCTGAATGGCAGAGTCGACTAGCTGTTCGAGATCGTGGAAACGGATGTTGACGAGGACAGTCTGCATCTCATCATGCAGTCCGTTCAACAATCTCTCCTTCTTCTTGGCCTCCGTGTTGATCTCATCAGGTGCATATATGGCGAGGGACAGGAATCTGTCACGGTACTCCACTACAGTCATTATGCCTTGCTTCAACTCTCGGAATTCATCCCACATTCTGGTGACTAGACCCTGCGGCACGTGGGTGCAGCTGAACTTGATTTTGAAGGCTTCCCATGTCATCACTTGACCATGGTTCATTGTGCGGCTGCTGTTCCACCATGCTCTTGCATCTCCTTCCAAATAGTGCGTGGCAAAAAGAACCTTCTCGTTTGCAGCCACTCCTGCTACTTCTAAGTTGTTCTCCATTGTTTGCAACCAGTCATCAACATCCAGTGGGTTCTCTGAAGTAGTAAAGATTGGGGGATTTGTATTCTGGAAGTTTTTGAGTTTGGGTCCATGACGATCCTGATTTCCATGGTTCTGGTTGTTGTGAGCCATCTAGGCGATTTGCTAAAGTGTTGCTAGATTAGCCTGGTGCTCTGCCCTGCTTGCTTCACAGTCTGCAATGATGGTCTGCAGAATCTGCAGCATTGGGTCTTGCGATGAGCTGCTCCCTCCTTGGTTTCCACGAGTCATCTGAAGATTGAGATAGATAAAGGGGTAAGAGGGAAAGTTCTAAGGTTCATGGTTTTGATTTCAAGGCTAAAACTTTGAGTTTGACTCAGGTTTTGTAACTAACTTCTTTTCATTCATTCAAGCAAAGCACACAATACAAACACACACACACACCACAACATCAAAGGAAAACATATGGTTTTAGGAACCATTCTGTAAGCTACGATACAATGGGACCGATACATCTCATGCTACGACAGTGCTCTAGTGCATCTACTCATCATCGATGAAGTCGGAGTCATCATCGTCGGTGTAGAAGTCCACGACATCTTCCTCCAGAAAGTCATCATCATTGTTGAGGTAGGAGTCAATATCCCCTTGGATATCTTCACCTTCCCCTCTTCTTCCTTATGGCAACCTGAGCTTCTTGCTCTTTGATGGTCTTCTCGAGGTCGGCCACCTTCTTGCAAAGACGGTCGATGGTGCGATCCTTCTTGGCGCGTTGACGGCGAAGAGACTGACGATCCTTGACGAGCACTGAGAAAGTCTGGGCCTTCTAGGCTGCAATGGCAAGGTTGTTGTTAGCGAGCTCTCTAGCATTGTCCAACTCCTTCTGTCTGTCGTACAGTAGGAAGTCAAGGTTCTCCACTTGGCGCTTCAGTATTGGGTGACTTGGCATCTCGAGCGGCATTCCCATGGAATCACGCCTTACATAATGAACAAAACGGGTCCCTTGGATTAGGTTGACACTGGGGGCACACAGACGTGCGAGAGATTCATGCATTGCTCTGGCTAATCCTTCTAGCCAGTTGTTCTCTCTCACCGAGAACTGAATCCTCCCAGCTACTGGTGCTTCTATCTTGCCTCGAAGATCAGCTGTCACTAGCCATTGTAAATCTCCTCCTGGTGAACCCGGGAGTTGAGCTCCAAGGAATTCTGGATGAGGATGCTCTAAGAACTCAAACAGTGCATCCAAATCCCTCTCGAAGATCAGTTGGCCTCCGTTGCCCAACTGGTAGAACTTGCTGTATTGAGCTTCCATCTATAAGAATTTAGGATGAGAAGTTAGTGAAGTGATCAAGTGTGTCAATTTTTATGTTGTAATGTAAGAATTTTGAGGAACATGGATTTTTCTGAGAGAAAGAATTCCCAAGGGTAAGAGAGGAAATAGTTTTCATAAGTACTCACTTTGGTTTTTTTGAAACTAAGTTTTTGTTCGGACGTCCATTCTAACTAGGGTCTCCTATGGTCAGGATTGCTCTGATACCAACTTGTCAATACCCAATTTTTTTATCCTGGATGCATGTTATGCCATACATCGCAATCCCAGGATTACCATTTTTGCGAGACATAACATATTGGATATCACAGTACATCATCCATTACAAACCATAAATAAGGTCTTACACAAATAAAATATCTCATGATCCAGTCTTAGTACAATCAAGTAGCGGAATAAATAGCGTAGCGGTGGGGTCCATCTTCAGAGTCACAGGCAATGCTGACAATGGGATATAGTCCTAGTTATCATAGCCGTCCTGCTGTCCTTCATCTTGGTAATATCCTTCATAGTATGGCCATAGGAATAGCCAGGGACAAAAGCCATGAGTACTCTTTAAGTACTCACAAACTACCACTAACAAGTAGTATAGTTCTAGTAAGAGTACTAACTCTAAGTTTATTTGTAAAGTTATGTTTGAAACCTAAGCTAAGTTTAAAAACAAAGAAAGATAAAATAAAGTTTGAAAACACCTAAGTGGGAACTTAGTTATCATAGTCACAACTCTATTGTGGTCAAGTCATGTCACAATTCAATTCATAAGTCATTTTGAAAACATCTGACAACGGAACAGTATGGCCACTTCAACTGTCCATAAATGCGGACGCGGCTATTCAAATAGTTTGACACTCTGTAGAGGTGGTACACTTTCACCACAAGATTCAATACATCTGTCAGGGATAACCCTGAATCATCATACTTAGTATGCAGATAATCAAACATAACCTTTCCTTTACACACCATAGTATAAGCACCTCTCCTATGAGCATGGCCTCCCAACCATGGCCATCTGTCATCTTGGGCACTACATAGGTGGAAAACATTGAGAGGTAGCCTCAGCTCAAACCTCTCCCACGAGGGAACTAATACTAATGCATATAAACTTCCGGCTAAGCCTTACCCAATTCACGTATTGTGGTTGTACGCTAAAATTGGAATGGTATCGCATCCGAACCCAACCAGCAGTTTTATAAAAGGGCTAAGTCTCATGCCTCAACATTTTCATCATCATAAACCATTTGTGTTTCTCAACACATGTCAAAACATCTCAATAGAATGACTCATCATTCTAAGGTTTTCACAAGTCATTTTCACCAAGTATTCCCACCTAAAGTGAATCAAGTTTTGGGTTTTGTTCCAACTACTAAGTTAAGAGTGTTCACTAAGGTGGGATGCTAATATCAATCCATGCCATAGAATGACATCTAAGTCTAACTAGACATGTCAAGTTTTCTACTCTTTATGCTACCTTTAACAAGTAAAGGACTTTGGAAAAGTAAAGAAAGTAAAGCTTGGAAATAAAACTTGGAATAGGTATAAGTCCAAAATAACATAACCAAAGCATGCCTTATGCATTTGCTTAGGTTATCTAGCTTAAGTCTACTTTCTAACAATAGCTTTCCTTGGTTGGTGCAGTGGTTGAAGTTTTCTTCCTCCTCCTCGTAGACTTGGTCGGTACTATTGTCTATAAATACATACGGAATACACAATCACCAAACAATACTTAACTAGTCTACTTAGCACACTAAGGCACACAATTGGATGATCTAATATCATCACAAGCATCACAAGGTTTAATGATCTAGTTTCATTCTTTTTATTTGAGAAAAGTAATTTCTACTCATTGAAATTAACTAAGATTTAATATTCTCCAATTAAAACATGGGATCATGTGGACACATGTCATCACCACATATTCTAACACATGGGAATGTGATTTAAAGGTTGGATCACATTTTAATAAGTTCAAGTTTAATACTTAATGATTTAAAGTGACTAGAAATGCCTATATAAAATTATTTTGGTACTAGTACAAAGTCACTGCATGCATACCTTAATATTATTACATATTCAGATATGTATGGTTAAATGTGATTTTTGAGAGTTGGAATCAACTCAAAAGCTATTATGGTTGATTTTATAAAAATGTTTGAATGTGCAAAAGCTTCTGTTTTGTTATTTTAACTAGGAGAGATCTCTAACTCTAAAAGATTTAAATCCAACGGGCTTGGATAGATATTTTCAGTAGCTTTCCAACAAAATTGGAATTACTCAATTTGGATTTGTAAAACTATCTGCATTGATTTTTAAACTAAGGGACATAATTGATTCTATATCTAAATAGAAAAATCCTAATTTGAATCACAGGGCCAGCGCGGGCAACTAATTGGGCCGGCCCAGTGGCGCTCCATGGTGTAGCGGGCGACTGACAGGCTGGTCCCGCATGTCAGCCGCACTTAAAACTCAAAGCGGTACGGGGCGATCTGGGCCACACAATTAGAACACAGATCGACGACGGACTCGTCACCGGCGAGACTGAACCCTAAACGACCGGTGGGGGTCTACTGGGGACATACCAGGGCTCCAGCTAGTGTGGCGAGGCGGGCAAACAAACTGGTGGACGACAGCGGACTCAGGCGAGGTCGCGGCAGGGGCTGAGGTGAGCGAAATCGATGGGGACTTCTCCTCCTCTACAGCGGCTACCTCCGGTGCAATTCCGGCGAACGGCGGCTCGAGCGGCTCTGCCGAGAGAGGGGAAATGGTTAGTGGAGAGAGGGGAGTGGAATGGTGTGAAGAGATTGTGCTGGGGTGGCCTCCTTATATAGGTTCGACGAGGGGACCGACGGGTGTGGGTTGGCGTCTCCGGCGAGGGCGGTATAGAGGGCTACCAGCGTGGGCGAGATATGTGGATGGTGGACAGTTTGCTGGCGGTCCTCTACGGCGTAATGGCACATCTAGGAGCGGTGCCTAACGGTTGGGAGCTTCCCGCACTCTAGGAGACAGAGGCGGTGCTCGACGGCGATCATGGCGACTGTGGGTCGCGCGGCGGTGCACGGCCGTGTCTGGCGGCTTGCTGGGTTCAAGGAGAAGCGGCATGCGTGATTTGGTGTCGAGGCGTGGTATGTGGCGTGCTGGCGGTGATCGCGCTCTGGCGCGCTCTGGCTCCACGCAGAGAGAAAGGGCAACAAGGCTGTGGGGTGGTCCAGTGGCTATCTGCGGCCGTGGGGTGGACCGTGGGTGGCGGTGAGGTCACGCCTCACTCCCTGGAGCGACAGAGAGGGGTTGGTGGTCTACTGTGGCTTGGGCCCGATCGGCCAGCGACCATTGCTTCGGGGCAGCGTGGTACTGGCGCCAGGGGCTAGGGATAGGGGTAGTTTTTGTCTGGTTGGGCCTGGGGGAGACCAAGGTGATCAATGCACACCAATTGGCTCGACAAGATTTGCTCCTAAACATAGTTAGGCCACTTTTTATCTGCCTGCCAACTGTTCGATCAAATGGCCGCATGAAAGTTTTATTTGAATTTTTGGGAGATTTTTGGTGGAGTGATTCATCTTATGCTTCAGCATCTAGGGTTGCTTGGGATTTTAAAATGGATTTCATTTGAGTGATTTTTTAGAAAGTGGTATCTAGACATATGAACTAGATTCAATTTTAAAATGGCATTTAAAATTAGTGTTTGAAGGTTTTTGGGAGATCACAAAGTGGGCCTTGGTACATCACTACTTGTACTAGCAAGGGGTGCAAAGATCCACAATTGTCTCGGTTAGGATTTGAGTGCAAGGAATAGCCAAAGTGGGCTATGTGATTAAAATGGCAAAAGTGACCATTTGCTTATTTAATTCTTTTTGATTTATTTTTCTTTGGGATTTGCTTGGGAATTATCTAGATGATGTGTAATTCACCTTAGAGTCATTTTACAATCAATAGATCACTCAATCATGGAAATTCAAAACAACTCCTAAGTAAATGCACACACATATGAATGCTTAAAGATTTTTAAATAGAAAAAGTTTTTGTTAACCCTAAATTGGGTAGATTTGATCTTGATCACTTGGATTAAAGTTTTGGGATGTTACACCAGGATAGCGAAATTGCTTTCCCAGCAACGGTGCCAGAAAAAGGGTTGATACCTTCGATCCGGATTCACGGATGTAGTATAATAGCTTTTTCCCTAGAAGACCTAGGTTTAATCGAGCCTCGGAAAGAACTTCTAAAAGGTAATAAAAAAGGACATATCTACAAGACTTTGTTTGTTCATTTTACCTTAGATGACCGAACCCATCTAGTTTACTTTATAATGGGTTTGAATCAATGGATGGAGATAGTCTAGGGTTGAAGATCCACCTGCAGCTGCACATCAAATGGGATAAAAGATAATAATAAGCATAGCCATGTATAATGAAATGGAGATAATCTCTTGTGGGCAACACATCCTAATATTCTAGAGCCCCTGTGATGCGGTAGCTATAGCAATAGACTTTTAATCCAACCGAGAGCACACTGAAGCCACGGGTTACAAATGATTATTAAGTGTAAAACATAGATCAAAGCTTTAAGTGGTGATGTTATTGTTGATCCCAAATGGGGCGCTAAGAGAAGACCGTACTACCCTTTCTGTCACTGAGGTTTCTATGAGATTATCGCTAGCCAAGTATCCCACCTTAAGCCTTTATCAATCTATGGGACCTTGGGTTTAACACCCCAGTTTTAGTTAATCTTTTATTAGGGTTTGTTGTGCATCATCATGAGCATCATATTTTGAAAAGTGCACGCAATAGAAATAAAGCAAAACCCTAACCCTAATTTCCCCTCTCTCAAATAGTAATTCAAAAGGTTTTGAATTTTGAAAACAACAAAACTATTGGAACCCAAATTGTTCTAAAGGGTACCTACAATATTTCTATAGTTTACAAAAGTCTCTGGTATTTTTGAAATGATTCAAAAATAGAAATTATTTGGAAATACAAAGGGAAAATTAAAATAGTTTTGGAAAAAGAGTTTTACTAAAAAATATGGGGCAAGAAGCAACCAGGTCAAAGCCCACCTCCAATCCCCCTCTAACCACCGCGTAGAGCAACCACAGCAGCCCGCCTCGCTATCTTTGCTGTGGCCCACACCGGCCCAAACTTGGCCCAAGCCAGCCAGTACCCCTTCAGGCGTTCTTCTCTTTTCTTCTTCCTCCCGACGCAAGCACCTGCGTGTCCCGTCGCCGGCCATCGATCTTCGCCATGCAGTGATTCCCACTGCCTCCCCTGGACACACGAATAAGAACCGCCGTGCTCTGCTCTCTGTCCCCATACTCATCTCAGCTTCTCTCGTGCCCTCTCCCTCAAGTTCCCCTTCTGGTCGAACCCTAGCTAGCCCACCCTGTTTCAAATCGCCACCATTAGACACTACGCCGAGCTCCATTGAGAATCACTAGAGCTCCGCCTCCTCCCCTTCTACCTCTCCGCCGATGCACGCAAAGAGGTATGCCCCCGTCTGACCGGAATCGAGCTAACTCCACCGACGATCATCGACATCGTTTCGTCCATCACCATCGATCCAAAGCTTCTCTGGCCTCACCACCGCCATCGTCGTGCTCAGGGTGAGCCTGTGGTGCTCAAGCACGACCTCTTACATCCACTCTCTCTGGTTCACTTCATCGCCGAGTGTCCCCCTCGGCCGCCGAGATGCTCGTTGTAGAGCTTGCTCCGGCAGCCATTTTCGGGCAGCGCTGCCACCTTTAGGCTCCCCGCATTGCGCTGCGTCAAACCATCGCATCCCCGCTCGTCCTCAAACATCATTCCCGTCATAGATCTGAGAGAGGCGGCCAGGCTAATGTCACGCCGACGTCAGCACGGCGGGTCAGACCCGGTCAAATCCGGGCTAGGTCCCACCCTGCCCGCGTGGCAGTTGAGGTGGCCATGGGGCCCCTCTGTTAGCCATGGTTGCTAGGTTAGCCTGAGTGTAAAAAGTTTTCTCCTAGTTTTGTTATAATTTCTTAAATGGTTTAATAATTTCAGAATTTTAAATAATCTTGTAAATTGAATATCTAATTATCCGTTTATTAGAAAAATATGTGTAATATATCAAAATGTTCAGGAAAATGATATCTACACAATAGACTCATAATCATGCATTGATAAACAAATTTCATTACAAGTTTAATTAGAGAACAAAGTGAACCCCTGTAGGTGACTCCGAGGTTTCTCCATGTTCTAGGGTTTGGACCTCTCGGACCCTGATTTTAATGGTCGAGCATGCCTAGGGTTTCTTTTAAGCTCCATTTAACTTGTCATATCATCATCCTTGCTTGAGCACTACATCGATGCCAAGTTTTGATTGTTGTTTCCCCTTTCTTTCCTGTGTTTACTTCTTCCCGGTAGAATACGATATCAAGATCAAGATTGAAGACCGAGGTTAACACCATCGAAGATCGACGAACAATACTTGGCAAACTGTGACCACGTCAATTACAAGGCTTCCGAAGATCTATATCTGGGTATCAACAGGAAAAGGCAAGCATAGCCCCACCATTATACAATCCTATGGTTTCAAAATCATTTCAATTCTTGCCATGATTCATACGATTCTACTATGGTCTTTTATCGATAGATAGAGTATCCTATCTATTGTATTACTCCCTTTGAGCTTATATTACCTGATCCAATGCTCCTAGCATAACTAGGTTTGGCTTGTGTGTGCACTGCTAGATCTTATACATGTGTGTTGCTTAGCCATGCTTAGCTGTTTGTGCTGGTTCATCCAGAGATGTATCAGATGCAGAGAATCTAGGATGACAGGAGGACGTGATGAGATGAGATCAGTGGTAAAGGTTAAACATGCTAAGGCTTGTATGGGAGGCCACGGTGGGATGTGGTTTTTGTAGTCCCATGCTCTCCACCACTAGGAACCGAGTTCTTGCCTTTGGACCAAGATGAGCGTACAACCACACGGGATTTATGGGGATCTCTCGATTAACTAACTTGCCTAGTAGATTCCATGAGTCACCTAGTTCGGGTGTTCCATTTGGCATACGCATTGAAAATGTTTTCGAAAGCGGAGGAGAAGGAGGTGCATCATAACAGGTAGGTAAGCGTGGCCGGGTTGCTTGGGGTCGATGGAGCCGCTGATAAACCAACCTCGCCCACATCTCTCGGGACCAGCTTTGGGATTTGACCTGTTTCAGTGGAACCATCCTTAGGGTGTGACTCATGGTCTCGTCGAAAGCAAGGTAAAATGTTCGTGTCCAATCACCCTCTGCCAGAACACCAAGGAAGTGTGTCAAGTGGTGCTAAGAGTCAGTTAGTACGTGTGGGTAAAGTTGTACACCCCTGCGGGGTTAAATCTTTTCGAAAAGACGTGTTCACGGTTAGGAACGCCTGGTGACCGAATTTTAAGATCAAAGAGAACATTAACCTAATCGTAAAACTTGGAGGTTTCAACGTGTGCTTAAGGACACTTCCTCATGGGTACCGGATGACCCACAAGTACAGGGGCTCGCAACAGTCTTCGAGGGAAGTAAAACCCAATTTATGGATTCGACACAACGGAAGCCAAAGAATATTTATAAGCCTTAGCAACTGAGTTGTCAATTCAGCTGCACCTAGAAACACTCTTGCTCGCAGTAGTTTATCAGTAGCAATAGTTTTGTAATAGCAATAGCAAAGTAATAACAGTAGTAAAATAAAGACAATAGTAACAATTGTAGTAAACAATAGGATTAAAGCGTGGTAGGCACATGGACTGATGGACGGGTGTTGCATGGACAAGACAATTCATGTAACAATCAAGATATAGGGCATTTGTAGATAAATAAGATAAAGCATCCAAGTACTAAATAATGATAGGCATGTGTTCAATATATAATCATACGTGCTCGTAATGAGAATTTGGACAACATCTTTTGTCCTGCTAGCCCGTTGCAGCGGGGCCTCAAGGGAATCTACTGGCAATTAAGGTGCTCCTTTTAATAGAGCACCAGATCAAAGCATTAACACTCCGTGAACACACGTGATCCTCCCATCAAAGCCATCCCCTCTAGTTATCCCATTTTTGTCACTTCGGGACCTCGGGTTCCGGACAATAATGTGTGTATACAACTTACAGGTAAGATCATAAACAATACTATCATCATGAATCCATCACATGTTCAGATCTAAAATCATGGCACTCGGGCCCTAGTGACAAGCATTAAGCATAACAAGTTGCAACAATGTCAAAAAGCACTAGCAATAGATAATAGGCACCATGCCCTAACAATCTGATGCAATTACATGAACGATCTCATCAAATCCCTACCATCCCCATAGCCTACTGCGGGCGATTACTCACTCATGGATGGGGGAATCATGGATGGTGGATGGAGAAGCGTTGGTGATGATGATGGCGATGATCTCCTCCAATTCACCGTCCCGGCAGGGTGCCAGAACGGAGTTTCTAGTTCCGAATCGTAGTTTCTGGTGGTGGTGGTGCAGTGGAACTCTATCTAGAAAAACGTCAAACCCCCCACTATTTTTAGGTCAGAGGGCTTATATAGACGAAAGGAGAGGTCGAGGCGCAGACCGAGGAGGCCACACTACCCCCTGGCGCGGCTTGGCCTAGCCCGCGCGGCCAGGTGGTGCGGGCCCCTCGTGGCCCCACTCCGTCTCGTCTTCTGGCTTCGTGAGTCTTCTGGTAAAATACGGGTTTTGCGATATTTTCCGGGATTTTTCCTGAAAGTTGATTTCCTGCACAAAAACGAGACACCAAAGCAATTCTGCTGAAAACAACATTAGTCCGCATTAGTTGTATCCAAATGACACAAATTAGAGAAGGAACAATAGCAGAAGTGTTCGGGAAAGTAGATACGTTTTGGACGTATCAACTCCCCCAAGCTTAGCTTATTGCTTCTCCTCAAGCAATTCAGTTGAAAACTGAGTGCGATAAAAGAAACTTTCACGAACACATTTTCTTCATAAGTTGTATATATTCTCAGCATATGATCGAATTCTTAGGCAATTCATAATAAAGTGTATGCAAATAAGTTTACCCAGTAGGCATGCAAGCTATGGAGAGATTCCAAACCAATAGTAATAAGCAACATGACACATATGCAGGATTGTAATGTCAAGCATACATTAAATATCTCTCTTGCCTTTCCAAGGCACCTCTAAAGTTTAAGTGAATAATAGAAGTAAAAAATATCAAAGATACAAGCATCAAAGTTATGTCACAATTAACCGTGTTTCGGAACAAGCATATTACGCTAACAATGACAGTTATCCTCTTGGGAAGTTTCTCAAATAATAAATGGTGACTCAACATAAAAAAAGAAAGAAAATATTTAAAAGTTTGAAAGGTTTCCAAATGTTGAAAGTATGGTACTCATTAGCTTTGAGCTCTCGTTTCCCCTATCATAAGCATCTTGAGGTGATTAAGGTTAAAGTGAAAAAATATGAGGATATGCTTGACAATTTATAAGTCGAAAATCTCATGCCCTTTACCTACGAGTATCGAACCTCATGCTACTCAACTTTAGTCACGAGCAAGTTTTTGTCAGTGTATGTACATGTGTATCATGGAGAACGGCCAACGGGGTACCCCTTGCCCCATGATCCAGGAGCTATCCCATATCAAAATGACAAGGCAACAGACAATGAGCATATCAGTGATCTGTTTATTTGCAATTTGCATAGGTTTTTATTGAGGATGCTTCACAGAATGCTCACTATGGTTATGCTGCAAGTTTCCACCATGATTAAGCCTGGCTTAGGCTAGCCGCCCAGGCGTTTCTCTAACACGCATAAAAAGTCCATGAGCTTACAAGCTCCCCTTTTATTTCACACTGCCAGGATCCATAAAAAAAGAACATGATATCAACGGAATAATAAGTGTAATGTTGAAAGCGTTCCCCATGATAACATGGTTCTGCTAATTCTCAACTTATAAAATGAAAGCATATACGCAACATAGATGGACGCAATGGTTCAAGTTTATTAAGTGCAAGAATGTAAAGTGTGCCATCAAGTTCGTGAGAGCTTTAATCACTAATTTTCACATAACCAATAAGCATTTTTATTTGGAAGAAAACAAAGCATAACAAATATGCAAAGGATAGCAATGAAGCTAATAGGTAGATATGGTGGACTACTTTTGACAACTTTGGTTTTAATGAGTTGGATTCATGAGTAAAGCTTATACTTAGCGCAAGCAAAGGCTAGCAATAGAAAGGGAGCGACAATCGAGAGAGCAGTAACTGTCATAATCATGCTTGCGACAAAACAAAATTAATAGTGGCTTAAAAGTGACACAAGAACTCTGAGACAAAATAAATCATCGAGGCTTAACTGACTTTTTGTTTAGTCATATGCATGCGTAAGCATGTGCCAAATCGATTCAAATAAAACATTCAGAGGAGGATACCACAATGTCATACCAAACTATGAATAGAACAATGCAAGCAACCATTTATATGGCATGTTACAAACTATTAGTGGGATGGAACTAATCATAAGAGGGCAAGAACTACTAAGCATACATTAAATAACATACACCTTACATGAATAGACTAAGCATACCCACAATGATGAGTATATGTACAAAAATGAAAACAAATAGAGTTCATACCAGCCTCTCACCACACCTCGAGTTTTCATAAATCATTATTGCCTTTCACTTGCGTGACTTGAATACTAAGATAAGACCAAACTCCAAGGAGTCACTGAGGACCGTTGAACCCTGCAACGAACTTTACAAAACCAGAGAAGAACAACAAATATTTTTGGGTTTTCGATTTTTAAAGACAAGAACCGAAGGAAAGAGCAAGAAAAGCAAAATCTTTTTGGGTTTTTGAATAATCAAAACGAAGCTAAAAAGGATGAAGCAAACCAAGTCTAAAAGATAAAGAAGTAAACAAAGAGAAATAACGAAAATATTTTTGGTCCTTTTGTGTTTTGGAAAGCAGAAATGAAGCAAGAACAAAAACTAAAAATAAAGCGAAACATGGATATGCAAAGTACCAACAAAACATGATATGTAGATGAGTGTGATGTCGGCATACCTCCCCCCAAGCTTAGGATTTTGTCCTAAGTGGGGATCAATCCCAAGCTGGCCAAGAAGGAGCACCCCATGATATGACGAAGAGGTGCCTTCGTCCTGATACAAACTTCAGGACGCCCCAGTGTAGTGTGCGGAATAGCCATAAGAGGGTGCATCCCCCTAGTGCTGCTGGTGGAAACCAAGCAAGCGGAGCTACTCGTCCACATCCTCCTTAGAGCATGACCATGGCATCCTGCAAATACTTAACAAAGTAGACTGTGGCAAGGGGATTTCCCTCTCGTCTCCATCAGTAAACAACATCTTGTAAACTAAACTCTCTGTACTAGAGTTAGTAATAACAAAGTGATGTGTCTTCATAGTAGCAAGATCAAGCCTATGTGGGGTTAGCACAGTATCATTAGGATCAATAGAAAGTTCTAAGTCAACAACCATGCGTGCATCAATAATGCCCCCATAAATGGGTCCTCTAGCAGCTAGGCGGCGAGCAATGAGAGAACCAAGATTATACTTGGTTTCATTATTAAGTGCACTAGCAAGAAAAGCTAAATGATAATTAGAAATATTACTAGTGTTATCCCTACCAAGAATGCTAGTGGCAAGATAGTAAGCAAAATATCTAAGAGCTGGGAGTTGAATGTTTCTTATCTTCCCGCGCTGAGTTGTGCGGTCATCATCATTTGTTACACTTCGATAGAGCTCCAGCAAATCAGCGGGTCGACCTTGGATATTCTTTACTATCCCAGTCATGCCAATGCCTATAATGCTACAAAATCTTTCCAATGACATGGTAATAGGCATATCAAAGATTTCGAATGAAACAGTTGACCTATATGGGGTGTTAGTGAAAGTGAAACTTTCAACAAAAGTTTTGGTGAGAAAGGCATATTGCTCACTCTCATCCTACATGTAAGTGGTTAGATCAACCCTCTCAACAAGAAGTAGGAAATCATCAAGGATCCTTGCAGCTTGCAAAAAGGAAAAGCAAGGGAAGGTGGATGGATGAGCATCTCCCTCATCTCCCTCATTGCCAAAGCGCGACGCAATAAGATCCTGATTATATGATGGCCTAAATTGAGACGCTGATCTCGAAGGCCTTGCCCTCCTGGGTGTGTCTCTCTCAAATACTTCTCTAAAAGTATGATTGTTCATCTCTCCTTTTTCTGAAATTTTAGACAACCATTACAAATAATAATTGCAAAGTGATTACATAATGAAAGGAACTACTTATAGGGACTTGCAAGAGTGCTAAACATGCATCAAAACAATTTCTCTAAGCATAGAACAAGCATGCAAGCTCACATAAGCTATCACCTATAGTAGCAAAATACTCAAGATATAACCCACTAATCACAAATCTACTTGGACAAGCGGAGGAGTCACATACAGGAGAACAAATGCTCCAAATCTTAGCAGCAAAGGTGGGCTGAGCAAGGAGATCGAAAATCACAGGCAAGAACAACAGGAACACGAGTTTGAGCAATGAACTGGTATTTTCTCAAGAGAGAGAGAGAGGAGTGGCAGGTGGGAGAATAAGTGGATGGCCAGGGGTGGCCCACACCATGGCCAGGCGTGCCCCTGGTGTGGCCGCGCCACCAGGTGGTGTGCCTGCCTAGTGGGCCCCCGGGTTACTCCAGGTACTTCTCAACCCCTCTGTTGACATAAAAATTTAATAGGAATTTTCTGGAATTTTTCGAGACACTTTATTTTTTGGCAATTTTCAGGTATTGATAAATGATTTTTTGGCATAAAATGATTTTGGAATAATGCAAAAACAAGACAAAACTAAAACTTCAGAAGTTCTAAGACACTCTATTATGCAAGCAACTAGCAATAGAAAAATAAACTAAGTGAAAACAACAAATTAAAATGGATAAAATAAAATAAAAGTAAGCAAGGATAATCGTGGTGGAAACATTGTTTTGTTCATTAAAATCCCCTTGTTAACAAGGTTGTTCAGATCTTATTACCAAAACAATTTTATATGAAACAAAACTTTGCACTCCACTAAATGATTATGTTACCTCAACCTTGATAGCAATAGTCCCAATCATAATAATTTCATAGTTTTCTCGTGGTATGGGACAATATATTTCTCCAACTTGGATGCCCTCAATATTTTCAATTGAATTTAGGCCATAAGTATTATCAATCTTTTTGGGAAAATAGATAGTATGCTCCTTGTCATTAACATTAAAAGTTACGTTTCCTTGATTACAATTAATGACAGCTCCTGTAGTATTAAGGAAAGGTCTCCCAAGAATAATAGATATATTATCATCTTCAGGCATTTCAAGCACAACAAAGTAGGTTAATATCAAGAAATTATGAGCCACTTGAACAGGAACATCCTCACATGTACCAACAGGAATAGTAGTAGATTTATCTGCCATTTGCAAAGATATATCAGTTGGTATCAATTTTTCCAATTGAAGTCTCTTGTAGAGAGAAAAAGGCATAACACTAACTCCTTCTCCCAAATCACACAAAGTAGTTCTAACATAATTATTTTTAATAGAAAATGGAATAGTTGGAATCCCTGGGTATCCAAGTTTCTTTGGACCTTACCATTAAAGGAATAATTAGCAAGCTAAGTAAAATCTCATTAGGGATCTTCCTTTTATTAGAGACAATATCCTTCATATACTTTGAATAAGGAGGCAATGTAATAGCATCAGTCAATGGAATTTGCAAAAATAAAGGTTTCATCCACTCACAAAACTTGTTATAGTGTTACTCCTATTTTGACTTGTGTTTCTTATCGGGAAAAGGCATTGGTTTTTGAGCCCAAGGCTCTCTTTCACTACCATGTTTCTTCACAAAAAAATCTTCCTTAGTGTATTTAGTATTCTTAGTGTGCCTTTCAGGTTCTTCTTCAATTTCTCCTTTATCAGGAGCTTCATTATTATCATTAACACTTTCAGTTTTAGCATCATAAACAGATATACTATTAGGATCTTTAGCAGGTTCAGAAGATTCTTCAACTGTTTTATGTTTCTTTTTCTTTCTCTTAGAGGAAGTACTAGTACTTTCAATTTGTTGAGAATCCTGCTCAATTCTTTTAGGATGTCCCTCAGGATATAGAGGATCCTGAGTGGAAGCACCACTCCTAGTCCTAATTTCATAAGCATGTTTTTCTATAGAAGCATTAACTAACAAATCTTTTGGTACTTTAGTACGATGATCAATTTGAGTTTGAACCATTTGGAAGTGTTTAACAAGAATTTTAACATCATTTGAGGTTCTTTCCACAATATCTTTTAACTCATTAATAGCTCTAGAGTTTTCCATTAAATGATTTGGCACTCTCTTATTGAAATTATCTTGCTTAACAACAAAGATATCAAATTCTTCTAAGCATTGATCATGAGGTTTAGAATAAGGAATATCACCTAACTACTAGGAAACATCTTATAGGTAGACAAGATATTCGGTGGCGCATATGTAAAACCATGCGCCACAGATATGTATCAGTGGCGCACTAGTAAATATGCGCCACAAAAGTTTGCATGTTCAGTGGTGCACGAAACCAATATATTTTCGTGTGCGCCACAGAAAGTGATGATTTTGTGGCGCATATAGATGTATGCGCCACAGAAAGTTGATGGGACCTAGCACCAAAAAAAGGAGGGAGAATCTTCTGTGGCACATATGTCCATATGCGCCACAGAACATGCAAAAACAGATCCCCCCTGTGGATCGCCTTTTCAGTTTTGTAAAAAATAAACAAAAATGATAGAAACTTTAAAAAAATAATTCCTTTGAGTTGTAGTTAGATTTTAGGGTATAGATCTAGACAAAATTGAAAAACATGAATTTTGATGTATTTTGCAAAAATAGTTCATGGCACGGTAAAGCGGCTATAACTTTTGCATACGATGTCGAAAAAATCTTTAACCTATCAAAATGATCGTCTCGAAATTTCCTATTCGAATTCAACCACCCATGGTCGTTATGGATGCTACAGAATCCCCAAATTCGAAAATAGTAAAAAGTTATTTAGGGCAAAAGATTTTTTACTACAAAAAAAGGGGGTGAAACTTTTGTGGCGCATTTCTCCCATATGCGCCACAGAAGTCTTGGGCGGGATTCGAAATTTGAAACCCATCGGCGCCCTTCTCCATCTCGTCTTCCTTTTTCTTTCCCCCCACTTCTTCTCCCCTCCCAACTTCTCCTCCCCTCCACACTTCTCCCCTTCTCCTCCCTCCTCTTTCTCCTCTCTGGTGACCTCCTCCTCCTCCTCCTCCACCACCACCTCCGACGACCTCCTCCTCCTCCTCCTACACCACCAACTCTGGCGACCTCCTCCTCCTCCTCCATCACCAACTCCGGTAACCTCCTCCTCCTCCTCCACCAACAACTCCGGCGACCTCCTCCTCCTCCACCACCAACTCTGGCGACCTCCTCCTCCTCCACCACCAACTCCGACGACCTCCTCCTAGCCCTCCTCTAGCCCACTAGCCAATAGCCACCAGCTACCACCACCAGCTGCCACCAGCCACCAGCTGCCACAACCACCACCTCTGGCCAGAGCTTGATCTGGCCCATTTTTTTTTGAAATTTAAAAAAAACTTCTATGGTGCATATTGGCCATATGCGCCACAGAAGTTTGAGATCTGGCCCGCCTTTTTTTGAATTTTGGAAAAAAAAACTTATGTGGCGCATATTGGCCATATGCGCCACTGAAGTTTGAGATTTCTGTGGCGCATTTCAATATGCGCCACAGAAAATAGTTATCAGTGGCGAGGTAACAGTGGCGACTAAGATATGCGGAACGGATAGTGAAAAAAGGTGCGCCACTGATAAGCTCTTTCCTAGTAGTGCCTTCATCAAAATGTTGGACAGAGTATACCTCAATAGTGGATGAGTGGGAGATTGGCTTGCATAATTCTTCTATAGGAGGTAAATTCTTCACATCTTTAGATTTAATACACTTCTCCTTGACACATTTCTTAGCTTCCTTCATCACTTCATCATTTAGTTCAATCACTCCCCTCTTCCTTAGTGTTGGTGTTGGCCTAGGCATAATTAGCTCAAGTGTAGTTGACTCAGGTGTCCAGTCATCATAATTCTTGCTTATTTTAGCCATTAATTCCTTAGCTTCTTCGGGAGTTCTCTTCCTGAAAACACAATCGGCAAAACTATCCAGATATGTCCTAGATTCATCAATAAGTCCATTATAATATATCAAGGAGCTCATTTTTAGGTAATGGACATCCAAGATGTGCGTGAATTAAAGCACAAAACCTTGCCCATGATTCAGGCAATTTCTCCCCTTCTCCCTGTTTAAAATCAAAAAGTTCCTGAAAAATGGTATGTCGAGCACTAGGAGGGAAATATTACTGAAAGAAGATATCAATGAAGCAATCAGGGCTATCAATAGATCCAGGAGGTAAATTCTTAAACCAAGCTTTAGCTTCTCCTTTCAGTGAAAAAGGGAAAGTTTTAGCAACAAAGTAGGTGCGCATCTTAATATCATCAGAAAATAAGCCACTCATGGTAAACAACTCAGTCATATGTGCTACAGCAGTTTCATTTTCAGTCCCGCTAAAAGGTTATTTCTCAACAATGGTTATGTAAGGTAAATCAAGAGAGAAATCATAATCCTTATCTTGAATGTTTATGGGAGATGTAGTAAACTTAGCATTAGGAGATAATTTAGGTCTAACAATACGTCTCTCAAGAATACTCTTAATAGCACCTGCATCATGAGTGTTTCGACATTCTCCAATAAATTCATCAGTCATTTCTATATAACCGTCATCATAGATTTCTCTAGACCCAGGTGAACTAATAGGTGTAGCAGTATCTTCATTAGGAGTTTCAGTATTTCCAACTAAAGTTCTAGTAATCGTAGCATCTAGGAAAGGACCTAATGAACCACTCTTATCAAGCGCAGTAGAAGTAGCATCATAAGTATCAGAAGCAATTTCCGATTTAGCAGAAGTAGCAGTATGTGTAGCATGTGTATGTGGTGGTGGTGTAAGGAGCTTACTCATCATAGATGGTGAATCAAGAGCAACAGAGGTGTTCAGAACAGTACCTCTCATTGTAGTGGATGGTAATATAGGAACTTTTCCATCACGAGTTTACCCATGATGAATGGATAGTAGCGAACAATAATGATTCCAAATGAACTTGATAAATAGAGCTATGCTCATCGTCAACGGCGCCAGAAAATAGTGTTGATGACCCACACGTATATGGGATCGCAACAGTCTTCGAGGGAAGTAAAACCCAATTTATTGTTTCGACACAAGGGGAGCCAATGAATATTTATAAGCCTTAACAACTGAGTTGTCAATTGAGCTGCACCTATAAACAGTTTTGCTCGCAGTAGTTTATCAGTATCAACAGTTTTGTAATAGCAATAGCAGTAGTAAAATAAAGACAATAGTAACAATTGCAGTAAACAATAGGATTAAAATGTCGTAGGGACAAGGATGGATGTCGAGGCGTTGCATGGACAAGAAAATTCATGTAACAATCAAGATAAGGAATTTGCAGATAAATAAGATAAAGCATCCAAGTACTAAATGATCATAGGCATGTGTTCCATATATAGTCATACGTGCTCGTAATGAGACCTTGCACAACATATTTTGTCCTACCAGCCCGTTGCAGCAGGGCCTCAAGGAAATCTATTGGCAATTAAGGTGCTCCTTTTAATAGAGCAACGAAGAAAAGCATTAATACTCTGTGAACACACGTAATCCTCACATCATAGCCACCCCCTCCAGTTATCCCGATTTTTGTCACTTCAGGGCCTCGGGTTCCGGACAATAATGTGTGTATACAACTTGCAGGTAAGATCATAAACAATATTGTCATCATGAATCAATAACATGTTCAGATCTGAAATCATGGCACTCGGGCCCTAGTGACAAGCATTAAGCATAACAAGTTGCAATAATGTCAAAAAGCACTGGCAATAGATACTAGGCACCATGCCCTAACAATCTGATGCAATTACATGAACGATCTCATCCAATCCCTACCATCCCTATAGCATACTGCGGGGGATTACTCACTCATGGATGGGGGAATCATGGATGGTTGAGGGAGAAGAATTGGTGATGATGATGGCGATTGTCTCCTCCAATTCCCTGTCCCGGCAGGGTGCCAGAACGGTGTTTCTGGTTCCGAATCGCGGTTTCTGGTGGTGGCGGCGCAGCGGAACTCTATCTGGAAAAGCGTCAAACCCCCACTATTTTTAGGTCAGAGGGCTTATACAGGCGAAAGGAGAGGTCGAGGCGGAGACCGAGGCGGCCACACCACCCCTTGGCGTGGCCTGGCCTAGCCCGCGCGGACAGGTGGTGTGGGCCCCTCGTGGCCCCACTCCATCTCGTCTTCTGGCTTCACGAGTCTTTTGGTAAAATAGGGGCTTTGCGATATTTTCTAGGATTTTTCCTGAAAGTTGATTTCCTGCACAAAAACGAGAGACCAAAGCAATTCTGCTGAAAATAGCGTTAGTTCGCATTAGTTGTATCCAAATCACACAAATTAGAGAAGAAACAATAGCAAAAGTGTTCGGGGAAGTAGATACGTTTTGGACGTATTAGTACGAGGGGGTGATCCTAGTTGTGAGATGAGGATTACTTTGGTGGATATCAAAAGATGATGATCAATTCTTTGGAGATGTCGCTCTCTTACCCCCTTCTAAAATATTCTGACTAGACGAGCTTCTTCACCATCTTGTTTTCTAAAAAAGATGGCTTTATGCAACCCCACAAGCCATAAGTCTTGTGGAGTACACCATGTACTCACCCTTGCTTTGTTGATACTTTTGTAGCATAGTAGGTGTTCCCCTGAAGACGAGTTCCGTATGACATCGACACCAACGAGTAGCTTAGGGTTCCCGGTCGGCAGCCTGGAATCTATGGAATGGGACGTCATCTTTATGCTTCAGGCCTCTTAGGCCATTTATTAAGTTTTATATACTTAATAGCATAATTTGCCTTCCGTTGTTTGATGTTTGTGGTCAGTGACCTCTACTTGTAATATTTTGGTTCTTTTCTCAGTTATGAGCTTGCTATAATAATTTTTGTGTCGCAGGGTTACTGTTGTGTTACAGATTTCTCACTGGATATACTCGAGATTAGGTTAAGCTTACGTCAGGCTAAGGTCTGGATTTGTTTAACCCTGATTCCGGGGGTGTCATAGTTTTTGGTATCAGAGTAGTACCGACCATAGGAAAACCTTGCTATTAGTCGATGTTGAGTCTAGTCTTTGTGAAAACTACTTCAAAGATGAAAAGTATTTGCGAAAACTCTAGTATGCTTCTTTTGCTCCTTACTTGGTATCGCTCTAACTCTAGGTCATCTTATCTTGTGTTAACTTTGAAAAAGTTTTGATATCTCTTCTAGTCTTTCAAAATTTAGGTGCCTTATGGGCATGTCATTTCTCAACCAGTTGACCTAGTGTAGAGTTCTCTAGAGTTGTGTGTGTTGTGTGTTCCTTGTTCCCTTTTGCTCTATTTTGTCTGAGAGATTCCTTTCCATCATGATCTCTCCATCTTATGGGCCCACAATATTATATTTGTGGGCTCCCTAGATTAATCATCCGAGAAAATCCCTGTTATGCATATATCCATGTTCCCATAATCAGTGAGACGTGGAACATGACCGACAAGTATCATTACAACATCCGAAACATAATGAATTTACAAGACTTGCATTACTGCCATTATGGCTACATCATCTTTAGCAGCGGAACAACATCATGCGCAGAGCCGAATCGTGCCTCAACCAACAAGCAGCTGACTGGGAAGACGGCCTACCTCGCTGGACGTCACCTTAATCTTCAAATGTCGAACCTCTGAAAGTCTGGCCAAGTAAATAGCCAGGGACAATGCCATGAGTACTTTTGAATGTACTCGCAAACCACCGAGATAAGTAAAATAAAGAAATGCAATTCTGGCTCTGGCAAGATAGCTCTATCTATTGTTGTTTCTGAAAAGCCTAGACTATCTCTTGTAGTTATGGCATCTCCATATCTTTTTTGAAAAAGATTTTTGAAATATGCCTTTGTTTTATAAATCAAGACATTCCCATATCTTTGTTGAAAAACAGATTTGAAATAGGCCTTGGAGTAGAAACCCTTTTTAAACCTCTTTGACCACCTCTGGTCAAAACAAAGATTTTGAAATCAGGTTCCCCCAGAACCTCCATACTTCCATCCATTCTTCCCAAACAAACACCGTCTGGGTACTCCTAGCCAACACGTTTACAACCATCCTTGACCGTGGACATGGCTATTCGAATAGATTATACTCTGCAGAGTTTGCGCACCTTCCCCACAAGAATCAATACATCCGCCGGGATAAAACCACGGCCCACTACCACTGTAGATGGGGGTCCAGATAATCAAACCTAACCTTTCGCTTGTCGACCCTAGCAAAGGCTGCTTTTCCTTTTGGGTTTGTTCTCCCCGGCAACGAGTATGTGGCTCCCAGCCATAGTTCTGCCTTACGTACACGCGTATACCCAAGCCACAACTTGGCGTATACCTTAACTTGGTGACTCCACTCTTTTCCGTACCGCCTAAGTCATACCGTCCACAGGAGACCCAATTGTTGCACCAGCACTCCTAGCAAGACAAGCTCACTCTTGCCGAAGCAAGCTATAGGCTTCAGATCCGAGATCTGTTAGCGCTTGCCCGGAATTCACGGGATTTCTCCCTCTAAACATGGTACAAGCTGCCCTGGCTAATGAAGACAAACTACGAGCTAAGCCCCAGCACCTAGGGTAATGTGGTTGCACTGATAAAATTGTTCCGGTAAAGGCGTAGAACTTCCCTTCACTTTATCATTTCTCATCAACACCATTTCTATAGTTAAACCATCCGCTTGGAATGATGCCTCTTCCCAAGGGTTTTACAAAATAGCTTTGAAACATTTATAGTAGGGTAAATCCCAAAACAAGTTATTTTCTCAAAGCCGGGCTTCCAACGAGGTAGGATGCTAACCATCATACTCTCGTTCTAAAGGGGTAACATGATAGGTACAACAGGGTGGTGCCACAAGGGACACAAAGTCATAACTTGGAGGAGCCAAGTTATTCACGCAGTATTTGTAAAACAAGACATTGTAGATAAATAATGCAATTTATAAAGGAGATACAAAACAGGTAATTAAACAGAATAGGACAAGTATCAGAATTCGGGAATGGTGGCTTACCTGTGGTCAGCAATAAGTCCCTAGACTTCCTTAGGTAACCAAGAATATCCGAATAATAATAAGAAGTCCTTTCCTTCTTGTTGTCAAACACTCGCACTATCGTCGTCATTGAGTACACATGCAAGCAGACAATACCACAATCAATACAACGCGTGCATGCATCAAACCATATAGAAAACAAACATAAGGAGTACTACTGAACTTGGTAAGTTTTGGAGAAGTTGGATTCTAGTAGTGGAATTACTAGATTGCCATATAGGTGTTTTTCCCCTTTGGAAGATAGTTGTCAGGGCTAGATACCATGAACTTGGAGTGGGGTTCTGAGGTCTGTAGGATAACAATAGGAAAAAATGGTGTCCTCAGATAGGTCTTGACAAAACAAGACCAACACAAGTGGTTTCACTAGATTATCAATTTCCTAGATTTAGTTATGCTTTTTATAGTGGAATAAACTCTAGTTTGAGGAAATAATTCACCAGAATTTATCTGGAGGCTCAAAAATTATTTCCTTGGGTGGTTAGGTAGTGTTTGATGTACTGAACCACAAGGAGTTGTAATCTTGTCAAAAGAATTACCAGAATGCCCTTAATAAATCATCAAAGGCAGTTCTGTATGGTTTTCCTCTTTTTAACCAGATTAATTCTGTAGAAATTATTGAGTTGATTCCAAGGGCATGTGGTAGGTATTTGAATACCTTTCTGTAGGTATTGCACTCACTCATTTTGGAGTTGTCAAACTCCTGGAGTGATTTATTTAGTGAAAATACCACTTACAGAAGTATTTAATTCACTGCAATTCAACCAGAGTTCAATAAAATCTGAGCTGCTGGGGCTTGATATATGCTGATATTAGAGTGTACTGGGAGGTGGAATCAGGTCAATACCACATTTTCTTTGACCTAGATAAATTTCCTAAGACAGATAATGGCTATTTTTGTTATTTTTGCTATGCGCACACTACTGTTCACCTTGGAATAGGACCTATGCTGGATGATAGGTGTATCATATACCTTCCAGCAGAGCTTTGGTGCTCCCCAATTGGAGATGTAAAACTCTCTGAGAAATTTATTTAGTGCAGGAGATACAATTCTAGTGGATATAATTGCAGTAAATAAAGGAATTTATTCTTGGCAGAGGGACAGTTCTGCATGTTGCACAAAACACACATGAACATGGGGGATTTTAAATCTGGTAACTTGGAGTTGCTTAGCATTTTTGAAATGATTTAAAGTAAGTCCAAACTTCTGGATTTTTAATAGATCTATTAAAAGAAAAAGGACAGGGGCACGCCAGGCCGGGATCTGTGCTGAGTTGAGCCGACCTGGGCGAAAACAGCCCACCCAGAGAGGACAGCATGCGCGGGGCGTTTGAACCTGACGGGCGGGGCCTGGGTGCTAGTGACAGTGGGGGAGCGAAGGGGTATCGAGGCCTGGTGGCCGTTTGATTGAGTGAAGACGGACGGCGGGGCGTCGTCATCCTCAGAAAAACAGAGCCCATGGCGGTGGAATCCTAGGGGACGGAGGAGCTCGCCAGGGAGGCTCACCAGGGGCTCGGTGGAGGTTGGGGAGGCGACGGGGTGACGCGGTCGACGACGGTGACCTCAGGGATGGGCGAAAGGAGGGGGTTCCTCGACTGGATCTGGCCCGCGTGATGACGACCGAGGAGAGCTCGTCGGGGCTTCACCGGCAAGGTCGGAGGAGGCGTTCTTGGGCCAAAACAAGCATAGGGTTAGGTAGAGGAGGAAGAGTGGAACTCGAGGGCCAACATGCAGAGGAAGGGAAGCAAGGGAGAGGGAGCCTTGCTCGAATTTCTGAGAGAGGCCGAGAGCTCTCTTTCTCTCTCTCTCTTCTTCTCGAGCAGGACAGGGCAGGGTAGGAAGAGAGAGTGTTGGGGGAGGTAAGTGGAGGTGGGAGGGAGCAAATTAGTCAGGGAGGGATGCTGGGGGTGGCCTCTAGCCTTTATACCAAGGAGGAGAGGTAGATGGTGAGAATGTCCCTTTTGTACATGGGGAGGGGCAATGCTAGCCAGGGATTGGCCTAGAGGGCGGTGAGGAGGGGTAAGAGTGGGATTTGGGTCATGTAGGAGTAGAGAGGGGCAATGGTTGGCTGTGGCAACTTTTAATGTGCAAGATCTTTTGCAAGATGTGCCTCTCCCTCTCTCATACAAGCACATGGGCCCAAGATGGCAGTGCTATAGTGCGGGTCGACCAGAGGACGGGTGGATGCTGTGGTGCATTGCTTTTCCAGATTGGTGGTGGTTTGATATGGTTTTAACTGAATACTAGCTAGGTTTGCTAATTTGAGTAAATAGGTGGTTGTGAAGGAAGTTCAAAATTTTGCATAGGACAGAGTAGGGAGATGGTACTGGTAGGTAGACGAGGTCAAGGTAGACTCCTAGGATTTATTTGGGATTTTTGTAAGGGGTTTTAGTCCTCATAAATCCATTTATTCAAAAAGGGCAGAAGTGGTTTCTAGAAGATCATTTGATATTTTTACATTGGACAAGGTTGGTTTTTGGTTTGAGAGGGTCCCAAACGTGGATACACACTTAGGGGAATTTTCCCAAGATTTAATGTGGCTTAAAAGTATTTAAGACCATTATTATTCCATTTCTGCCATATAAGAAAATAGGCAAAAAGAAATAATAGAGCTCTTCAAAAATATTTGTTTTTGAAGTGGGATGATAGGATATGATATATCGGACTCAATTGAAGCAAAAGTTAGGGAAGTGTTTTGGCAAAAACCAAACTTTCCTTTATGGAAGAAGTTTTGGAGGTTTTGCCTATTAAAGGAATTTGAATAGTTTTGCTCCATAATAATTATGGATAATTATTTATAAATCTTGATGATCAAGGTAGGTGATCGAGACAAGGTGTAGCAATCCTTTGCAACCTTGGTAATTGGAATTCCAACTTGAATTAGATGGAATAAAAAGGCATTGAGGATCTAGGGTGATGTTATTTTTATACCACCAAAACCTTGTTAGATCTTGGAGCTTAGAGCTCACCTTGATGAAAGGGATAAATCATTAGTTAGACCAAGTCATATAGATGATCATGGCAGAAGAAGTTTGGATTGGTTACCTCATAGATGGTCTGGGAGTGATGGCAAACTTTGTTGAAATTAAGGCTGCCATTCCAAATGAGTCATGATGCCTTATAAACCAAGTGGGTTTAAGCAGCACAGAGATCCACTTGGAACAAGTGAAGTAGGTATTGATATACCTATAGGATTAGAACACAACCATTCAGAGAGTTGGTTCATAGAAGGTTGGATGATGGTGTGAGCTTCAGTCAAAGTAGGCATGATGACTAGATTTGCAGGAAAAGTTATTTTCTTACCTGCAAAACCATCTAGAACAAGTGGGTTGGTTGATGATATAACCATGGGAAAAAGTGGACCTTGGTAGTCCTTAGGATTTTTAATAAGATGGTTCAAATTAATTTCCAAAAATGCACAATGGTTGAGAAAGGGATACATCCAAAAAGGTGATGTTGAAACAGTTTCTAGATTTAGTCAAATTTGGTAGTTTTGGGGATTTTTACTAGAGTATGAGAGGGAATGTTCATGGAGGGGTTGCAAGGTACCAAAGCATCATCGAGTGGATGATGGTGATGTGTAGATTGATTAGAAGGGGTCCATGCTTGATATTGGTCTTCATGGACTTGGAAGCTTCTAGAATGGATCACTCTAGAATTGATCTAGTTAAGGGTTTTAGATGATCACCTAGTGGCTAGGGATCAGGTCCAGGTTTCTACTCTTGCTTAGTGGGTGATGATTTGGAAAGATCTTGACCCTAGTGATGATCTCATAGAATGGCTCATATAACTTCTAAGCAATCAAGTCAAACAGCAGATCAAGGCAACTCATCTTACAAACAAATCAACTACTACTAGGGTTACCATCAAGCTTAGCTTGAGGTAAGGATGGGAAATTTTGAAAGGTTGGAGTTTGAACAAGGTAAGGTCCTTGGTACATCTACCAAGAGTAGAGTTCAAAAGATTTATAAAAGGTTTTGGAAATCTTTGAGGTAAGAGTAGTTGAAGGTCTGTCTTGAAAACATAAGGAGATTATAGTAAGTAGCTCTCCATAGTTTTGGGGAATTAGAAGCTACTAAAATAGTTGGTTTGCAAAGGCTTCTTGGCTCAAGTTTTGAAAAGCCAGAACATTTGAGAATATGTAAAATGAGCCAGGATAGTTTCGTGAGATAGCTTTTGTCAATAGATGGTGAGGTAAGGAGTATCATATGGTATACACTCACATGCACAAGTGCAAACAACACAAACAAACACTGCACCCATGAACAAGAAAAAGTTTTTGTTCCACCTGACTTTTGCATTCTGGACAACAAATCAGGGTTGCTGAAATTGCGATGTCACAATATTGTAGGATCCATAGTGTTATGTTATAGGCTTCGAGGTTTCTTTTCACCTCGTGTGCCTCCTTTTTATTTGTTTGGGTACTTCAGATGTCATTTGTTCTTTTGGAAGCTACTTTATGATTGCTACCTTTTAGTCTACGCTATGTCACCCAAGTAGTAATTACTTATCTCTCAGGTTTTAACCCTTAGACTTGAACTGAAGGTCCCGGATTGTATGGGATTCCAGTGTTGTGAATCTTGTACATGAAGCTTCCCTTTAACCCAAGGTCCATATTGTTGACCCCTGTTGTTGATGTTCAAACATTACCTCAGGATGGCTAGTACTACCATTCTGGCCTTCAAGCTTGTGGTTATTGTCAAGATTGAATCATGACAATTAAGGACTTCCCCTACCACTAGCTTTGGCAGATGTTCTTTAAATGGAACCAAATAGCTCACGACAAGAGTACTCCTCGTGAGTCTCATATCAATACTCGTGACTCTGCCCACATTTCTCCCTTCTATGCATTGGTTCTCGGAAGATTGATAATCTATGCATCCACATCTCGGGATTCTATCCTGAGCATGTTCCCTTTCCTCTTGTTGTTTCTGACCTATGTCTATCATTTGGTAGCCAAGTAGTAATTTGCATTGGTGTCTCCCGATGCAAGATACTCTTGTGGTCCATCATGACAAACCATTTCAGGATGTCAGGAGAAACAAACTCCAGTACCTTTTCATACCTTGGACCAGGTCAAAGTGTTGTAATTCGCAGATTGATAAGCATTAATTAGCTTCTGATATGTTCTACCTTAAAGTATCACACTCGTTTATACTAAGAGGTCATGATGAGTTTCATGACCCCTCAATGAAGTGATTCTCTTACATATTATTACCCACCCTTCCTCCGAGGTTTTTTGCCCGTGAATGATGTGTGTGCCTAATAATGTGGCCATCTGAGATTCTTGGAAATTCTTATTGCTTTGAACTCCAAGGACATTTATGTCATTCTCATCATGATTGGTTAACCCTGTCACTTAGTTAAGGCTGATTGTGCTACCAAGTCCGTTACTCTAGTACACTCTCCTTGGTCAAAGAGTTAGGCTTGTGCCGAAGCTCTGAGACTATGTCTTCGTGCCTTACCAGGCAAGTTTCCTCTCGAACTATGTGACATATCGGTGGTCCGTGATATTCTAGTTGTCTTCTAGAAGTATTACCATGTTGCCAGATGACCGCGTTGTCAAGTTCTTGAGTAAGTAAGTTCTATGAGTTGCTCCTTTCTCCAAGGATCCATACTAGATACCCCCGAACTAGTTGGTTGAGCCTAAACAACAACTTGGAGAGTTGTAAGACGAAAGTTCTATCTGACCTAGTTCCTCTTAAAGGGATGTCCAGTTTTGTTCGTGTTGAAGAAAGATAGTATTTCCTTCATGGATATGTTACCTCCCTCCAGCTTTGATTTGATTTGGGTTATCGTCAAATCAAACTCAGTTCCAAGGACTATCTTGATGATGTTGCTACTCGTGATGTGTCACATGAGTACGTCCTCATGTCCATTGGTCTGACCTATACTCTGCCTCGTTCATACAATATATGAGTCCATCTTTTTGGAGTATCTCGATAAGTTTGTTGTTGAGCCCATCGATAGTATCCTTATTTTCTCCATGTTAGACTAGATTCATATTGAACATTTGGCATTAATGTTGGAAACTTTTCGAGAACCATCTTTGGGTTATACCAAAGTATGTGTTCTGGATGTTAGAAGTGACCTCCTACGATTCAAGTGCAATTGTAGAAAGATGTCGTCATGAATTTGAGTAGGGTTAATCTTGTTCCTTAAGGACACAATTGTATTTTGTTGCAAATACTTCATGTAGGTGCAGTTGTCTTTCGACAAGTTGCTAATACATGGGTCTAGCAATCTATCTTAGTCTATTGGAGCTTAACACTGAGGTCCATGTTTTGAGAATCCAGTAACTTTACCTTTGTGGTAAATGTTGTAAACTTTCGATTTGGACACGCTGAGTCTGAAGTATCATCTCACCTAACCAAATCTGAATCTCAAGAAGATTTGATGGTTGGTGTTCCTCAAGATTTTGACATAGGTTTCTATGTAAGTCTGACATGATTGATGTAATGTTTGACATAACTAGTCAGAAGACCTATCGTCATATTCTCTTGATTCAGCAATAACAACCACTCCTCACAAGGCATCTTTTATGATATATTATAGGAGATGCGCTTATGGTTTCCTCTATATCCGAAGTCCAACCTTTACTTGTTGTCTGCTTCCTCGAACATCAAGGAGAACATTTAAAGTAATGTTGCTTAATTTCCCTCGGTCAATTCCCTAGACCCTCTATGTTTGCAATGGTTTCGTTGATCCAAGTAGCTGAAGTCTGAGAATGAAGTTTCTTTTTCCTTGTGTCATCAAGAAGCTTCTACTTAATCATCCTGGTGGTGTAAAGTGATATCAGGATCTTTGGCAAAGAATCTGATTATCCTGGATGAATAAAGAGTTTCCTTCATTTCTTGACCATGTTCAACGAGAGACCATGATTTTGGTAATCACTAGTTCCTCTTGATACATGTTCCTTGTGACTCTTATGAATCCTCTCCACAAAACACCTTTCTGTCTTAACCTTCTGTTGAACGAAGAGTGACCCTATAGTATGAAAAGTAGTTCAACAGCTCGGTTATCTGTATCTCTGTATCCCTGGAAGCTCTACTTAAGTATTTTAGTAGAGTTTCGTGTCTCAAAGTATGTTGTTTTGTTCTTTACGTTGTAAGCTATCCTCTTTAGAAACTAAAGCTCTTCTGAAACTTCATGGTATCAATCCTTATGAAGACCAATTATCTAATAACTTGAAACCATCTCCTTTTGTTCCTCCGCTACCTTGACATATTTCATGATCGTCATCTCAGAGTTTTTCTGAACACTCCATCCATGAGTTGACCATGAGATACGCGGTGTGTTATTTAGTGTGTTTCCCTCTTGTCCTTAGAGTGAACCTGTTTCTCCTCCTTCCTACCTACGGAATCTATAAGAGTTGACCATGAGATTCTCGTAAGGGGGATAGATCTATAAGACCCTAGTTTTAGTTAGTCTTCTATTAGGGTTTGTTGTGCATCATCATGAGCATCATATTTTAAAAAGTGCATGCAAAATAAATAAAGCAAAACCCTAACCCTAATTGCCCCTCTCTCAAATAGCAATTCAAAAGGTTTTCAATTTTGAAAAGAGCAAAACTATTGGAACCGAAATTTTTCTAAAGGGTCCCTACAATATTTCTATAGTTTACAAAAGTTTCTGGTATTTTTGAAATGATTCAAAAATAGAAAGTATTTGGAAATACAAAGGGAAAATAAAAACAGTTTTGGAAAAGGAGTTTTACTAAAAAAATGGAGCAAGCAGCAACCAGGCCGAAGCCCACCTCCTCTCCCCCTCTAACCACAACGCAGAGCAACCATAGCAACCTGCGTTGCTACCTTTGTTGTGGCCTAGACCGTCCCAAACATGGCCCAAGCCAGCTCGTACCCCTTTAGGCGTTCCTCTCTTTTCTTCTTCCTCCCAACGCAAGCACCCCTGTGTCCCGCCACCAGCCATCGATCTACGCCGCATAGTGATTCCCGCTGCCGCCCCTGGCCACACGAATAAGAACTGCCGTGCTCCGCTCTCTCTCCCCATACTCATCTCAGCTTCTCTCGTGGTCTCTCCCTCGAGTTCCCCTTCTGGCCGAACCCTAGCCCACCGCCATTTCTAATCGCCGCGGTTATACACTACCCCGAGCTCCACTGAGCATCACCAGAGCTCCGCCTCCTCCCCTTCTACCTCTCCGCTGATGCACGCAAGGAGGGATGCCCCTGTCTGATCGGAATCGAGCAAACTCCGCCGACGACCATCGCCGTCGTTTCGTCAATCACCATCGATCCAAAGTTTCTCCGGCCTCACCACAGACATCGTCATGCTCAGGGTGAGCATGCAGTGCTCAAGCACCACCTCTCGCATCCCCTCTCTCTCTGGTTCACTTCATCGCCGAGCGCCGCCGTTGGCCACTGTAGATACTCATCATAGAGGTTGCTTCGGCAGCCATTTTCTGGCGGCGCCGCCACCTTTAGGCTGCCCGCATCACGCTGCGTCTAACCATCGCATCCCAACATCCCCGCTCGTCCTCAAACGACGTTCCCGTCATTGATCTTTGAGAGGCGGCTAGGCTGATGTCATGGTGATGTCACGCCGACGTCAGCATGGCCGGGTCAAACCCGGGCTAGGTCCTACCCTGACCGTGTGGCAGCTGAGGTGGCCATGGGGCCCCTCTGTCAGCCATTGTGACTAGGTTAGCCTCGGTGTAAAAAGGTTTCTCCCAGTTTTGTTATAATCTCTTAAATGGTTTAATAATTTCAGAATTTTAAATGATCTTGTAAATTGAATATTTAATTATCTGTTTATTAGAAAAATGTGTGTAATTTATCAAATGTTCAGGAAAATGAGATATACACAATAGACTCATAATAATGCATTGATCAAAAACTTTAATTACAAGTTTAATTAGAGAACAAAGTGGACCCTTGTAGTTTACTCCGAGGTTTCTCCCTGTTGTAGGGTTTGGACCTCTCGGACCCTGATTAAATGGTCGAGCATGCCTAGGGTTTATTTTAAGATCCATTTTGTCATATCATCATCCTCGATTGAGCACTGCATCGATGCCACATGTTGATTGTTGTTTCCCCTTTCTTTCCGGTGTTTACTTCTTCCCGATAGAATACGATATCAAGATCAAGATTGAAGACCGAGGTTAACACCATCGAAGATCGACGAACAATACTTGGCAAACTATAACCACGTCAAGTACAAGGCTTCCGAAGATATATATCTGGGTATCAATAGGAAAAGGCAAGCATAGCCCCACCATTATACAATCCTATGGTTTCAAAAGCATTTCAATTCTTTCCATGATGCATACGATTCTACTGTGGTCTTTTATCGATAGATAGAGTATCCTATCTGTTACATTACTCCCTTTGAGATTATATTACCCGGTCCAATGCTCCTAGGCTAACTAGTTTTGGCTTGTGTGTGCACTATTAGACCTTATACAGGTGTGTTGGTTACCCATGCTTAGCTGTTAGTGCTGGTTCATCCAGAGATATATTAGATGCAGAGAATCTAGTATGACAAGAGGACGTGATGAGATGAGATTAGTGTTAAAGGTTAAACATGCTAAGGCTTGTATGGGAGGCCATAATGGGATGTTGTTTTTGTGGTCCCATGCTCGCCACCACTAGGAACCGAGTTCTTGCCTTTGGACCAAGATGAGCATACATCCACATGAGGTTTATGGGGATCTCTCGATTAACTAACTTGCCCAGTAGATTCCATGAGTCACCTAGTTCGGGCATTCCATTTGGCATACGCATTGAATATGTTTTTGAAATCGGAGGAGAAGGAGGTGCATCATAAAAGGTAGGTAAGCGTGGCCGGGGTTGCTTGGGGTCGATGGAGCCTCTGATAAACCAACCTCGACCACATCTATAGGGACCGGCTTTGGGATTTGACCCGTTATGGGGGAACCATACTTAGGGTGTGACTCATGGTCTTGGCAAAAGAAAGGTAAAATGGTCGTGTCTAATCACCCTCTGCCAGCACACCAGGGAAGTGTGTCAAGTGGCGCTAAGAGTCGGTTGGTATGTGTGGGTAAAGTTGTATACCCCTGTAGCGTTAAATCTTTTCGAAAAGCCGTGTTCACGGTTATGAATGCTTGGTGACCAAATTCTAAGATCATAGAGAACATTAACCTAATCATAAAACTTGGAGGTTTCAACATGTGCTTAAGGATGCGTCCTCATGGGTACGAGGGGGTGATCCTAGTTGTGAGATGAGGATTACTTTGGTGGATATCAAAAGATAATGATCAATTCTTTGTATATGTCGCTCTCTTACCCCCTTTTAAAATATTCTGACTAGACGAGCTTCTTCTCCCTCTTGTTTTATAAACAAAGATGGCTTTATGCAAAATAACCCCATCAACCATAAGTCTTGCGGAGTACACCTTGTACTCACCCTTGCTTTGTTGATACTTTTGTAGCAGAGTAAGTGTTCCCCTAAACACGAGTTCCGTACGACATCGACACCGAGGAGTAGCTTAGGGTTCCCGGACGGCAACCTAGACTCTATGGAATGGGACGTCATCATTATGCTTCAGGACTATTAGGACATTTATTAAGTTGGCTATACTTAATAGCATAATTTTCCTTCCGTTGTTTGATGTTTGTGGTCAGTGACCTCTGCTTGTAATATTTTGGTTCTTTGCTCAGTTATGAGCTTGCTGTAATAATTTTGTGTCTCAGGGTTACTGTTGTGTTATCAATTTCTCACTAGATATCCTCCAGCTCCAGGTTAAAATTATGTCAGGCTAAGGTCTGGATTTGTTTAACCCTGATCCTGGGGGTGTCACATTGGGTACCTACAAGTCCACAGATCGAGACAAGAGACAAAGAAACAAAAGATACAAATCACAATTCCAAACAAAATACAATTCTCCCATGATCTAGATGCACATAATCGCTGCGAGGTTTCTCTCCAACCCGCAGCCCGTGAGTACTACTCACTCATAACAAATAGAATGGAGATAGAAAACATCATACAAATACTTAGATTGAAATCAAATATTGTTACAAAGGTTGCCAAATCACAAGAAGATCTAAAGTACAAAGCAATGGCTATGGCTAGTGGATGGATGGATGAGGGAAGTGATAAACAATTGATGAACAATGATGTGGATCTCCTTTGGTGGTGTTGTAATGCAATCTAAGAATGGCGGCTCTCTGGCCGGCGGCTGGAGCCTCAAAATATATAGGCGTCTTCACGAAATTTGTAGGGTTTGACGAGACAAAGATATCGCCACCTGGTATGGGTGGGCGATACGGGCATACCGCACCTGTATAAGTGGGTGTTAAGCATTCAGGCACCTTGGTACAACATCCCAATTACTTGGCCATGTGTACTTCCTCAAAATCCTTCGTTATGACTCCTTATTTCACTTTAAAAGCCGCGATTTCCTGCACAACATAAATCAGAGAAGGGATTTGAATATCTTTGCAATTATTAGTCATTAGTGGCAAGAGTTGAGAGTTTCTTTGGCAATTGCTTGACCAACAACAAATTTTAAACACAGTGGAAGATGGCAAAAATTGGAGCCATCAAGTACTCTACCGCTTACAATTTCCCCTTTTTTTGTTCTTTCGTGGTGTAGGAGTATGATCATCTATCTACACTTCCGCCTCTTCCTAAAAGCGGTGAGCTCCTAGCCAACCCCTCTCTATCCGAAGATTTTCCTATGGCTGGGACTGCTGCTGATGAAGAAATGGAGGCCTCTATTGCTAAATCTTCGTTGCATACTCAGTCCGTTGCTTCGGCTTGTTCTGAAGATTTTTGAGTGGCGTCTGCCGGAGAAAAAGGAAGTGCACTGATGTGACGGAAACAATCAAAGCCTCGGATGATTCCACTAGCTCAAACCCACTGCGTGCTGTTCCTGTTTCGTCGGCTCCGCCACAAATGAATTTATTCTGCTTTACGCAGGATGTTTCTTTGTAAGTGTTGTTTGTCCCTTCCTATTTCTCACAGATGGTAGTTTCATAGTGTTTTTATTTTTCTTCTATAGTCGTGACCATGAATAAGATCCTCCCATGTCCCCTCTTGGTACTTCTACTACTCCTCCTCCTCTTGTCAAGTCGCCTGAACCATCAGCGGATCCGAAGAAAACACATGCATCTCCTGCGGGAAAGATGATCCAAAAAGATGATGCTAGTCTATCGAAGCAGCCACCATAGAAAAGAAGAAAACTTGCGGATAAAGGTGTGGTAATATCTGAAAATCCCGCCGAGGTTGACATGTAGGATGTAAGTATTTCTTGCGGGTGCTGTTTGTTGTGGATTTTCCTCCTTTTTATTTTTCAGACTTCCTATTCTTTGCATTGATAGCCGTTGATGCGTGAGATGGTTGATATGACCTCTCACTTTATCAAGATCCATAGCGAAGCTGAAGAATCCAAAGGTTTTCTTTCCATCATCCCTTAAAGAAATTTGCACTTTTCACTTCTATTAACTTTATGCTCCCTTATGATTGTCCAGCTGCTGTCAGAGAGTTCGGGGCTATCCGAGACGAGGCAATAAAGTGTGCCGATGATTTGGAGGCCAAGTTGCGGGTTGCTAACAAAGCTCTAGAGGAGGCCAAGCTGAAAGCCAGGGCTAATGCCAAAGAGAGGGAGAAACACAAAATTAGTCTTGCCGAACGAGATGAAAATCTTTGGAAGCGATTGGAGACCCTTAACACTTCTTTGACCCGTGAGTTTCTTGTCATCAAAAGGAGATTTGTATTTTATTTATGATATTTTCCTTTGGTTCTTGATTCTATGAGTCTCTGTATTGTAGAGCTTACTAGCTAGAATTTGGTGATGGACGAGGATAAGAGGGTTGACCCTTTATCGGATGTTGTTGGTATGTTAGAAGACAACAGTGTTCGCGGGTGCAATATTCTTATCCGTTCATGCCACGCCTTCAAGAGCCTGCATGCTGAGATTTTTCCAACTAAGGAGGTGTCTGCCGATTTGAACGACCTCCTTGTTGTCTTCGGTGATGATCCAAGCCCTCTGGTTGGCTACAACTTGACTCATTCGAAGAGCGGCGCTGAAACTTCTATGGCCTTGGCAATGGTGTACGGAGAGAAGGTCGACTTGCAGAAGGTTAGCTCCTCTATTCTAGTCACCAATGATGGCCAAGCATTTTATTTAAAAACTTTCATTAAGAAGGCCAAGAAGTACTCTCGGCTTCTCTTGGGCATAGGCATAGGGCCGAAAAAATCCACTGCCCAATCTTCGGCTAGTGCTCCTTCGCGAGTGCCGCCCTAATCATTCCTTCTTCGGCTGACGCTCCATCTGCCAGCGCCACTTTGTTTGTGGAGAAGGCTGCCCTGTAGTTTTAGTTTGTAGTTGTCGGGGTCTCTTTTTTTTATTTTGCCTTGTAATGAACTTTGCTCCTCTTATTTAATCACTCCTTTTGTCGAGAAAGATCTGGTGTATCTATTTATTGTGCGTGCCAATTTCCCCTTATGTACTGAAATTCCTGTATTCTTATCTACTCTACCAAATACTTTGTTACTCGGAGGCTCGGCTAGGTCCACTCAAGCTTCGGATGAGCACCCATCTTCATCTGGGGTCGGCGCATCTGAAACTGCCATTGTTGCCATGATCGATCCACCGTTATATGTGGAAAAGATTGAGCAGGTGAAGAAGCTTGAGGGTAATCTTCGGGTTGTCCAAGCAATGGTGGACGTATCTCAGTCGAAGATACACAAGGCTCTAGATCATGAAGCGTATTTCTTGGAAGAAATTTCCATGGCGAGCGAGAAGATGTTATGTAAGTCTTCCGGAATACTTCTAAATATTTCTTGCTTAGTCGTAGAAATTAACTTTTCTTCTTTATTTTAGGTATTCGATTGTGCGAGAGGGAGGAGACCCACATCTGTGCCGTCGAGTACATGCCCTGGTGACTGCTTCCTAAGGTACTAAGATTGATTTCTGGATTGATCATCGATGTGCTTATTCGGTAGCTTTGCTTCAAGATCGTGTATCAGAGGTGGAGCAGTTCGTCGAGTGCTTCCAAAAGTCATTGGCTTTTGTGTATAATGCTATGTTTCCCCGAGATCCTCAATCTCAAAGCCTGGCTGATTTGATGGCAAAGTTTCGGCAGGGCGAGCGGATTCACCATTTTGTGAAGCTGCAGCTTCTGGCGGGTGCTAAACTTGCACTTTCCTGGGTCCACACACACCATCCTCTGCTAGATTTAGATGTCATGTCTCTGGGACTACCTCCCCCTCCTGGCGGTGGATTGGTTAATATGGCGCCTCATTATGCGACTGCCCGTAGGCCTGCCATCTGGATTGTCTGGAGGTGCCTGGAAGAAGACAAAGATTTCTTCCTATATTTCGCCATCTGAATGTTTCATGTATGTACATTATGTATCTTTGAATTCAAATGAGTAATGTATCATGCCTTTGTTTTTAGCAAAATGGTCGTGAATGTATACGAGATTTTGTTTATCATGTGAGACCTTTTTGTTTTCCTGATGCCTTGAGGCCGAGTCAACTATTCAGGTCAAAAGCGCATTATATTGGAGCCGAAGATTTGATATAGAATGCTTGGCGAAGCCCTCAAGTATCGGGTGGGTTGATGAATAGGACAGAAGAAGGCTTGAGGCCCAGTTTTGGGAATTTATCTTTATTTATCATCGAATCATAGAAGATATGTATTTGGAGTGCTCGACTGTCCGTTGGCCTTATTGAATAGAAAATGCATAAAAGTAAAAGAACATCTAAAATGTGCGGCTTCTATCTTGAGGTACTCCATTGCTATGTTGTTGCATTCCCTGTGGGTTCAAGGGGTTTTTAACCTTTTGACTAGAGGCACAACTTCTGCGCGGTGGACCAGAGAGAAAAGGAGGTATTTTGCTGATTCGGTTTGGATTGAAAAATCAATGCATACGCGAAGTCCTGTGCTTTTCTTCGGGACGAGTATTGGGTTAGCCACCCATGTTGCTTTTGTTGCCCCTCTGACGTGCCATGGATTGGTTAGGCGAGGGTCATGTTGTTCTACGTCCCTGATTTGTCAGGTTGACCATAGATTGGCTGCCTTGTGTAGTTTGACTAAGTGCTCGTCGGGTTCCTTAGGGATTTCTTGTATATTAATCGAGTCCAAAAGAGTCTCCCGATTCTCAAGGGAGAAATCGATGAGCGTGCCTTCCTATGCGGGACCAATGCTGGAGGCCGGATAGGTCGCATTTGGGTTTGCATGGTACGCTTGATTTTCTGGAATATGTTCGATGGGGAAATGGCCTTCAGGTAATAGCTCTCTGTCTGCTATTTTTACCTAACCAAATTCTGTTTCCATCCAGAAAGATTCTGATATTTTGTTGAACTCTTGGTTGCAATTATCTGATAGAGTGAAGCTTCCTCTTATGGTTATGATCCCATTGGGGCCTGGCATTTTGAGAACGAGGTATGCATAATGGGTTACTTCCATGAACCTAGCGAAAGCTGGACGTCCCAGGATCGCGTGGTATTGTGATGGCCAGTCCATAACCTCAAATTCGAGTTTTTCACGCCTGAAGTTGTTTCTTGATCCGAAGACTACGTCAAGATAGACTTTGCCTAGAGGAATCTCGGCCTTGCCCGGAACTATCCCATCGAAAGTTGTATTCGTGGGTGCTAGATTTGTGAGGGACCAATTCATTGCTCGCAGGGTTTTGGTATAAATTAGGTTGATGCTGCTTCCTGCATCCTAGAACACCTTGCTCATGTCGAACCCGCCAATTTGTGCCTCCACTATTAAGGTTGACTGACCCGGTCGCGGCACCCGAAGTAGGTGATCAGCTCCACTGAACGAGATTTCTTGCTTTGACTAGTGGAGATACTCTAGTGTAGGTGGTGCTGCTGTTACTGTCATATTTACTTGTCTTGTTATCAGCTTCTGTGTCCTGTTGGATGGTCACTCCTTGTGAATCATCGACATTGCTCTTCTTGATTGTTGTGTTTTGCGGCTATCCTGCTGGCCAATGTACTAGCGGTGGTGGTGGTGCGCCAATGCCTAAAGTGCCAGGTGTAGTGGCGTGTCCTTAGCTTGCTTCTTCGATTGCCTTTCCATTACAAACTTCCTGCATTTTTAAAAATGTTTGGCAATCTTTCATGAGATGGTTTGATTGCCTTTTCCCTATTGAATCGACGTAGAAGTGCATATTGCAGGGTCCCTCCAATATTTGCATTGGGGACATTGGTGGCTCTCTAGCTCTTGGTTGGCCCCCTCCAACATCCTCTCTGTTGCAGCGGTACCCACTGTTGTGATCGTCATTTGTTCGGTTGTCCCCTCCTGAGAAACTAGATGCACCATAGGTTGGTCCGATGTATCCATTGTTGCGTCGTCGTCTTTTGTCGTTGTGGCGCATGTCCCTGTCTTCTTCAGGTGAACGGGGTCGCTTATTGTGTCACACGTCTTCTCCATCAACCCAGCGATTTGCCATATCCATCAGCTATGAAATTATTTTATGCTTGGTCTGCCCCATCTCTTCTATGAATTCTCATTGGCGAAGACCATCATTGATTGCGTTGATTTCCCTTTCGTCAGATATGGCCTTAGCTAATTTTTTGATGATGGTTCATCACTAGATGAAGGCGTCAATTGCCGTTTCGTCGATTGCCAACCAAGCTTTGGGTTCCTAGAGACCGTCTTACTTCTGGCAGTCATGACGGATTTTGAAATCTTTGGGTACTGGAGTCTTGCAAACCCGTTGGGTAAAGCAATTGGCTCCACATAGTTCATACTCATCCTCTCTTTCACCGTCGAAATATCTTCGGCTGCTACACTCTTCCCTAGATCGGTCGATCCTACGCTGTGTGATGTCGTCTCGTACATTGTTTCATGGCTCGGAGCCCGAGAAGTGCACCCGATGTGGTGATCGCTATCGTCGGGTGTGCCACACATGCCGATGGCTACTACAATGGCATGGGGATCTTTCGGGTTGACGTGTGATTCCTTGTTCTGCTTGCACGAGTGATGCACCGACCATACCAAGGTTCATGAGGGCGGAGCAATTGAGAGCTACAGGTGGATCATCTGGTGCAGGTTGAGTTGTGAGCAGGTATGTTTGCGCAGCTACAATTGCGGCTTGAGCTGTTTTTGCTTTGATATGTCTTGTTGGATCGATTGACATAAATGATAGATCGAGGTCTCGGGTTAGTTTGTTTCTTTCGGCTTCAGGGATGTTTTGCAGTCACGAGGCTCGTCTCCTTGGTTGTGCCCCTCCAGTTACACTTCCTGATCCTCGGGTAGAACTTAGCTGAGCCCGCCGAAGACTGGATTCTTTGGCTAGCCCTTTTCTTGTGATGGAGCAGGTATTGGTAGGCCATTAGTTCTTGGCATGTGGCATCAGCCGTCCTTGGGACCGCACCCTTCCTTTTTTCCATGCTCTAGGTGGTAACTAGAGGGTTTTCCATTCGCCTTCACGTGGTTCTCCTCCTTGTTGGACTATGTGGTTGTTTGTTGGGTCTCTGCCGTCTCCATGATCTCCTACATTGTCATCCGACAAAATATCATTGGGATCAAGGATGGGGTTACCATTGGAGTCGCGTTGAGTTGAGGCTTCTCCAATGATCACGCACACTTGGTGGTGTGTTATATATGAACTAGTGACGTCATCGTCGGATCTGAGGGAGACACTGTTCAGGGGATCAGTGAAGTCCAGCAGTTTCTGTTCTGGGTAGATTTTGGCCATCCTGATTCCGAAGTCGACACTTTCGCCACTTTCTTCGGGTTCAGTGTTTATTGCGCTTGATCCACGTGGTGGTGTTAGCTGGAGATCTAATCCAAGGGAGAGACTATCGTAGAGACTGTGAAGATCCCCTATATCTGTTGATTCCCTAGAGTTTTCTTCATTGTTTGCCGGTTGTTGTGTGAATACTTTGGATGATCCAATGGAGGATGCATGCATCCCCGTAGGATCAACTTTTTGACCGACGGTTCTGATGAGATCGGAGCCGATAGGCATGATTCTTCGGGTTCCTCCACGCGAAAGTGGAAACTTCCGAAGATAAAATTGGATCCGCCGCTGAAGTCGGCGGGAACCATGACAGGGGTTGGAGGGCATGGTACTGCTTATGTCGGGTTGTAGCTTCATGAGAAGGGGTCCGCCGAATCCATGACTCTAGTGTTCATAATTCCCACAGACGATGCCAATTGACGAGGGGTAACCTTGGCAATGCCCAAGGTTATAGACTTAGGGTTTCGAGAAAAGAGAACGCTAGGGATTTCTTCAGATATCAGATAAACAAGGGAGTCGAAGTAGTCTGATTATCAATGGACAATGAGGTTACAGATTGCTTGGTTATTTTTCGGTACCTCTCCGCTGACTCCTCCCAACCTATATATAATGGCTGGGTCCCGAGGCCGTATATGGATAGGTTACATATTTATGATTACAACACCAATACAATGTAGGTTTCTATTTCCTTATCTAACAGAACATATGAGTTTCGTCGGATGCTTCCTGGGCCTTCTTCTTTTGTATTCATGGGACCTGAGCCTTCCTATAGCAAGGGTAACCAAACATGAGCACCCGAGTAATCATACCCATGTCACCTTGGGATCTAGATCTTGGAGAGTTTTGTGTTCTCCTCTTGTGTTCTTACTCTCTTATCCCCCAATTGCTTTTGTAGCTTTTGTGCAATTTGAGAGTGAAGGACTTGCCTCTTGCATTTGGCGCATAGGTTTGAGTTCTCCACGGAGATTCGGTGAGTTCGAGCTCTTGGGATTGTTTCTCTTGGGTTCTTGGACCCTAGACGGTTGTGTGGGAGTGGTGTGATACCCTTGGGGCCTCCAATGGAGTTGTGAAGATTCCTCAACGTCGAGGCCGCTATGGTGATTCTTGGGAGCCCTCCAATTGAGTTGCGGAGTTTACCTCAAGCTTGTATGGGTTCGGTGACCGCCCTCAAGTATCCCGTAATGGATTGTGAGTAGGCCTTTGTGGAGAGCTCATAGGAGAATAGGGTGTGCCTGTTGTGGAGTCGGTGAGTTACATGCCTTTGCACCTTGAGGTAAGGTCTGGTGTGGCGTTGGGTGAGCATCGAGCCACCACACCTCAAGGTGAGCCATTTGTGGTGTTCGAAGAGCATTGCACCATCGCACCTCTCCAAGAGAGACATAGATTCTTTGGAAGTGAACTTCGGGATAAAAATCATCGTCTCCGCGTCCATCGGTTATCTCTCAACCTATCCCTTTACTTATGCACTTACATTGCGATAGGCATCATGCTTGAAGTATTTCTTCTTGCTATCACCTTGTTGCTTATCTTGCTTATCATAGGTTGTTGGTGCACTTAGTTAAACCTAGTGGATATAGGTTTTGGCTTGATAAATTAAACCCTAGTTTTATTTCGAATTTATTAGAGCCTAAACCGCAATAATTTTAAAATGCCTATTCACCCCCTCTAGGTGTCATCCATTTCCCTTTCACAAACACAAGAGGTTAATAAATATAAGAATACATGATATCCAAGAGGAAGTCATAAGATATAACAAAAAAAGGATATTTTTGCCTAAGCGCATATATAGCCCATGGCTCTATTTTCTCTTATGGTATATCAATGAACTTTAACAAAAAAAACCTAAAAAACATCACAACTAGCACTAAGGGAACTAATCTAGTTGGGATATTTTGAGAAAGGAAACAAGTATCAAAAAAGGAAGGATTCGTTTCAATTTCAACATTATTGCACATGATAGTACCTTGATGAATTGATATGCAATAAATTGCTAGAAGACATATTTAGGATTTGTATATCATGAACATGATTTTATATACTCCCCATTATATGCATCATCTATAATTACTCACATAAGCAATAAGGATAGAGATGTATTTCAAAGATCCTTGCAAGAACAACAACATTTACAAATAAAGAAATCCATGACAAGAAGCAACCTACAAGAGATTGGATGGAGTAATAGTATGCACAGATAAGATACTTGTTACCAATATAGCAATGGCATGATGTAGTAGATAAGAATTCTTCGACCATCCTAGCTTGGATCTAATTATCATGTGGTGACAACACATTCCTTATAGATGATACAAGCATACATAGCATCTCCAATGTACCTAAAACAACATTCAAGTACATCTTTGTACCCAAATTTATTGGGTCCAAAGTGGTTAGACTAAACACAATACATAGGACACACTCCATAAAAATATGTGCATATTTAGAGATGAAATTTGAATTTCGTGCACATCTGAGACATTAAGGATTTGATGGAGTATTCCATATATATTGGATCAAATAAAGAAAACACATGATAAAAAAATACATTTTGTAAACATGCATGCACGAGACTTTCAAGATCCAAGGAATATAATTTGGACAAAACACCAAAATATTCAAGAAGGCATACAAGGTGTGACAAAACATATTTGTTGTCCAAACTATATCAAACAATGAAATCAACACAATATTTTTTCAACAAAGTTCAACAAATTAACAAAGCAAAACTATTGAGCATAGAACATGAATTAAAAATACATATGATTAAAGATTTATATCATTGTAGAAAATAAGATATAGAAGAAAGAATGAGATAAAAAACTCCCAAAAGAGCAAAGGTTTCAAGGAATAAATAAAATCCTTAACACTTATCACAATGGGAAAAAGTACCAAGAAGAAAAGGTTTGTCTTCCACTAAAACACATTGAAGAAAAAACATAATAAAAGATATTTTCAAAAGGTAAGGAAGACAATGGGAGCCACAACAAATTTTGGAAATAAATAAGGTAATAAGAAGCAAAATCCAAGGTGAATATTGATGGGGGTATACCAATCGGGGTATGCCCATAAGGAGGATTCGACTGGCCCATGACCATGATGAATGGGCCTGCTGGTGTGGCGACTGGAAGGAGACTTCAATGAAGCCGGCGACTAGAAGCAAAAGTCCCAAGACCTTAGCTAGGCCCAGTCGGATTAGGTCAAATCCTCTGAAACCTAAACTAATTCGGTTTTAATACTGTAAACCCTGGCGAGGCGACCCTATATAAACCTCCCTAGGGTACTCATTATAACTACGAGATATTAGCTAACCCATCCAAGAGACTCGTTGCCTACTCGCTGATCCCGCATCCCTTGTAATCCACTATCCATATTCGAGACAATCAAGAAGGAAGTAGGTATTTACCCTACGAGGGGACGAACCTAGGTAAACCCTTGTGTGCCCTCAATCTCAATCCGCAGATGGCAATTGGCTCTCTCCCTCAATCGACTCAATCGCTACCCCTGGTAGCAACTGTCGTGGCTATTCCCACGACAAAGATGATCCACAAATTCTACCACACACAGTATATGAATTGTTGAAGACAATGGTTGTAGTGGAATTGATTTATAGTGGTATATTGCAAGGATATTAAAGATAAATATTCACACTAAAAAGAATAGGATAGAATATAAAGATTAAGCACTATCATAGGTAAAGATTCTTCATGGCTTAAAATAGTCACACAATCATGCAAAGCAACGATTAGAATAACTTGAAGCAAACGGTCTCCCAAATAATATAAAGCAAATGGTCTCCCAAATACTATATAGAGATAAGTATTGTAGGAATGCCGCACCAAGAAATCCTTACTCGAACAAATACCGATAAGATGAGCAATAAAATCTTTTAAAAATAGGATCTTGTTTGAGCTAACATGCCACCTAGGAACAAGATAATTAACAATGTCAACTCTAAGCGGCACTACCTCATATGTTCACATTTCCTAGGATTGTGATATGCAACAAGAAGCATATTACTCCCCCATAATTGTGATATTCAATTCTTCTCAACAAGAGGCAAAACAATATCAACTAGAGATAATTAATGGACATTTAGAATTTGAATTTCTCATGAGTATGACTCACCACATAGTGACTAGATAAGCTTGTAATATCAATACTAAGTGGTAGTACTCATGTACACACATTTTAAAGTTTGAGAGATGTGTGATGCATATCACTCCCCCAAAATGGGATGTTGCATTAACCACTCGAAAAGAGCCAAAAAATATCATCAAGATGCATTAGAGGCTCAAAACAAAACACACAAGTAAATGATGTGCCAAACACCTAGACATACTTGAATACACAAAATAAGAAAGCATAAGTACAAATACATACTGTACAGAACCAAAACATGTAAACAGGCAAGTAACTTACAATATAAAGGAGTTAAGTTCAAGTTACCACAAAGAGACGCATTGGGTATATGGTATGGATATGATAATCGTTATGACTTGGCTTGATCAAATATAATATATGAAAATAAATTAGTTCTTCATGAGTTAATAAAGTCTCCAATGCCCTCCACAACCACCTATTGATCAAGTTTGAGCTTGTTGGTCCGCAACCAAGTTAGGTCCTAAGAGGTTAGTCACGATAGGCTTGGCAACTCAAATAGTTCTTTTCTTGACACCACTTTGAGTTCCAACAAACTTGGCAACCACATTGCCATACTTATCTATCCCAAGAGAATAATCATCATCAACAACTATAGGATTAGATAAGGCACCGTTTGTAAATTAAGAGGCAAAGTTCCCCTTCTAACGACATATGTAGCAATGAGTGCTCCCCTTTTCTCTTCTTAATTGATGACTTGTATTGGGGAGCTTTATATTTATTATTATTGGGAAGTGGCCTAACATCAAATTGAGGTTGAGCTTGGGCTTGACCTTGAACTTGTGGCTGCTTCCCTTGTTGCTTCTCACTCATGTACTTTTTTCCAATGGACAAGATCATACATGATCCCCTTCAACCTTAACTTGAAGAAAATAATCATAGCTGAATTCTTGACTTGGTCTTGGCCCTTCTTATTGTTTATACTGGAGTTGTTCTTGTTATTGGAGTTGAATCCAAGTCCACTTTTATAATTAGTGCATTTTTTCACACTCAAAATAATATTGAGTGTGGATTTCCCTTCATGACTCTTTTCCTAGTCTTTCTTCAAAGAAAATACTTGGGCCTTTGAGCTCTTTAATTTCCTCTACATATATGGTTAGTAGAAAAAGAAGTACTAGAGGAAGTAGAGGCTTCATTGTTAGAGAAACAAAGCCAAGCAAGTAGTCCAACACAAGGTTTACCAATAGTATGACTAGATGGATTACTAGGACTAACACATGTCAATATAGCATTTTGAGTAGAAGTTGTGCTAATGTCCAAAAGAGGCTCACAAGATGTTACCTTAGTGATACTTGCCTCAAGTTGTAACTTTAGACCATCGTAGTATATTAGAAGATCATTATGAGAGCCCGAGAGATTTTCATGACTTTCTTCCAAATTCATATAATTGCTAGTTAGCAACTCAAGTTGAGCTCCTAGCTCAACATTCTCCTTTAGGGTAGATGGTTCACAAGAAGTAGAGTTAGTAGCAAAGCATCACTAATGGATTTTTCTTTTTCAAGCTCATAAGATTCAATTTTTCGTGTGAAACAATTAGTGTGATTCTCCTCGGCTATCTCTTTCTTAAGGAGATTGAATTTGTAAATCCCATCATCAAGGTGGACCTCCAACTCATCAATGGTTTCCAATTGTTTATTAATGGTTTCTATAATGTGTTTGAGACAATAAAAAGTCGTATTATTACCACGAAGAGAAGTACACAAATAAGTGATCTCACGTAGAATAGTACTAGTATCCTCATCGACATCATCATCGCTATAATCATTAAAAGATACATTGGGATTCAAAGTAGGAGATACTTTTAACCCTCTTGCCATAAGGCACATGTGAGAACGGGAGGATGAAGATGAGGATATTCTTGAATCTTCATTCTTGATAGTGTCTTGATCCGTAGAGTGTTTTATTTCCTCTACATTGTTAGATACAGACCTAGAGGAAATAGAAGAATTTTTCTCATGGAAACAAGACAAATCAAGCATATCATTTACACTAGTACTCAAATAATTTCTACATGATATGCAATGACTAGTAATACAAGAGGATATAGAACCATTATTGCAAGAAGTGTTTAAGCCCAAGCTCTTTACACCATTAAATTTATATAATATGAATCATTGGTGTAAAGAGAAACACTGTGGCACCCCGATAAAACCACTACTAGAAAATAACTATGTTTTTGTGTTCCGCATCATCATGACCGCATGCTCATGTCATCATGCCACATTGCATTTGAGCATCGTCATGTCATAATGCATATTGTCCCTAAAAATATTTTATAAAAGCCTATCTTTGTTTTCTAAATATTCCCTTCTTATTTTCAAATCAAAAATCCTGGCCGTCCAGATATTTTATTTTGTCTAAAAATTATTTATAAAAGGTCTTTAAAATAAAACAGAACAATAGATAAAGCAAACTATTTTATTGAGGGAGACATCACCAAGCCATGCCCAAAAGCCCAGCCCATAGCCACCTACCACCCCGCTGCAAGACGAAAACCCTAGACTACCCTGAAACCCTAATCCCCCACCTACCCCTAAACCCTAGCTCTACTCAGACCTCACCAGCCAGCGCCACTCCTCTGGCACCCGCGCGCAGCGACCCACACCCACCCACTTGCGCCGCACCACCTAGCGCCGCACACGCACACATGCACGCGCGACACGATCAAAAACCCAGCCCGCACCTACCTCTCAGTACCTGGTCATGTTAACCGCCAACTTACACCGCCCGCGAAAACCCAGCCTGCAAACCGCCCACGCTCCCTCTGCCGCACGCAATCCACCCCGGACCCACGCCCGTAACCCCGCGTCGTGACCCCGATTCCCACCAACCACCTCGCCCTTCCCCGACGCGTACCCCACCCTCAATCCGCCGCCGAACCTCTCCTCTACGGGCCGTCGTTGCCACGGCTAGCCTTCCTCGCATTCCTGGCGCCCGCCCTCGCCTCGTCTGTGTCAGTCACCCTCCCGCCAAGCTCTACCCCGAGCCGATGGCGCCCCTCCGTGGCCGACCGTCGAGCACCCCGCAGCCGCGGCATTGCGCGCCGCTCGCGACCTCCGGAACCTGCCACCATTCCACGCCTTCGGCCGCGCGACCCAGTGTGTCACCCCGCCGCGCACCGGGACAGAGTTCCCCCGCGCCCCTACTGCGCCCCGTGGCCGTCGCCTCCTTCCCGTCCGCGTGTCTCGCCGATGCTTTGCCTTGGCCACCTCCTTTCAGTGACCGCGACCCCCTCCTTCTCTGGCTCCGGCCGTCGCCCAGAAGCTGCCTCCCTCGCCAGTGCCGGCCGCGACCCCCGTGTCCCTGGCCGCCTCACGCTAACCCTGCCGTGGCCTTCTCTGGTCCCTGACCTCATGGGCTCCCTCTCCGGCCGCCAGCGGGCCCGCGCCCCTCTCCGCGGACCTCCACTGCCGCCAAACTCCTCTATCTGCGTTGCCTCCTCTGACCCCGACCCGAGCAGAGCCGTGAGCCACCTCTACCTGTCGTCCTCCAGCCGTAGTTCTTCTCCGCCGAGCTAGCAGGGTGCTCGATCAAATGACCGACCGAACGTGCCCCCTCCTGGCACATCCCAAGTGCAAGGCCAGCATGTCAAACCCTACCAGAACCGTACGGGTCCAAGATCTTCGAGTTGTAAGGTGTCCCTGATATACAAGGATGAGACACCCTAATCACCAACAAGATCTTCTATTGTCGTCGCGTGAATATCCAAGAACCACACCAAGGTCGTTGTTGATTGAAGATCACAGAAGGTGTTGCCAATGGAGGTCCAGGAAGACACACACGATCTACTGCATGAAACAGAAGGTCTCCTGCATGGAAGCAGAAGACGGCACAACAAGATCTCCGACACGGATAAGATGGCTGAGACCCCGGACGCCAAGACCGTTCACATGGAAACCGTAGACCTTGTTCCCGGAGTCCAAAGACCGACCTCGTCGATCCCTCGGACCACAAGATCGCCGGAACCCTATGTGTGATCCCCTTTTCCGAGTCCTATTTTATAAAATGTCAAATGAACCTTGTTGCATATTAAATCGTTCATCCTTGCATACATCGTATCATGTCTTTGGGGGTACTTTGTCGATTCACCTCATAATTAAATATGAAGACCATATGCATTCTATTCTAGTCTTATAATGGCTCCATTTAAATTTGTGTAGCGAACCGATGCCATGATTTGCCTTGTTAAGTCGACATTTAAATTGTGGGTATCTAAACAACATGAACCTATTAATTAATTATCGGGACCCCGGTTCCGCTTAATATTGCCTAATTGCATCGCATCCTTGCCATGTCATGCATCATACACGCAGCATGTCCGTTCTTCTTCCATAGTATTAAATAGTGTATCCGGTGTTTCTTTTAGTGTTTTGCTTCTTCGCGGATTAGACCGTTGAGTGGATGCGAGTATCGACAAGTTCTTCGGATAACGAACCTTCGGCAGTGTTTCCCAGGTGAGCATTCTCCCCCTTTCTACCTATTTTGCATTTATAGTCTTTATTTCCTCCTATTGATCTATTGATATCTGTGTCGCGATGCTTTAGTGTTCCGTACTAGATATATTCCGTGCAGCCTTTATATTGCCTTGGACACCTCCTATTACCTGTTGTTTGGTAGATAGATGGTCTTGCGAGTCGTAGTTGCTTGCTCCGGTGCTGCTTTGCGTCGTTGTTGATCCACCGTTGTTGGAAGGTTGAGACATGCTTTACGGTGGAATTGATCATGACTTTAAATACAACTATTAAATTGTTGGGATAACTAATGAAAGAGGCACCCAGTGGGTAATATATGCTATTTGGTTTTTATGTCCATTCGTATCCCGTAGGCCCCGAGTACTTGATATTTGTTCCTTGATTATTCGCACTATCCACATCCGGGAGACCCTATGGATCCCCCTTAGCCAGAGCTTGATTCATTTTTATTTCCTGGGGCCACAAAGTAGTTTGGGGCTTTATTACTATCATGTACTTATGCCATGCTTTACTGCTTTATTTACGATTGTGCGTGGAGCACCTGTACTGTTTTGGATCATGCCACGTTTTTGCGGTATCGACAAGCCCAGTCACACTTTCGGGTTCCCAGTCGTTTACAGCCGTCGTCACAAACCCTGGGTCCGTTCCGGAGCTGGCCAACTTCATTGCGGGTAGCTTAGTGGGGTGGCCCCCTGAAATATTTTATGAATCCTGTGATTGCTTTGTCGTGAAAGCCTCGTTGGGTTTTGATTTGGTTTTTCCGAGGTTGATCGTGTGTGTTTTGCTATTTGTACCCCCCTGTAGGGTAAATCTTTCTGAAAGCCGTGTCCGCGGTAATGGACGACTTGGAGCACAGTATCTCGATCATAGACAAGCATAACTAAAGTAGTGCTATAAATTTGACTTAATATGTGTCTAGTAATCAGCTTCACTATAATGGAATGGATAATAAAATTGCCAACAACTGGTGGAACTGGAGTGTATCGTGTCATGTTATACCTGCCTAGTAAGTATCGCAACTCCAATGGAATGAAATAAAAGTGCCAACAACTGCTGGGTTTGGGATGTCACATGCTAATTGTATCTGACTAGTAAGTACTGCAACTACAACTGAATGGTTAACTATAACTGCCCACTACTTATGCTATCAGGATGACTCATGCTATCTATATCTGACTAGTAAGTGCTTCAACTATAATGGAATGAATAAAACTGCCAACTGTGTGAGTTCCTTGGTTTGACTTCCTCGTTTGGTCTCGAGGGGGAATACCAGGATGGGTATGATTGGTGTTAGTATCAGGTTGGATACGAATAGGTCTTTCTTACCCCTCTCTAATAGCCGACAGATGTATTGAGTCTCTATAGGTTGTTTAGTGCATGCTACACTGCCGCTTCAGTCCACCATACCTATGTAGGCGAGAGCCGCCGAATTCTAGCCACGCCGTGTATTGGCCTCAGTACTGACGCTCCTCTTTTTCCTTTGCCCTTTGTCGGCATCCCTTTTGTTTTAGCAGGTTTGAGATCGACGTCGTTAGCAGGGTTACCCTTCCGGCTTGGCCTGGGCAGGGTTATGGACGCCATTGGTTATTCTTCAGGGCTCTTAGCTCAATTTGCATCTTATCCGTACTTGGATGTTGTATCGTTTTCAAAGTGATTTGAATCTTTGTATTGTATATCCGTATTCTTGACTCATGGAGTCGTGTGGTATATATATCTGTTATGTGGGTTCCATCGTGAACTATTGTGTAATGATATTACTTCGTTTTCCACCCGCACGCAAGTGCCTGGTGGGCGTCCTTGAATCGTTTCTATGCGAGTTTCGCGGGAAATGCTAAAGCTTGCATAGGGCCGATTCGAGGGTGTTACAAACACCACCATCATCACATATGATTTCTCCACTCACCTTGCCATTACCTTGTGAATTGTCACATGTAGGTGAAGTGGAAGGAATTGAAATCTCATAGTGGGCAGAGGTGGAAGCAACTTGGAGCTCTTCATGATGTGAAGGAGAAGAGAGCTCCTCGGAGATACCACCGACCTTATGTGAAGATGGGGTGAATAGGCAATTTCAAATATATTACGGTTTTGGCTTGATAAAATGCAAAATAAAACTAACATTTATTTTACAAGCACAAAACTTAAATACACTAGGCTCAAATAAGTGCACCAACAACAAGTTAATCTAATCAAGATATCACAAGATATAAGTACTTCACACTCAATAGCTATCACAAGGAAAGTAAGCTCGGGTATACAGATAACCGAGCTATGCGGAGACGAAGATGTATTCCCGTGTTCCCTTACAAGAAAGATATGTCACGTTGGAGAGGTGTGGGATTCCACAAAGGATTTCCCAACACCACGAAGCCTCATATTATTCTCTGAGTTTGTCCCACGAAGAATAGGCCCTTTCCTTATGTTTATCTTTTCCTCCGGAGATGGTAAACTCCATAACCACTTCACAAGCTCCACGAAGGAGAAGTGTTGGGGATATTCTTTCCGGGTATACCCACTATGACTCACTAACCAGTGTGGCCCACTTTGGGTTAGAGCTATGCTTCACGGGAGGCCCAATCAAGAAAAGAAGTTGGAAGCCCATCAGGCTCCGGGGAGGCCCAAAAGACTTACCAACTGACTTTGTATCGTAGCTAGATAGGACTCTCCTGTAAACCCTAGGACCAGACGACTATATAAGACGGCTTAGATATAGGCCTTTAGGGCAATAGTCAATCGACAATCACAACCTCAAGTCGCACAAGCGTAACCTATCTTGTAATATGTACTTCCGGCTCTGCCGTATTACTGGTTTGCTAGCAAGAGTAGGATCCATCCATCGTAGGTGGATTCGAACTTGGGTATGTTTGTGTGCTCACCGTCCCAGAAAACCGTACGTTCCACACCCCACACTTTCTGATGCCTCGAGGATCCCCCTCATGGCGTACTTGTCTTCAATCCGACGATAGATGTATCCCACCGTGGGGCCGGTGATTTTTGGAGCTGCGTTCTGGGCAGAATCTACGCGAATTGGAATCAGCGAAACCATCGCCGTTGCTTGGGTTCTCTACGCCCTCGATATCCCTCTTGTCCTTCTCGATGAGACTTGGATTTCGGCTAGGGAGACCGTGACCAGCTACACAATCATGTATTTTGGCGAGATCAATCTTTACCTCGGTTTTGCTAACTTACTATCTCAGCGAGGTCCTAACAGAATCAAAACAAAGGTACCCTCATTACAAAAAGTTAGCCTATGGTGTGTTCTTCACATCCAGAAAGTTGTGACACTACTTTCAAGGGATCTAGATTACCGTAGTGAGCACATCTCCCATGAGAGACATAATCAACAACAACGATGCCACTGGATGCATCGCTAAGTGGGGAATTGAGCTAGCAGCTTTTTCCATCGAGTATAAACCACGTACAGTGATAAAGTCCCAGATACTTGCCGACTTCGTCGCTGATTGGACGGAGATGGCAGAAAATATGCCCGTCCGTGCATCGGAATATTGGACCCTGCACTTTGATGGGTTGAAAGCGGTCGAGGGATCGGGGGCTGACATGGTACTCAAATCACCCCATTGAGACAAATTGTTCTATGTGTTGCAGATTCACTTTATGGCGACAAATAACATTGCCAAATATGAAGCCATATTGCATGGAATTCGAATTGCTAAAGACAATGGCATTCGCCGACTCATGTGCTCCAGAGACTCGGATTTAGTTGCTTAGAAAGTATCCGATTTTTGTAGGGCAAATAAGCACATTGCGGCATATGGAGCTATCGTGGATGAACTAGCAAAATCTTTCAAAGGGTTTTAAGTTCAACACATTCCTCAAACAAAAAACAAGGAAGCAGATGCACTATCAAGAATAGGATCTGCACGGAAAAAGGTCCCGGATGGTGATTTTATGGAGCACCTTAGAGTTCCTCTATCACATGAGTTGATGAGGAGTATCCGACCAAATCTGACTCACCGCTCAAAACAGTTCTAGCTGTAATTCCAAGTTGGAGAAAACCCTACCTCGAATTCTTGGTAGACGGAAAATTACTCACAGACGAAGTTCTGACCCTATAGATCCTCCGACGAGAGAAATCCTACACAGTGATAAGTGGTGAGCTCTATAAGAGGAGTGTATCTGAGTTTTCCAGTGCTATATTTCTCCGTAAGAAGGAGTGGAAATTGTAACAACCCAAGTTTGTAATATATGTAATTAGTACTTAAGCATTGCATGCATGTGTTCAAATCAATAAAATCTATGTATGTGAGCTATATGTATGAACAAATGCAAGTGAAAAACCTTAGTTTCTTTATTGTTTCAAAATGTGCCCAAATTCAAATTTTGGGTTGCTCTAGTATTTTACAAAAAGGTCCCTGCCTTTTCCCTTTTTAAAAAGACTTTAAATCATTTTAAAAGGGCTTTTTATAATAAACATATAGTTTTTTTTAAAACACAGGGGTTTTCCTGCAAAACCCAGTCCCTGGAATGCATTGTCTTGATCGTGGGTTGATTCTTTTCTTTCCCAGGGGGTTTTCTGCAAAACCACCATCGTCTTCTCCAGCTGGAAGCAGCTGCGTGTCGCCGCCTCCACCGTCGACCACCGTGTCATGATTCCTGCCTGTTCGTCGACATGGAGATGGGGATAAGACCGCCGAGACGTGCTCTTCCTTCTCCTATCCTCTCACTCGCCTAGATACCTCCCTCTCTTCCTCTCTCTGGTTTTCGCTTTGCGCCCGAACCCTAGCTGCCATGGCTGCTAGCTAGCCACCGTTCATGCCCTCCCCGAGCCATGTTGACCGCACCACGAGCTCTGCCTCGACCTCTGCTTCCTCCTCTCTGTTCGAATCGAGCCGGGAAGCTCCCAGACGCTCGCATCGACACCATCTTCTCCAACACCGACGAGATCTGCCACCACCCTAGCTTCCTCTCTGGCCTCCCTCTCGCCTCACCGATGCACATCTAGCGTCACGGTGAGCTTTTGCTTCTCCCCGTACCATCCTTGTTCTCTAGCATCGCCTTTGCTGCCCCCGCGTCACGCGCCGCCGCTTACCGCAGCAGACCACCGTCGCAGCCACGCCTCCGGTGACTAATCCAGGGTGGCGCCACCCTGTATAGGTTTGCCACGAAGCCAAGGTTCGAACGCAAATGATCACGTAGCCCCGTGTGCTCTCCTCCGTCGCTGCCGGTGACCACCCGAAGGTGGCTGTCATGGTGACGTCACCCTGTCGTCACGGTGATGCGAACCTTGGACCCACTGACCGTTGATCTCCAGCGAGGTGTCTGACCTAGCCTTGTCCCCACTAGTCAGCCTCTATGGCTACACACGCCTGTAGTGTAAAATGTTTAGGGTTGGGGTTAGCTGATGTTAGGCTGACGTCATAAAGGCTTTTTTATTTTCAGAAATGTTTTAAATAAGTTCAAAATTGTTATAATATTATACAATTCATAATTAATTCATATTTAATCAGAAAAAATATGAATAATATATTAGAATGTTCATCAAAATGAGATCTATACTTTATAAATATAATCATGCATTGCTAAGAAACCTAAAACCTAGCTAGTTTAGAGGAACATCGAACCCCCCTAATTGCATATGGGATCGATGGAATGCCAAACCCTAGGTACTCCGAACCCATTTAAATCGATGTTAATCCTAGGGTTGGGTTTTCCAGCAAAACCCGGTCCCTAGAACGAGCTATCTGGACCACGTGTTGATTCTTTGCTTTCCCAGAGGGTTTTCCGCACATCATCGTCTTCTCCAGCTGGAAGCAGCTTCATGCTGCCGCCACCGCTGTCGACTGTCGTGCCATGATTCATGCCCGTTCGTTGATGTGGAGACGAGGATAAGACCGTCGAGACGTACTCTTCCTTCCCCCTATCCTCTCACTCACCTAGATCCCTCCCTCTCTTCCTCTCTCTGGTTTTCACCGCACGCCCGAACCCTAGCTGCCATGGCCGCCGGCTAGCCACCATTCCTACCCTCCCCGAGCCCCGCTGACCGCAACACGAGATTCGCCTCAACCTCTGCTTCCTCCTCTCCATTCAAATCGAGTCGGGAAGCTCCTAGACGACCGCATTGATGTCGTCTTCTCCAACACCGATGAGATCCGCTGCCGCCCTAGCTTCCTCTATGGCCTTCCCCTCGCCTTGCTGCCTACACAGCTAGCTTCACGGTGAGTTTTTGTTTCTTCCTGTACCTTCCTCGTTCTCTAGCATCGCCTGTGCTGCCCCCGCGTCCTGCGCCGTCGCTCTCCGCTGCAGACCACCATTGTAGCCATGCCTCCGGTGACCAATCCAGGGCGGCGCCACCCTGGTTAGGTTTGCCACGAAGCCTACGTTCGAATGCACATGATCGTGTAGCCCACGCGCTCTCCTCCGTCGCCACTGGTGACCACCCGACAGTGGTCGCTATGGTGACGTCACCCCGTTGTCATGGTGACGCGAGCCTTGGACCCGCTGACCGCTAACCGCCAGTGCCGCATCTGACCTAGCCCTAGCCCCACTAGTCAGCCTCTACAGCTAGAACTAGTGTAAAAAGTTTAGGGTTAGGGTTAGCTGATGTTAGGCTGACGTCGTAAAGGCTTTATTATTTTCAGAAATGTTTTAAATAAGACAGAAATTGTTATAATCTTATACAATTCATAATTAATTCATATTTCATCAGAAAAATATGAATAATATATCAAAATGTTCATAAAAATGAGATCTACACTTTAAAAATATAATAATGAATTGCTAAGCAACCTAAACCCAGCTACTTTAGAGGAACATCAAACCCCCCTAATTGCATATGGGATCGATCGAATGCCAAACCCTCGGTACTCTGAACCCATTCAAATCGACGTTAATCCTAGGGTTGCCATGATAACTTTAATCTGACATATCATTCATGTGTTTGCGCATTGCATGGTTTGAGATGTTGATTGTTGCCTTTCATTTCGGTACTGCTTCTTCGCGATAGGATCCGAGCACGAGACCAAAGTCAACAACACCGAAGATCCATACCTGTTTACTGAAGGACAAGGCAAGCATAGCCTCTCATTCTAAACCTATGTTTTACAAAGTATCTACTTTCTCGCTAAATTGCACACGATTCAAATGTGGTCTTTCGTTAGTAGCTAGAGTTACCTATCTACTGCATAGTTTCCCTGTTGTAGCCTTATCCACCTAATCCACTGCTCCTAGCATACCTAGGTCTGGCATGTGAGGGTTGCTAGAGCTACTTCGATCGTCAAGCTTAGCCATGCTTAGTAGTTACATCTGATCCATCCCGATGATGATGAGTCAGAAATGTCACAGAATTTTAGAAAGGTAGGAGATGGAGACATGAACGAAGGTGATGTTTAAACATGCTAAGGCTTCTATGGAAGGCCACATTGGGTGTTGTTTTTGTAGTCATATACTCACCACCACTAGGAACTGAGTTCTTTCCTTTGGAACCAAGACGAGCGTACAGCCCCACGGGGCTTGGGAACCCCTTGACTAACTAACTTTCCTAGTAGATTCCATGAGTAACATAGTCCAGGCGTTCCATTCGACATATGCATTCTGGTTGTTCTCGAAGGCAGTGTAGGAGGTGCATTCATACAAGCAGGTAAGCGTAATCAGGAACAAGAGAGGCACGGCTTTGGGACTTGACCCGTTATGGCGCCATATTCTTAGGACGTGACTCATGGTTTCGGCGAAAGCAAGGTAAAGGTCGTAGTGAACCACCCTCTGTCGGCCTTCCAAGGAAGAGGGCTAATAATTTGGCACTAAGAGTCGGTTGGTACATGTGGGTAAATTTGTACACCCCTGCAGGGTTAAGTGTTTTCGAAAAGCCGTGTTCACGGTTATGAACACTTGGCGACCGAGTTCTAAGATCATAGGTAACATTAACTAAAAATAAAACATGTTGATCCACATGGGCTTAAGGATGCTTCCTCGGGGGTTCGAGGGGGTGATCCTAGATGAGGAGTTCAGGTGTTCATGGTTAACAAATTCGAATGTTCAAGATGGAGTCGTTGCTTCCTTACCCCGTTTCAAAAGTACTCTATGTAGTCAAGCCTCTACTCTCCCTTGTTTACAAATAAAGTTGGATTTACGCAAAGAATATCCTGAGAAATCTTTTCTAGCAAGAGCATGTAGATACTAGGTTATCTAAGTCTTGTGGAGTACATTCCATACTCAGCCTTGCGCCATTGCTGTTTTTCTACATATGATCTAGTTGCAACTTAAGGTGGCTTCTACGTTGACATTGACGACTAGTTGGGGGTCCCAGGTAGCAGCTTGAGGACTATGGGTTGGACATCACTTAAGTATATGGCCTCTTAGGTCCTCGGTTAAGTTTGTTGTGTAGAACGACATAATTTTCTTTCGTTGTTTGGTGTGATGATGGGTCTGTGACCCCTGGTTTGTAATAATCTGATATCGTACTCTGTTAAGAGTTTAAACTTATGTTGTTGTATCCCTGTGTTATGTAATGTTACCGAATCATATACTGTTAGTCCTCGAGGTTGGAGTTAATTTTATCCCAGATGTTAATCCGCGGTTTTTTTAACCCTAACACTAGGGGTGTTACAGAAATCCTTTGGGAAATTCATGAAGGTGAATGCAGACATCACGCCGTAGCCAAATACTTAGTGGCAAAAGCTTTTTTAAATGGAATTTTCTAGCTTACAGCTAAGGAAGATGTCGAGAAACTGGTCAAGACGTGCAAAGGCTGCCAAAAATATGCCAGGCAAGCTCATGTTCCGGTGAATCAGCTACAAACAATTTCGACTACATGACCCTTTGGGGTCTGGGGGCTTGACATGGTAAGACCGTTTAAACGAGCTCCAAGTGGATTTACTCACCTACTTTTAATGGTGGATTAATTTATGAAATGGACTGAGGTTAAACCCGTCACAAGTTGTAATGGAGCAATAGCCAAAAGATTTGTTGAGGATATTATAATCTGATTTGGCTATCCACATAATATTATTACAGACATTGGGAGCAACTTTTTGATGGGCGAACTTGCATCAGTTGCACATCCACAAGCTAATGGACAAGTCGAAAGGGCTAATGGTTTAATTCTTCAAGGCCTCCATCCCAAAGTCAAAGCACCACTTCACCTTGCCTCAGGGGCTTGGGCGGATGAATTTCCATCCGTTGTATGGAATTTACGACCTACTCCTAACAAGTCAACCGGATATACACCTTTCTTCTTGGTCCACGGTGCAAAGGCAGTTCTTTTGAGTGATCTTATTCATCTTTTCTCCCTGAGTCGCTGCGTATGTTGAAGAGGATGCTGAACTTTCTCGACAAGATGTCCTTAGGGAAATTCACAAAGGCGAATGCGGACATCACGCTGCAGCCAAATACTTAGTGGAAAAAGCTTTTTGAAACGGTTTTTTCTTGCTTACAACTAAGGAGCATGCCGAGAAACTGGTCAAGACGTGCAAAGGCTGCCAAAAATACGCCAGGCAAGCCCATGTTCCGGCTAATCAGCTATGAACAATTCTGATTACATGGCTCTTTGCGGTCCGGGGGCTTGACATGGTAGGTCCATTTAAATGGGATACAAGTGGATTTACTCACCTACTTGTAATGGTGGATTAATTTATGAAATGGACTGAGGCTAAACCCGTCACAATTTGTAATGGAGCAATAGCCAAAAGATTTGTTGAGGATGTTATAATCTGATTTGGCTATCCACATAATATTATTACAGACAACGGGAGCAACTTTTCGATGGGAGAACTTGGATCAGTTGCACATCCACAAGCCAATGGACAAGTCGAAAGGACTAATGGTTTAATTCTTAAAGGCCTCCATCCCAGAGTCAAAGCACCACTTCACCGTGCCTCGTTGGCTTGGGCGAATTAATTTCCATCCGTTGTATGGAGTTTACGAACTACTCCTAATGGGTCAACTGGATATACACCTTTCTTCTTGGTCTACGGCGCAGAGGTAGTTCTTTTGAGTCATCTTATTCATATTTTCTCCCTGAGTTGCTGCGTATGTCAAAGAGGATGCTAAAGTTTCTCAATAAGATGACCTTGATGTACTCGAGGAAGTGCACATCGTTGTTGAACAGACATCTATAGCCTATCAGCAGAAGTTACACAAGTATCATAGTTAGAGAGTCAAAAATCGGTCTTTCATAAAGGGTGATCTAGTTCTCTGACTAGTGCAAAAAAGAAAGCACAAACTTTCCCCAATCTGGTAAGGGACCTTTATTGTTAGTAGGGTACTACACAATGCTTCATATGACCTAACTAACATGAGGCCGAAAAAGGAAAGACCTGCTACTAAGATGAGGAAGAGAGCTGGAGGCAGTACATACCCGGATGAAATAGACTGTTCTAGGAATATTTCTCAGCTATGTCCCTTTTATTATTAAAATTTATTTCTTTATAATCATATTAATGTACATGTTCAACATGAAATAAAGTAATTGTCTCCTCCGTGTTTTTTCTGAGATGTTTTTTTAGTACCATCTTATTTTTGAATGATCATGTCATAGTCGAAAATCCCATGATACTTGAATGTACTTTATGCTCATGTTTGTTCTGGTTAGATTTTAGATTCTAAATAAAAGTTACCTTCAGGTGTAAGTCTCATTTTCTGTTTATACTTTGGATTTTGTCTGATTACTAGATGCGGGTATTTTCCGAGTAGTGAATTGTTGGTACTGGAGGCCAACTTTGATTCTGGATTTGAAATAGTTTAGCAATTGAGCTTCGTTGCTCGGCAAAGTTTCCATGCTAAAGGTTTTCCAGGTCATGAAAGGGATGAGGTAGAAATCCAGATAAATGATAAGTATAAACAAAAAGTGCTTAAGTATTTTTCAAGCACAAAATCAAAAACATCCATGCTACGAACTAAAGCATTAGTTCTTACATAGCTGCACCGCAAATGAATAAGTTTAATTATTACATCAAAAGGCTTGTTTCAGAATGGCACAAATTTTCTTGCAAATTTCCATGTTGCAAGAGAAGAATTTGCTGGCTTGCTGGTGTCACCACCCAAGTTGCCTTGATCTTTTTCCGAGACGGGGACGTCGAACTCAGTCTCTTCGTCATCGTCTTCGGGAAGTTCTTCGTCTTCTACTGGGGGCTTGGAGGCACATCGACATGTTTGAGGAATGGATTCTCGTAGTTCATTGCATTGGCTATGCGGCAAGCATATCTGGTACAAGAATCCCAGATTTCATCGACATTTTGAGGCTTGCCATCTTCATCAACAACTGAATAACCCTTGGTAACTTGCCAGATTTCCATGCTTCCATGGTGGCTCATTACCAATGTGAGGGCGTTTTTTTGCTATTGTGCGAACATATGACATCTTCCAATCCTCGACCAGCTACAGGATATCCTTCACTTCGTCGCGCAGTTCAAAGGCAGACAACTTATCTGAGCCGGAGAGATTAACAGTCTCGCCGATTTCCTCAAGGGATTGGCAGAAATCATGGATCAAATCCCTGACTGTGACAAGCCATCTATTGTGCGACTTAGATGAAGATGAATCCAGAAGGTTGAGAGGCCCTAAAAAGGGACAATATTGAAATCTAACCGATAAAGTCGGAAAAAGCTAAGAAATGAGTCAGAATGGTAGTAAACTTACCGAAGATAGATTAGTCTACTTTGGTTGTTTCCTCTCTCATACTCTAGAGTTCATCCCGTAATGCCTGGATGGTATCCTTCTACTGACCCTTCTCTGCTTCTAGATGCGAGATTTTTTGGTCTTGGCGAGCAATGATCCAATCATATTCTTCGATGCCCATGTTGCTCGAGTCAAGAATGTTGTTGACATTGCGCTCATGATCCTCTTGCAATTTCTTGAGCGTGCGCATGCCGACATTCTCGGATTCTAGAGTTTTGAAGTATTCAGCTTCCTCCACAAGTTTGAAGGACTGAGCCAGCAAACCTAGAGTGAGGCGTACAAATTATTTGAATTTGACTAAAACATAATTCCGAGAAGAGATTGTTGGAAAACTTACTTTCGGCATCATCCTTCTCTACTTTCAACTCAGCATTTTCAAGTCAGAGAGCCTTGATCTCTCTCTGCTTGTCACAAATGTTCTTTAACAATTCCTAGTTGTAACCATAAATTTTCTGTAAGATAACCAGAGTCAGAAATGCTACTAAGACTCGGGCTGCTATTTTAACAAAGTTAAATTTTAGCACGAGCCTTGGGGGCTATACTACTTCGTTATTTGTCATCCTATTAAAGCATAAACTCAGATATCTAGTTCTATCCAACTTCATGCTTGGGTCTGGAGGATATGATATAAATAAAATAAAAAGTGTCGAAAAAGGACATACGAAATGATCGTGTTGCAACTTGTTGAGGCTGCTATTGATATCAACAGAAACCTTCTTGGCGAAAGTTATGGGGAAGATAGGTGGAGGCAAAACCGCACCAGCTTTCAGCTTCTCGTCACAAAGACGGACTTGGTCAAGCAACTCAACAAACTTCACGTCTTCAACTTCTTGAGCTACTTATTCAGCCATAATATTTCTGGTCTCCAAACAGTTGAGGGCCAGCTTCTGGATCTCTTCTGCTATCTTCCAAGAAAGGCTAAGCTTGGCGACACCCAGATTCTGCAGAAGGTTTTCAGCGAAGACTTCGGCTGAGGGATCATTACGCCTAGAGGGTTCACCCTTATCAGTTTCTGAGTCACCCATGGTGACGTTAGTTTGTCAACCAATGTTCACTGGCTCTTCAGATTGAGCCACACTATCTTTAGTGCGCAGAGACGGAGCATCCTCCGACACTGATGATGACTTGGGGTTGGGAGTCGGAGGCACATCAGCAGGTGAAACTATGTTTAGCTTATGCTGGCGCATAAATTTTCCCGGCTTTGCTTTTTCTTTCCCCTTGATCAATGGCTTAGCTCTGGATAGTAACAGAATAAGATCATTATGACCTAGAAAGAACATAAACAAAAATACAAGGTTTGATGGAAGAACTTACTTCTTGACAACTGGCATACTTGGTGGGACAATTTGCACAACCAGAGCTTTATGCTTCCGGGTAAGCGCTCCTGGCAGCACTTCGATCTCTTCATATATCCCTCAAGAGGAGCTAGCTCTGACTCGGGGAGGTTAGCAAGCAGAAAGTTGAAAAGTTCTCAACATTGCAAATAAACATGTATAGATGAAACAAGTAAAAGATGGATCAGTTGAAATCTTACTGGGGTCAGGGGTTTCTCTGCTATGAACATGTCCAGCAAGATCATCGGAATTTTCTGATCTATTCGCTCCTTGATCAACCACCTGATCCGGGTCTCTATTCCTTGGTGGGAATCGGGTTCCGGCTGATTCCCAAAGTATCTTTCTTGTTTATGGTGACCGTATGCATCAGCCGGTCCCCACGGTGTTGTAGAGGTTGAATCTGACGAGCTAACTAGCAGTGGACCAAGTCGGATCCCCTCCGGCCCTTGTGATACATCAGAAATTCAATCTGCCCCTTAGCACGGATCAGATCTTTAGAAAGAGTTGGCGCCTCCACATCCCAAGACTCTTGGTGGGCGACGGCGCCATCAATGAAAACCGGAAAACCCTCTGGCTTGCTAGGAGCTGGTTTATCATTGTGATAGAAAAAATTGGAAGGCCACCTCTTCACCGATTCAGTAGCTATAACCTTGGGATAGAACGAAAAGCATTGTCAATGCTCAGGAGAGCATGGTTGATGTAGACAAAGCGAAGCCAGCCTCAAGGTCGTGTTGAAGTCCCAATAGCTCTTGTGGCTCCAACGACTTCTAGTGACCCAAGTGTTGCACCTAGCAGGGAGTTACACACATCTGGTGCCTAATGATGACTCCCGCTCCTCCGATCGAGCAACAATTGCAGAAGTAGAGCTTCTAGATCGGAATCCTGCAGCGCGATGGTGCTCCACGGTGAAGAAGACTCCTGCTTGCGCAATCCGGACTTGGGACCACGGTCACGAGAGAGAGAGAGAGAGAGAAAGAGAGAGAGAGAGAATCTACTGGAGGTCTCCCCAAAAGACAGAGAACCTTTTATTGATTATATGTGTATTTAATTTGTCAAAATACCTCTCTTTATATAGGGGAAAAACTCCCCACATAGGCAATTGCCTTAGCCATGTTAGACTAAACAAAGCGGAGGGGAGAGGGGGGCTTGGCCGGTGCTACCCAGGGCCCAAGTGGGCCCCACGCGGGGTGCCTTGGCCCAGCCGGCCACCCCTGCTCCTTCCTCCCTTTGGTCTTTCCCTCATGGGCCCTTTTCCCTCCATATGTTAGTCCAATTAGGTATTTGACCCTTTTATTTCTTTTTCTTTATTGAATAAATATAAATGAATGATTAAATCAATATTCAACATTCACTTACATATTATTCAATCCCTATTGATGTGGAACTCCTTCCATCCCATTCCTGACATTCTCCGGACATACCAAAACCCTTCGGGTTTTCTCTCTCTCTTTTCTTCGGAGATTCTGCCTATACCATAAGACTCTCTGATCATCATCAAGCCCTTAAGCATGATAATCCATGATTCGGGAACACTCCATACATGGTCGGAACCCTCGCATACCAATGATCATCAGAGGGACTTGGATGGCCATGTTGATCCCTATGCATTCCACGAAATCTTTCGTTGTTGAGCCATGAACATCGTGTCATATTCCTTTTGTCTCTCGATACTTGCATTGTCCGGGATATGTTCAATGACATCACTATGTCATGTTAAATATATTTATCAACAAATTCTAATTGACTCATTCCGACAAGTGATATCCATGTGATCAAATCACACGTAGCGCAGCTATTGGAGACAACTTCTCCGAGTAGGCCCTCGAGTATCTTTTCTGTCACGCAGATGGACAAATCCCGCTCTTGACGCATATTACCTAAAATGTTCCTCCGAATACTACAACACCCCTTTATAATCATCGTGTCACCATATGACGTTTGATGCTATCATAATATATATCCTTGGGTAATAGTGATTGACATGGTCTCACGATCTAAGAAATAGGACACTAGGTTTATACTAATCATCATAACTTGAACTTCATTACATGATCAGGTTATGATGCTTAGGTTGGGTATAGCTCACCATCTCATTATCGCAATGAGGTGACTCCATTGTCAACTGGCATAAATGCCACATGATCAACAAACCTTGATCATCTGTTGAGCAATGAACGAGTGACTAGAGATTCATAGGGAACTCCTGGTTGTTTATATATCACATGTGTATTGATGTTTCCTATCAATATAGTTATAGCATGATATAAAACTTAATCATAAACTTTATGAAATATGACAATAATCCATATTATTATTTGTCTCTAGGGCATATTTCCAACAGTCTCTCACTTGCACCAGAGTACAAATAAACTACTAGCTGCATTTATTCCTAATCTTTGATCATGCTCGCTCATGGAAGAAGTTGAGTCTTAGGTCTGGCCTTTTCAGCCCCAAATCCTTGGAGACTTACCAATGTCACCTTGATTGACATTAATACTTTATCATCACATGATAACATCTTTGTGTATGCATCGTAGTCATGGAAACAGAACGAGGTCAGTTTCAGGAGCCAACAGTGACGTTAGATCTGCCAAAACGAGTTTCTCATGGGCACAATGCCCTGGGACACACATTTTGCATAAATATGAATTAGTCCCGCCATAAAAATATGCATCACGTTAGATGGTACCCTTATCTTTTATTATAAATCTAATCATCAAAACACTTGTGCACCCTATGCAACTTTCGATGTTTTACCACCTCGCTTCCTACTTGACTTTAGTCAGTATTATCTATGCGAGAATTTCCAATCTTATAAGGTTAACACATTCCCTTAACATAACCCTTTATGTTTTAAGATATGTCATCATTTATAGATTCTAAAACATGTTTACAGTTCTTATCAGACACCGTGGACAAACTTAGCTCAACGTTCCATGATTCATACTTAATCACGTTTTCAAATGTTCCTTCTTGGATCATATGTTATGTTAAGTTGTCATTATGGTTTTTCAAGATAGAACCTATGTCTCAACATAGTGGATGACGATCATCCTTTTCTTTCTTTCAACCATTGACGTATAACTTAATGTTATTCCTAATTCGAGTGACTAAGAACCATTCCTTAATCAATTCCTATTCTGAAACTATTTTTCAGAATATCTTTTATGAATACAACATAATATTGTAATATACTTACTATCAACTTCTAATCCCTATAAAACATTATTTATAGGTACTTGCGCTTATCTTCTTAATGTGTCGTACACACGTAAGAATCAATCATTAAGCTCCCACTCAAAATATGTCCCCAACATATTTAAGTCCGAGACTTATATCGCTCCCACTCAAAAGTTTTAGTAAAACTTTTACAACTCCCACTCAATTTTATGAAAATTTCAAATCCTCTCACTATTTTGAATGTCTTCAAAATCCTTTGATAAATCATCAAACTGAGAGTTTTATTACGAGATGCTAGCCCCTTATTAGTATCAAATCCACTAGACTTTTTAGCACTTCTGAATCAAATTATTTGAATTTGTCCAATACATTATTCATGACAATTCGTGCTTTTGTCATTCACCTATTCCATCATGACCTTGTAGTCTTTTGGAAAATTTAAGTAACCCTTTACTTGGTATGATTCAAAAATGAATTGCTTTCTAATCTTAAGTGAATTTTGCCTCCGGGATTTCTCATAATTTGTTTTAGCTTACCATCATTTCCTTCATAGTTTGTAGGTATGACATATTCTGGTAATATGGAAAGTGATTCAAAAATGTCTCGATACAAGATGTGGGGTACATTTTTAAATCCTACTTCATGTAGTGAAAACACTAGTGGCGAAAACACAGTGATCATATCATTGATTCTTCCTTTATGAAGAGAATCATTCAGGAATGCTTTCTATTGCGCTTCTCAAAATTCTGATTCAGGGTTTTGAATCCGCATCGTGTTTTTCACTATCTTCCATAAACTTCACAGCCGGGAACACAAACTTTCTTAAGAAAGCACCAAAATTCAAGAAACACTAGTTTTGCCTTTCTTTTGGTTCTAGCCATGGATTCATATTCAATGTTTCCAGTGAATACCCTTCAAGGACTTGTTCGCTATTATTTTGGTGATATCGAATAAATCCAAAACTTTCATGACGATCCATACAAGATATGGCACCGATCTCACGAATTCAAATGGGTCACTATATATACTAATTGAGTGTTTACTATTTCTAACTAATGGTCTTTACATTTACACTACAATGATTTATTCGGCACCATCTATTCACCCACTTGATGATTGATATCTTATTGTGATGCTTTGCACTTTGACATATCAAATGCATTGAATTTCACAATTTTCTTATGCCAGTCTTATAATGTCGAATCTCATTACTATTGATCAAATCGTAGTAATTAGATTCTCTTTTATCTTTAATACATTTGGATGATGAAATGTTCATATCAAATAGTTTCATGATCATGTTTCTTTTGATAAACCCTTTTACACAATTCAAACAATCAAAAAATGATAATCACGACCTTGTTGAAATATGATACATCGAATATGTATTTTCTTGCAACAATTCATCAAACATTTTGCATTCATGTAATACAGAGTGTTTAAGTTATCTTGCCGAACTTGGGCATGATTCATATGTGACAAGAAATCAAATGACTTTCACATATTATCAACATAACTTCGAACAACTGTTTGTTACAAACTCATATGAATAACCGTCTCATGAAGTGTGAGACACACTAAAGAATTTCACAATCCATCGATTATAATAATCATCCAAAAATGATAAACTAAGTGATAAATGTGGAGGGAGAGTGTCGTTGGCCATCATCATCATGCTCGCCATCAACACGCAATGTCACCTCCTCTCTAGCAACCAGCTCTCATGCAGAAGGACCTGTTTCACCAAAACAGAATAAGTATCAAATACTTTAACACTATAATAAGTGTTTGCAAGATTATTACATTTATAAAACTTTATATGATAATATACCTTTGTCATTGATGGCCTCTCCCGCAATGTGTTCAACCTTCACATTCCTGAAATGTGCTATGAACTTGTGGAAATCCTGTGTTTCCCGGTCACCTCTCATGATGTAAATCCTGGCGTGTGCTTGTTAGCTTGGTGGCAGCGACCGTAGCACCACGCCTATTGCAAAAGAGCGCATCAACTAGTTATCCAGGAAGTAAGCAAGCTTCATATAAGCATCATGTATGTGCTCCAAGTGACTCTCTAGTGAAGTGTTCTCATCCATCTTAATGGAGGGAAAATCTCCCATTAGCTCATGTTCCCATATGCGCACATGTTCCACTAAATGTGATCTAAGCTATAACATTACCGTACGAGGGTCAATATTACCCACAATTGGCCACAGCTAATCAACCATTCCGAAGCGCATCGTCATATGAAGGTGGACATCTCACAACGGTAATAGTGGTCTTCCCGCTGCTCTAGGGTCTCATAGAAATAGGGCTCCTCCAAATCCATCTCATAGAGTATATAGTCGACCACATCATTCTCACTAAGAAGAACATGGAGAAGCCCAACTCACGTAGAAAAGTTGGATCCATCTAGTTTGAGGTTCTCTCCTTCTAACCAATCATCAATCGGGAAGGCAGCATCAGGGATAACCATTTTCTACATTTATAATTGCAAAAGGAATTTAGACTAATTTTATAATTATATGAGTTAAAAAACAATTCCACTAAAAACTCCTATCCCCAGAAGGGTTTTAGTGATTACACGATCCCTATTCACTACCACCGCCCCAGTCGTCATGGCTGGCGAAATAGTTGCAAAGGTGGACGCCGAAACGTCGATCACATCATTCATGAGACTCATGCTCGATCTTTCGACCATCCGTGTTCTGAGGCCATGTCTACACACTCTAGGATCTCCAACTCAACCTTAGTGTATCCATTGTGCAACATGGCTTACACCCACCGTATGCGAACACAAATATGTCTGACACCCGATCGCCATGGCCTGCCTCATGACGAAGAACTTTCTTGGTGGTGCACACTAAGGAAGAACACTTTCATTGGTATTTTGATTAGGTATCATCTTATTAGGCTACCTTCGAGTATCTAATACTAGTACAGAATAATATGCACAAACAATAAACATTGAATGTAAGTGGAATGTGATATGGTCCTTCACGCTATGATCTCCATCCCGCGCCTCCGTATTCCGGCACCGTAGGCACTAGGGTACCGGTGCCTCTGGCGTGGTAGTCCATCATCTCCATGACCATCTACTACTACTTAGTAACATAAAGTAAGATACTTTACCTTTGCCACAACCATATAACATCACACCGCCCCTTGCAAAACAAAGTTAGACGTGTCTACTTTATCTTTGCATGTTTTACTTGGCTAATAGGGCTTCTGTACAAGAACCATTCTTACCTATGAACTTCCACCACAACATTGATCAAGTAGTTGTGTATACTACACCCCTTTCAGGGCCCTCCTTTGCAAATGGTATACCAACTAATGCGAGAGAGACAAACACCCCATAGCAACTTTATATGGTACAAGTCGTACGTCAAGCGTGGACTAGTCTCGCGAATGAACGAGTAAAGTCAATTGGGGGACGCTTCATCAAGCATTACTACGGTATACACAAGTCCACGTGGGAGGGTAACAACTAAAAGATCAATGCACACACACTACAACTCGTGTGTTCTACCCGTACTAGCAATACTACGCAAAGATCTAGCTCTGATACCACTATAGGGGTTCACGCATGAAACCAATAAATTTTCCCTATGCCAATAACCCTAATGCTTGGACCTATCTATTAGTAATGCAGTAACGGGAGGGGCTTTTCGCGAACTTACCGTTGAAAAGCATTGTCAACCCTCAGGAGAGCGTGGTTGATGTAGATGAACCGAAGCCGACCACGAGGTCATGTTGTAGTCCCGATAGCTCCTACGACTCCAATGACTTCCAGTGTCCCAAGTGTTGCACCTCGTAGGAGTTACACACGTCCGGTGCCTGATGATGACTCCCGCTCCTCCGATCCAGCAGTAGTTGCGGAAGTAGAGCTTCTCGATCCGAATCACGCAGCGCGGCGGTGCTCCACAGTGAAGAAGACTCATGCTTGTGCGATCCGGACTTGGGACCACGATCATGCACGAGAGAGAGAATCAAATGGAGGTCTCCCCAAAAGAGAGGAAATATTTTATTGATTATTGTGTATTTAATTTGTCAAAATACCTCCCTTTATATAGGGGAAAAACCCCACATAAGCGATTGCCTTAGCCATGTCAGACTAAACAAAGGAGAGGGGAGAGGAGGGCTTGGCCGATGCCGGCCAGAGCCTAAGTGGGCCCCACGAGGGGTGCCTTGTCCGAGATCTTATCAGTGAAATCACCATGTCAGGTTCAATATCATTATAAACAAATTCTATTTGACTCATTCTGATAAGTGATATCCCTGTGAAAAATCACACGTTGTGCAACTATTGGATACAACTTCTCCAATTGGGCCCTCGTGTATCTTTTCCGCCACGCAGATGGAAAAATCCTGCTCTTGATGCATATTGCCTCAACAGTACCTCTGAATACTAGAGCACACCTTTATAATCACCGTGTCACTAGATGATATTTGATGCTATCATAATATCCTCGGGTAACAGTGATTGATATGGTCTCACTATCTAAGAAATAAGACACTAGGTCTATTCTAATCATCATAACTTGAACTTCATGACATGATTGGATCATGATGCTTAGGTTGGGTATAGCTCATCATCTCATTCTCGCAATGAGTTGACTCCATTGTCAACTAGCATAAATGCCACATGATCAGGAAACCTTGATTACATGTTGACCAATGAACCAGTGACTAGAGCTTCACCAGGAACTCCTGGTTGTTTATATATCACACGTGTATTCACGTTTCCTATCAATACATTTATAGCATGATATAAAACTTAATCATAAACTTTATTAAATATGATAATAATCCATATTATTATTTGTCTCTAGGGCATATTTCCAATAGTCTCCCACTTGCACTAGAGTACAAATAAACTAGCTGCCTTTATTCCTAATCATTGGCACCATGTATCCCGGCACCTTTGATCATGCTCTCTCATCGAAGAGGTGGAGTCTTGGGTCTAGACTTTTCAGCCCCAAATCCTTTGCAACTTACCAATGTCACCTTGTTTGACATTAATACTTTATGATCACATGATAACATCTTTGTGTATGCATCATAGTCATGGCAACAGAATGAGGTCGGTTTCTAGGAGCCAACAGTGACGTTAGATCAGCCAAAACAAGCTTTCTCATGGGCACTGTGCCCTGGGACACACATTTTGCATAAAGACGAATTAGTCCCACCATAACAATATGCATTATGTTAGATGGTACCCTTATCTTTTATTATAAATGTAATCATCGAAACACTTGGGCACCATGTGCAACTTTTGATGTTTTACCACCTCGCTTCCTACTTGACTTTACTTGGTATTATCGATGCAGGAATTTCCAATCGTCTAAGGTTAACACATTCCCTTATAACATAACACTTTATGTTTTTAGATATGTCATCCTTCATAGATTTGAAAACATGTCTACAGTTCTCATCAGAAAACATGGACAAACTTAGCTTTACATTATGAGATTCATACTTAATCACTTTTAAAATGTTCCTTCTTGGATCATATATTATGTTAAGTTGTCATTATGGTTTTTAAGATAAAACCTATGTCTCAACATAGTGGATGACAATCATTCTTTTCTTTCTTTCAACAACTGATGTTTAACCATTCCTTAATCAATTCCTATTTCGAAACTATTTTTCAGAATCTCTTTTAGGAATACAACATAATATCGTAATATACTTACTATCAACATCTAATCCCTATAAATCATTATTTATCGGTACTTGCACTTGTATTCTTAATGTGCTGTACACACTTAAGAATCAATCATTAAGCTCCCACTCAAAATATGTTTCCAACATATTTAAGTCCGAGACTTATATCGCTCCTACTCAAAAATATGTCATATGAAGCCGCTTCGCCACTCACCAGTGCAGAGAAGACCCTCCTCCTCAACGCCATGAAGCTTTTCATCGTCCAAGACTTAGGTGATCCATACCCCGCGGTAGCCTCTGTCCTCCACAACCACTGTCGATGTCGCCGCGCTGGAGCTTGATGCATCAGCCATCTTGCCGGAAGAAATAACTTAGGTGTGCGGCACTGTGTGGATTTGGGGTCATAGAGAAGGATATGGGGGCGCAGGTTTTTCTCGGGAAGAAGAATGCCAAGGGCACTAGTGAGAGTAAAATGGGGAGAATTTACCCCTTATAGCATCATATACACCAAGATTAGTGTAAACAGACGAAGGATTGCGCCAGCGTCACGGAAAGAACGTGCCTCCTTCCTCGCCAAGGATACATCGCTTCGATCTCCATGCATGCATTGAAACTACACCTCGGTTCCGCGCGAGGCGGACCCACCAGCAGTCACACTAAAAAGATTATTTTTTAGTGACAAAACTAGACCTTGACTGACGTCAGGTTGCATCACAGGACAAGTTTCTTCTTAGTTTGAAATCGAGCAGCAAAGTAACAATGAGATATTGAAAGGTACAGTTCACTTTTGAGACATGCAACTTACTTTTTGTTTTGGAGTTTTAAGAACTCTTCAAGATTCTACAGCCGAAGAAGAATCAAGCTAGACGATGAAATCCTACTTTGCATCTTGGAGGCTTCCGAGGCCTACTGTTGGGTATATACTTTCCGGGTATACCCAATGTGACTCACTGACCAGGGTGGCCCAATTCGGGTTGGAGCTATGCTTCATGGGCGGCCTAGTCAGGGAGATAAGTTGTAAGCCCATTCGGCTATGGGAAGGCCCAGAAGACTTACCAAGTTAGACATGTAGGAATACTTGTATTCCAAGATGAACTATGTTACCAACTCTGTATCATAGCCGGATAGGACTCTCTTGTAAACCCTAGGAGCATACGACTATATAATTCGGCCTAGGGATAAGCCTCCAGGGCAACAGTCAATCGACAATCACAACCTCAACTCACACAGGCGAAACCTCTCTTGTAATTTGTACTCCTGGCTCTGCCATATTAATGGATTGCTAGTAGGGGTAGGATCCGTCCACCGTAGGCGGATCCGAACCTGGGTACGTTTGTGTTCTCACCATCCCGGATAACCGTATGTTTCACACCCCACACTTTCCTACGCCCCAAGGACCCCCTCATGGCATACTTATCTTCAATCCAACGACAAGAACACTGCGCCTCTTCACAATCTTTCACGAACTAGACACCATGGCACCAACTGCCAAGCCAACTCGGAGGCCACCTTCTAAGAGTAACAAGCTCATGGTCTCTCACTCGAACAAATCATAATGGAGAGATCAACACTTATGAAAGCATGCAAAGCAAGAACACCAAGGGTACTCAAATCCCACCCAAGCAACAAGTGCTAGGGAGGCATTAGAGAGGAAGAACAATGGCAGAAATCAACCAATGACTTCAAGATTTGATCCAATGGGTTCCCTCACTTAAAGGAGGAATTAATTGGTGGGGATTGTAGATCTAGATCTCCTCTTCCAAAGCCCTCAAAAAGATGCAAGAATCATAGGAGGGAAGGGAGAGGAAGCAAGCTCAAGGGGGTAAACAATGGAGATAAAAAACATGCTCAAGAACCCTAGAACTTTGGGGAAGAAGTCCCCTTTTATACCCCTTCAAAGGATGATAGTTGGGGTCAAAACGAGCTGGTCCGACATGTTCTAGTTGGAAAACCGGTCCCACCAGATCTGGCGTCAGAAATTTTCGGTTGACCGGAAAAGTTCCGGTTTTTTCCGAAATAGCATACTGGTCAAATTTCCGGTGGTCGCCAGAAATTTCCAGTCTCAGTTCTGGCGCCACCAAAATTCCAACCGGAACCAAGACACGGCGCACAAAAATGGCGATAACTTTTGCTTCTGGACTCGGATTTTAGCAAACTTGAGATTTTTGAAAGGCTAAGACCAATCTATATATATTAGAGACTAGAAACCCAATAAAGATCAAGAGGTAAATTACCAAATAAGGAGATGTGTGAAACATCCCTAACGAAGAGCCGATAAAACCTCCAAACTCGAAAACGCAATAGAAGATGCATACAAATTATTTTTTGATGAACTTGGGCATGTTGAAGATCTAGAAACAAGCTCAATAGCCTGACATAGATAAAAACTAAGAATCAAAAAAATAGGGAGAGACAAAGTATACAAAGGATTGGGCTCCCTAGACGATAAGATCATGTTACCCAACTAAAAGCTCCTCTAAATAGTGCGGCTATCTATCCTATAACCCGGGCTCCCAACAACCACATTAAGATCGGTAACAGGTAAACCTAGAAAGGACATACCTTTTCCTTGCGCATCCCACTTGATCTTGATGACAATGCTTCAAGATCCATTCAAGACGGAATGCATCATTTCATCATTGTTGCTTGGTAAAGACTCATAATTGGCTCCCCATACACCACTATGGGATAGCTCCATTAAGGCACATATTCATATGTCCATGATCACCAATATGGACAACAAGCTTCAACCATATGATTTCTTGAGATTCTTATATTGAACTTGCATTTCTCAACCTTGATGAACATCACCACTTGATGGCATCCTCTCATGGGCATACCACAAGATCCATGTAGTTCATTCGTTATGCTTCATATGTTAACCAATATGAATTCACTCTTCACTCTTTGTATTGGTCAACCATGTATCTTCTTGTTGGGGGGATGACCCAGGGTAGGGTCAAGCCGGGTGATAGCTATGAGATTTGACACATTTTTGATGGTTTTTATTGATGGGTTTCTCCCAGATTTGATCGTTTTGTAGCTTTACCTAATGCTAATACTTTGGTAGCAAAGATAACTTGGTTTTTAATGTGTGTTTCAGGTTCTGAACATCAATAGAAGGTTTTAACCAGAGAAACACAATATTCAGGCGAAAACAAGCAAGTCTCTCTTTGGAAGCAATCGAGGGGAGCATACAGAGGCTTTAACGAGCAACTATACGGCGGGAACATTTTTCTGGCCGTATAGTTCCTGCCTTATAGCTGCCACCGCCTCCGTATTGTCAAAAGGGACAACTTCCGTGAAGAGGCCATACACGAAAACACAACACAACAGCCGTCGTCCCATCCAAAAGGGAGAAAGAAGAGATCTGAAGAAGAAGGGGAAGATGTTCTTCATCTCACTCCACGATCTTTGACCTCCTAGCCAATACACCCCCATAGCCATTAGTTGTACTTGAGAGAGAGAGAGGGATCTTCACCTTGCAAGACTAGGGTTTGAGATTGTCTTCTTCCTATCTTGAATTGTGTTGGATTACTTTTCTATTCTTATTGTGGATCTCCATGGTAATATCAAGAAGAACTCCCTTTATTTAATTATATTGATGATCTGTTCTTCTCTCATGTGCGAGTAAGTTCCTTGGGTGTGGGAGATGTAAGGGATTAGTGAGATGTGATGTGCCTCCATATATTTCCCATTAGCTTGTGATTGATTCCAATTACTTTATTATGTGTTCTTGACTATCTGTGGTATGCCTAATGCTTGTTGTCCAATTAAGGGCCCAGACAACATGATGCTTTGTTCTACATAGATAGGATCTTGTTCACTAGCAGACCGGCAACCCCCGAGTGACACGGGGATATCAATGGAAAACTAGTAGACTTGAGGATAACAAGGAACCACCGTGCTTATTGCATTAGTCCGATCCAAGGAGCTTAATCGCTAAGCGACCTGAAGGGTCTTAATCATCTAGTGTCTAACCTTGGTTTGGTAACAGACTAGTAGGATTATTGAAGTTGGGGTGAAACCTACCAAGAGGAGTTCCGGCTAATTATGGGTTGCTCACCTATACATATACTTATAAGATTATAATTGTTACATTTATCATTCATCCACCTGGCATATTCACTATCACCATGAATTGAATCTCTTCGCGCCTTCTTTTTCCTTCTGCAGAAAACAACAAAACAACATAATCGTTCTTTACTTTTATGTTTTATATTTCTGAAGTTTACATTTTAGTTTTATTTCAATACATCCAGTTTAATCCAAACTCCATTCTCATGTCAACACTTGTAGTCAATTCACTCAAAGACCTGTGACAACTTTAGGTGTGACAGAGACTTCACTCATAAACACTTACCTTTGGGCTCCCTGTGGGATCGATATCTATACTTCAAACTAGCTACAAATGATCTGTGCACTTGCAGACATCACCGGGGTATAAAGGCAAGGTCTACCGAGGTTCAATGAGGCCAAAGAAACTGCTGGCCGACGTACCTCGAGGCCAGCCGAGTTACGATCGACTCGGCCTAGGTGGTGTTCACCTAACATTACCTCGACCGACATAAAGTGTATGTCAGCGCCACCAAGTTACTTGTTTGTAGGTACCCTCAAGGCCGACTTAGCCAGGCATGAGTCAGGTTGCTAGTTGGCTTACATGAGAAGGATGGTATATTCCTTGGTCAGTGCTTTTCTCTCTTCACTATAGAGAGTGCATAAGAAAGAGAGGAGGACTAGTAGCACGTGTCGTCAAAGTGACGTCGCAGCTGGTCGGGTGACACGGCGATGTAGATGCTTACGCCATGGGCTCTAAGCAGCTTATGAAGGGAAAAAGGAGAGAACCGCTTTTCTATTTCCGGAGGAGCATATTTCTAGAATATGCCCTCCACGTATGACCTACGTGTAACCCGGCCACCCCTTTATAAGGTGCCCCGGGACCTCCATAGGAGGGGTCAATCATTTTGGTAGAGGGAAAACCCTAAAGAGATAAGCTAGCACGGAAGAACTTCATCTTCCTCCTCTCCCCTATACATCTCAAGGAGCATCTATAAACCAACATAGATCTTGAGAATACAAACCATCTGTGTGTGGAATCACCACACTATCCCTCCCTGGATACCTCTAGCGCACATTGGCCCCATCTTTAGCCTATCCATTGCATCTGCCGTGACACCACCACCACACTTCTCTTCATCTATCCCAATATCTTGAGGTACATAAATAATTCTTCATATGATTTAATGCTCTAAATCTTAGTCAAACATAATTCAACTCATGACGCTATGATGACACTTACTTAGAGCCATATCTTGAATTCTTCAACTGAGATCAAACTCTCAAGTTCTTGATCATAACATATTCTTCTCTTCAACTTGATGATCTTGATGCCAATACTCAAGGTATATCTTTAATTTCATGGCATCCATACTTGAATCCAACACATGGACTACAAGCATGACCTATGGAATATTCCTTCATATAAACTCAATGAAAACATTAGTCCATAGGGATTGTCATTAGTTACCAAAATCACACATAGGGACAATTACCCTTACAGATACCCTACTTCCATATTGAGAGGTGCTACAGTGATCCCCTGCTATTGGGGGTTATCACCTACATGCATGTTAATCTGCTACGAAATATAAATTCCTGATATTGACAACTAGTATTAACTCATTGTAAATGCATAAAACATAACTAATTATTACTGATGAGGCCAACCTTCAGAAAATGGGTATAAGACGATAACCATTGCCAAATTACCGCCCCTATATATAACAGGTTTTGGCTCCGTTTCTATAGCGGTCTTCACATTAGTGACAACTATATGAAAATGTAGCGTTTATCTGTTGTGGATGGGGGTTTCTGACCCATGTCCATAGCACCACCCTGTACTAGTGGGATCCACCTATGCCACATGTATGAGTTGTCTATATTTTTACCAAGAATGACTGGAATATTAATAGTCGTGTAGAAGCTAAATTGTTCTGTGCTATTGGACAATGAATACGATGGTTGTTTGGCTTTGATCTCTGCATGTTCGGTTCGTCTCTCGATTCTTCATTTTCATCTCCTGTTGTTTCCCATTCGCCTCCTTGTCATGTGCTTATAAGAGTGATCACTCCTTTCTAGAGTGACACACCACACATCAACACTTGCACTTGCCATTCGGTTCCATAGCATCATGCTGCCTCTTAGGTCTTCCTCACCCCAACTTGCAGCATGCACCACGGGAAGGAATAGTAGGCATCTAGAACCCCACCTCTTGTAATATGTATGACTAAGGGGCGATAAGATTTTTAGGGTGTGTTGTCGCGCAACTACGAGTTTCTTCATCCCGGACATCATCATGGATAACGATGAGTACTTCCCTAACATGGATGAAATCAATGCCAACTCCAATGCGTATTGATGTGGGGTTAACACATCAAGGCCCATAGTTCATGGACTTGGGTTTCAGGAAGATCAGCGAGCCTAGGACTTCGCCGGCTAACACACAAGCAACACAGGGACATGGTGGTTTACCTAGGTTCGGGCCTCGGGGGGAACCCTACTCCTGCTTGTTTACTCTTGATTGATGAAGAACTATCAGTTATAGGGGTGACTTGATGGCGATGGTGCATAGATGTGACCTAGCGGGTGTATGTTCTAGGGTTTCGATCATCCTCCTTGTTGCCCCCTCTTGGCCTTTATATGAGGAGGCCGGGTATTAGGATACAACCGAGTTGGTTACAAGTTAGGGTTAACTCTTTAAACTTTCTATCTAAAGTTTGTCGTATCCATCAAGGAGTCGCATCCTTCATGGGACTAGGGACACCCGAATCTTCATGGGTGTCGGAGATTTGTCCCACGAAGAAACTAGGGTCCAACGATCCCTTGGTTCGTGTGGGGCTGAACACACGATTTTATGGACTTCAGCGATGGCTATGGTGGCAGAGCGGATGCACGACAGAGAGTTGACACCTGTTTTTTACCCAGGTTCGGGACCCTCGTGAGGAGGTAAATCCCCTACTCCTCCTTTGTTGTATTGTTTGCTTGCCTCGCGAGGTTATAATGGAGGAAGAAAGTCTAGGGTTTTAGATCTCTCAGATCCCCCCTTTGCAAGGTAGGAGGGGGACTCCTTATATAGGCCGGCATCGGGCCTCTTCCCCTGGTCCATGGACGGGGAGGGTCACCACAGTGCCGTCCTCTGGGGCGCCGGTCTATGAGACTACTTTTGATGGACCAAGTCGTTTTTCCTGGAGGCTCCCCCACCGGTTGATATAGTGTCCTCCCTTTTGCCATTTTGTCTTCATCCGGCGTTGCCCGATGTCCCCTTGTCACCCAAACAGCGACTGGCGCACCCACTATGCTAGGGTCTTCGGTCTCTCTGCTGCAATGGAAAGGTAGGCAGATCGGATCTTCATTTTCCGAGGCGGATGGTGAGGACACAGTGACCGCCCCCTTTGTCGTGGCTCGGCTCACCCGCTGACTGCTTAGCAGCCTTACAGAAGCGCCCGGGGGACGTTCTGAGGCACCTCGAGAGGTTCCGCAGACGCTTTTACTTGGGAGGTCATTTCCCGTCGAGGGGAAACCCTCTCAAAGACCGCTCCGCCTTAAGAGGAAGAGTAGGATCACGAGGGTGCAATATATCAGGGAGCTAGGGGCGGCCAGCCGTTGGGTCGTGGTACCCCGATCACCAGGGCCCCGACAGTAGCCCCCATGCGATTGACCTACACATGTCCCCCTGAAGGGCTCGAAAGGGCAAGCGACCTAGGATGGCTGGTGGGCCCCGGCGCCTGACCATGGAATTATGACCTCGCCCTGCTGCCGACTCGACCGTAGGATCAAGGCGCCCGCAGGCCATTCACCGCTAGTCTCGGGCACACTGCCCCCACTCCGGGAGTTGGTCCCATGATACAACGGTATGTGGGGCCTAGCGGTTAATACCGCGTATGCACCGTAGTGATATGTCTCTTTAGCTAGCACGATTATAGGTGGGGAAGGAATCTTTCCATTCCCTCACCACCTCCTTCTTTCTTTGTTCCCCTTGCTCCCAAGTCGAAACCTTTGCCCCCTTTCTATGGCTCCCAAGCATTTATCAGCCGATGAGAAGGACAAGGCTGTGAAGACCGAGGCAATAGAGACTCTGCAGGTGAAGCATGGCCGTGGGCAACCATGTGGGAGCGATCGAGTGAGGCACGATGGTCGTGGTACGGCTCTCGCCGTGCCTGCTTTCGTGGAGGCGACATGGCCTCGGGAGGAGCCTCCATCAAGCGCGGGCGTGGCCGCCCTCGCGGGAGCAGCAGGGGTCATCGTGGAGGGCTTGTTAGTAGGCCCGGAGTTGAATCCAGCCCGGACACTCCCGTTGCTGCCGAGGTCCCTGCTCTGGAGGCCCCTACCCCTTTGATCGTCAAGATTGAGGATGACCCTGAGCCTGAAAGGGCCATCGACTTCATGGTCATCCTTGGGAACCCTGATTGGTTCATCAATATGAGGCTCCCGACCTATTTCGCCCTAGGAGTTATGGCGGACCTTCTAGAGGAGGTGGAGCTGTGGCACTCCGGTGGAGATTAAAGGTGGTGGGTGAGCGTGAAGACCCTCCCGCCCGACGAGATGTACCTCTACGATGGCTAGGACCAGTTCCTCATTGCTCACCACATTTAGCATGGATCCGTGCTGCGGTTCCGCTTCGTCGGGGAAGGGTAGTTCTCCGTCTCCATGTTCAATACCCTGCTATGCCGGGTGGACTACCCTGCTCACCTCCCTTAAGGAGCCGGGGCTCGGCTCATACCACGCCCGCTGCCTTGACTTCGAAGCCACGGGTATTTTGCTAGTGTGGGTGTGGCACCATCTAGTACTCTGCTCCCCTGATGGGTTTGCAAGAAAGACTTGTTTTTTATGTGTGTAAGTGGATCTTTATGCTGGTTATTCATCCCTTGGACTCATGCTTTATTTTCGTAGGGACGGCCTTCTAGGGGCATCGAACACATCTGTCGAAGGGCTAAGCATCCAGGGGCGGTGCCCCGTGAGGCGAGGTTGAGGGCATAGCGCTTGGGGAAGCGACTTCAAGAGGCGATGCTTGGGGGCGCTACCGGCGGGGATCCTCTCAGCCACTAGGCCAGACCGCTCCGGAGTGAACCATACTCAAATGGGCTAGTGAGGCTCTTAGTGCCTCAAGAGGGTAGCCCCATGCTCAAAGGGAGTATTTTAGGATATACGGCCTCTGGGCGCCCTGGCGGCTTGTCGTAGATTGCTGATTGTAGCGGATTCGGGTGATTCTCTCGAGGAGAGGCTCCAACGCACGCCCTCGGGGAGGGGTCTTGTCTTAACCTCTGGAGAGCGCCTTCTTGAGAGGGGGCACAGCCTCACGAGGCTCGTGAGTTGTGCTATTCTCTGACCGTGTGGGCGGAGGCGGCATGCACCTTCTGAGGGAGGAGGAGGGAGCCCTGACGTGACTACCTGGATGTGAGCCCGTGACCGAGGCCGTCTCTAGAGCTCTACCCTATATCCCCCTAGTGAAGTACTACAGGACCGGGACCTGGTGTCGCCGGGGCGGTCCGATGATGGATCTTTCAAGCCTAGGATAGCGAGAGCACGGCCTCGGGAGGACCGCATGCCTTTCCTCGGCGCCTCCTGAGGGGATGGCCGTAGCATGTGAACGCGTGCAGCTAGAGACCTAAACTGCGTTTGTGAAAAGTATTGAGAATGCTAGGCACTACACGTGAGGTAAATCACCCCTACTAGGGATGTAATTTTAGAGCTCATGGTTTTTGCCCTGTGAAGTTTGACCGCTAAAGAGGGTGCCTCTAGGGTCACCCTGTAAGCCTCTCGAGGAGAAAACTATAGGATTAGGTGTCCTTCCCACCAGCCCCTGTGCCAAGGGTTTTGTGGGTTTCACTTGAGTTTTTCACAAATGCTAGGGACCATGGGCAAGCTAACTCACGGCCGAGGAATGGGTTGTGGAGTTCAGAGCTCGAAACTTTAGGTCCTAACAAGCTCGAGTTGCGGAGGAACAGGTGAAGGGAATATGCCCGAGAGGCAATAATAAAGTGGTTATTATCTTATTCCATGTTTATGATAAATGTTTATTTTACATGCT